>CM028129.1:1265418333-1266619166 GCA_016271365.2 Neoceratodus forsteri
GCAGCAGTGCGTTGAAGAATTGGATGAGGTGGCATAACACGGCCAACTGGGTTATGCCTGTGGTGTCCCCTGTTGGTCTCTGGAAGGTACCCATGGTGAGCAAGCACATGCAAGCTGTCACTTTAGTCTCCACTGACACAGCATGGCTCCGTCATGTGGGTTCCTGCATCACATCACTGCACAGCTCACAGAGCCACCTCAGAATTGCCTGATTCAGGTGGTACCGGCCCACGATCTCAGTATCGCTGTACAGCTCAAAGCTGGTACTGGCTCAGTACTGCCTGTTGGGGGCATACCGCCAATGGGCCCTTCCACAGCCATGCCCCCCTGCTACCCACCTTCTCACCCCCCCTCATTACTGCCTCCATCTGGATGGTGGCACTGGCCATGTCCCTGGCTTGTGTTCACCCTCCGCAGCTGTTTCTGTGTTCCCACTGTCCTGGCTGCTACTTCCCTGCACCAGGAACACCTTCCTGTGGTGGCCTCTGTGCTGTGTGGCACTTCCCCCTTCTGCACTGGCTATGGCTCCCCACACCTTCCCTGTGCCTCTCTGTTCAGGGTGCCCTTTCCCTGGCCTTCCCTGTGTGTCCCTCCTGCCCAGTTTGAGTTGCTAGAGTTCAACCTCATGTGCCTTCCCTGTAGCGTTCTTGTGCCTCTCCCTTGTTCCTTTTTATTTTGGCTCATTTCCGCTATAGCGCAACTTCCGCTTGCTTCCCTATTGCGCATGGCGCATGTTGTTGAATATCATACTGTGCCATTTATGCATGGTTCCTCCCCCTTCAGTTGCGCATTCATTCATTATCATTGCGCTCTTGCTCAGCGTGATTTGGGGGCGCATCTGCCTCCCGCTGAATATCGCAGAATGGCGCATTTTCAGACTTGCGCTGGTGCAACCCTTTTGAATATCTGGGCCTGTGTGGATAAATGGGTAATGATGTAGTTACTATGTGGATAAAGAAATTTATCCACATAGCAGCACAGATAAATGGATTTATCAGTGCAGATGTATTCAGACACATGTTGCATAAATAAGCTTACCAAGTTTTATAGTTGCAGAATGAAGCATTCAAAAGTTATGAATATAATTTATTTAATATAATTTTATTGTTAGGAAACTAGACAAATCTAGTATCCTGTGATAGCTCACATCTTATGAAGTCTAACAAGATGAATATTTAATCTGTAGTTTGTTGCTACAGAGACAAAGACTGTCTAAAAGTTTATAGTGAATTAACTTTTCTGACAGTGATTGATGTCTTTAAGAAAAGAACAAAGGGAATCCCTGTCTTAAAGAAGTTTGCTAAATGTATACAGTTCCTAATTATAGCAGGTATGCCAAAGTAACATCATTTTAAACAGGAAAAAATGTACTTTTGAAATCTGTAAATACTTTTCAGATATCTATAAAGGAAAACGTTTTATAATGCTTTTATAAATTATAGATTTTATATTAGAATTGACACCATCATGTTTGATCTCAAATGAATCCTCTCCAGTTCATCTAAAAATTTGAGTCTTATATATGTACAAAGGTACACATAAATGCAAGAAAGAAAAGTTATTTTATATCAAAAATAGTTTTCAGGATGAGGTCATATTGAAAAAAAATGGCTTAGGAAGGGCAACAGGACCACCCTCAAAGAGTGCGCAGACCAATCATAACTTGATGGTGATGTCACCCAGTAAGGGGGGCATAAATGGGATGCTGGCAAAGCCAGACCAGATTTGTTTAATTCTTTGGTGTGTGAAGACCTGTGTTCAATGTCCTGACAATTTTGGATGTCCATGGACTTATTCTAGACTAAAAGCCTGAAACCACACCTGCTGGGAACATTATTTGGGCTTTAACATTGCCACTGCAAGGAGTACTAAACCAGCCTGAAAGCCTGCACAACTCTGCCACAGGTCCAGCTGTAACTGATTGTTACAGAAAGGACTTTCTTCCAGTATTGAATCAAGCAAGGCCTATATTTTGCATACAGATAATTTGGACTAAAAGTAATGTTTTGGAATTTCTGTTAAAAGCCTAAACAAAAGACTGACTTCGGAATTTACCAGCCAGCAAGCCTGCAGTGCTGTTTAATAGCAGTGAGTCCAGAGCTGCAGGTTCAAAAGCAGAAATTAACTGAAACAGAAAAGAGTCACAGAGTCGAGTTACCCTAAACAACATTGCTGTCCACAGGGAGAGATCTTTCTACAGACTGTGCTGAACTGCTGAAATCATGTCTGATTTTTCCTACTAAATCCTGAACTGACTTTTGATGATTTGTGATGTCAAGCAAGACGGATCCAGCCTGCATTGCTTCACTGATGTCAAAAGACTCTACAGTTCCAGGTTCATGGGGAAAGACAGCAAACTAAAGCCAAACTTACCACCAAGGACATTTGTCATACAAAACCAAGAGTCCTCACAAAGACTTTAAAAGCTAAAAAGTAGAAGACCACATCTACAGATAATTAAAACATAAGTATTCCTTTATTCTACTTTTAGTACTTATTTGCTATCTGGGGTGATAACTGCATTTTAGCTTCAAACCTTAGGTGTATGGTTAAGCTTGAATTTAAATCTAAAGAAAATACTTTTTTCATACTATAAAGTTTAAACAAGTATCCTGCCAAGATAATCTGAAACACTAGTGTAATGAACTGCAAGTTCTCATAGAAAAAAAAGAAAAGGTCATGCTATTTATAAGTATGCTAAAGAAATAGTATAAACTGTCATTTATTATGCCGAATAGTGCTTACTCATTTACATTGCTTATTGCTGAAATTTGTTTCATTTGTTTTTTATGATTTACTTAATTTTCTAAAATCTGTTTTGTTTACATTACTTTTATTATGCTTGATATTTATGCTAGCTATGACTATTTAGGACTTGTACATATGTGAATAAAACATATTTATCTCTTATATAATCCAAAGTGTGGCAACAGTGTTTTTCACAGTCATTTTTGAATCTGGAGAGCATAGGATAATATCAGAAGTGAATATTTATTATTACTAGTAATTTATGAAATTATTTTTGGGTAAGGCCCAAGGTGAATCCAAGTGCATTTTTATAAAAAGTGATATTATAAGCCTTTGTTCCGACAGCTCCCTGCTGCTAAAGTTTACTGATTGGTGTTGCACTTGAATTTCTAGGACCTGAAAGTGCTTACAACAATGAACTGCTCCTGTAAATCCATTCTGTTGATTGGTGCCCCTAGTAACCATGGATATCTTCATGGTTTGCTGTCCACCCTAAAGTTAACTCACCTGCAGCTTGTTAGCAACCCTGTTCCTCTAAATCCCTTTGGTGGCAGCTTTGGGAGGAGGAGGGGGTACTTGCTATTAAAAATCATCACAATGTAGACACGATAGCATCTGCGCAGTGGTGGCTAAGTGGCGGAAGCACAGTGGGAGCAAAGGAGTCTGACCGGAGTCAGACCGGTAAGACTGGAGCATGGCACATTGTCTGACTTGAAATTATTTATTGGGAGTAAGTATTGTGATAATTGTAGGAAACAATGGCTGTCAGAGGTGTCATAGTGGGGCTGTAGTATATTGTTGTATTGTGTGTCGATGCAGTATTTATCTCTTGTAAAGGGTCATCTATTGAATTGGATAGTAGTTATGATGCTAGTATAGGGGCTGATATTTTATATAATTACACACTGAGCAACTTGTCAACAATGGGACCTCTATATAGGGCCTTAGATTATAATACAGGGGTGGCTATGTATAAATAGTGGGATTTCCAGGTAGTATTACATTTGTTTGCTTATGTGCCTGGCCTTGCTGTATCAATTTTACTGAAGGCTGGTGACATTGAGATAAATTCAGGGCCAGAAGCAAACTATCTGGCAGATGTTGAGTATTTTAAGTTAAATCATTTAGGGCTGCAAATTATTCATTTCTTTTTTTTTATTTTCTTCGTATACCCCCTCTCACCGCTGAACTCCCACTCCTTCAGGAGTCTCCAACAGCCTGATTCATCCCCGCTCCTGCTATCTGGCTTCCAGTGCCATCCATCCCTCCCCACGGAGCCTTGGCTATACCCCCCAGGTGGGTATGGGGTGGGGCCCTTACACCCTGACGTGTCTGTATTTCATCGGGGGATGCTGGTACTGGTGCTGGTAGGGTCATTGAGGATCGTGGCCAGGAGCTCTGTCTACTGGAAGTCCAGTGGGGTATTTCCTGGTTTTCCTGGTGTCCTCCCCCTGAGGATGTAGACACAGGGAAAGCCAATGGGTGAGGCATGCACTGACGTGCAGACTCCTTCCCGACTCTTGGTCTGTGTCCTCCCCTCCACACTGACTGTCCCAGCTGCATTGACACCAATGGTCACCCAGGTGGTGATAGAGTAGCGGGACAGGCAATCCTCCCCTCCCCGGAGAAGGAGAGTGGCCGATGGGTGCTCTATCCTTCTCCCCCCCCCGGCTGGCTCTCCAGTTACCCGAGTCCATTCCCAAACTCGGGTCGCTGATGCCCACGAGCCGTGTTTGCTCAAGCTGCGCTGACTTGCCGGCTGCAAATTATTCATTTCAATGTTCAAAGTTTAACATCAAAGTTTCATGAATTTGAGGCCTGGGCTGACCTATATTCTCCAAATGTTTTGGTGTTGAGTGAGAATTGGTTAAAATCTAATATCACTAATGCAGAAATTAGTCTTCCTAGTTATAATGTATTTAGGTAGAACAGGCCTAAAGGTAGAGCAGGTGGGGTCATGTTTTATGTAAAAAAGGAGTTTGTGACAACTGAAATATTCTTTTTAAATGGGCCCATGGATTTTGTAGAACATGTCGATGTTCAAGTTACTTTTGGTTCAGTTAAAAAGTTAATTATTTGTTGTATCTAAATCCCACCTAAACACCATAAAGAGGGCTTACAAGAATTTGTAGATAATGTTAAAACTAATAATTTAGGTGAATTTATGGTGGTAGGTGATTTCAACTCATATTGGGCAGGACATGATATTCCTAGATTATCTGGTATTATGGGACCTTCTCACTTATATCAACTTATTTCTCTGCCACTAGGTTAAATAACAAAACAAATAGGTGCACAGTCTTAGATTGGATTCTGACAAATAGACCTGGTCACATCTTAAAGTGTGGAGTGATAGCCGACTCATTGAGTGATCACCACTCAATCTTTTGTGTATGGAAACATAAATGTCCCATGAAACCTGCACCCTATATAAAAATGGTTAGGCATTTTATTAATTTTGATTTACAGAGATTTTGGGCAAAATTATGTGATGTTGATTGGTCCTTTATAATTTCAATACCTGATGTAAATTGTGCCTTGGATTTTTTAATTACTGAGTTTACGGCAGCTTTAGATTGTTTCACCACTTATATTAAAAGACATTAATCAGGGGGAAAAATCAGGATGGATTAACCACACTCTTGCTAAAACTAATGAGAGAATGTGACAAACTTTGGAAAATGTATAAACAGGATGATTTACCTGCAACTTTTCATGAATATCAATTCACACGTAACAAATGTAAAGCCGAGTTTAAATTGGCCAAACACAATTTTTTAAAGCAAAAACAAATTGATGGGCTATCAGAACCTAAGAAATTCTGGCATATGATTAATGGCTTGATTAAACCCACAAATGGGACAAAACCCCATATGAAAGATGGGCTTGAAGTTGTCACCTGTGCTTTGACTATAGCAAATAAGTTTAATACTAAATTTACAGATCTTAATTCATATTTTACAGAATCCAAAGTACCCTTTAAGAGTGACTCAACTATTGACATAACTGGTAGACCTAAATTCTATTTAAGAATTACTTCACCTTAGGAATTATTAAAATATTTGCAACAGTTGAAAATGGATGGTTCAGCTGGTTATGATGGATTACCACCCAATTTGTTGCATGAGGCACCTGAAGAGCTGGCATATCATGTTTGAACTTTATTGAATCTGTCCCTTATTACTGGTCAGGTTTCTTATTTTTGGAAACATTCTCTGGTTGTACCGGTTGATAAGTATTTGACTTTGGGAATTATAGACCAATTTCTATTTTGTCTGTTTTGTCTAAAATTCAAGAAAGAATAGTTTACAGACAATTCATTGATTATATTTATAGTTACAGATTGTTATCCCTGAATCAGCATGGTTTTTAGAAAGGACATGGACCAGAGACTACCTTAGCCGAGTTCACAAATGCAGTCATAGGAGGAATGGAGAAATGTTGTTTAACTGGGGCCGTGTTCATGAACTTGACCAAGGCATTCAATCTGGTTGACCATGAGTCATTGATGACTAGATTAGAATCCTTGGGTTTAGGTGATTCTGCTCTGTGGTGGTTTTCAGACTATCTTCATAATAGATATCAGATGGCAAAATTTAGAGGAACCATCTCTGAAAAAGCCTTAGTTAAGTGTGGAGTCCCTCAGGGCTCCATACTTTGATCAATATTGTTTTCCTTATTTTTTGACAAAATTTATTCAGTATTACACACTGCTAAATCTGCTCTCGAGGCAGATAATGCAGTAATTTATCTGCATGGGTCAATAATAAGTGAGCTAAATCTTGAGTTAACAACTGAAATGTTCAGATTATATCATTGGCTAGCCTCTAATAAATTGGTGTTGAACAAAATGAAAACAAAAACTATGATATTTGGGACTGCGCCTAGATTAAAGGATATGGGAGGTTCTCCTAAAATTGTGGCCCCTGATGGTACAATATATGAGAATGTAATGAGTTTTCAGTATTTGGGGGTTATATTGGATCCTACTTTGAGGTATGATTTGCAGTTGGCTAAAATAACTTCCAAGGTTAATTCTAAACTTGCTTTGTTATATAGACTACGATCATTTTTGATTAGTGAGACTAGACTGGCAGTTGTAAAATCGTGTTTATACCCATTAGTTAATTATGCAACTATAGTTACAGATAATGCTTCTACAAGATTTGCACAAAAAAAAATCTGTTTTGCTGTAATCTCTAGGTAAATTTGCACTTTCAGGCAATAGGCGCACACATCATTGTGTGATTTTACATGATATGGGTTGGTTACCCATTCAGTTAAATTATAAATGTTTGTTAGTGAAATTTGCACATAGACTGATGAGGGGAGGAACCCCTCAAAGTTTGTCAAACTATTTTCAACCATATCAATCTCAAAACTACTTTAGAGCTAGGATTGCTAATAATGTATTTAAACTCCTTGTCATGACAACGTCTTGTGGGTAATGGGTGTTTGCTTATGCTGCTCCTAACAATTGGAATGATGCCCCTATTGATATTAGGAATGTAGAATCAACTGCTTTTTTCTCTAGATTGTTGTTTCAGTATTTTTTGTCTTTGTCTGGATGTAAGTGCTATGACTGATTTGGATTCATTTATTTTTATTCTATGTTATTTAGTGTAATTGTTGTATCCCATGTTTATTTATATGTCTTGTTTAGTCTGTACTTGCCGGGTCGCACCTGTAAATGGATTTAAAGTCCAGTGTGCCTACCTATTAAGCATAATAAACAAACTAACAAACAAACTATGTTATACTGGAATATATATGAGTATAGGTGTATATGTATTAGTCAGTGTGTGTAACACAACATTTAGAAAGTGCAGTTAGGTGGCTCAGTGGTTAGTGCAAAAATTGCTAGTCTACATTCCCCCACTATCTAGATGAGTTTCTACCTTCTGCATGACACTGCTAATTTAAATGAGGTATCTAGTGGCAACTCCACACCCTCCAGTGTCCCTCGGAGCCTGAAAAGAAGAAAACAGACCCTAGATGTTTTTTCTAATCTGTAGACAGTGCACTGCTATATTATACAGGAATATATATGTATATATGTGTATATGTATTAGTCAGTGAGTGTGTATCACAACAGTTAGAAAGTGCAGTTAACTCATTGCTTCCTAGAAACATCTGTAGGTGTTAGAAAATCTAACTACAGTGTGTCCCAGAACTCCTACAAAAGTCACCTACAGGCTTCTTGTGTGCCCTAGAAACATCTGGAGAAGTCACTCACATATTTTAATATTACTTGCCAGCCAGAATTGATTAGTATTGACTGCATAGTACCATTAGAAAGGTAATACTGTGCTGAACAACCTAGTCACTGACACTTTGTGTGTATCATGTTCACTTCAGGAGTTATTCATATTTGTTTATGACATTTTGTCAATCTAGAACCACCTAAGCACTTTGAAGAAAACACATTCTGGGTATCTTAGCCAATATAAAACAAAAACCAAAGTGAGTACAGTTGATTGCATAGAACCATTAGAAAGGCAATTTTGTGTGGAACAACTTTGCCACTGATACATTGCGTGTGTCATGTATACTTTAGGAGTTATATGCATTTGTTTATGGTATGGTGTGTGTGGTTCAGATTTGTCCCTCAAACCTCAACACACCTTGACTCAAATGGGAAAAAATTATGTTTAATACTACAGAAATAGCTGTTTGTTTTATAAATAAATTATAAAAATTACATCTAATGTCTGGATGCTTAATATGGTGTTGATATGTTACATATTTCCCAACAAAAAAAGGTTTATGGTGCATTTTTTAGTGGAAAAAATATTTTTTTTGCTATTTCGACCAGCACAGAAATAAAACTAAATTACCTGCTATTCCTTGCATTCCACTGTTGGAAAGGTAATTTTATGCTGAACAATTTTGCCACTCATACTTTGTGTCTAGCACTTACATTTTTTGTGCTATTAGCATTTGTTTGTGGCATGTCAATTATGGCTTGATTTTGCTTAGAAGGGCCCAGGATTTACTGTTAACAGTATACAGGAGACAAGTGCTGCGACTTCAGAAAGCTTCTGAGAAGGCAATGAGTTAAGTGGCTCAGTGATTAGTGCAAGAATTGCTAGTCTGCATTCCCCTATATCTAGATCAATTTCAGCCTTATGGATGGCATTGCTGATTTAAATGAGGTGTCTAGTGGCAATACCCCCTCACCCTCAGATTTCTCTCAGAGCCTGAAAAGAAGAACACAGTCCTTCAATGTCTTTTTTTTTGTCAACTCTGTTTATCACCTGGATTCCTGGGGCATCTCTCAGGCATGCTCCACTTGACTGCCAGCACCTAACTCCCCACCTGAAACCTCCTGACTGAGGAACCAGGGACAGAGACACTTCACCCACTCCATGATCCAGCTGACTCCCCTGATCTATACCTCCAAGTATGGGTCCACCCTACTCCTTGTCTGTGTATCTTCATCTGACATCTAGATGACTGGGTACACAGGGACAGAGTGAGAGCTTGAGAGAGTCAACCAGGAATGTCCAGTGATTGGGATGTGGACCGCAGTCACCCAGGGTTACTATCGCCTTCCAGAGAGACAGGAATTTTCAACATGGTGGTTCCCCTGGAGCAGGGACATGTAATGATGTCTGCACAGACACACTGCTGACATCCACTGCTGCTCCACCCCCATTACAGCGTTAGCTCCTGTAGGACTCCCAATCTCAATTGGGGACTACTAAGGGGCTGGACAAAGCCTGCAATCCACCCCAGGAGAGGAGATCCATCCTCCGGATGCTCAATACTCTCCCTCCCCATGACCGCCTGAAACCTGAGTCTGCTCCCAAACTCGGGTTACCAGTGTGGTGTGAGGTAAGGCATCCAGCCATTCAGTCCTTGGCACCATCGGGCTGACTAAATGTGTTTTTCTAAACTGTACTAAAAGGTCCATCACTGATGCAACCCCAAAATCCCAGCCCGACCTCCCTCTGAGTACCCACTACCCCACAGTCCCCAGACTCCCCCACACACCCTCACTCACCTGAACATATTGCAGTGTGAAGATCAACTGTCCCAGGGAAGACACATCTTGCTGCTGGAACTGGTGACTGCTATATGAGAATAAGGTAAGTGCAGTTAAAAACCCTTTGAAATACATTACACTGCACTTACCATATTTGTCATATAGAAGTAGCCACTTCCAACAGTAAGACATGTCTTCATTGGGAGAGTAGATCTTCACACTGGGGCCTGTTCAGGTGATTAAGGTGTGTGGAAGAGTCTGGGGGGGGGTGGTGGGGGCTCAGTGATTGGTCAGCCTGGGGGAGTGGGAGTCCCAGCACCACCCAGTCTGCCATATTAATCCCTGTCTATTGTGAGGCCCCATGCCCAAACTGAACTCTGGTGCTCCCCCATGCCTCTAGGATACCGTTCTGCCTATCCCACTCCTTCTTAAAATCTATGACCATTTTAGCCCCTACCACCCCTCTGGCAGGTTATTCCAGGCATCCACCACCCTCTCTGTGAAAAAATATTTTGTCACATTTCCCCAGAGCCTTTCCTCTCAACTTCATGTTGTGCCCCCTTGACTTGGAGCATCTCTTACTTTGGAAGATGCTTCCTTCCTGTACTCTGTTTCTACCGGTGATGTATTTGTATGCCTCAATCATGCCCCCCCTTTCCTCCAGGGGATACATATTCAACTCCTTTAGTCTTTCCTTATAGGTCTTATCCCACAGGACTTGCACCATTTTAGTTGCCCTCCACTGCATATACTCCACCCTGTCTATGTTCTTTGTCATATGAGGCCTCCAGAACTGTACAGGGTATTCCAGGTGCGGTTTCTCACCTTATCTCACTGCCTAGTTTCTCTTAGGTCCTCTGAGATGATAACACCCAGGTCCCTTTCCTGCTTTGTAACAGTCAGTACCTCCCCATCAAGTTCATGCTTTGCCCTTGGGTTCTTGTAGTCTATGTGCTTGATCCTGCACTTCTTTGCATTGAATCCCAGCTGCCATTCTTCAGACCATTTCTTCAGTTTTTTAAGGTCTTTCTTTCAAAACCCTCGGGTATGACCACCCTATTGCATACCTTTGTATTGTCTGCAAAGACGCATACCTTCCCCTCCCATCCCTCTGCAATGTCCCCAATAAAGACACTGAAGAAGACTAGCCCCAACACTGACCCCTGTGGCACCCTGTTAATCACCTCTCCCTCTCCAGAGTACTCCCTGTTTACCACAACCCTCTAGCTCCTGCCCTCCAGTCAGTTCTCCACCCACATAACTATTTTAGGATCCACCCCTAGGCTGCACAGTTTGTTAATCAGTCTTTTATTGGGGATGGTGTCAAAGGCCTTAATGAAATCCATATAGGCTACATACACCACACCTCCAAGGTCCACTACCTGAGTTACCCAGTTATGCTGCAGATTAGTACAGTGAGTTAGTGCAAAACACAGTGCTTATCCTAAATACAGTAAAAGTTAGGGTGAGATGTATTATTTATTTATTTATTGAAATCTTGGATTGAATACCTTTGAGTGAGAGATCTTTACATAGGTACCATGTCGTAATAATGCACATTTAGGGTAAGAAAAACATGTTACATAGGGTACAATGCATGTTCCAGTAGGCATAGATACATATAATTAAAGAGAGAAAGAAAATGGCAGAATAAAGTTAGAATAGGATGGTGTTTGGCACACACAAAACAGGTGAATGAACAAAGTAAAACAGGGTGCAATGATTCACATATCTGAGGCATTGTACAATGTATGCTTGAGTCAGGTGCTTGTTAGCTTACTGCAGTATGAAAGGCAGGAGGGGAGAGGAGAGAGAGACAGAGAGGAGCTAGACTGTGAGGGAAGGGAGGAATTAGTGCACATAAACTATTAAGCGCTGAAGACCTAGTTGGGGTAGGTGGGAGGGAGGTGGGAAGCAAAGTGGGCAGAACTTGTGAAGGGAAGATCATTTAGGGGTAGCAATTGGAAGTAGCCTCAGCTATCAGGTGCTGACACAGCAGGTACTTGAAGTTACCCAGTGTAGTTGCATTGGATATATCAGGATATAGCGAGCTGACCCAGTGTGGAGCTCTGCAGGCAAATGCTTATTGCACAAGAGCAGTTCGGCATCGAGGGGTTCTGAAGATCTGATTGCTGGAACTTCCAGTTGTTCATTGGAGTATTGGTGGATTTAGGAGGGCCTGAACACTAGGTGGCATCAAGTCAAGACTGATTTTTTTAGCAATTATGCAAGTTTGATATTTAATCCTGCTTTCAAATTGTAGCCAGTTAGCCTGGGCATACAGGTCGCACATGTGGGTCTGTCACTTGGCACTGGTGAGAAGCTGTCAGGCTTTGTTTAATGCTGTTTTGATTCACTGCAGGGCAGTGCCAGTGGCTGAAATGTAGATAGCCATGCCATATTCAGCGAGTGAGGTTACAGAGCTAAGGATGTCTAGTTGCAGTGCTTCATGAGTCAGAATATGCTTATGCCTGTACAGCAGGTCAATTCTCCTGTTGATAGCTTTTGCAGTAGTATCTATGTGCTGTGTGAAGGACAAAGTAGTGTCAATGGTAATGTCCAGGTATTTGAATTACTGGACTAGATCCAGAGGCAAGCCCACATTATTTTTGATGGTTAGGGGGACGGTCTTGTGCTTGTTGGGGGTTCTGGAAAACATTATGATCTTGATTTTAGTGTAGTTCATTATGAGCTTGTGCTCAGAAAACCATTCTTCAGCTGATGTGAAACAAAGATGGAGCTGTTCCTGTATATGTTCTGGTTGCTGGTGTCTGGTAAAAAATAACTGCATCATCTGCATATAGGAGGATGCAGCCATGGCAGGAGTATGGAAGCGTATTTAGGAAGATACTGAATAATAATAGACCCAGGATGGATCCTTTAAGGACCCCAAAGCATACTGGTCTGGTGTCTGAGTAGACTTCCCCAATTTTCACTTGCTGAGTCTGATTTGTTAAATAGCTAGCAAACCATTTAGTGGAGTCAGTGGAGAGTCCAAGAACAGAGAGTTGGTCAATAAGGAGTGAGTGGTTTATGGTATCAAAGGCCTTGGTGAGGTCTATGAATGTTGTCCCAACCAAGATCCCTTGGTTCAAAGAGTTATGCAAGTATCCAGTGAATTCCAGAAGCACTGTGATTGTGCTATGATGACCGTGCTTGCATCCATGTTGCTGTACACATTGTAGTTTGCATAGATCCATGTATTCCATGAGGTGATCTGATACTATACACTCCATTGCTTTTGATAGAGGTGGGAGGATTGAGATTGGGTGGTAGTTACCATGGAATGAACGATCCCCACTCTTGTGCATGGATGACCATTGCAGATTTCCAACATTGTGGGTATTGAGAGAAGTTAAGTGAGAGGCTGATTATTTTGGTAAGAGGTGTGAGGATTTCATCTAAAGTGAGACTGACAAATTTTAGATCCAGGGAATCTCCACTGTGCCTAGTTTTCCCAAGGACTTTCTTCATGTAGCATTTAGCTTTTCTTTCAGAGACAGCCTTGAAATAGAATGGTGGGTGGTTAGGTTGCATGCCAGGAGTTCCATGATTAAGAGTAGGTCTATTAAGGTTGAAGTAGTCTTGAGGGACAACATTGCTTAGATCGGAGAATGCCTTGTTGAAAGTGTCCCCAATTAATTCTGGCTCCGTGGTAGGATTTCCATTGAGATTTAGCATGGTAGGAGTGGTCTTAGGATCCTTCCCTGTAATGTCTTTAATGTTTTTCCAGAATAACCTACTGTTGTTCCATCTATTCTTGAAAGCATCCTTGTAATACTGGATTTTTGTGGCTCTCACTGCTTTGGTGCATTAATTTCTAGCCATCTTATAGTTTTGTAGGTTAGTTTGGGTTCCTGAGGCCCATGCCTTGTGCCAGAGGTGATCCCTTGCTTTTAGGAGCTCAGTTAGGTCAGGGGTGGTCCATGGGTTGCTGGTCCCCTTTTCTTTTCTGGTTATCAAAGGTACATGTTTATCATAGACTGCATTAAATTTGTCAATGAACTGATCAAGTGCAGGGTCAGCATTGTTAGTGGTTAGTATGTCAGACCAATCAAGGTTCCTCAGATACTTTTTTAGCTGTTCAAGGTGGCCATGGATAAGTACTCAGCTGGTGATAGTTCTGGCAAGGCGTTTGCAGTATTTATTAGACCAATTGCATGTATTTGGTGGTCACTTAAGCAGTCAGGAAGAATGGTGGTTTCAAATATCTGTTCAGGCTGGTTTGTTAACACCCAGTCAAGCAGGGTACCTATTCCAGTTTGGTAGTTTGGTCTAGTGGGGGTCTCAACCAGCTGTGAGAGGTGGATGGCTGACAATGCATCCTTCTGTGGGGAGGCTGCAGGAGATAGCCAGTTGATACTGAAGTCACCTAGTATCACTATTTCAGAATGCAGGCTCATATTGCCAAGGGTGTTCAGTAGTGTTTTGAAGCCAGTCGCTGTGTGCTTCAGGGGGATACAAATTGAGAATACCGTAATCGCTTTATTATATGCCCCAAGGAGTAGCTTGATGGCCATCATTTGTAATTGATCACCACAGTTTGGTATTGGGACATTGAGGCCCTGTAAAATGTTCTTTATATAGATTGCACATCCTCCACCTTTCTTTGTGAGCCGGTCTTTTCTGAAGATCTGAAAGCCTGATATATGAATTGAAGCATCGGGGATGTCAGGGGTGAGCCAGGTTTCCATGACAGGGAGGACATCAGGATTATGTTGGGTGACCCACACCTGAAGACAGTCAAGTTTGAGGAGCAGGCTACAGATATTTATTGAAGCCAGTTTTAGTGACTCAGCAGTTTTCTGAGGAGTATTCAAGGTAGGGTGGGGTCCCGGGTTAGGATGTATGTTGCCCAAGAGCAAGAACAGCATAAGAAGTAGCCTTTTTATAGTCTCCTTGAGCAGTTTGGTACTGTAGGGTTGCTTCCTACTTTTATGGTGATGCTGAGTAGGTTCCCCTAGAGAAGTAGAGTTCAGAGATGAGTGCCTGGGTGTGGATCCAGTAGGTACAGCACTGTATGAATGAATTAGTGTGCTTATCCCCATGTGTATTATGGGCTCTGATTATCATATTACTGTCTGAGTTTACAGTGATATAAGCATTTAAAAACTTCTGCTGGGTAAGCACAATATATGGCACATCCTTGTAGCCATATAGTAGATCTGTTAGAATAAATAATACCAGGAATGTGGCACAATGTGAATGCACTGTTGGTTGATAAGTTGAAGTTTTACAACAAGGTGAAAATCAAAAATGTGCTGAGGTTTGGGGTTAGGAATGGCCCTCCTGCTGCTTTCTAGAGAAACAGACAGCGAGGTTTTCTTAAGTTAGGGGAGAGGCCCTTTAAGAGCATGACCTCATTTAATACAGAGGTGTTAGATGGACACCAATTTGATAAAAGTTAGGCAGGGGAGTGGCTTAACTCTGGTGTGGGAGCATTTAATTAATAAAGGCTGGGGGTGGGGGATGGGCAGGTGGGCCAAATATCTTTGCAGAGTAGCTTGAAACCGTAGTAAAGTGCAGAGGGCACTTTTGGATATCAGTGGGCATGAGGCAGCTCATAATTGCAGCCAATAGAGGAGCAGCTGCAAGGCCCAAGAGCCAATGAAACTGTTGGCTAGCAAGCTGTGTGTTCCCGGGCTGTGCACCATAACTGCTTCAGTGAATGAGGGAATTCAGCCACCTGGAGAGATCACTAAGGAAGCGCCAATCCTTTGCCCCAGTCAGGGCTGTAGACAGGACCTCAGGGCAGGCTGGCATGCAGGGGTATTGGCAGCTGGCCAGGAAGAGCTGGGACAAAGGGCCACAGTGCAGCCCGAGTCAGGGACTTCTTGCTGTGAGGGGGAGAGAGTAGAGAAGAGAGCAAAGGTTATGAGGTTTGCTGGAATAAAGGAGGATAATCGGGGGTGGGCACAGACAGGGCCATACAAAGCAGTGTGTGTGGGTTACTGTGTGTGTGGCAATGCTCTGTGTGTGTAGACTGTGTACTGCTATGCCATACTGGAATATATATGTATATTTGTGTATATGAATTCATCAGTGTGTCTATCTATCACAACAATTAGAAAGTGCTGTTAGGTGGCTCAGTACTTAGTGCAAAAATTGCTAGTCCACATTCCCCCACTATTTAGATCACTTTCAGCCTTATGCATGTCATTTCTGATTTAAATGAGGTATTTAGTGGCAACCCCACCCTCCAATGTCCCTCAGAGCCTGAAAAGAAGAAAACCATCCCTCAATGTCTTTTTTTAATCGGTAAAAATGTGTGTGAACAGTGCACTGCTATGTGAGACTGCAATATATATGCATATATGTGTATATGTATTAGTCCATGTGTGTTTATCACAACAATTACAAAGTGCAGTTAGGTGGCTCAGTGGGTAGTGCAAAAATTGCTAGTTTATGCATTTCTTATGGCCCACAATATCATTATTTTTGCAGTCGTATTGGCTCTTGCTAGAGTTTGTCATAGGTGTTACTTCTACCCCAGGAAACTATAGGCCTGTCTCCTTCCTCCTGATTTAAGAGCTTTTCATCTACCTATAGCTTACTTCTTTTCAAACTGGCTCCTCTTTCCTCAACTCTTTCCAGTCTGGATTCTGGCCCAACCACTCTACAGCCAGATATATTGTAATAAACTGAAACTCGGATCCGCGAGTTTCATTAGCCTGACACCGTTTGACCAAAACACACTTGCCCGAAATTCAAAATTCACCCACCGCAGAGGTAATTTTATGTTTCAAGGGGGCTTTGCCCCCCACACCTCCTTAATATAATCAACTCTGCTGCAGGTGAATTTCAAATGTCAGGCAAATGTGTTTGGGGCAAATGGTGTTCGGCTAATGAAACTCGGAGAACAGAGTTTCAGTTTATTGTAGTACTACCCTACAACCACTTTCAGGCTAAGGCTGTATGTCACCATTCTTACCGGGATGGATCAGATCTATATAATTAGCCATGTTCATTGATCTCTCCGAACATTACATGATTTCCCACCCCTACTAATAACCATGCCTGGTAGAATATGATGTTAGCAATAATACCCAACAGGGTGGGCAGTATTGTGCTATACAGGACCGCCCAGGGGCATAATGAAGCCTGATGCTGCAGGCGGAGGGCTTTAGAGCCCCTGGAAGGTCCGGTATAGCACAATACCGCCCATCCTGGAGGGTATTATTGAGCTTAGAAAATGGGCACTGTCAAAAAAATAAGTTTAGTAAGAAAAATGTTATTGAAAAATTTATTGAAAGTGAGATTTGTAATAAAATAGTTCCTCTGCCTTCATTTTTGGAGGTGATTGCCATGGTTACAGGTACAGGTGGCAATAGTTTATCTGCAAGTCATCACTAGGGGGAGCTCTTAAGCATGAGTTGTTTCTAATATGCACATACCAGTTTGTTAGCCTTCCCTGGAAGAGTAGTTTTTTTTTTCACTGCTGAGCTGTGGAAGTTAGGTGCGTGACTTTGCACAAGGCTGTCACATAAAACTAGGAAGTGGAGACCGAGTTTTCTAAATGCTTTTTTTTTTAATGTCCAAGATCAATATGGCAGCAGGAGGGAGATACAAAGCAGCGTCAAGGAAAGAATGTATTTTTACCTCATCAGGAGCACAGTGCGAGAGGTGATGTCGGCGATCAGCACAGACTGCACTAGTGCAGGTGCCCCATGGCCGTAGTTCGTGGCAGAAAAAAAAAATGTTCACCTGCCTGCACTGATATTCTGCTATTAAATTTATTGATTAGTTTGAATGTGGTCACAAGTTCTTCATCAGTGGGCACTGATAGAGGCGGTGGTGGTGGGGGGGGAGCAGATCTGGAGAACAGTGGCTCGAGTAACAGTTTTTTGAGAGGGAATGCAACTGCTTTCAGAATTAGGTACAACATTTAATGCAGCTTTTGGTTCAAGACAGTGGAACCAAACTGGAGAACAGCTGGAGGAATAGCGTTAGCCACACAAGCGTGTCGGGTGTGTGGGGGGGGGGGCTGACAACTAACTCAGAGTTAGAGAAGCAAAAAAGATGGCTGTTGCTCTGTTTCAAAATTCAGGGTGCCCAAGAATATCCCAAGTAATGGGGCACCCTGAATGGGAACTTGTTATTCAGCGGGCTCTATCAGGAAATACCTGCCCTCTGAGATCTTGTCCTAGCCACTCGGGAAGCTAGGATTCTTCAGCCCATTTTCTAATATCTAAGTGGGCTGCCAGCTATTTTAATCCTTACTTATAAAACTAAGTTTAATCTATTAATGTCTGTGGGCCTACCTTTCCTCCCACCATAGATATGAAGTTTCCTCAGTGTTCAGTCATTGGCCCCATTCTATTATACATTTTCCTCAATAACCTTCCCACCACATGTATACCCTTGCAGATCCACAAGTATGTGTTTTAGAACTGTGCAGAATTTTCAACATTCTTTTCCTGCACAATTCTGAAGAATTTTAAGAAATTCCACATAACTCTATGGAATTGCATCAGAAACATAATTCTGAAATTACAGAATTATCTTGTGTTTTCTTATTAATTTAACCTGCTGATTAGTATTTCAGGATTTACATGAACTGTGGTTTACTGTTATGCAGTTTCAGTAAACCATGTATTCATTTTTCACAAACCTTGGAAAACTAAGCCACTTAGTAAAATGTCAAAAAATGTAAAGTTATACATAAAGGAAAAATGAATCCACAGACAGAATCCTGGATGT
This sequence comes from Neoceratodus forsteri, assembly GCA_016271365.2. NCBI lineage: Eukaryota > Metazoa > Chordata > Ceratodontiformes > Ceratodontidae > Neoceratodus > Neoceratodus forsteri. The sequence goes on from CM028129.1 coordinate 1,265,436,770, forward strand.
GTGGGTATCAGTTAGCAATAACAGGTGGGATGAGACCTGGGAGGAATCACCAGTGACTCCCTCAAATCTTCACATCTTTGCAACACAGCATATACTGTAGCAAAGCAGCATAAGTGCTACAGTGTATAGGAAGAGGTTTTGACAGTAGGAGAGAAGAGGTGAAATTACCTCTGTTTAGTTCCCTAGTAAAGCCGCATCTAGAATATTGTGCCCAGTTTTGGAGCCCGCATTTGAGGAGAGACATACAGAAATTTCTAAATTGTGCAACATAGAGTAACCAAGATGATACAAGGCCAGCAAGGTAAATGATATGAGGAAAAGCTGGCTGATTTAGATATGTCAACTTTGTAGACAAGAAGGGAAGAGGTGACATGATAGAAACCTTCATGTTCATGCATGGTATAAACAAGGTCGGCACTGTGGACTTTAACAAGACTGAAAGTATAGCGATGAGAGAGCATGACTGGTGACTTCTAGATGGGAGATTTAGGAGGGACGTAAGAAAGTTGTTATTCAGAGAGAGGATGGTAGAACCATGGAGAACTTACCTGCTAAGGTTTTAGATGGGGAGATTGTTGATAAGTTCATTAGCGGGTGGGACAGATACTGGGGGCTAGTAATGCCAAAGGAAGGTATAAAAAGGGTGGGAGTATTAACTGTTGTGTGGGATTAAACGTGGTTAATGAGAAGTCATCAAAAAAATAAACCCTCTATGATGATAGGTTATAGGTGATATGATGGGGAAAATGGGCTAACTGGTTGGACCATGGGTCTTTTTCTGCCAACAATTTATCTATGTTTCCATGTTTCTTTCCCTCCCCTGCTGTGAGAGGGACCACAAAGACCTGCACTTTCTCTGTCTGGTGTGCTATCTAGACTGAACAATATTCTCTGTGAACTCCACTCCCGTTGGGGAGCCTAGTGTCATTGTTCCATCCTTCACTGTGAGGGAACCAGTGCAGCTGGTGCCACTTCCTGTAGCTGCCCTGACTGGGTGGGCAATTGCTCTCTGTCCTTCCCTCCTGGAAGAGTGCCAACAGATGCAGGCACTGCCTCAAGGACCAACTCCTGACTGAAGACAGCTCTGCCTTTTTCAACATCAACAATTACTGAAGTTTCTCTTTGGCCCTGTGGGCTCCCTAATGCACCAACTGGTGCATACTACCAAACTGGCAATTGACACTGAGCTCCAGTGCCAACACTTAAACTCACCACCACTGTCACTGAGACACTCCAGTTGGGGGTGGTTGGAAGTTGGAGCGAGGTAAGGGAGAGGAGCCACGTGGAAGGATTCAGCTTTTGGTAAGTATTTTCTTTCCCCCAGCATTTCCCTTCCAATAAAATTGGTTCGTGCAATTGTCTAAGGCTGTGTGTGGGTGTTGATGTGCAAAATGGCTGCCACTACACATTCAGGCACTTCACTACCAGTCTCCCATTGCTTGTAAATCACTTTGGGAAACATTGTGCAAGAAAAGTGCTGTGTAAATGCTGATTCTTCTGCTTATTATTTTTCTTTTACTACTACTACTTCTTGTTCTTCTGACATTCCTGTCCTACTGCTACTGCTTCTCCATGACCAGCCAAATACACTCATCCAAACTGCTGCTGTTCACACTCAAGCCATCCTGAATTAAAAAAAATAAATTGTCCATCCGTGAGCCAGGGAACCACAGTAAGGGCAGCAGATCTCTCACACCCTCTTTCTCTTTCTCATTGTCCTGGGGGGGGGGAGCTGTAAACAAGTCAAATAAAAAAAAACAGCCCCAAAACACTCTCACCATGGGGCCCGGGGGACAGGGACACAAACTGGAGGCAATGGGAAAAGCATCACACTGGGACTAGGACACTACACTGCCTCACCACATTTGCAACTGACCTAAGACATGGGTTGGTAATATTGCATGTTGATGACTCATCATCAACTGTGTGGCATATTTCTCTCTACAGCTTTTGATACTGTACATTTTGCTCTGAAAAAAAATGTATGTTTTTGTCTAGCTGTTATTTTAAAGTGCATGTTGAAGTCTCAGTCATTTCAGGTAGTATTTACCCTCAGTACAGGCCATTAATGATAACTTTTCAGGGTATCTCTAGCAGGAGGAGAGAGGAGGTGGTGTCGCTTTATCACTCCCTAGTATGGCCCCACCTGGTGTACCATGTCCTGATTTGGAGATCGTATCTCAGAATGTACATCAATAGGGTGGAGGTGGTCCAGAGGAGGGATACTAAAATGGTGCAGGGGTTGCAAGTGAAGCAGTACGATGAGAGACTGAGGGATCTCAACATGTACACCCTGGAAGAGAGGAATGAGAGAGAGAGAGAGAGAGAGAGAGAGAGAGAGAATTGGCAGGATTGATACTTACAAGTACCTCACAAGGGTGAACAGGATGCAGGAGGGGGCCTCTTCTAAAGGAGCAAAAGAAGATGAGCACTAGGATGGGATGGCATGCAATAAGGCTGAGGGTGGGAGGGCTCAAGAGGGATGTGAGGAAATAGTTCTTCCCTGAAAGGGTGGTAGATGCCCGGAACATACTGCCAGGCAAAGTGATGGATGCTAAAATGGTGAGGTGAATCAAGCATGCATGGGGTAAACATAAAGGTATATTACAGGAGAGGCAAGGAGGATGGAGGGTTGCTGGAGACCAGATATGATCTGCAGATGAAGAATATACAGGGAACACTTGGTCAGACTGGGTGGGCCTGGCAGCCCTTTTCTGCTGACAAATTCTATGTTTATGTGTTTTTAGTACTGATATTATAAAATATTTTCTACATCATCTACATTTTATATTTATTACTGTGCCCACACCTATTGCATCTACTGAATCTGTCGATTGCATTTTTTCCATGTACATGTTCCATCAAGGCACACCTGGAAATTATCTGCTTACAGCTGCATATAGAACCCTGCAGTTAGTGATGCTTGGGTGGGGGCAAGATGACCGACAGAGGAGGCTGCACTAAATAGTGCTCTGCTGTTTGCTCATATTTAAACCCAAACTTCCTCTATTACAATACTGAAAAATCTTTGTTCATTTGTGACAATGTATCTGTCATCCCTTGAGTTCTCGAAACTCTGAAAAAAAGAAGAGGAAAAAGCTTTTGGAAAGAGAGAAGAGAGAGGAGAGAGAGAAAAGGAAGGAGGCTAGCTTTTCTCCTTCAGACCAGTCCTAACATAAGAACCATGACCACACAGGCCTACTCAATAGATTCCTAGGATCCATACTCTTGGGTAGTCCCAGGGGTGTGCATGCTTTGGCTGTGGTGCAACTCACTAGACCTGGACCCATTGAAAAAGCTAATTTGTTAGCAATGCCTACCGAATATTCAAGAGTTCCTGTAGCTGTAGGAAGGAGTGAGGCCCCCCAAAAGAGACTTCACTCTCTGGATGTGATCAACAAATCTTATTCAACTCTGCTATCAGCCATCAGCCATCACTAAATTAGATTTGAAATGGGAGGCTGTTCCTGCCAAACGCAAGTGAATCAGATTAAGCTGCAGGAAATGGACATGGCTATTACTGATATAAACAAGCATTTGTCAATGCCGAATGTGTCTCACTGGCATTGGCATTGGTAGTGCCGGAGTTAGAGACACATAATAGGAATGGCAGTGAAGTATTGAAGTGACGCCAACCCCACCCCCACCCTGCAGAGACCGACAGGCATTGGAGTGTGCCTTTGGGTAGTCAGCTACAACGCTCATGACATTTTACCTCACCCTACCCTATAGACACTGACAATTGTTGTGGTGTGCTTTGGGGTCTTTGGGCATTATACTTACCCCATTCCATAAGGAAATATGCTGAGGTAGGTACAGTATAGGAGAATGGGGTGGACTTTGTGGCCGAACACTGCAAGGCACACCACGATGTGTGTCACTGGCTGCAGGGTGGGGGTGCAATAGGGAGCATTACAGCTGATGATCCCAAGTCACACCCCTGATGCCTGTCAGTCTGCACAGGGTGAGGTGTTACAGTTGGAAACCCTAATGCCGTAGGCATGTGTTGGTATTTTCACTCCAAATTTTCAACTTGGGCTTTTTGTGACCCCTCTCATGAAAAGTGGCACTATCAGTTTGTTAGCTGAAAGGAGGTTTTGCACAGCGGCTATGCCATTTGGTGACACAGGTCTGAAAACACATTTTGGGCAGTATGTAAAAAATGAGAACTGTATTGTTCATGAGGAGGTGTTAAAAAAATGGCAACGTTGAAAATCTGGAGTGAAAATATGAAAAACTGGTGAAGTCATGAGCATGCAAAGAAACTGTGCAACACACGTCCGTAACCCAATTATTTTGGGGATTTTTTTAACCACATTTTCAACATAGCATTTTGGGATCTTCCCTCAAGAACAGTGGCACTGTGATTTTGTTAATTTGTCCCAAAAGCTGATTTCCTACAGCGACCACTCCATTGTACTCCACAGGTGTGAAAACACATTTTGGGCAGGATGTGAAAAATGACAGCTGTACTGTTCATAAGGTGTGAAAAAATGGCAGCTTTGAAAATGTGGCATGAAAATATTGCAAATTTGCGAAGTTACAAGAGTGCATGGGAACTACGCAACACACGCTTGTAACACAGTCATTTTATAGACTTTTGTCACCAAATTTTCAACATAGGCATTTTAGGACTTCTGCTCAAGAACAGTGTCACCATCATTTCCTCAAACTGTCCCCAAAACTGATTTTGTGCAGCAACTGCGCTATTCTGCACCACATGTCCAAAAACACATTTTGGCCAGGATATGTTAAATGACAGCTATACTGTTCATAAAGAGGTGTGGACAAATGCCAATTTTGAAAATCTGGAGTGAAAATATTAAAAATTCACGAAGTTATGAGCATGCATGGAAACTGCGCAATGCACGCTCGTAAAACAGCACTTTTTTGGATTTTTTCCACCAAATTTGCAATATAGGCTTTTTGAGAGCCCCCCTCACGAACAGTGGCACTGTCATTTCATTAATCAGTCCCAAAAAGTGATTCCACACAGTGAATGCGAAATCATCTTTCAAGACGGAATAACGCCATGACAGTGACTGAATTCATGAGGAGGGGTCCCATTAATCCCATGTTGAAAATTTGGTGTCTAAATTCCCCGAGATATACACCAAAGTTGAAAAAACCCTATTTATGCCGTTATACAGTTTACCGGCATTTCTTCAGTTCGCGGTCTGCTTTGAAGAGTGCAGACGTGTTCCCGGTCCACCGAAGATTAATGCAGGGTAAGTATGGGGTGAGGGGGTTATGTGGGGTAGCAGGGTGCACAGAGGGTGGGCGTGGGTTGGGGGAGGGGGCAGGGAGACTGTGATGGACCGTTATCTGTTTTAGAGGTGAAAAAAAAAAAGGAAACATCTTGGGACTTTTTTTTTCAGAGACATTTGGCATGCTGGGGTGGGCTTCCAGCATACCACCTTATTGTTTTGGGGAGGGGGGCTGTAGCCAGTGGTGGATTGGGCACCCCCATCAGCACGTACGAAAGGGGGGGCAAGAGCCGGGGGGATTGGGCACCCCCCTCGGCACACAACAGATGGGGGGAGTCATTATGCTGATGGGGAGTGGGCTCCCCCCATCAGCAAAATAAATAGGGATGGGGGGACTGTAGCTGATGGGGATTGGGCCCCCATTGGCAAAGAAAGGCTGTAGAGGCAGGAGTGCATGATACCAAGGGGGACTGGGCAGCCCCTCTGCACACACTTGGGGGAAGTCAATATGCCGACAGGAAGTGGGCTCCCCCATTGGCAAATGAAGTGGGTCAGGGCATGCAACAGTGGGATTGGGCACCCCTGAAGTCAGGTGGCTGCAGTCAGTGACGCCATGTTTACATCGGGAGGTGTGTTATTGTGCCACTGCAATGAGAAGCTTGCTTCTCATTGCAGCAGACCTTTTCTTAGATCTGGTGGCCACATTCCAAATTGCTGGTGTGGTGCCTGCATGCTGTCTGATTGGGGAATGAGGGACACACCTACTGATGCATCCCCTGCATTCGCCCACAGTGACCGCACTTCCAAATCTGCTACTACTGCAATATGTTGACTTGTGCGCAAGCACAAGCCAACATAAAAAGAACCAGGCTGGGAGTCCAATGATGCATTACTTTCAACCATTCTTTGTGATAATATCCTGCAAGCCTGAAAAATTGAAGGGCTGGACATTACAGTAAGAAGACACATAGAGGCAATCTGATGGCAGATTAGGGCCACTTGGTCCACCCAGTTTGCCCATTTTTTCCCTAGAAATATTCTGCGACTGTTGGGAATGCCTCATCTGGAGACACAAGAAACCGTAACTTGGGACCTGGTAAGAGAAGTTTTCATTGAATCTCTGGGTTTTAATAAAGAGAATTGTCCACTGCTGTTAAGGGTATTCAGCCTGACTTTTCTAAAAGCAAGCAAACTCTCCTTGTAGTTGATGTTACTGAACCTAAACTCACTGTATCATCAGCTCAGCTTAAAGCATCCACTATTTTGATTTAGTTTGCACTCAAAGCTGATAGAGAATACATAAATTAAAAAAGCTCAAGTGAAAGGGGTTTAAATTTCAAACAAAACACAAGGTAAACTTGTTTCTTGATGTTAGCCCCCAAACACTGGCAAGATGATGTCGATCACTGCAGTTCTGAGCCAAGGTCATGGATTTAGGAGAAATGTTTTCCTTGCTTTTCCTTGCTTTACCCTTGTAAGGCAAGAGTTATTCTAGACGTCATTAAATATATTTTCTATGACCTGGACCAGCTCAGTACTTTTATTCAGGCTCATTACTGCCCAGAAGAAGGACTCCAAGCCTTATTTAGGAAATGAGGTAGACTCTTAAATCAATATTAAAATGTCGAAACTGGATCACAAGGAAACCACCATCATGGTGGTACAACCACAGTCGTAAGTATCTTCACACAATTGTTTGACTAACTCTTAGTTTGGAACTGACTTGTGTCGAGTTTTGACTGAACTCCTAAAACATGATTTTTTGCACCCACTATCATGGTTTTCTCACCTTCGGGGCATTATTTCTAGATAGTGCAGTATTTGTTGTTTTTATCTTTTGCCTAAGGTGTTGTGTAAATGACTATACACACAAAATCTCATATTTTAGGAAAATTTAAATGTTGGGAATTGTATTCCCTTATATCTTGATCTGCAATACCACTTTATTTTTCTATATACTGCAGGTGCACAGTATTAGAGCAATGTGACTTCTTTTGTTTCAGATTCCAGCAGTAACTACATAACTAAATGTCAGAAAATGGTGTTTGCTGCTGACCTAGTAATGCTGAGGGTTGAGGCGCTGGATGCCACACCTAATGCCACACCAGTGACCTGGGTTCGGAAAAGAGCCAGGGTCGGGGGGGGAGCCAGGAAATGGATTGAGCAGCCATAAGACAGCTCTCCTTTCCCATGTGGGGACCCAGCCATGCCTACCGTGGGGCTGCCCCTGGGTGGAGGCCCAGGGATAGTGCAGTCGGAAGTGACTAGTGTAGGGAGGGTACCATTAGTCACTTTGTGTGCATGTCTCCACACGCGTGTGAGCAACCGTGGCAAGGGGCGGGGAGAAAACTGTAAAAAATGGAGCTGGCAGGCTCCATGACGGCCATGTAGTGCCCGCGCCAGCCCTCTGGAGTCTTGATGTTGGTCTCGGGGGGAAGGAAGGTCAATGCCCTTCACTCTTGGACCTGCCATGGGGGGGCAACCTGTGAGAGATTGCCGGGAGGGTCGGGTGCGGGAAAAGTGGAGGTCCTGTGACTTGTCCCCCTCCCCAGTAAGCACATAGCCTATACTATTATTTAGATGAATGATGACAGATCTAATTCAATTGAAAGCTTTTGTTTTAACTCTTTCTTTACAATAATATGGACATTTTGAGCAAGGTATTCAAAGATTAGTGCACCCACAAATAGAATTTGTGGGTCCGCTAATCTGGATTTGTGCTGGCACTCCTGACCACTAACGCAATCTCAAAGTGCCCAAGTGTAATAATACCACCACAGCTATGCAAATGAGGGGGTCTTCCAATGCACATCAACACAGCGATATCTTCAAGGGTTTGTGGTGGCAGTAAACGGCCCCCAAAGTGACGCTATTTACTTCTGATAAAAAAACAACTCTTAACAGTGCACCCCAACCCTGCTGAAGGCTGTACAGAAGCAACCTGTCCCTGATCCCCCATTATGTATTTGATATAGTTATTCCTGGTGTTTAGTGGCACCCCCAAAAACCCATTCTCTGTCATCAAATGCTTTCCCTGGTGTCTAGTGGCATTCCTACCCCCCTCCTAACCTGTTCTTTGTCAGCAAATACATTCCCTGGTGTCTAGTGGCACCCCCCACTCCTCAGTCACACATTCTTTGTCAACAAATTCATTCCCTGTTGCCTAATGGCTCCCCCACCCCCTAATTACCATTTCCTTGTCAGCAAATGCATTCCCTGGTGTCTAGTGTCACCCACACTCCCAATCACCCATTCTTTATTAGCAAATGCTTTCCCTGTGGCCTAGTGGCACTCCCACCCCCAATCATCTGCTCTTTGTCAGCAAATGCATTCCCTGGTGTCTAGTGGTACCCCACCCCCAATCACCTGTTCATTGTCAGCAAATGCTTTCCCTTTTGCCTAGTGGCACCTCCAACCCACCCAAGATCATTTGTTCCTTGTCAGCAAATGCATTTCCTATTACCTAACTGATCACCCACTTTTTGTCAGCCAATGCGTTCACTGGGGTCTAGTGGCACCCCTCCACCCCCCAATCACCCATTCTTTGTCAGCCAATGCATTCACTGCTGCCTGTCTAGTGGTACCCCTTCCCCCATCACCCATTTGTTGTCAGCAAAAGCACTCCCTATTGTCTAGTAGCACCCCCACCTCCGATTACCCATTCTTTGTCAGCAAATACATTCCATGGTGTCTAGTGGCACCTCATATCCCATTCTCTCATTCGTTGTCAGCAAATATATTCCCTGTGGTCTAATGGTTACCCCCTCGGTCACCCATTCTTTGTCAGCAAATGCATTCCCTGGTGTCCAGTGGCACCCCCCAGTCACCCATTCTTTGTCATCAAAATGCATTCCCTGATGTTAGTGACACCTCCCCGATAGCCTATTCTTTGTCAGCAAGTGCATTCACTAGTGTCTAGTTGCACCCCCCTAAGCCACCCGTTCTTTGTCAGCAAAATCCATTCCCTGATGTCTAGTGTCATAGCCATCCTCAATCACCTGTTCCATTCTTTCTTATCTATCCCTGGTTGCAGTAGTTTCCCCTACCCCATATAACCTGTTGATGAAACTAAAAGTATTCAATAGTGGTTCAATGTCCCCTTCCCGTCCCACCCACTCATAGACTACCACCTCGCACACACCCCTCTTAACCTGGTATCCTGCAGTGATCAGCAATGCCCAGTACAATGAATGGCACATCCTCCTCTTACAACCTTGGCCAGCTGCTTCATGAGCTGTCAGTGTGTGTGCATACAGTACTTACACTGGGTAGAGGGACACCGAACCACCACTGAATACTTTACATTCATCAACTGGTGATCAGAGGGTGTCAGGAAAACCACTGGGCACCAGCAATAGATAAAATAGAATTGAATGGGTGTTTGGGGAGTGTATGATGCCACTAACCATATGGAAATGCATGTGATGTCAGAAAATGGGTGTTCAGGGTGGGGGGGTGCCACTAGTCATCAGGGAATTAGTCAGAAACTTTTAGGATGGGTACTAATGGGTTGCTTTGCACCCTGCAAATGAGCCCATAATGGGCATGCTAATGGCCCCTTAAGCTCCTTCCATGCCTAATGGACTCATTTGTATGTTACTCAGTATTGCTCAGTATTTGTAAAGGTGGAAGGAGGCTCTAGGCCCATTGAGACCACCTTCCCTACACAATGCAGGGTGAATTGTTAAACTAACTCAAAAGAAATTGATCTAGTTCTGTTTTAAAGGACTTGAAAGTGATCATATTTACAATATTTGCTCAGTATGTTCTCCTGGTAAAACTCGTAAATAAATAAATAAATATATATTATGTGGTAAGGAATTCCACTGTGTGGTCACTCTTATTGTAAAACAATGCTGATGCTTGTTAGTTAAAACATTTGGGATCCTGATTTGTCTGTTGTGGCATCTCAAGTTATTTGGTTTTTCAGCCATAGTAAAATTAATGTCCTTCTTAAGCGTCCTGTCCCCTAATATTTTGTACAAAAGCAGCAGATCAACCCGGTCCCTTCTTGGTTTTAGGTCATACAAACCTAGAGTGCTCAATCTTTCCTCATATGGTAAATGTCTAACTCTGGGTATAAGTTTTGTAGTTTTTCTCTGCATACTTTTGAGTAGTTTTTCATCCTTTTTGAGAGAAGGGGCCTAATAGGAAGCTGCATAATCAGTATGGTGCGAATGAAGGATTTGTAAAGGAGTATTAGAAAATGTTCATTCCTACAGATGAATGTCTTTTTAATTGATGTTAGAATGCAATTTCCAGTCTGTGCAACGTTTCTACAATGGTCAGTTACTGAAAATGAGCTGTTAATAATATTACCCAGATCATTTTCTGTAGTGACCAGTTTAATAGATACCCCATTTAGATTATATTTTGAGATTACATTTTTGGTTCCTAAATGGATTACTGCACAATTATCTGTATTAAAGAACATTTTGTTATTATAAGCCCAAATTTCAATAACTGACAAATTGTTTTATAACTGTAGTATTTTATCTACTGTATTCACCTCTGCAGATATGTTCGTATCATCTGCAAACTTACACATATTGTTTGTCACCCATGTATGAAGGTCACTAACATAAATCCCAAACAGGGTAGGCTCAAGTACAGATCCCTGAGGCACTCCACTGGTTACTGCTATCTCAGAGGAGAGAGTACCTCCTGTTTCAACCTTTTGTGATTTGTTAAGACAGCCAATTACAAACCCAAGTGAATAAATAATAGTTAAAGCCTAGTTATACCACTGTGTTTATTAACTGGTTATGGGGAACCAGGTCAAAAGCTTTCCTGAAATCCATATAGATAATATCACGAGAAGAGGTCCCAAATGCTTTCATGAGGTGGGGTCTCAAAAAGGCCATGTTGAAAATTTGTAGTGCAAATACCAACAAACGCCCGGGGCATTAGGGTTTCTAACCATAACGTCTCACCCTGTACAGACTGACAGGCATCGGGGTGTGCCTTTGGGTTGCCGACTGTACTGCTCATGCCATCCCACCCCCACCCCCCAGCCAGTGACAAGCATTGAGATGTACCTTGGCCACTTCGACCCCAGAGTTCACCCCATTCTCCTATGCTGCACCCATTTCAGTGTATGTCCTTAGGGAATGGAGTGACTGTAAAGCCAGACATCCCAAGGCACACCTCAACACGTCAATGTCTGCAGAACAGGGTGAAGTGACATAGCATGAACATCATGGGCGATAACCCAAACACTTACCCCAATGCCTGTCCATCTCTACAGGATGGAGGTGGGGTTGGTATGAAGGTCAATACTTCACTGCCATTCCTATCCTGCATCTGTCTAACTCCTGCATTTCCAATGCTAATACCAACAAGTAAACATTTGGCATTGTCAAATGTTTGTTAAATATAGGGACCACTACAGCCTTACACCAGTCTTCTTTTATTTCCCCAGTTTTAAGGAATTTGTTAAAAATAATTGTTAAGGGGTGCAAAAGTTGATCCTTTGTTTGTTGGATCAGATAAGTATTTAAATTATATGGTCCTGGTGAAGAATTCTTTTTAAGGTTAAAATAGCAGATTTTATTTCCCCAGGGGTAATTTCTACGAACTCATCTGAGGCAGGGATTGGCAAAGTATTGAGTTCTTTAGCAGCAAAAACTGATCTGAAGTATTCATTAAAAATATTTGCCACCTCAGCTTTGTTGTTAGTCTCCTCTCCATCTTTTATGATTGTTGAAATAGGGTTAGTAGGTGTTTTGTTTGAATATATATAAGCATAGACTGCCTTAGTATTCCCTTTAGATATAGAGAGTTTGAATTTCATTTTTTTCTTTCTGTTTTTTTTTTATTTTTATTTATTATGCTTTTCGCCCCCGCTGCCTCTTACCCGGCACCTCAGCCTGGTCACAGACCCTAACCTCAACCTCCACATTAGACCCTACCCTTGGATACCCCCTGGATTGCTCCACAGGGTGGGGTGTGGCACTGACCCCCTTAATGGCGCTGCACGATGGGACTAGGTTGGAGGGTTGGTCCTGGAGGCTGATGAAGGCCAGGGCAGGCTTCATCTAGGGCCGCAGGCAGGAAGTGTTTTTTGGTGCTGTACGTGGGGGGCTGGAACATGCAATGATGTCCAGCATCCATCCCGCCCCTCCGACTGCATTCAAATGTCAGTTGCTGCAGTACCCCCGGCTTCTGCTAGGAATCCATCAAGCACCAGACATACACCATGCCCTCCCCCCGGAGAAGGAGAGCTGTCTCTAGGATGCTCAATCCTTCTCCCCCAGCCAGCCCTCCGATGACTTGGGTCCATTCCTGAACCCAGGTCGCTGGTATCGCTAGTGGAAATCCAACCGCTGTGCCAACTAGCTGGCATCTTTCTGCTTTAATAAGTGCCTTTGTTTTTTTTAACTTCAAATCTAAAAGATGCTGTGGTTTCCTTACTTGTATTCTTTTTCATTTTCCTATAAACTGTCTCTTTTTTTTTTTATTTGTTTAATAATTTGGGGAGCAAGCCATTGTGGGATTTCTCCTTGCTGTTATTTATTTTCTTTAATGGAATATATAATGATTCTAGTTCAAGGAGAATGCTTTTCAATAAGTTCCAACAGTTATTCGTGTTTAGCCCTGATAATAAATCATCCCAATTATCTATTTATGGATGTTTTAATGGGTCATGGTCTCCTTTAGGGTAGTTATATCTAAATTTGGTAGGTTGTGAACAATTTCTTGATATAATTAGATCAAAAAATATCATATTGTGGTCACTGCTGCTGAGGGGATTTGTTACTGTAATGTTATCAATGTCTGATTCAATAATCGTAAGAATTACATCTAGTGTATTTTTTTCTCTAGTGGGTTTTGGTAGCAATTGGTTCAGTTCAAGTGTAATAAATGAATCAAGGAACATAGATTCCACAGCGTTGCTAGTGGTTATGGAATTCCAGCTAATACTAGGCAAATTTAGGTCCTCCAGGAGTAATATCTCTAATTTGTTTGTTAAGTCAGTAATTAAACTGACTAAATTCTCATTATAATTTGAATCTGCTGATGGTGGTCTATATAGATTACCAATTATTACATTTTTTTCATACCAGTGTTTGATTTGGACAAAACACCCTTCAATACCATAGTTGTTGATGTTAAGGTCTTCAATTATAATTGAGTTTTTAATATAAAGACATCGCCTCCTCCTCTTTTTGAATCCCTGTTTTTATGGACAAGATTATAACCTGGGATATCAATAAACCAGGATGATGTATTGTTCCACCAGGTTTCAGAGACAGCAATGATGTCTGTTAATTAATGCAAATGGCTGTAAGTTCATGAAGTTTTGAGATATTTATGCTTCTTGCATTACTAGTAAGCATTCCGAAACATGAAAAGTAATTTTTCATTCTGAGGATATAGTTAGGGTCTACATTTGTTTGAGGGTACCCTTTTTGCCCAATCCTACCTAGTTTAAATGTTTGTCAATAGAGGTAGCAATGATTTTATCAAGTATAAAACAGCTCCTTTTACTCAAGTGTGGTCTGCTCCAGCTATACAGACTGTTATCATTAATGAATCTTTCTTAATGTGTAAGACAGTAATTTTTTTTTTCTTTATGGTCCATTTTTTCAACCACTTGTTTATCTTTTTGATTTTATCTTGTTTCCTGATATTTGCCCTAGGTACTGGAAGAATTTAAGATATCAGAATATCACATCCTTTTTTATCTAAAGTCTTAACTAGGGGAATACAGTTATTTTGGATGTTCTCAGTTGTAAATTTATTGATATCTTTCATGCCAGCATGAACCACAACTAGTGGATTATCTCCTGCATTTGCTAATATATTGGGCACCATCCTTTGAATGTCCCTTATCCAGGCCACTCTTAAACTGGAACAAGTCCTGTTTTGTTTCATTTCATTTTCATTTATTTCATTTCATTTCATTTATTCACAATTCGGATTTACAACCTTTGAGTCAAAGACTCATTTACAAAGACACCTCGTCACATGGAGGGTAGACAACATATTGGTGGAGTAAGACAGTGGAGAACAATACAGGTGAGATACAAAACAGTATACAAAGCAAGGCATTTCAGTGAACAATATAGGTTAGATACAGAAGAGCATACAAAAACTAAGCAATTTCAGTGACACAGTGGAGCACGCAGGTTACAATGCATAGTGTACAGGCTACAAGAAGCTATTCTAAGTAAACTAGAACATATGTAATACTATAAGAGACTAGGAGTAGTAGGTGGTGGTTGCCGGGGGTCTATGTTTGCAGATTGGGTCAGAAACGGCACTCTCAGTAAGGCCCTATAATGGGAATTTACAGCTCCGAGTGTCAGTGAGGTGTTTGCGTAGGGCGATTTTGAAGGGTCCGATTTTGGAGATGTTGGTAATGTGCGTGGGGAGGGAGTTATACCAGGATGGTGCTCTGTAGTGGAAAGACTTTTAGGTGAGCGAGGTCCTGCCTCTTGGCACCTGGAAGGTGGCTTTTGTTGTGTTTTGTTTGTCATCTTTATATATGTAACCATCTGTATATTTAATGATACTGTTCCCCAGCACAAGTACCTGTCTAATGTTAGGAGTTTCTCCAGCTTCAGGTAAATCAGCTTCCACAGGCTGAATGGTTATTATAGCCTCAGTCACGGGCATTGTGGAGAAAGGGGGAGTGTTAGAGGTAGATGCTAATGGTAAGGCCTGGTTTGGTGTGCTGAATTCTGCCATGCTGGGCTGGGGGATTATATCTTTATTAGTGGAGTCTGGATTGACATGTATTTGAGCTTATATCACATGGACATTTTTCTTTATAGCCGGGGCAGTTATCACCTCATCCTGGGGTTTGATAATCTTGCTACTGCTATTATTATCTGCCACAATACATTCCTCAGTAGCTGATTCAGAGTTTACTAGGGGAGTAAATGAGTTCTGTAAGGGAATAGTGGAATCCATGGCTCTCCTACCTGTTTTATTTTTGCTTTTGTTGGTCACCATTTTCCAATCATGTTCTTCTTCACTATCTCCTCCCTACCCCTTTTCAGGGAGCCATTGTTTTTTCAACATTAATGCCATGTGTGCTAAGTTTGGTAACCTTTTGTTTTAACAGCATATTATCCTGTTGCATTTCAGGATTGTGTTTTGTAACTCATGTGTCTTCATTTTTGGCATTTTAATCCCTCAAAGTCTATATTACTCTCTAGGCAAATGTTATTGCAAAGGATACATGCCATGCCAATCTCCTCCATACTGAGAGTACGTATACCCTCATTAATCTCCATACTAAGATCTCAGATAAAGAAAATATGTACTGTAACCAAACACTCTTATTTAATCAAGGTATAATTGCTGGTCAGAGTCTCAGACATCCCCAGCAGACACAGCTAACATGTGCTTGTCTCTGTGTGCATCTCCGCATGCAGCCCTGAGCACACTCACCCAGCTCACTAGTAAGGGGCAGAATATAGCCCAAGGGGGTCTTGGTGCTATCTATTTCAGGTAATGCTATTCCCTGTGGGCTATACACAGCCAAGATCTGTTTTGGTGCAGTACGGTTTCACTTAGTGTTGCGTTGACACAGTCAGATACCGCTGGTCTGCTGTCTGACTGAATATAGCAGCCAAAGGGTCAGGCACTAATGAAAGTGCAGTACAAATACTTGTGTTACACATGGGCTCCTTTTTGAATATCAGGGCCTTTATAGGTATCCTGATGTCAGTATTAATTGGTTGAAACTTTAGTAAATTATAAGTTAAAAAGTTGCCTTATTGGGAAGCAGGGTTGCTACCAGGCTTCTCATTAGTCCTCTCCTCCATGAAGTGCTCATTGGCCTCCATTGCTCATTGACCTATTGGCTGGTAGTCATGGTGCTTCCATATGCCATCTCAACATAACTGCAGCGCATAAGGAAAGCTGGCTTCCAGCTTAGAAGGCAGAGCCTTGCCAGTGGCATTGGGTGCTTCTCTGAAGGCAAACCCTGCCAAGGGGCAATGGATTCTGACCTGGAAGCAGAGTCTGATTGGTGACAATGGGTGAAATCCTGGATTCAAAGCCTGGCCAGGGCAGTGGGTGCTCTTTTGCTCTTCTGGAGGCAGAACCTGGCCAGTGGTAATTGGCACTTCCCTGGTAGCAGAGCCTGACAAGTGGCAGCATTTGCTGCCCTGGAGGCAGAGCCTGTCTTGTGGCAGTGGGTACTGCTGCTGAGTAAGGCCTAGTCAGTGTCTGAGTCTGCTGTTCTGCAAGCAGATATTAACAGTGGAAGTTGGTGCTATCTGTCAGGCAAAACCTGGCCAGTAACAGTGAGCACTGCCCTGGAGGCAGAGCCTGGCCTATGGCAGTGGGTGCTGCTCTGGAGGCAGACTCTAGCCAGTAATACTGGTTGTTGCACCAGAGGCAGAGCCTGGCAAGTAACACCAAAGTGTCTGGTGCTGCTGAGAAAACCTGACATGGGTTACACTTGTTTGACACACTACAGACAACACAATGATGCCTGGTGTACTGCAAAACATGCAATGCATTTATTCACTCGCAGAAGATGAGAGCACAGCAATAACACCCTGGTGCTTCACCTCTGAAGTGCAGGGCTTCATTAGAGGGCACCCCCTGATGAAGTTTCACAATTCAGAGGTGGAAGCACCTGCTTGCTCTAATCTTCTTTGAGGTGAAATACTATGCTGAACTTTGCAGTACACCTGGTGTCCTTGTATTGTCTTTTTAGTGTGCCAAGCAAGTGCAGCCTAAGTAACACTGGTTGCTGCCTTGGAGTCAGGGTCTGGTACGTGGCAGTTAGTGCTGCCCTGGATGCACAGCCTGGCTTGTGGCCATGGGTGTTGCCTTGGAGACATGAATGGACAGTGACATTGCTCATTGTCCTATAGGCAGGCCATACATGTGGCAATGGGCACAGGGTAGGAGGCAGAGCTGTCTAGAAGCAGTGGGGGCTGTTCTGGAGGGATTCATAGTCAATGTCTGTGTGCACTGCCCAGAAGGTATAGGCAAAGACATCAAAGCTTAAGCACAGAAATGAGGGAGGTCTAGACAGGAGATCATCACTGAAAAGGACATTGTTTTTAAAGTTTAAAACATGAAGAAAGCACTGGAAGCCATTGATTCCCATGCTGTATATGATCGTGATGTGCTGCTCGAGATGTTGCCCTGAAAATGTGTTGCACTGATATTGAGTTAGCCAGTAGGAGCAGGAAGCACACCAGCCAGTATGACAATGAGTAGTGAAGGCCAATAAAGGTTTCACAGGGGATACACCTGATGTGCTGATTCAGAGTCAGACCTGCAACCCAGACACATTGAGGGCAAATTCCTCCTGTCTGCTCTGCAGCTCAGTGTGTTCATTTCTGAATGAAACCAATTAAAATTAACACATGTAAACTTGTAGGTTTCAAAGTTTATTGCAATATTGTATATAAACCACAGACAGGCAAAGTAACATTTTAAATTGAACCTGCCCCTTCTCTTGATGGGAGAGAAAGGCATAATTTTGTTACCAAAGCAAAATATTCCATATAGTACAGTGTTGTTTGAAGTACAATATTATTTTCTCTTTTTCTTTCTTGTTATTTCTTAAATTTAGGTAATGGGATCATATTTTTTTTAATTCCATTTGTCACTTGAGTGACAGGTGAGGCATGTACCCTCCTCTCAGTGCCTGGACAACTAACATAGCGTCCTTCCTAGGTCATCCAGAGTGGAGGGCCTGCAGCTTGCCTTCAGTGGTGGGGCTCCCCGAAGGGAGAGACTGAGATCCACCTTGAGTCTCCAACTGAGGCTACATCTTGCACATCATTTGGGTGGGGGCTCAGCAGCATTACTGTGCAGCTGACCCATGGGTTTAATGGCTTTGTTTCCCTTGAGGCATGGACATGCAATGACATCAGCATGGAGTGTGCACATACCCTCACATGCTCTGCAGATATCTGCCATCTCCTCCACCCTACTGATGTGGTCCCAGCCTGGTGTACACCCAGTCTCCACTGGATGTCATTCAATTGCTGGGAGACCACAGCTCAACCCGCAGAGTAGGAGAGCAGTCCCTGGGATGCTCAATCCTCCTACCCCAGCCTACTATCCAACACTTCAGGCTCATACCTGAATCTGGGTCACTGGCACCTCAAGCATGCTACCACTTGCACCACCAGGCCAGATTGGGATCAACAGTTTTAGCAAGAAAACAGGAAACTGAGTTTTATAAACTGAGAAAAATGCATTGCAGAAATGTATTGGATGTACAGTTTTACATTTTATAAAACTAAAGGAACCATGAAATGTCTACACACTGTAAAATTATACACCCAGATATAAAACAAACTTTCATAATGCTTCTCATTCTTTTTTCATGTATTTTCCTTTATTTTTATAGACAATACTAACTTAATCTTCTGAAATAATATATTTACAATATTTAAACAATATTTTCTGAATAATTGTTTCTCAAGATAAGGTATTAATTGCTCATTTACTAATTTTTAGCATAAAGATTGAGGCTACAGATAATAAATTTAGCATTTTATTGAATTTAATTGCCTATCGACATATGAAAATTGAAAATAAATAGAACATTTTGTCCATTGAATACTTTCTTCCACCTATAAATAATTAATTGATTTTTCCTCTATATGCAATTATTTTTATGGACAGGAGACGGGGTAAATTATTTTTATTGTAATTTTCTCTTCTCTCTAATTATAATACCCATATAACCTATTTTATAAAATTGTATTCAATTACAATAAAAGTTTTTAGTTTAACTTAAACCAATCTACTATTACCCAAGTGCCATGTCCTATTTTTTCAGGAGAGTCACTTTTTGTCAATTCACTTTTTCCTCAATGATCTGACAGTTTTTAAATAGAATTAGTTAACAGGATGATGCACTGGCTTTTATCACACAGCATGAGGGTCACACATCAGGAGGGTGTCTACCTGGTTATCTACAGGGACTGTCTACAGGTCTGCAGGCCACTCTACCAATCCTATAGTACTGCTACCTGCTATAGAAAATACCATCTGCTGTATGGTACATGTTATAGCAGTATTACAATGAGAAATGTGTTAGAATTGTCATACATCCTAGTGGATGTTACCCAGTGTCATTGTTCATGAGATTCTTTTGACCTGATTCTGCTAATTTGGCAAACTGTTCTGCCTTTCTTGCTGTATCCTGTTCTGGAGTTGTTGCCTATGTAAGGCATTTCTGATTCCAGTATTGGATTACATGAGAAACAAAAGAACATTATACATCAGTCATTTGCAAAGCTAATTGCACCATTGGAACAATAAAGAGAAATATAAAAAGCCGAAATCAAAAAATTCTTCTGCCAGTTTATCAATCGTATGTAAGACCAATCTTAGATTATGGCAGCCAGTTATGGTGCCCATATACAAAAGCAGGTATTAAAAGAATAGAAAGCATTCAGTGCAGATATACTAAATCCATATCAGAAATAATTTTTTTTCATATGAAGATAGATTAGCAACACTTGGACTACATAGCCTAGAACAGAGAAGACAACAAGGGGACATGCTGTTTTATTTTGATATCATGAATGATCCTATAATGATGAATGAACTAAATATCACATATAAAGATGATGCACTAGTTACAAGAGGTCACCCATTACAAATCAGTTTACATAGATTTAAAAAAATTATACAAAAATATTACTACACATTACGTTCAGCAAACTTGTGGAATAGACTTCCACTAAATATAATATCAAGTATGACCAAAACTGAATTCAAGAAACAACTAGACAAGTATGTCACCAATGGCAGAAATTTAAAATATTATACTATGTCCTAACCGGAGCCATGGTATGGGCTGTTTGGCCTTTTTTGTGCTCCTACATACTAAGTGAACTAAGTGAGAAACCATATGAGAAGAGGCCGATGTACTCTTCCGAGAAGAGGAGAGCAAGAGGGGACATGATTGAAACCTATAAGTACCTCACTGGTGTGAACAATGTGCAGGAGAGGAATCTCTTCCACAGGAGGAGGAATACCAGAACACAGGGGCATGCTATGAAGCTTGGGGGAGAGTTTAAGAGGGATGTAAGGAAATACTTCTTCACAGACACAGTAGTGGATGCCTGGAATAGCCTGCAAGAAGAGGTTGTAGAGGTGAAGACAGGGGCAGCTTCAAACTTGTGTGGGACTGGCACTTGGGTATAAAAAAAGTAGAGGTAAAGGAGGAGGGAGGGACACCTGTGACCAAACAGGGTCAGGGTATAGTAATAAGCAGGGAAAATAGGGCAGAATAGATGGGACATACTGGTCCTTTTCTGCCAACACATTCTATGTTTCAGTGTTTCTAAGGATGAGCTGATATAAAATTTATATTTGGTGAATGCGCTTATATTTAACACGTTTTCCCTCAGTTAGGCCCAATTGAACTTTTTAACCACTTTGGTGTCACTTTAACTTTCAGCCAGTTTTTAAAAAAGACTTTAGCCCTTTCCAGGTGGTGAGGCCTAGTCCCAAGACCACCCCTTCACCCACTCCAGTCATTTCTCCCTCTCCTCCCTCCTCACACAATTTTTTATTTTCATAAAACAAATTCTGGTTCTTGACACTGTGTCAGGTACTAAGTTAAAAAAAGAATCTCACTGGAGGACCGGGAGGTGGAAGAGGTTGAGGCCAACTGGGGTCAGTGACAAAAGGTTAATCGATGCCAAATACACCTATTTACAGCCTAATAAACCCAAGTACCAAGGACCTGTAGTGTGTTTGGTTAAAGTGTCAAAGCCAAACTGAAGACACAGGTCTGAGTTAAAGCTGAACCAAAGACGCCAATTTCCACACTTGCTCACCCTTACGTCTATATTGTTTTTGCTAACCATGTAAATCATTCAATCAGTCATGGTACAGTACTGTATATGTTTTTGATTTTCTGCCTGTATCGTGCTGCTAGGTGTGCCATTTTTTTGGCGGGTTAGTATAGTATTACTATTGGTTATCTGTACTGATACCATGGGCCAAATACACAGTTACAATGCGTGGTGGCAAAAGATCATCATCCAACAAGCTCCACATTGTACCGTCAGAAAAATCTCCATACATGAATGGAAACCTACGGGGGGAGGACTCACCCCAACAACTATTGCATTATGCAAATGTGGCTGCTAGATGTTTGGTGGCACAAAGGTTTGTACTAGTAAATATACTGGACTGTGCCACCCACAGAGGTTTCAGCATAGCATTCTGTAGTGCTAGTTGCATGGTCCTATGGCATGCCTAGAGCCTTGGGTACTGACAATACTGCCTCAGTCCCACCCATACACACATGCACACACATAACACGCATGCACAGACACTCATGCACACACACCCACACTGGGCTGCTGACTCTTATTTTATTGGAACTTTGTCATGCATTCCTGTCCCAGAGTAGTTCTTGCCCTTCCTAGCTTTGTTCCTCTGCACTGCCATGAACACCCCAGTGCATTTCTGATATCCATCCCCACTGGAATCCTTCTTATCTGCTGCAGCAGTGTGACATCCACTACTGCCAGCCCTCAGGAGTTCTAAGTACAGTGGGTGTCACAAATCTACTGCAGTCACAGAGAGATTCACCATTCTATGACCATGGCCCTGTGTTAGCCATTTGCATAGTGATTCCCTTTCCTACATTCAGTGGTTGCAGAATAAAGTGAGGCAGTGCAGGGAAGGCTTGTGACTTAGTTTATGCAAGGCACGGTGGTGCAGATGCTTTGAGACTGGTGTTATTTTGTCACTCCAACCAATACAGTCAGTCTCTAGTGACTTTCTGGAACACAGCTGTAAACCTTTTCCTTTGTTATTCTGTTGCTCCTATGACCCTGTTCCTACCTCTCCTCAATATCCATTTTGTTCCTCCATGCACCAAACACTAACTTTCCCCTCCCAATATGCTGTATTTTCCTCCAGTTCCATTTCCCCTTCTGACCTTGCAAGGGCTGATGCTTCCTTAAATCACTTGCTCCCATCTGTGCTCTCTCACTGTTCCCCTACCTCATCTCATCTATCTGACTTTTCTTCCCCTGTTCTACACCATTTCTACACTTTCACCTTCCCCTACCTCTCCTGCAGCACACTCCATTGTATCTCTTTGCTCTTGCTGTGGCTTTCCTCATCTTAGCATTCCATAGCATCTCCTTCCTCACAGGTACAATTTCTGGCATTTGCAAGTGACTAAATCTACCCTCTTCATGAAGTGTCTGACCCATCTTGCCCAGGTAACTTCTACCCCATCCCTCTTCCCCTGCTCTGGCAAAACTCCAGGAGCATCCGATGCTCTCGCGACTCTCCCTTTACTCAAATTCTCTTATTTGCTAAGCCTTTTTCAGTCTTGTTTAAAGGAGAACTGTGCTGAACCTGTAAGCATTTCTTTTATGGAAGCTGTGTTTTAAATACTGACTCCCTTCTATTTTTGTTCATTGTTTACTGGTCTTTTAGTAAATTCAGCTGGTGTTTCTGATTCACACACCAGTGTAAACTGTAATTTTATAACCCTTTGATGTAGTTTATGACTCCTTCATCAGCTGAATTCTCTAGCAGAACACAGGAATTGTGGCAATAATGGAAGAGCTCACCAAGGATATAAACAACACCATACAGTTCTAAAATGACCCTTACAAGCAGTGTATGAATCAGAAACACTCCCTATAATGTTGCAACAAGAAAAAAGTGTAAACCAGTACTTGAAACACTGCAGTTTAGATGCAGTTCTGTTTTAAGGAAATTTCAATCCCCAGTGTTGTCCCTACAGAAACATGGACTTTGACAGCAGATAAGGACTGCTTGGCTCACCTAGTCTGCCAATTTTCCTACAAATTAGATAAGCTGCAGTTACTAGTTAGCCAACAGCCTACTCCCTCCTACCCCCCACTATAATTGCCAGTTCCATGTCATATGAGTGAATGCACACTAGCGATCGACATACAAGCGGGTGCACAACGTCGAAAAACTGCATCAGCGACGTGCACAATAGCGGGACCACTAACAGTGATGGTCTGGAGCACAACACAAAAAGCACAGAGACACAATGTTTAATGTGAGGGGCTATGCCCCCTGCACCCCCACACCCCCCTAATTATTATAACCAACTCCAAGGGGGAGCCTGACAGTGGGGTAATAAAAATTAAAGTGCACATGCACACAAATCTGTAAAATATAGAACTCCTGCCCAGGTTTGAACCTGAAGCCTTCACCACTGGAGGCATACGCTGGCTCCACTAGACCACACGGCCAGCTGAGAATGACTGTCCAAAACCATGTCCCACATCATCTGCATCATAGATCCCTCCCACTGTCGCTCTCTCTACACTGTTGCTATTCATGTTCCTCCTTCCTTCACTATATCAATGTTTGCTGCCATATACTACTTGCTCTCTTGCAAGGCGCTCAGATGTTGTCACTCAAGTGTAGTCACTGAAGTGGAGTCACCCATATCACTGGATACCATAATTGCCTTATGTCTGCCCCATGCATTCTTGAACTCTACTGCCTATTCAGGTTCACTTGCATCAGCCTGCAAGGAATGGCTTTGGGCCAGATCACTTTTGCTATCTTTTTTTACCTGGCCAAAGCCTTAGACTTTGTTGCTACTTCCTCCCACAGGACAATGTTGTATAGAATGGACTGACAACCTCATAGTCAAATGGTTCAGCTCTTTCTTAGTAGGCAGGTTCCATTTGGTCCTCATAGGTGATTCTCTATCTCCAAACAAGCCAGTTGTACCCCAAGGCTCTGTCTTTCTTGGTACCTTTCAGTTCTTGATGTTTTAAATGACACCCGGCAAGGCATTTATCTCATAATCCATTTAAATATAAATGGATAATTCCATTTTACCTCTGGTCACTAAGCCATGAACTGTCTGCATAAGCGCTCCCCCCTTTAATGCTAGGAAAATGGTTCTATGATCTTTGGCACAGGGTAGCCAAAGATCTAAGTCTAGTTGTTCCTGTTCTTCATGAACCTGGATGGCTCCCAGTTAGAGAAGTTCCTACTTTTAAATATCTTTTTTTTTCTGTTTGGACTACCATCTCATCTTCTTTTTCCATGATGATGCCATCCAAAAGAAACTCCCCCTAAATCATGGGACACTGTACAGAAACAAAGCCAGTACTGCCATCCCTGCCTTTAGAGAGATTATTGTGAAAGCAATCCTCCTGGCATTCAACTATGAGGATATAATGTACAGAGCTAGCCCTTCCAGACTGGATGATCTATTACACTCCTTCTTTTGCTTTGCTCTTGACTGCCCTGCTTGCACTCATCCCTGTTCCCTTTACTCCTCACACTCTCCCCTACTCACTTGAGGGTAGATGCCTCTCACTGTGTTCTCATCATCTTCAAAGTATGGTTTGTGTTCAATCCCTGATATCTCAGATCCTTCTTATCCTGTACCCTCGCCTCTTTCAACTCCCTCAGAAACTCTTACTCATGCATAGTTTAAAAAAAATATGTATCTGAGTAGTACACATGTGAATGTTTTTCATGATTTTTTATGCTAAATGTATTTTTGGTTTATCTTGTTACGCAGTTTCTAATTTGTCTGGGGTTCCACTGTCAATACGCTCTGTTCCCACAGAGCTTACATAGTTACGAAGAACAAATAAAAAAAAAGTTTCTTCTCCCTTCTCTGTGTTAGAGCCTCTGCCAGTCAAATAACTTATCCTATGAACTCCTCTAGCTCTGCTCCAGCCTACCCCCCTCACATTTGCTCATCATCCTCCTCTGTCTGGAGACTTTACTCCATGACTACACCACTTGTGTATTTTTCTTGCACCTGACCTCCCTTTCTCCCCTTCCCCTCACATCTCCTTCACTCCAGCTATCCTTATTCCTCCATTTAACCCTAATTTACTATTCCTTGCTATAACTACCTAATATACTTTCATGCCTTGTTTAACATACTTCTGAGTTGACTCCACATACATCACATTGACTCCACAACAGTGCATTAATGTTTGTCCAAAGCCCTTCACTCTCTTGTTGCTGAACCTCTGCTCACCTGTTTGTTTCTGAATTGTGTCTCATTTTGTACATCTGCTTATGGTTTACTTTTAACCTCAGTTTAACCTTCAGTATTTTTTGTCACGTTAATATTACATAATGTTTAATTGCGTTCAACTAAACCATTTCCCCCAGGCTGCACCTGCAAACAAGCTGTTCCCAGCTCATAGTCTGTTGGAACAGTGACTACATTTTGTCACCACAATTAGGGTGCTGCTTCAAGGGTGCCAGTGAAAGGGGTGATCTCCTCACTCATGTCATACTTTGCACCCACACACTTTCTATTCCCTTTGGGGCATGGCCTCCCTGGAGGAGGTTATATGTAGTTTCAGGGGATGTTGGAGGTGAAGTTCCCTGATTTAGGGGGTGTGGAGGGCAATGCACCCCGTAAAAGCTGGCCATTTCCCAGAAAGGCACTTTGGTGCTGTAGCTCCTGGGAGATAAAATGCCTGGTGTTGTAATGCCAGGCAGCATTTTGCAGGCACCATAATCAGTGTTGGCAAAATATAGGGAGGAGGTTGCCCACCTCCAGACTGCACTAGCAAGGACTAAGGAGGCCTCCCCCACCCAAAGAGCACCACTGCCACAACCACTGCCTCAGAGGTTGCCAAGTATGAAGAGCAGTTGGACCACAGTGGGTTCTTGGAGGGTGCGGGTGGTGGACTGGAGGCGAAGCCCCCTAGTTGTACCTCTACACAAATCATATGCCATTCTGGCAGAACAAGGTTCCTCTATGATGGCACCCTCAGTAGGGACCCAGAAGAATGCTGAGGACATCCACAAGGGAGACCCACAAAAGGGTGGCACGGGACACCACAGGGGAAGGAAACAGCTTCTGATAGGGACTCAATTGTTAGGGGGTTAAAACTGGGGAAGGGAGAGGAGATGGAAGTAAGGTGCCTGCCTGGTGCTATGGCTTGGAGGGACAGGAAGTGAATCCTCAGAATTGCAGAAGCAGCATCACAGGAGAGGGAACTAGTTATCATTGTCCACCTTGGGACAAATGACCTAGCTAGTCATGGGATCGGTGCAGTGTAGAATGAATTTGTGGAGTTGGGGAAGGGCCTCAGATGGGTAGCAAGCATGGTAACCTTCTCAGAGGTGCTGCCAGTCCATGGCAGGGGTGAGGCTAGGGTACTGCACACCATGCAGTTTAATGAATGGTTGCAAAACTGGTGCACAGCACAGGGCATTGGCATCACTGGGGACTGGGAGTCCACCTGGAGAGATAAAGGTCTATACTGGCACGATGGTCTGCATCTGTCCATGAAGGGAATCAAGCTCCTAGGTGACAGGTTTAAATGCTTCCTTGGCAAGCTTTTAAACTAGCCAATGGGGGTGGTGGATGGTGCTGATAAGAGGCAGGAAATTTCAAGCCTCCCACCACAAAACATGGCAGGTAGTAAGGTAAACACTGAGGTACAGAACTCAACACAGGGCAGGACAGGGGTAAATGGAAAAATAGACAAGGGCAATAAGAGCAGGGATGGGGGAAAAGGATAAAGCCAACATTAAATGGAGGGCAATGAGTACCAATGCCCATAGTCTGGGAAACAAGCTTCCTGAGCTAGTAGCCCTGATGGAAGATGAACAATTGATATTGTATAGTCACGGAAACATGGTACACAGAGAACCATGACTGGGATGTCAACATACCAGGGTATACAATCTACAGAAGGGACAGGAAAGTAAAGAGGAGGTGGAGTAGCTCTATACATAAGGGAAGGTATCAAAGCTACAGAACTAAAAAGTAAAGGGAGAGGACAAGAGGCACTCTGGGTCACCTTGGAGACAGGGAATGGCATCACAATCCGCACAGGCTAGTCATATCAGATGACCTAAAGGTGGGTAAGCTATGTGAAAAGTCAGTAAGGAGAGCCAGGGGAATACTGGGATGCATAGGAAGGGGCATCACAAAGGGAAGTAGTTATCCCTCTATACAGACAGTTGGTGATACAGAGTCCCATCTCAAGGGGAGGAAATGGACAAGAAAATGATAGAGGACATTCTCAAAATGGCTTAAAAAGGGGAGATACTGTTGATGGGGGACCTGAATATGCCAGATGTTAACTGGATGACATGTACTGCAGCCACATCCAAGAGCAGGGTCATTCTCGATGCCCTGCAGGGGGCAGGCCTTAGACAGCTAGTGTTGGAACCCACTCGGGAGGGAGCAATACTAGACCTGGTACTCTCAAATGGAGAGAGGATCACAAATTTAGAAGTCAGTAGACATCTGAGAACAAGCAACCACTGCACAGTGTGCTTCACAATGAGCACAACCATGGAGTTAAGCCATACAAAAACAAGGATACTGGACTTTAGAAGGGCTGACTTTGGCAAAATGGGTGAATACCTGAAGAATGCACTAGCAAATGGCCAAAAAGGAGGGGTGGAAGAAAAATGGAGAAAAATCAAAACTGCCATCATAGAGGCAACAAGCCTTTGTATGAAACAAATAAAGAAAACAAAGCAGAGTAAAAAACCACTATGGTTCTCAAAAGAGGTGGCAGGGAAGGTTAAGGAAAAAATCTGCATTCAAAAAGTATAAGGAATCACAGAAGGAGCATGACGGGGAACTGTATCAATTAAAGCAGAAAGAAGTGGGGAAGGCAGTCAGAATAGCAAAGGCCCAAACCGAGGAAAAAATAGCCAACTCAGTTAAGAAGGGGGATAAAACCTTTTATAGGTACATTAGGGAGCATAGCAAGGTTAAGGGAGGGATAGTGAAGATTAATAAAGGAGAGGGGAGGTGGGCAGAGGGAGACAGTGAAAAGGCAGAGATACTGAATGAATACTTTTGCTCAGTATTCACAAAAGAAGATGAGAAGGAGTTAACTAAACCAGACAATAGAAGCACTCTGGGTAGGGGGGTTGTCACCAGTCCATTCACAGAAGAAAGAGTCCTGAAAGACCTCCTAAAACTCAAGGTGGACAAAGCAATGGGGCCTGACGGGATTCATCCCAGAATCCTAAAAGAACTAAGGGAGGACCTAGTGACACCACTAACCATGCTTTTTAACAAATCATGGCAGGATGGGGTGGTGCCTGAGGACTGGAGGAGGGCAGATGTGAGTCCCCTTCACAAAAGTGGAGCAAGGCAGAAGCAGGAAACTACAGACCTGTAAGTTTGACCTCAGTGGTAGGGAAAATGATGGAATCACTTCTGAAAGAAAGAATTGTTGCGTACCTAGAGGCCAGAGGGGCACAGAACCCAAAGCAGCATGGATTTACAGCAGGAAGGTCATGTCAGACAAATCTAATTGGTTTCTTTGACTGGGTGACCAAAGTAATAGACCAGGGAGGGGCTGTGGATATGGCCTACCTAGACTTTAGCAAGGCATTTGACACAGTCCCGCACAAAAGATTAATAATCAAGTTAGCCAGCCTGGGAGTGGGTCCCAGGGTGGTAGCCTGGGTAGCAAACTGGCTGCACAACAGGACACAGAAGGCAATAGTGAATGGAACACATTCCGAAGAAAGGGGGGTTACTAGTGGAGTACCTTAGGGCTCAGTACTGGGTCCAGTCCTCTTTAATATCTTTATAGGTGACATTGCAGAGGGTCTGGAGGGAAAGGTATACCTCTTTGCAGATGACACAAAGATCTGTAACAGAGTTGATACACAAGAGGGGGTAGAAAAGATGAGAAGGGACTTGGCAAGGTTGGAGGAATGGACAGACATATGGCAACTTAGATTCAATGCAAAGAAGTATAAAGTAATGCACCTGGGAAACAAAAACCCAGGAGAAGAGTACACAATATCAGGGGAAGTACTAACAACAACAAAAATGGAAAGGGCCTGGGGCTAGTCATATCAGAAGACCTAAAGGTGGGTAAGCAATGTGAAAAGTCAGTAAGGAGAGCCATGGGAATACTGGGATGCATAGGAAGGGGCATCACAAAGGGAAGTAGTTATCCCTCTATACAGACAGTTGGTGAGACCCCATCTGGAGTACCGTGTGCAGTTTTGGAGGCCTCATCTATGCAAGGACATAGACAGGATGGAAGCAGTCCAGAGGAGGGTAACTAAAATGGTGCAGGGTCTGCAGCAGAAACCATATGAAGAGAGACTGAGAGAGCTTAATATGTATACTGTCAATGAAAGGAGGGGCAGGGGGACATGATAGAAACTTTCAAGTACCTCAAGGGAATCAACAAAGTCCAGGAGGGTAGCATCTTTCAGAAAAAGAGATGTGTAAGAACAAGGGAGCACAATTTAAAGATAGAGGAGGGACGGCTCAGGGGTAATGTGAGGAAATTGTTCTTCACGGAGAGAGTGGTAGATACATGGAACTGCCTTCCTGAGGAGGTCGTTGGGTCTAAAACAGTGGGGCAATTCAAACATACATGGGACAGACATAAGGCAATTATAGTGGGGGGTTGCAGGAAGTAGGCTGTTGCTTAACTAGAATCTGCAGCTTATCCAGTAGGTAGGGAAATGGGCAGACTGGGTGGGCCAAGTGGTCCTTATCTGCTGTCAAAGTCTATGTTTCTATGTTTCTATATGTTGCCACAGCATGGGTGAACTTTCTTAGCTTGGCATATTTTCCTGGTAATCACTTAAAATAAATAAATGCTTTTCTGTTACTGTAGATGTTTCAATGTTGGAAGAACCTGTAGCCACAAGGAAAAAATGTGGTTAAGAAGTGAAAAGGAGTGCTGTCCCACTGATGCAGCAGTAGCAGTACCACCTGAGGTACTGATGACCCATGTTCAGGAGTAAATGCAGGGCATTAGAGGGTCAACTGGAGTTAGGTTGTATGAGCACCCACAGACCGCTCTCCTACTCCAGGGGAAGGGTCACAGTTCCCTGAAAAGTCAGAGACACACAGTGGAAGCTGGGTGTGCAACAGCTGGGGCCACTCCTCAATGAGAGGAAATGGCAGACATCTGTAGGTCAGGTGTGGGAGCTAGTCTGACCTGCACTGACATCACTGAACATCTGTGCCTCTGGGAGAACTAACAAGGGAAAATCCCCAAGACCAGTAGCACTGTGGCACCCCTGGACCTCCATCCAAATGATGCCCCAGGTGCTAGTCTCAGATGGGGCCTCTGGTAGATCTTGGTCTCTACCCCCTCCCACCAGGGGAAGCCCCACCATAGTGGGCAAGCTGTGGCCTCCCCAGTCCAGAGCAGCCTGGAGGGGATTCTGAGCGTGAGGCCCAGGAACTGAGAGAGGGTAGACCCCTGCCCGTACCAGGTGCAGAAAAAGGACTAAAAAACAAAAAGAAAAACCAAAAAATACAGAAAAAGAACTAAAAAAAGAAGTGAAAAGAAATGACATGTTCTTGTTCTGGATCTAATATTGTAGATATGATCTATATGGTCAGAGCCCTTTTGTTCTTGTATCAGTATTATGGATCCTAACCTAACAAACTCAAATGCTTCTGAAACTCTGTGATGTTCTTTGCTTTGCTAATGTCCAAGAACTATGTTATATCATTCAGTATGGTGAGTCTAGCCAGGTTGTCCCCTGTATGTAACTAGTCATAGTCATTGAACAAGAATTGTATGTATGTACAGTATATACTGCGTTTGGATATATCATGTAACTAATCTAAATATGTATATATTCATATGATACTGTACATTTATGTCTTATACTGTACTGTACTTCTATGTCCCTCAATGTATGTAACTAATTCTGGTTCACCCATGAAAAAGGTTAATCTAATCTCAGAGGGCTTATCCAGTCATCAACATTCAAATAAAAATAAATAATATTGAATTTTCCATCATCATATGTTCCATATGACTCACAGCTACTAGACTGGAGGCTGTATAAGACCTATCTAAATGGGATCATAATTAGAGTCTTCCTTCTTGCTCTCTAATATATTAAAACTATTTATTTATTAAAATGTGTTAACTGGTTAGGCTCACAGAGACAGAATGTCCCTTTTTCAGCAGCAACATGGAATTAATTACAGACCGTAACAAAAAAGAATACATACATGATCAAAATGCACAGAAAACAGATAACAATGTATATTATTGCACAAGTGTTCACTGCAGCATTGCATGAATCATAATATCAGAACAAGTTCCTGGTTAATCACTTTTTAGGTTACATTGTACAACATGAGAACATGTATAAGTAGTTATATCTGAAAGATCTGAAAGGGCATTAGTCACCCCCCCACACACACACACACGCACGCACACATATCCACCAAAAGCATACATATTTCAGCTTTAGGTTTCAACAAGGGATGAGTAAACTCAAATAAGGATATTGCTCCTGCTATGCAAAAGTGATAAACTAATCATTTTCCTGGAAATGGTGTTTTTTCACTGGGATGCCTTCCCTTATTTAAGGGACAGAAAACATGCGGTGTTACCAAGGAATACAGGCATCAATGATAATCATTGCATCATGTTATTTTTCTTTTTTCTAAAAAGAGAAAACCTGTTTTGTTACCAAAAGCAGTGGCACAAATGTTTTGACCTGATCTTGTAAACCCAATGTTTAGTAATCACTACAGTAAGGTCTTTTATTATGTGCATTTGAGTTCGTTGTAACCAGACCTACTGGCAGTACCATAAATATCACAAGGAAGTGGTCAACCAATGGTATGACTTTTATATAAAGTGGTTAGCATGGTGTAAGCTACCCTAGCTTTTCTTTAAATACTTTTTTTTGTAGTTTACCTCAAATTTTGGACCCAAAATGATATACTTCCAACCTCTATTGGACAAACATTATACTTCTCTATCCATAAAATGTCTTTCTTTCTTTCTTTCTTTCTTTCTTTCTCTTACTTCACAGAGTAATACAACCTTTTGGACTTGACAGAGCAATAATCCCCCAAAGTAAATTTCTTTCTTTCTTTCTTTCTTTCTTGCTTTCTTTCTCACCACCAGTTGGACTTGATACAGTAATGGCAATAATTAATAGTAATAATATAGCACTACAGAAAAAGGGGAAACTGACAAAAAAATAGATGGTCCCAAGGTATCTAACTGTTGTTTCTTGGAAGTTCATAATGTCAGGAAAAATTAGACCACATCTAGATCAAATGGTGGTGTAACTCTCAAGAGAATAGTATTCTACTGTGAAGCTTTCCCACAAGAAATCATATACTTTCAGTCATTCAATTTACAGTACTGTGAATTGTTTCCATAACACTTGTAAACAGAGAAAGACTGCTAGAATGGTCACTGTTCCAGAATCAACTGACACCCCACACAGAATGAAGTCACAGGAAGACTAACAGTTCAAAATGCAACTAGAATACATATGTAGATATATCTTAAAGAGCTACTGATGCTTCAGAGAAAACTTTGAAAAACATAAAAATTAGATAACATTCTCCTTGCATTCCATATGCATTCTACACTTCTCCTCCCCATTGTTTATTACTGAGGAAATTTGAATAAATACATGACCTTTACCCCTTAGAGTTAGTTTAAAGTTCCTCTGCCTCTACAGTACAGCTTACTCCCTACATAAAGTCACAATCCTCTGTTGTGACATCACAATCTGTTGCCATGGGAGTAACTGTGATGTCGTCAGCAGTGCATTATGACCTGAAGTAGGGAGACAGCAATAGGAATAGATGAACTCTTCAGGAGCAAAAATCCAGTTTTCATGCAAACAACCTCAGTAAATGATAATGGGAGGAGGAAATATAAATCAAATGTGAAATATAAGCTGAACATTGTCTAAATATTATGTTTTGTTGATGTTCTTCTGAAAGTGTCAGCTGTTCCTTAAAGGAAATCACCATATGTCACCCCCCCAAAAAAGCTAGCAATCCAATTATAACCTTTCAGTGTAAAATGTTTTCTAAATACAGTATCTCATTACTCCATCTTTTCTGATCTTTATTGCAGTGATTCATAACTATTCCTGCAAATATGTGTCCATCACATCTCTTGGGTTAACAGTGCTGTGAGAAATTTTCAGATTAGAATGTTTGGATTAATTCTGTGAAATCCCATTAGAAATGGACTTCTGAAATTCATTAAGTTTAGTAATTTGCAGTTTGAGTAAACTGCAGATTATGTTTCTGCAAACTATAGAAACCTATTTCAAAATGTACGTAATCTATTGAAAAATAATCAAGAGTTTATATGGAATGCATTTTAGAATTCCACCGAATGTTTTGATAAATTTGGTAAAGCATTTTGGAAAGTGGAAGTGCAATTCTACTTGAATTTTCCTCAGAGGCAATTTCACATTCCACAGCACACTTCTACCACTCACCCTATACAAATGTAAGTTTTCAGCCTTGCCATTTTTTGGCAGCTGCCATTTGCATTGAATGAGTCACAGAAGTGCACTGTCAACCTGTGAGATTGTGTGGCAGCACTTTGCAGGATAAGTTACACAGCTCTATGATAAGGACAAAATGTGAAGTAATAATGTATACTATTAAAAGCATTGTACTTTGTAACACTAAAATGTGCTTATCATCTGGACAGCTTTGTTTGTTGGGGAGACTTTTAGTACATGATGATTTTTAACCTGTTAATGTTGAAAAACAAAGTTAATGCAACAGTTGTTTTATGGTTTAAAGCATTATAACAAAAAAGCCCATCTAGGGTCTAGAAAGGTTTATTAAGTCCAATGATTGTGTGAATAACATGCTTGAAATGTTTTAAAGAATTGAATTTTCATGCAGTGCAAAATTCTGTAAAACACATTTAAAGGTATTGTATTTTAGAAGATGCTCCACAATTCTGGTAGTAAACCTTGAAACTTTGACACTGGAAACATCTACCATACCATGCCATGCTTTCAATGGTCTCCCAAATGAAAAGATTAATTGTAGAGGTTCATATGTGGCTCCAATGTAAAATGCACAGCACACAATGTGAATATGATACACAGTCCCAGTTGTACAAAATAAGTGAAATATCTACCCCAAGTTCAGTAGATGGTTATTCTGTTACAATCAGTGTTCGCACAGAGTTAATATAAAAACAAACATGATTTCATTTGCAGTAAAAATGTAACTTTTGAAGAAGTTTCCAATCTACAGCTGCTATAACTTACAGTAGACTTATTCAATGTAAGTCATGCAGCTCCTTCAGAGGGTTATCCATAAGCTCCTGTTGAAACTGTCTGCTGTAGGATTAGGATTTCGGAATTTACAAATTGGCACAGATAGAACCCTCTTGATAAAAGTTATGTTTGCTGCTTTATATCAGCCAAATGAGCATAGAAACTAGATGAAAGACTTTAACTAATCCCTTTCATTACGGGCCAAAATGTTATGGTTTAGAAATAAGATTAAGTAATTCTAACAAGTACCTGTTTAAAGATAGTTTAAATCTTGATACAACATGATTTTCATTGCCAAAACCATTGTCACGGATTGCTTTCTGATGGAGGACTTAAATACCCACATTTTTATTATGCAATTAATAAACAGAAAAAAAGGTTAGAAAACTGGTATCTCTGTAAAATGGCAAAATAAAGAGGGTTGCATGTATACGCTTTAACAGATTTCTTCCAGTATTGTACATAAATAGTAATCTTTATTGTCCTTGCTGAGTTCAGTATTAAAAACCACTCTCCCCTGAAACCTAAAGACCAATCAGCACTTTTCATTGTTAACCATTTTTCAAGGGGCTGCATGATGGCCCACAGGAAGCACATTGCAATCATGTGACAGCAGCCATGATTTAGGTGGGGAGCAGGTTCAGCAATCTGGGATCAAGTGGCCAGGGTTGGTGAGTGCTACAAACTGCAGTACAATCCTGCTCACAGACGGTAGTAGTTGGGTTCTGTTGACACAGTAACCTCTTGCAGTGGGCAGGTGAGCCACTCCCTCATGATGGGTGATGTACCCACTCGTGTGTTGAATCATGCAAGGCCTCCAGAGTGGTGCTCCTGTTATCAGGGATTCAGGAGGGCCCAGAAAATAAAGAGAGACAAAATACTGCCTGCCATCAGTGCATCAGCTGCCCAGAGTACTTGGGCCCCACAACATGTTTCTCTATATCCTAATAGGATCCTGGACATCTGGAGTGATGGCCTCCCCCTGGTCCTTCAACAGAAAGAAAGTTATGGATGCTAAAATAGGCTGGAGCAGCATGGGATATGTATGTATGTATTACACTCTCCTCTAAAATACTCAGAGCATTATACAAACAAAAATATGTATGAGTGAAAACTCAAGCAACACATAATAAATACTTTATTAATACAGAAGTAAATACCACAAGTCCAAATTGTACAACAGAAACACCTCTTTAAAAGGATCAGTACTAGTAATCAGGGTAGGCCAATCTAAAAAGTCACAGCCACACCTCAATTTAAAGTGACCCAAGTTTTCTATAAGACTTGGGACACCATTGAAAATGTCCTGTGTCCCACAGATTATAATCCCAACCAGAGGATAACAACAAAAGCTAGGTCTCTGGTTCATAGATCTACCAGAGTAAAGGGGGTCAGATTCCCAAAAAGGTAGGTGGGACCTAAGCTTTTCAGAGGTCTTAAATATATATATATAGATACAATAATGGCTGGGGAGGAGGTTATAATGAGAATGTTAGACACCCCCAACATGCCAATGTGTGGGATGCCACATTAACCCCGAGAGCAAAGCTCGAGGGGTTTGTACAGACATCCCACACTGAGGGGGTGTCTAACATTTGAGTTTCACACACCTCCCCAGCTTTTATTTTATATAATTGCAGGGGAGTGCTTTTTTGCCTCAGCAATTATATAAAATACAGTTAAATTAACTTACTGCCGATTCCAACTGGCGGTGAACTGCGGCATGCTGTGTGGAGAAGAGGAGCAGAAGAGCACTTTTTGCGCTTGCTCACACATGTTATAACCCACGGGTTATGACAGAAAATGATAACCCCCTTCCCCTATGGGAAAAAGTGGTCGCCAATTATTATAAAACAATAATCTTGTAGTAAATCTTCTATCAAATAGGCAGCCAGTGTAGGTCGTGCAGATTCAGGTGGATATGGTCTGATCTCCTAGTGGAACACAGAAGGTAAATTGCACATTCTGAATTAGGTATAGACATCATAAATGATCATAGGGTATGCCCTTATAAAATGCATTATAGTAATCAAGGGGTGAGGAGATGAATGCTTGCACTAGATACTCAGGTTCAATAAGCGGATGCATTATGGAGATATTCTTGAGATGGTAAGAGGCTGTTGCCTACAGCTGACACCTGGGACTCCAGAGTTATCATTTTAGCCTTTTATCAAGAACTACTCCCAAGTTACTAATTTCCCTTTCTGTCACAAGCTGAGCAACATCAAATAACAACCGTATGATGCTAATTGTAAAAGCAGAGGCCTTGGGGTCAAGATTGTGATGTAAAGGGAGCAGTGTTTATTATCTCTGCTTCATGGTACTGGAAAAAAAAAACTATTATGGAGCCAGATGATGTATCCCTACCATTGAGAAAACACTGAAAAGGAGTGGAAGCTTGAACTGCAACTTGCTAAGCAGAGGGAAAAATCTTTGTCAAGTGAGACTGGTCTCATGAATAAATATGCTTCTTGACGGAACCCCATCCTAGGTGAGTCAGAGTTTGGAAAGATGGCCACGGCATCTTCTGACAGCTCTGATCTAGGATTCACTGTTGTTGCATTTTCTTTCTGCCCAACATCCATTCCTGCTGCTACAGAGACACTGCCAGAAATGCGAGCTGCCATTCAGTATTCTCCATGATGTGTGCTTAAATATGAAAGCACAGCTGGATAAGCTTGTCTCCAAGACTCACTTTGGAGAAAACATTAGAAAATTCCCAGGCCATGTTCAATGCTATGGAAGGTACATTTAAAACATTAAATTTAATGCTGAAACACTGGAAGCTAAATATTTTTTCATGTGATGCAGTGGTCTCTGTAGACATAAGAGATTGTGTATCTATGAGGAGACTTGAAGCTGTGGAAAATGCTTTATGTTATAAAATATTTGAGTTGTTAGTATCCCAGAACTTATTGAATGTCAATTTACCAGAAGTGCAGATATGTAACAAAAATAGAATAATAGATAGGTTCCAGTGAATTACAAGGGTGTAATTCCATTGAGAGGTTCTGGGGACATAGGTAACTTCGAGAGCGAAGCTCGAGAGGTTCCTATGTCCCCAGAACCTCGAGACGGAATTACAGCCCAGTGATTCACTGGAACCTAACTGTTATTTTTTGTAATATATGGATGCGAGATGCTGACAAGGTCTTACCTCTGGATTCCTTGTGGGATGGTTCCATGCTGCTTGTTCTCGCTCCTCACTCACATTCCCCGTTCCCGCATGCAGTCCTGCTTCTCTCTCTCAGGAATAAAAAGAAAAGAAACAAAAAAAGCTGCACTTTGGACACTAGGAAAGTTGGTGATGCCAACGACAGTATTACGAGGACCGGAAGTATAGTATTATTGGACCAGAAGTATAGTATTACGAGGACCGGAAGTATAGTATTATGGCACTGACTAAGGTATTACAGGGGTTTTTTTATATGCTTTTTGGGGGTATTATTTTTAAAATCCATATATTACATTTTTATTAATTCTTTATCATTACCAAAGAGAACATGTACCCTTCATTGTGAAAGTATATCAGATTCCAAAGAGATGACTTGAAACAAAGGTTAAATGTGATTTAAATTTAAATATTGCAGAGACAAACAGAATAGGGCCAATACCAACTATAATATGTGTCCTGGCTTTTGAGAGTGATATAAACCTTTTGATGAAAAAAGCTTGCTTGTGTGGTAATATGGAATACAGAGATAACATTTAGAATGTTTCCTTACATTTGTTTTGCATCACACCAAAGGAAAATATGTTTTCTTGCATTTAAAAAAGGAACTGGAGACTGTAGGGACTTATTTTCATTAATGGAGCCAGCAAAGGGCCCAATTCTACAAAATATATGCCTGGCATAACAGCACTTGCACCAACATGCAGGATTCTACAATGTGGCCTGCGACATGTAGCAGGCCACTTGTGCCAAAGAGGTGTGACGCCAGCAGTTGCACCATAAACCTCCTGCAACATGGTGCTAGGGGGTTTATGGCAGCAGTTACACCCTATTCTAGTAGGGCAGCAACAAAGTCCCCAATGTCGGGATTCTGCAAAAACCCCCGGAGGAGAACCGGCAACGTAAGTTACACCAGCATTTAGCTGGTCTAACTGTACATTCGTCCTTCGGGGGTTCTGGTGACCCGCTGCACCCACTCTAGGATATCCCCTCCATTGCCAGAATACCCCCATTGGTGCTCCACAGGGCAGCCCACAACCCCCCAGCCCCCG
Organism: Neoceratodus forsteri; assembly: GCA_016271365.2. NCBI lineage: Eukaryota > Metazoa > Chordata > Ceratodontiformes > Ceratodontidae > Neoceratodus > Neoceratodus forsteri. Next base: position 1,265,475,184 of record CM028129.1, read on the forward strand.
ATCCCCCACAGCAGATGTGCCCAGTTGGGCATCTTGCAGCCCCAGCCTTCAGAACCCCCAAACCCTCAATGCCCTGCAGGGCAGCTCACACACATCATGCCCTGACCCCACAAGCTAGCACCCCATGGGGCAGCGTGTCCCCCATCCAGTCCCTAAACCTATGTTTCTGCAACAATGGATAATTTTAATACCCTGAGGAGCCCTGGTAGTCTAGTGGCCCCTCCATTCTCCACCCAGCAGTGTCAGTCATTCCTCACTTTATAGCCAGCCAGTGACTGGCATAGCGCACTGCCTCATGTGCCATGGCCGACACAGCACACATGAGCTGCTATTATAAAGATGCGCCAGAAATGAATGAGTATTCATTCATTTCTGAGTGCATCTTACAGTAAGTGCTCATGCAGTGCCCAGTTGGTGGCTGGCCATGGAGGTGAGAGGTGGGCTGTGACAGTCACTGGCTGGGGATGAGTGGGGATGTGGGTGGACTGGCACTGCTGGGTGGGATGGGTGGGGGCCACTAGTCTACCAGGGCTCTCAGGGTATTAAATAATTATCCATTTGTGGCAGAACATTGGGTCAGGGACTGGATGGGAGGGGGACACAGCTGCCATACGGGGCTTTGGGGGGGTCACTTACGCTTGTTGGGGGGGTTGCGACTTGTGACATGCCCCTCAGGTATGCCTGTAGGTTGGCATACCTTTCCACATGTCGCAAGTTGCGGGACTTAGCTGTGGGGACCCTGCCCCTTATAGAATGGGGCGAAGGGTCCATGTCACAATGGCGTTTGGCGACTACTTGTGCCAAGCTTCTAGAATCAGGCCCAAAGTATCCAGTCAGACTGGAGGAAACACTCATGTGTTCTTTGACATGTATCAGTTCCAAGACTTTCTGAAGGGTAGAATTAAACAAACTCTGGGCCCAATTCTATAAAAGATATGCCTGACGTACAGCACTTGTGCCAAAAAGAATAGCGCAAGTAGCAAGTTACTCCAGCAGTTGCAATGTGCAGGATTCTACAATGTGGCCTGTGAAATGTCACAGGCCACTTGCACCAAATAGCAGTTATGCCAGCAGTTGTGCCATAAACCCCCTGCAACATGGCTCTAGGGGGTTTGTGGCAGCAGTTGCGCCTTATTCTAGTAGGGAAGCAACAAAGTCCCTAATGTTGGGATTCTACAAGAACCCCCAGAGGAGAACTGGCAACATAAGTTACACCAGCATTTAGCGGGTGTAACTGTACATATGTCCTCTGGAGGTTCTGGTGACCTGCTGCACCCACTCCAGGATATCACCCCCCCATGCCCGGAACACCCCATCGGTGCCTCACAGGGCAGCCCAAACCCCCAGTCCCTGATCCCCCACAGCAGATGTGCCAAGCTGGGCATCTCACACTGCCAGCCCCCAGAACTCCCAAACCCACAATACCCTGCAGGGCAGCCCACACACATCATGCAGTCGACCCCCACAATGCTAGCGCCCCGAAGGGCAGCTGTGTCCCCTCATCCAGTCCCTGGCCAGATGTTCTGCCACAAATGGATAAGTATTTAATGCCCCTGAGAGCCCTGGTAGTCCAGTGGCCCCCCACCCAGCATTGCCAGTCACCCCCCACCCATCTACAGCCGGTGACTGGCACAGGCCACCTCTCACCTCCACAGCCAGCCGCCGACTAAGCATCGCATGAGCACTTACTGTAAAGATGCGCTCAGAAATTAATGAGTATTCATTCATTTCTACACACGTCTTTACAGTAAGCACTCATCCGGTGCTCAGTTGGTGGATGGACGTGGAGGTGAGAGGTGGGTTGTGCTGGGCCGCCAGCTGGGGATGGTGGGGGGATGCGGGTAGACTTGCACTGCTGGGTGGCATGGGTGGGGGGCCACTAGTCTACCAGGGCTCTCAGAGGCATTAAATAATTATCTGTTTGTGGCAGAACATCGGGTCAGGGACTGGATGGGGGGACACAGCTGCATGCGGGGCTTTGGGGGTCACTTACACTTGCTGCGGGGGGCTGCAACTTGTAACATGCCCCTCAGGTATGCCCGTAGGTTGGTGTACCTTTCTGCATGTTGCAAGTCGTGGGACTTTGCCGCGGGGACCCTGCCCCTTCAAGAATAGGGTGCAGGGTCCATGTCACAATGGCATTTGGCACAAGTTGCCTTTGGCAGCGACTTGGGCCAAGCTTTTAGAATTGGGCCCTCTGTCTACTGAGGATATTTTATCTTTGCATACTTCCTATTCAACAAGTTCAGAGGTTTCTTCCACTGTCTCAGTAGTAAATGCTGTTTTCACATTGTAAGAAAGACGGATGAAGCACCTTTGAAGCTATTTTAAACACTGGACTCCAGCTGGCATCTATTAGCAATGGACTTTAATTTTGCTATGTTTCTTACATAATCATGGTTTCTTTTTGCATAAGGAGTTTGTGGTACTGGCTGGATAGACTGTATATTAACCTGAGAGGCGTTATAATGTTTGTTTCTACATCTTCACACATAGATATTCTTTAAAGTATTAGAGATGTTTTATTCTTAAGCTAATGTTTCTTACATAATCATGATTTCTTTTTGCATAAGAAGTTTGGGGTACTGGCTGGATAGACTGTATATTAATCTGAGAGGCGTCATAATGTTTATAGCAACATCTTCACACATAGATACTCTTTAAAGGATTAGAGGTAGGGTTGCCACCTTTGAATGAGGCAAAAAATGGATCTTAAGCTCCACCCCTAGCCCCACCCCTTTTTATAGCTCATCATGTGTTGCTCCTCCTCCAAAGCCATTTATTATATCAGTAAAAGACAACTCCTAAAGCCACAGTTTAACAAAAATGTTAGGATACCGTACTGTATCTGTTAGTTACTTTCCTAGGTTCTTTCTACTTATTTACTTACTTATGTATTTATTTACAATGGTTTACCAGATAAACATACAGAGATAAAATAAATCTCATTTACAGATATGATCTGAGGGGAGACAAGGGAAACATTGTAAATAGAATACACGAGTATGCAGTCTATATAATGATATATAATAAAGAAAATGTTCCTACAATGTGTACTTCATATCTTTTTTGGATTTTCCATTCCCTTTTCATGTCCACAGTACTATTTCAAAGTAAAGAAGTGACCATACTTTTTTCTTGAGGGGAAAAGAATAATTTTAAACATTTTAAAAATGCCTAAATTCTGTTACAGATGAACATGTTTACCAGCAAATGAAAGTAGAAGGCAACTTGCTCTGTTACTGTTACAAAAGGTGGGGGCAGCTTTGCTGCTATGCCAAGTGCTAATGGTGTGAATGGCCATACTTTACACATCCCAGGTTGACTGCTTTCACAAACAAAGCGCTATACTGGCAACAGAACTTGTCTATAACGTGGACATGCAGCTAAAACAATGAAGGATATGACAAAACCTGTTTCAAAAATGTGTGAGCACAGAATGGTTCAAAAACCTGACCAGCACTGAGCAAAACCGGATTACCTGATAGGGACCCAGAAAACCTGATCACCAGGTAAAAAACCTGACAGGTGGCAACTCTAATTAGAGGTGTTTTATTCTTAAGCTAATTTTTTTTTTTTGGGGGCTATGTGATACAGCTTTGGTGCAAACAGCACCCATGCTGCATGGGAGCTCATCTTTTTTCTGTTTAACCCTTGGTGGCAGACGGATGCAGTGGAAGCATGGCACTATCCCACTGTACTGTTTTATAATACTTTATATACATCTCTAACCCTATAGAGCATATGAACCTCTTCCTCAATTTCATATTACCATTTGCACTTGTACTCATTTGCGCTGAAGTTCTGTCTCATAAATAACAAGTCTTGTATTTCTAATTGATTTTTTTTCTGTCTGTATTGAATGAGAAATTCCCAACATTTAATTAATGAATTTCACCTCATCGGAATTATTCAACAAGCTGTTGCATGTAATCTTTAATTTCTGCTGTATTATATTGGTTTAAAGTAACAAATAAGGGGGAGTAACCACTAATTGTATTTAAAAAACATGTAATGTATTTTGCAATCTATTTGTCATAAAAACTGAATAAGATATAATTAACAAACAAAATAAAAAAAAAAAACTTGGGGTGTCTATACTACTGGTGTGCCCTGTAGGTAGCCCTTTGTACATGACAGGTTTAGTGGTAACAGAGTAGTCTTTTTACTGTTCATGTGGAGCCCTGATATTTCAGCAAACATCAGCAGAATGTCCAGTACTGGTGGAAGGGAGTTAGCTGGGTGTGACAGGGTGAGCAGGAGGTCATCGGCATACATGTTAATGAGGTATTGTTTGCCCTTGACCTCAATGCCTTGTACTTCGGGGGTGATAAGCAGTCTCCTGGCTAGGGGTCCAGGGCAATCAGAAACAGGAGGGGGGGATGGGGTAATCTTGTCTTGTGCCCCTTTTTAGCTCGAAGGAGGTAGAAATGTACTGTTGCTGTGGGTTTGGAGTATATAGTAGAGATCCATGCCTGGAGGAAGGGTTCGAATCCATACATCTTCAAGGTGGTGTGGAGATATCCCCATTCCACCAAATCAAATGCTTTATGGAAGTCCATCGCTACAGCAGCCATGGGTACTGTTGAATGCATAGCTCACCATTTAAGGTTGCGCACTGTGCATATGTTGTTAGCCCCCATTTTGACTTTACTGAACCCAACCTGTGAATGGTGTATCAGGGATGGTAGTACCCCCTCCAGCCTACTGGCCAGTGTTTTCACCAGAATTTTTTTATCCACTGAAATAAGTAAAATAGGCCGGTATTTGGCGCAGTCCCGGGGGTCTAATGACTTTTTAGGCAACAGCATAATGATTACCTCCTTCATGGTTGGAGGAAGTACTCCCACAATCTTTGCCTCCTCCAGGGCTGCTATTAAGGGTGGGGGGTAGAATCTCCTCATCCAGGACCTGGTAGAGCTTAATTTTTATCCCACCAGTTCCGGGAGCCATACCTTTAGAGAGCTGATGTAGAGCTGTCTTCAGCTCAGGTAGTGTTAAAGGCCTTACCAGGTCCAGCATTACCTCTGGACCTAATCAGGGAAGAGGGGTCAAGTCCAGATATGACTGGATAGCTGCACAAGAGCCTGCTGTGCCAGGCCAAGCTTGTGATGTGTATAGCTTTTCATTAAATTGGAGCATAGCTGTGTTAATTTCAAGGGGCTTGATGACTGTAGCCCCTTTGGGGGTCCTAAGAGCATGGATTTGGGAGTCAGACAACTGCTTATGCAGATGGTAAGCTAACATCTTGCCCCCATCCCGACTCCCAAAATCTATGCTTGGCCCAGAGCAGATGCCATTCAGCCTTCTGCTGTAGCATAGTGTTAAGTCTATATTTCTGGCCCATGATGGAGACAAGGAGTTCCGCTGGGGGGAATTGACTGCTTTTGAATTGGGTTTCCAGGGTGGCCAGCTTTAGCTGCAGATCCTCTATCTCAGCCCTTCTTTCTCTGTTCTGCCTTGCTGTGTGTGAGATGATGCAGCCTCATAAGAAGACTTTATAAGCCTCCCAAACTGTGCACTGCGGCCATCACACGGTCACTGCAGGCACTGTAACACACTCATCATTTCCATGACACATGGCACAACAACGGTACACACAAACACAGCAGACAACCCGCACAGGCAGCACAGGGGGGTGCCAGGGCAACCGTGTAGCTGATGACCGCCACACACAGCAGCACTGGCACCACCTGCAAAGCATCTGGTATGCATGGGCATGTCAAATGCCACCACAGGCCCCTGGGCATGGGCATCACAGGGCTGCCCCACAGCCACCACAGACATGTGGGCAGCCTCTGCCATGACTGCTGGTGATGGGGGTGCCACCACTGGCCACAGGGGGTGTCCCAAGGGACCCCTCAAGGGTGCTGCACTGAGATGTGTATGGGTGCTCAGTGGGGTGGCCATCCAATGCCCCCAAAGGCCGAGCCATGACTGGTGGGAGTCGATGCCAGTGGCAATGGGGTCAGCAGCAGGGGGCCCACCTGGCCCTGCCATTGGGGTGTCCAGGACATGCTCCTGGCCATCCGGCTGGATGCACGGCATCCACTGCATGCTGTGGATGCAGCCACTGCCTCCGCAGCAGCCACGATCTGCTTCATGACTGAGGTCATGCCCGCCCACATGAGGCATGTCTCAACCAGCATCTGAGCATGCCAAGCCACCGCAGATTCATGTTTCTGGACCGTGATGGCCCTGTGGCTCTGGAACTCCACCCAGAGTGCCTCCTGACTTTCCACAGTTGCCCGCAACAGGTCAAGGTAGGCACCCATGTCATCGGCAGGTGATGCTGCATGGTGATGGTGCCGACATACTGGGGATGGGTTGGCCTCACCATTGTCATCCACGGGCGGTGGATACACCCTGTCAGGCTGTGATGTGTGCGTGTCTTGGCTGGGCACTGCTGCTTGCTTTCCATGTATGTCGTCCACCGGGACCACTGTAGTGGGTGCGTGCACACTGGCTCCCTGCCTGGATGTCACTGACACCGCCAGCACTGCGCTGGGTAGAGGTGCAGGGGGCACAGCACACACAGCCCCGGGCAGCTGTGCTACAAATGCACTGGTGTCCAGCACAGTGGGAATGCCATTTGCACCCAGGATTCTGTGCACAGGCATCCCTGCACCGTGTGCACCACCATAGACCATGGCAGTGGTGCTGCTGACAGTGGAACATGCGTCGATACCTGTGCCCTCACCCTGCATGCCACTGGTGAGCATGATGAGTGCGTCTGCTATGTCCACCGCCTCATCTGGATCAGCATCAGACAACCCAGTCAGGCCCCCCAACCATGCGATTTACCCGCCATCAGTACCACCAGCACTGGTCGAGGGGTGTGCAGGGCCCTCTGCCACAGGGACCTTGACCAGTGGTGGACAGAGCATGGACATTGCAGGTGAGGACAAGTCCATGTTAGTGTCATCAGCCCCATGGGGTGGGCCTGCGTTATCGCCCATGAGGGTTGCATGGTCAGCCATGGCTGTGCCCTGGATTCATGATTGAGCTGTGGAAGATTGAAAGAAAAACATGGTTAATGCACAGGATGCACATGACACACAGCAAGGTCAGCAACACACTGCCAGGTATGCACACCTGTCCATGGCAGGGCATGGACAGGATGCACAGCTACTCACCATGCTGTGACGGACTGCCCCATCTGGATGACACCCCCTGGGATGCCATGCACGGTGTTCCCTGACACACTGACAGCCAGAAGGGCCTCATTGGGGCTGAGCTGTGCCACCGAGCTGGGTCCTCCCCCTGTCCGCCGCAGGGATGCCTGAATGCTGGCCACCCTCTCCTTTGCCTTCCATCAGTCATCATACCAATGCTTATGGCACTCCTGCACTGTGCAGTTGAACGGTGCCACCACGTTCACCTCCTGGGCCACCTTCTCCCAGCCCTCCACACGTGCCGCCTGGCTGCCTCCTCTGCCGCTGAGTACATCCAGGCATAGGTGGCATGCCTCGATGAATGCCTTCTCCTCGTCCTTTGTGAAGTTTGGTCACTGCCTGGTGGCAGCACCTGCCTCCTCAGACATGTCGACCACTGTGGGGAGAAGTATCCTGGTGTCAGACTCACCCATGTGAACACATGGACCCACACCCATCTCCTACTGTCTGCAGCCTCACCATGGTCTGTGTTGCTGGTGGCCTGCGCTGTGGTCCATGTGTGGGCAGCTGAGTACAGGTGGACATGCACCATGGTTTGTGGTCCATGTGGGATGGCGCACATGCCACTCACAGCACCCATGCCACAGTGGGGGTACTGTGTAGCCGCCACAGGGTGTGTGACACCATTCTGTCTGCCATGGGCATGTCCCAGTACCCCTGCAGCATATGTGCCACCACTATGGTGCTACATCATACCTGGGTGCCACCCCTGTGATGGCTGCAGGGCCGAGGGGGACTGCCATGTGGTGGCATGCACTGTTAGGGTGGCAGCAGTGTGCATGCTGGCCATGGTGACAATGTGCCTGCACAGGTGTCACTCTGTGCACCGTACCTACCTGTGGCATGGTTCTGCATCCACCTCACAGTGCAGGCCACCCCAGCCATACGTCCCATCCCTGTGCCCCTGTGTACATTGTGTGGTCCTCCATACACATCACATCCCCTCCCTGTCCTACATGGCACCACCTCGGCACACTGCCATACACACCATAGATTAGCAATGGTGCTCCGTACGTGCTGTGCTGTGTGTGTCCTGGTGACCCGGTCATCCGCTGTGGTCATGGCAGGGACCAGTCCATTGTCTCTCCGTGGATACATCCTTGCTGTAGTACAACATGGTTTGCCGTGGGTGCCACCTAATGGATGTCTGGTCCCACATACGGTGTACAGGGGTCCCACCTGTTGTGCACACTCCGATGCAGGCACACCAGTGTGTGCTGTAGCCCTGTAAACATGGCTGTATACTCACCCTGTAGGCACTGACTCCTCTCAGTGTCCTGCACTCAGCCTGCTGAATTGGGAGCATTTATGGCTCAGGGCATGTAAATGAGGCCTGCGCACCTGTTAATGAGATGTTAATTGGCTGAGTTGCCCATGCGTGGTTGATGAGGCTGTTTGGGGCACATTCTCTCTGAATAGCATAATTGCTCCCAGCTCATCTCACTTCGCACGGAGCATCTGTGTGATGCACCAATGACTGTATAGCGTATTCCCAGCACATGCATGGCCTGGTTGGTGCATCTGCATGATTTTGGGGCATTCTACATGGCGCATTCATCATGCATGTGTGGTGTCCGTGTGTTGCAGTGCATCTCCCATGATCCGCCATTCTGTCGCTGTCCAGTTGCGCCATTGCAAGCCTGACAATTGCAGTGCCAAGTACCATATCACACAGCGTTTACCACAATGCGCTGTCCATGCAGCACTGATCTGGCCCTCCCCAAGGATTGCACACTAGGAGCAGTACACGTTCATGGCACATGCCATGCACAACATGGTTCCTGCATGTGCAATACACATGTGTGACCATGTCCTGGCCATGCAGCACCATTGCATGATGGCATACGCATGCACCAGTTTATCAACAGTGGCCATTCACACTTCATGTTCAGTACGCGCTGTGCTGCACGTGCCTCACTGTTTCACGTGTTGCAAAACGTTCGCTAGACGGCACTTTTCCTGTTTGCACCTTGCCTCTGTCTGATCACAGTTTAAGATGCCTAGGGCTTGGAGAATGGTGCCTAGGGCCATGAACTGGCCACTGATGGAGCTGCTACATCTTGTAGCACAGGTCATGGCTGTGGAGGGGCACCTGTTTGGACAGGAGGACCCCCATGTGCCCAGGGCCCAGGTGTGGGCCTCCATTGCATCATGGATTGTGTGCCGTACTGGGATGCCATGCACAGGGGAGCAGTGCAGACATCACTATGGCAACCTCCAGAGGCGGGACCCAGAGCAGCTTGTGCAGCTGTGGCTCCATGCACACAGGGGTGCATTGCCATGTCCAAGTAGATGTTCTTCAGCTGTATCCTTGTGTGGCAAATGCTGGGTGTGTATATCACTGCCCTCATGGTGCTCCCATGCTGCATTGCCCTGGTGCTAGGGGGGAAGGACAAGACTGTGTGTGTCTGCTAACGCCAGGTGCTTCACAGCCTGGCATCACTGTCTGCTGCATGGCCATGCACCAGTTGGGGGGGCTGTGGCACTGCATCCTGCACAGTAGCAGCATTTGCTCATGGTGCTGTTTGTTGTGTTTTGCAGGACCAGGGGCCAGGCAGCAGGCCGCAGACACAGTTGAGGATCATCGTCAGTGATACATGGGTGCCAGGCCTGGTGCCATGCCGGGGGCAGGTGAGTACCGCTTTCCATGATTGCTGTCTTTCTGGTTCTGTGCGGTCGGTGGTGGGTGGGGTTGTGTTCCATGTTCTGGCCCTCAGTGTGTGTTCTTTCTGTCACTTGCTGTAGGTGTTCTGGTGCAGCATGTTGTTGTGGGTGGTGGTGGTGGTGCTGTACCAGTAGATGTGGACTGGAGGATCCGTGTGGCTATCCAGGCGGCCCTACGCCCTCTCTCCTGGATTGTTCAGCTCCTGTCAGCTGCTCTGAGGGGCGTCATGCTGCACCTTCTGGTCTGTGCCAGGGTGCTGCGTGGCAGGACACGGTACTGCTAGTGTCCCCCTGCCACTTTCTGGGGGACATCCCATGTAAATAGTTACCCTACCCAGTCCTTCTTTTTGTCCCCTTCCTGTCCTCCTTCCTGTCCCTGCTCCCCCTCTTCCCCATTTGTTGATGCTGTTGTTGTTCCTTTTATTTTATTTATTTATTTATTTAAATTTTGGTAACCGGGTAGGCCCGCTGAGACTTATAATAGTCCCTTTTTCAGGGGCGACCCGAGGTTAATTACAGCAATGGTACAACGGAACAGTAATGTTACATTAAGTGCAAATAACGTACAATCGATTATGCTCCATGCAAGGAGTAGTCATTAGACATTCAGAGTGAATACACTGAACTGTTAACAATCATTTGTCATACATGTTAGGTGAGATCAACAAACATAATCATATATTAGACAGGCAGCAGGAGTGAAGTGTAAAGATCAATGATTACAAGCACATTGGTTTAATCCCTCCAGATACATTTTAAGCCCCTTTTTGAACCCACCGAGGGATTCACATTCCTGAAGCTTGGATGAAAGTGAGTTCCATATAGGAGGTATTAGGGATGGGAAGGCCCTAGACCCTTAGGAGGACATTGTCCGGGGAACCTTGAGAAGCTGTCTGTTGGATGACCTTAGAGATCTATTATTAGTCTTAGGTTGTAGTAACTCAGCCAGGCTAGGTGGGGCAGATGTTAATCTAAGTTTATAGGCTAAACATAGGGAGGAGTAACGTAGTCTACCTTCCAAGGTGGGCCATTTAAGAGTTTGCAGGATATGGCAATGGTGTTCTCTATGGGGCGCCCCATAGCAAATTTTCCGATCCTATGGTAAAGTGTCATAAGTTTTTTTATCTCAGTACTTCCGGCAGAGATAAGGATAGGGGAGCCATACAGTAATTTAGGAAGCAAGGTACCGTGTGCAATCTTGGATCATGACTCAAGGGTGAGATAAGGGTTGAGTCGATACAAGAGACCTATCCTTTGGTTCAGTGTTTTAGTTAGGTGATCTATGTGAGCTTTGAAGTTGAGATCCCGGTCAATGGTAATCCCTAGGTATGTTAGTGTGTCTACTACCACCACCTTTTCCCCAGACGAAAGGGTGAGGTTAAGTGTATCTGATCCAATGGATGGTGAACGTTTGGGCCCGAACAGCATCCCTTTGGTCTTTTTGCTATTCATTAGAAGTTGATTAGTGGTTAGCCAAACTTCCAGTGATGTTAGATCTTTGGATAGCAATCGGCTGAGTTCTCTCGGATCTTCCACTGATCTGTAGATAACAATGTCATCTGCATAGAGAATGATTTCAGGGCCTTTGCAAAAAGAAGAAGGTAGATTATTAATAATTAGGGAGAATAGGAGTGGTCCTAGAATAGATCCCTGGGGGACTCCCTTATTAATTTCAATATTTTCAGATTTGGCGTCCTGCCATCTAACTATTTGGGACCTATCCTGGAGATAATTCCTAAACCATTGTATTACTAAAGAGTCGAGTCCGATTTGTTCCAGTTTATCCAGGAGCACTTTGTGATTTACCAGATCAAATGCTTTGGTGAGATCGATAAAGATTGCACCAGTGTGCTGTCCTTTGTCAAGGGCAGAGAAAATATCAGTAGTAAGGTTAAGCAGGGCAGTGTCAGTACCATGATACTTTTTTGAAGCCGTGCTGGGCCTTGGAGAAAATATTGTGCCTCTCCACATAATCCATGACCTGGGAGTGTACCACTCTCTCCAACACTTTACTTAGTGTCAGGAGTAGGGATATTGGACGATAGTTTTCAACAGATTCTCTAGTCCCCCCTTTGTGTATAGGGGTAACTAGGGCCACTTTCCAAAGGGAGGGAACCTTTCCCTCCATGAGCTAGCGATTTATCAGCCATGAGATTGGGGTTGCAATAACAGGGGCCGTAATGTTGATTAGTTTGGGTTCCAGCCCATCGTACCCAGCTGAACCGTAAGTTTTGATACCCTGAAGAATTCTCTGGATTTCAAAACTGGAGACTAATTTGAAATGAAAGTCGGGAATGTTGTGGCCATTTTTATGGGGAACCTGTTGTGAGGTCTGACCAGGACAGGGGGAATTGGGGGTATTTGGCCCAGTAAAGAATATATTAAATGCCTGTGCGGCCGCGAGTGGAGTTGAGTAGTGAGTCCCATTAGCTATGATGTCACCCCCCTTCAGGTTTGTTATTTCCCTTGATAAGGGCATTTATCTGGGACCAGAATTTTGTGGGATTTGATAGGTTTGTTTCTTGGATACGTCTTAGATGATTCATTTTAGCTTTCTTCAGCTCAACTTTACATTTATTTCTGAGTTCCCTATATTTGTGCCAGTCAGTGAGTTGGTCAGGGGTTTTATAGGTACGCCATGCCCTATCTGTGTACCCCATGAGTTTTCTGAGATCCCGAGTGAGCCACCTGGCTTCTAGACCTTTAACTCTTATCTTTTTTTGGGGGGCATGTTTGTTAGCTGCAGACAAAAAATGACTATTGAAGAAGTCTACGGCTTCTTTTCAGTTTATATGCCCATTACCTTTTATAAACATGTTTTACTCTACATTTGTGTCCATGGGTCTGTTTGTACCAGCTCTGTGGTTGCTCCTCTTGCCCTGCTGTTTTGCTCCAGTTGTTCGGCCTGGCTCCCCTGCGTGGCTGCAGGGCATCCTGCTTGCCCTGGCGCATTGCTGGTTGCAATGGTGCATCTGTGGTTGTGCCGATGTGTCCTGTGGTGATTCACAGTGGTGTTGCACTTGACGCTTGGCATGGCACATGCCTCTGTGAATAGCTATGCTTGGGCTTGGTGCATCTGACTTGCGCCGGCACATCTAGGTTTCACCAGGCACATCTTCTTTGTGAATCCTGCCCATAGACTTTTTTCATGTTAAAGTTCAGTGTGAACAAAAACTTTAACATAAGTTAACTTTTTAATTTGGTAAAAGTTATGGGTGACATGGTATTGATTGTGAGTGAGGGTTAGTACGAGATACACAATGTATTTTTTAAAACAATTAATTAATAGTAAATAATCTTTGATTAAAAATGAAAATCTTCATAAAGGAATCCTTCATGAATGTTATTTGTTTCTGCAAAATCTATGTGTAGCATGAATATTGAATACCAGTTTTTGCAATATTCATGCTGAATGGCAGTTTTTGTTCTGTGCAAAGATTTTCAAACTGATCATGAGGTTATAAAGTGTTTCTCATGATATTCATACTGCACAATAGTTTTCATGCTTCACGGTAATTTATAAAATACAAAATCTTTGTGCAGTATCAAGTATTTGTGAAAAATATTTATGGTGCATGATGGTTTTTGTGAGTTTAAAGTAAATTTCCAACATTTTCTTCACTATTTTTGAGCTTTCTAGCCTGTTACCTCAGTGCAGAATAAGTTGCTGGAGCCATAAAATAACTTTTTAATTAGCCTTGCTAGGAAGGAAAGGGATCATAAATCATGCTGAGCTAGATGGATGGCCAATCGTTTCCACTTCCTGATCCATCAGCCACACCCCCGTGCTCAGACGCTTTGTGATGTCTACCTTAGACAGCATGGGTGTCCCATTGAAATCTATGGAGCTCATTTTCAAAACTTTTTAATTGATAGATCTATTTTTGGTACTGTATATATGAAAGCCACCACTCAACTCATAGACCCTATATTATTTTAGCGGTGGCTTTCATATATAGCAGAAATGGAGTTATCACTTTAAAAAAGTTTTGAAAACAAGCCCCATAGACTTCAATGGGGTGCACCCCATGCTGTCCCTGGTTAGACATCACAAAATGTCTGAGCACAGGGACATGGCAGGCAAACTGGGAAGTGGAATGGATCATCTTGCTGTTGGGCTTGGCATGATTTACAATCCCTTCCCTTCCTAACAGGGCTAATAAAAAAAAATTATTTTATGGCTCACATGACTTATGCAACAGTGAGGTAATGGGCTATAAATCCCAACCCAACATGTTTGAAATTTACTTTAAATGTGTGAGCTTTGCATATTAATTAAAAAAAATACATGTTCTTTGCATATTAACTGACATAACATGTTTGTGTTTTTCAAATCATCATTGATTATGGCATTATCATCTATGGCTCTGCTACAACCACCGCACTCAAATGTGTATCCACCGTCCTCAACAAGGCCTGTCGACTTGTCACTGGCTCCCAATGCCTAACTCACACCTGTGACCTCTATTCTCAAACTGGATGGCTGAATCTTGCCAATCGAATAAAACACCAAACTTGTATTACTACTAAGAAAATCTTGCTGGGCCTTGCCCCCCCTGGAGTCTGTGACCTCATACAACCAAGAATCCAGACTCGACATACCAGAAGATCGAAACCTCAGGTTCTGCAAGTCCCGCATTGCCGCACAACACAAGGCCAAAGATCCTTTGCTTACCGGGCCACTAGTTGGTACAACGGTCTTCCCAGTGACATCTCATCTTCACTATCGCTCAGCACTTTTAAGACTCGTCTCCGCCTAACACTGACTGCCTCAAACCTCTGTGACTGTTGTGGCTAAACATGTCTCTTGGTTCCATAGCTGAAGATGCCCTTTTGGATCCACATCTACTCCTGCACTTTGCCAGCACCCCCCCTTCCTATCTTCACCTCCCCTGCTGGCCCATGACAAATGCCACCCGGCTGCACTACCTCTATTCTTATCCGCCTTCCACCTTTCCTCTCTCTGTCCCCCCCAACCTACCTCCCCTTCACTCCCATCTACTTACTCTCCCTGATTTCACCCTCCTCCTTTCCCTTTCCCTTCCCCAAAGTTTCACCTTATTGTTCTTTTTTCATCTACAAGACTATGTGTTTTTTTTTTTATTTTATAAACTGTTATCTTTGCTTATGATTGTCTCAATTGTACCAATGACGTGGAACCTTTGTAAAAGAGCCTTGGCTCAAAGGTATTTGTAATCCTAGAACAAATAAATAAAATAAATAAATACTTTTAAAAAACATCATTTTTAATGTTTTGAAAACTTCATTTTAATCAACCTCTGCAACCACAGCTTAACACTTATCTATGTATTGTACTTTTAACTTGTAGAATGTTTGAACAATTTAAAGGACGACTAGTACAATGATATATGATTTTGAAATAATACTTTACTATAATTTTAGGAACTGTTCAAAGGGCAGAGAACTTATCCAAAAATAACAAAAAAAAAACCAAAAAACAAGGTGGAGATATTTTGGGAAACATAAACAAAATGTGGTCCAATAAATATTTCAGGCAATGTTTACCTATGACATTGCACTCAGACTGCTATGGAGGTTACATTCCTGGCTTAGGGCATACTGTATGTGACAGTTGTGTGCATGAAGCCCTAAAAACAGTTTTGTGTGTAAATTATACAACAAATTACAAAAGAAATTCAGCCCCTGTAAACTTCCTGGAACTTTAAATGAAAATAGGGTAGAGTTAAAGCCCTCCCCATGCACTTGCTGGCCTAGCAGTCCCTGCAAATTGCCTCTCCTTGTGGCCTGCAGGAATAGGAATAGAAATAACAGAATTTGCAGGTATGGCAAACCTCTTCTGCTGTTCCATACAAGCAAAAATTAAAAGCCCAATTCTTACCGACACAGCAGGCCACTCTTAATCTCAAGCAGGAACAGAAAGCCAAGCATCTGCAGGTATGGTGGGTCTCTCCTTTTGTCCTGCAGGAGCTGGAAGAGAACAGCCAGAATCCACCAGCACAGCATGCCTCTTCTGGTGTCCCGCATAAGCAGGAATGGAAAATCTTGTATCTTGCAAGTTGGGCCTATCTAATTGTCCCATGCAGGAGTGGAAATGGAAAACCCAGCATCCTGTGGCTGACTGAAGCACTGATTGAGTCATAGAGTTGTTTTGAGGGGGCTGTAGAACTTACTCTGATTTGAAGACATAAAAAAAGTTGCCATGACACACGTTGCCTGTGTACTGGCCTCCAGAGGGCCTCCAAACCCCAACACTACTATTGGAGAGGCATGTATGCTCTATTTCAGAGTGACAATTGAAAGATCATCCATAAAGATTATCTAGCAGAATTAGCGCAGAGTGAGTAATGATGATAAAAAAACATAACTCATAGGCAGATTGAAATAACCGGCCCACTCACCAAACTAAACTGTTATCAATATATATTTTATTTCTCTAATCACATCTGGACATGAAATCAGAAATTTAAACATTTTGGGGTTAAATTACACCTTCATAAAGGAGTATGGTAGTACTCTATAAAGATATAAAAAAAATGATAAAAATATTATCTGTTCAGTACAGGTAATTGTTCTTCATTTTAATTCATATTTTAAGAGCTGCACTTACATATAATCATCAAGAAGTGTTCTGTATCATCTTATTTTCAATCAGGGGCATAGCTACAAGGGTGCAGGGGGTGCAGTGGCCCCTGGGCCCATGATGTTTGAGGGGCCCAAATCATAATTTTGATGTTTATTCAAAACAGGGGAGGGGCCCTGTAACATCACCTTGCACCCAGGCCCTTTGAGAATTTGCTACGCTACTGTTTTCAGTATAAATCCAGCCACCATAATCAATTTTTATCCTGTATGTATAAAAAATTCTTTTATAAAGCAATTATAAAATGCACATATGAACTATAATAGCATTTCAATATTCAGAAATTTTCAAAGAAGAGATAAATACAGAAAGTCACACCTGATTGATTCAATCCTATGAATATTTCTCTGATCTTTGCTGCTTTCTATTTCTATAAAAAAAAAATCATGTGCCACAAGATAAATAGATATATAAGTATTAGTTGAAGTCATCTTAAATCATAACCCTTTAAATACATGCTTATTTGTTTTATATGCCAATTTGTATTTGAATAAACATTCTGAAGTTCCTTAAGCTCTTTCAGTTTACACTATCATTTTTCACCCGGTATAAATTGTCTTAGAGCAAAAATTAAACTACTTACTGGTAAACTGTTTGTCTTATTTTTTGTTTACTTATAGGGGAACCTGCACCAAAACATATTAATTTAGGAAGCCAAGATGGAGACAGTTTAATTATCCTACTTCCTATCCTAACTGCCTATCCTTCAGCATCCTCCAGGTATAGGCTGTTCCAAAACATTTCAAAACAGATTTTCTGGTAAAGTACAACCTGAGGCATCCAGAGAGCTAATTATTTCATGATTTGCAGTAGAGAAGACACAGCAGCATGGCTTCAGATGCAAAGGAGCCCCTGCAGTACATCCCCGGATGTTCTGAAAGAAATAAGAGGGATGTTTGCTCAACTTAGATACATAGATATTGTCAGCAGATAATGGCCTTGTGGTCCATCCAGTTTGCCCTGTCTCTCTTTCTAATGCTTAAAGTACCCTCGATGTTACAAGCCCCTCCCTTCACCCCTAACTTGATAAGTCCCATGTGCCTATCCCATGCATTCTTGAATCCCTGAACCTTGGCCACCCCCACCTCTTCCTGGGGGAGACTGTTTCATCTTTCCACACCCTTTCAGTGAAGTAGCATTTCCTCAAGTTCCCTCTAAGTTTTCCATCTTTTAGTCTCATGCTATGCCCCCTTGTTCTGCTATTTCCCTTCATGTGAAAGATACTCCCCTCTGGTACCCTGTTGATCCCCTTTAGATATTTGAAGTTCTCTATCATGTCCCTCTTCTCTCTTCTTTCCTCCAGGGAGCACATATTTAGAGCTCTAAGTCTCTCCTTATACAACTTATGCTGCACCCCTGATACCATTTTTGTCATCCTCCTCTGTACCATCTCCATCCTGTCTATGTCTCCTAGGAGATGGGGCCTCCAGAACCGAACACAGTACTCCAGATGAGGCCTTACTAGGGAGTTGTACAATGGTATCACCACTTCCCTCCTTCTACTTGTTATACCCCTCCCTGTGCACTCTAGCATTCTGTTAGCCTTTGCAACTGCTTTGTCACACTGTTTAGCCACTTTGAGGTTGTCTTCTATGACTACCCATAGATCCCTTTCCTCTGCGGTGGCCTCCAGTGTTACCCCATCTAGTTCATACTCAGTCCTAGGATTCCCTCTCCCTAGGTGCATAATCTTGCACTTTTTTGCATTGAAACCCAACTGTCATTCCTTGGATCAGTTTTCTAGCCCCTTCAGAGCCCTAATTTTTTCTATACCTTTCTGTGTATCTACCCTGTTACATAGCTTTGTATCATCCATGAACAGGATAACCTTCCCTTCTAGACCCTCTGTAATATCGCTTATGAAGACTTTGAAGAGCACTGGTCCCAGCACTGATCCCTGGGGTATGCCACTTGATACCTGTCCCTCCTGTGCGCTAACCCCATTTACCACCACTCTTTGTGTTCTGTTACTCAACTAGCTTCTAACCCAAATGACCACCTCTGTCCCCGCCCTAAGATGTGCCAGTTTGTGGATTAGTCTCCCCTGTGGGACTGTGTTGAAGGCCTTCCTGAAGTTCAAATAGGCCACATCTACTGCTTTGCCCTGATCTATTTTCTTTGTCACCCACTCAAAGAAATCAATTAAGTTAATCTGGCATGACCTCCCTGCACTGAATCCATGTTGCCTTGGGTCCAGCCCCCCCCTTATCTCTAGGTAGTCCACCAGCTTTTCCTTAAGTAGAGTTTCCATCATTTTACCTACTACCGAGGTCAAACTGACCAGGAGGTAGTTTCTGCCTCCTCTTTGCTACCACCTTGGTGCAGGGGTACCACTTGTGCCCTCCTTCTTCACTCCTCTGGAACCATGCCTGTTTCTAGTGATCCACTGAACAGCTTAGCCAAAGGATTAGCCAGCTCCTCCCGGAGCTCTTTTAAGATCCTCGAGTGTATCCCATCATGCGCCATAGCTTTATCCACCCTAAGCTGATCTAGTGCTCATTTTACTCTGTCCTCTGAAAAAGGTCTAATGTCCACCCCTTCTCCCTGTTTGCCCTCTATTAATGAGGGACCATCCCCATTGTCTTCTTTCATAAATACGGAGCAGAAGTATTTGTTGAGGACGGTCTCCTTGTCAATGTCATTCTCCACTACCCTGCTTCCCTCTTCCCTAAGTCTCGCAATCCTTCCCCCTGTCTTCCTTCTTTCACTAATATTCCTAAAGAATGCCTTCCATCCTTCCTTCCCTGACTTAGCTAGCTTTTCCTCGGTTTCTACCTTTGCTGCCCTTACTGCATTGTTCGCTTCCTTTAATTTTTCCAAGTATTCTTGCCTGTCCTCTTTGCTTTGTGTTGCCTAGTACCTCAGAAATACCATCTTTTTTCCTCTTACTAGCTCTGCTTCTCCCCTTGAGAACCACAATGGTTCCCTCTTTCCTTTGCTCTTGCTGCAGGGCCTGGCACGATGGTTTGGTACCAGGTGTAGGGCTTCCCTTATCTTATACCATCCCACTGTTCCACTACTCCCCTTATGTCATTGTATCCCTGCATTGCCTTCCTGAATTCATCCTTCATCTTACCGAAGTCTGTCCTCCTGAAATCCATGATTCTAGTCCTTGTGTGGTCAGCTTCCTTTGAAAACCTTATAGTGAACCCCACAGCTCAATGATCACTAGTCCCTAGGGTCTCCCCCACTGTGGCTTCCTTTATCCTGTCCCCATTGCTTAGGACAAGATCGAGAATTGCATTCTCCCTCATAGGCTCCCTCACTAGCTGTGTGAGACCTGCCCCTTGCAGGGATTGCAGGAATTCCTTACTCCTGGCTGAGGCTGCTGCCGGGATGCTCCAGTCCACATCTGGCAAGTTGAAGTCACCCATCAGAAGCAATTCACCATTTGTTGCTGTGTTCTCTATAGTCTCCAGCAGTTCTCTGTCTACATCCTTTGCCTGCCCTGGGGGTCTGTATATCACTCCCATTCTAAGTGATGTTCTCCTCCCCAATTCCAGGGTTGCCCACAGTGCCTCTGCTCTTCCCCTTTGCCTTGTGGGACTGTTGCTTTTATTCGGACCTTCCATGAAATACAATGCCACCCCTCCCCCCTTTTTGCCTTCCTTGTTCCTTCTGTGCAGCATGCACCATGGAATGGCTACCTGAGAACAGGTTTAGAATCTGCAGTGCATTGAAAGGTACAATGCACACGGTTCCTGTTCTGGTGTGGTGACCCTTCCTCCTGCCTTCCTGTAAGAGAGATATTAGTGGTATTGGGCCTGTCACCCTCTTTTTGTGAACAGGAGTGAGTTTTGTATCTGGCTATCTAACCCCCAAATCATGCCGGCAATCGCTGATTCCTACATACACCATATAGTGATATCTGACCATGCTCCAACCACTGTCACCTTTAGTTGGGGTCCTCTCCAAATCAGGTCTGCCAATTGAAGACTGGATCCCCTGCTGTTTAAAGACCCAACATTGCAAATTGGGCACAACAGGAACTAGCCACATTCCTGAGCTTCAACGATAACAAAAGTGTAAATGACAGCACCCTATGGGAAACCCTTAAAGCAAACCTAAGATGCAAAATCATTGGTTTTGCTGAAAACAGAAGACGAACTAAGGAGCTGGAAACAGCTAACCTAGAAGATAAACTTAGAAACCTTGAATGCAAACATAAGGCTGACCATCAGGCAGATCCTAAAGAGTTGCTCAATACCAGAACAAAGCTAAATGCTTTGTATGCAAGTAAGGCTGAGCTTGCATTGATATAATTAAAACATAATTTCTGGGAAGGGGGAGAGAAATCCAGCAAAACACTGGCATACCGGCTAAGAAAACAGAGAGCAGAAAGACATATCCCTGGCCTTAAGGACCCACAGGGACAGGTGTGCACATCCCAGAAGGACATATCAACCATTACGGCTGCATTTTACTCTAACCTATACCTCTCAACTAACCCTCCCAACAACAAAGATACCCCCATATTCCTGTCCACTCTCAACCTCCTATGCAGATATCCCCACAACAAGCCCTGGATTTGGACTAACCAATCTCCACAAAAAAGTTTACTGATGCCATATTGGGGTTCAATAAAAATAAGTCACCAGGTGGTGATGGATTCCCTATTGTTTTTTACCAGCAAATACATGAGGAAATGTCCCCTCTGCTAAAAAGAGTGTATACCCATTCCCCTAGCTGCACTGACCCTACCACTCACAATGAAAGAAGCAATGGTAACAATCCTCCATAAAAAAGGCAAGGACCCTCTCCAACCTGTTGGTTATTGCCCTATATCCCTCACAAAATGCTGACACCAAGGTGCTGACAAAGATCCTGGTGAACCGCATGGAACTGATCCTTCCTAACATTATTCACCGCACCCGGGTGGGCTCCTAAAAGGAAGACTCAGTTCAGATCACCTCACAACATTCATCAACCTAAGCCAAATATTCCAATCTCTACCTACCCCTGCAGCAGCCTTTACAATAGACTTCAAAAGCCTCTGACTCCATTGAATGGGAGTATCTTTTTGGAGTACTACACCAATGAGGAATCGGTATCCTCTTCCTTAGATGGATACAGACACATTACACTACCCCCACAGCCAGAGTCCCCACAAACAGTTTCCTCTCCCCCTCCTTCCCACTAGCCCAAGAATCAGACAAGGCTGCCCTCTAGCCCCACTCCTTTTCCTTCTAGCCATTGAACCCCTCATAGCTGCTCTAAGGGACAACCCGGTAATCTTGGGTATCCAAGTGAGTCCACAAGAATACAAGTCCTTGTCATACACTGATGACTTGCTCATTGTCTTCAGTGATGACCCAAAGGCTATCCTACCCTCATGCCAAACCTTGGAAGCATACACAAACATGTCTGGGCTTAAGGTAAGCCTCACCAAATCCATGTTTCTGCCCCTTAACACCCACTGCCAGGCTAGTCTATTTCAAGACACCAATTGGAAGTGGGCCACCAAAGGTATTACATATCTAGGAATACATATCACTCCCAATATGACTGACTTATGTGAAACCAACCTTTCAACTCTAATAGCAGAACTAATGATAGAGATAGATAGGTGGAAAATGCTTCACCTCTCCCTCACTGGCCGAACTGCAGCACTTAAAATGATGTTTGCACCCAATATTCTGTATGTACTGGTCAACCTACCTATATATATCCCTGACAAATGGTTGTCTCTCCTTAACAAAGCTATGGGGAAATTCATATGGATGGGGAAACACCCATGTATCAGCTGCCCCAGACTAAGAAGGCATTGGAAGGAGGGGAGATGAGGGCTACCCGACTTTAATAAATACCATAAGGCATTCATCATGGCCAAAGTGCTGCAATGTCACCCTCTCAAGGATACAGCCCCCCATTGGGTATAGATTGAAGGACAGACAATAGGGGCAGGCACTTTGTGGTTCCTACTATACACCAACACTACATTAAAGCACTAGAGGTTACCTACACTATACATCTCTGTACTGTGCTGGCACAAAACAAAAAAGACCCTCAATATCAAAACTCCCCCCCTTACCTCAGATTCTGCTGTGGGATAACCCTATGATCATGATAGACAGACTCTCTCTACACTGGCCCACATGGCAGGACCAGGGAATATGTGAGGTACAAGAACTATGTCTCCCGAACAGCACTGTACTGAAGACCTTTCAAGGTCGACGCAGGGAATACCAACTTCCTCTGAATGATTTCTGGAAATATCTGCAAATAAGGTCAGCCATCCAAAATCAGGTACACCTCCACTCCATCCCACAAGGCCTACCTGCCCCATCTGATATTAAAATATGGCTTAACACAAAGAGAGGGTGAGCAGGTCAGATACTGTATATAAAAGTTTAAGGGGCATAGATCCTGACCCCACACTGAAAAGTAAGAAGAAATGGGAACAAGAACTTAACACTATTATTGGGGGATACAGAATGGCAAAATGCTGAAAAAGGGCCCATACTGCATGCAGAGATTTAAAAGCCAAGTTAATTCAATTAAAGATCCTGCACCTCTGGTACAGAGCCCCTCAATTCCTGCATCAGAGAGGCATTTTCTCAGACAACAAGTGTTAGAGATGTAACACCCACCAGGGATCCATCTCCCACATACTATGGACCTGCCCACTTATCCAGCCTTTCTGGGATCAAATTATAAAGTTCTGCCACAGACTTCCCCCTGAAAATTTCATTATAGATAAACATTTGCCATACTGGGAATGAGCAGCTCAGCATACCCCTCCAGCACCCTGGCTATACAGTGGTGCACCAGTGCCATGATAGCTGCAAAATGGCTCCTTCTAAGAAACTGACACTCCCTGAACATATCTTCCTTCCACAAATGGCTAACAGCTACTAGTCAAGTGGCATCAATGGAACACCTCTCATACATGGCCATGAACAAAATACAATTGTATAAGGATACCTGGGCCCCATTTCTTCGCCTGCTTGATCCAAATGGGTGAACATGACAATAAACAGCAGGGGTTATACCCCCCAGTACAAAGACCCAAACTCTCTATGGAATTTCACAAGATTACTAGTTCCAGTTCTGGTAGGCATCCCCATAGACACACCTACTACTGCTGTTTGATCTACTGTTATTGTCTTTACTCAACTGTTAAAAATACCTCACTCATGTATTTCTCACAACCATGTACAAAATGTTGTAAATTTGAAAAATGTTCAATAAAAAGTTTAACATTAAAAAAAAAACATTAAGTTAGACTTTTTTTAAATTCCCAAGTAAATCAACTGTTCTACGAATTCCCCTTTCCAAAAGTCTTACCAGTGTAAAGGCTGAATCTCTTGTGGCTTTCAGTATTCCATTCTTTTGTGAGCAATGGGAAGCTGAATTACTGCTCCTTTTATAGTGGAGAACAGCCAGAGTCTGACATTCCCTTTGCATTCCTGTGGTGACATGTGCAACATCACCCACATGCCAGCATATGCCCATGTGCTGTGCACACTTGGCTGGGAGCTAGACTTGCTCACATAGCAGCACCTAGAGGTACTAAGAGTACACAGGTGTCTGACCCTGTTTTCCCTATTTTTCCCTTCCCAAACCTCAATCAAACTTCCCCTCGCTAAACCCCCTGACCTACCCCACTGCCCACCCTTACACTATTTCTCTCCTCACTTTTCACACCCGCATTCAATATCCCAGGAAGGTTTTATTTTAAGGGGTATCAAATATTTCTCTTCCTGTCAAACCTGTTTTTGTTCCCGTTATTTAAAGTACAGTATAGAGGTTTAATTAATATATATATATTTTTTGTATCAGTATAGAGGGTTAACCTTAAGAACATAGTTCCAAATGCTGGCAAACTATTGCGGTCTTTCTAAATGTATATAAATTGTCTAGGTAAATTATGTAAAACTGACATAAATTAATAGATCAAGATACATTGATAGTATAAAATATTTGTGACTGTTAAACAAGTCCTTTTAATCCTCATAACTGTGCAGGTGCTCTGTAATCTTTTTTGAGTTAGAATAGTTAAAGTATGAATATAGGAAAGGAGCTAGATACCTATGTACTTTTAAAGTACTTTATCAGACTGTAAAAACAGGGTTCAGCATAGAATTAGAAATGGATTTATGGATTAGGAGAGCAACACGTTTTCGAGCCCTGGTGATATTCTATCATTTGTTTTGGAGCATGTAAAAGGCACATTTGGTGATGATGCTCCACAAGCAGATGTTTGGGAGGATTTCCTCATGTATTTTGACATCACCCTTTTATCAAAAGGTACTGTAGACCTTTTACAAACTCCCATTTAGAGATGCAGCAAATTTAAAATTCACCAGCAAAGTGTACGCGAAGTGGCCACTATGCATTATCATAACGCTACGCAAAGTGACCAGTCAAAAGTGCTCACTTCACCTTGTTATTATAACTTTGTGTTGTTATTCCTCCTTAACGCGTAGTAAGGTGGAATTACAACAATATAGGCACTTTAGGCAGCCCCCCCACACATCACATGGCTTACAGTACTGTAAGTCACATGCTTTAGCCAGGCAGGAAGGCAATGAGTCATACAAGCAGATACTTTCACTTTCTCCTTTCCAGAGGTAGAAGGAGGAAGCATTTTGTGTAAGAGAGTTCATTATTAGTTTCTTTCTTGAGCAAATTTCAGAAAACCCAACAGCTTTTTTAAAAGCTAATTCTTTAGTTTTTTTTTGTACTGTTTTGTCAGTTCCTTTTGGTGACCGATTTCTTTGCTTTATAAGTTTTGTTTGTGTGTGTGTGTGTGTGTGTGTGTGTGTGTGTGTGTGTGTGTGTGTGAGACTGTGAGTGTGTGTGAAGTCTCTCGTTGTGTGACATGTCAGAGAGGGAAGAAGTGCTTTGTGTGTTGGCCCAGGGACAGTCTGTGGCCTGTGGCCAGAGAGGAGTGCGCACACATAGGGTTCATAGCTGAGTGTCGTTGGACCACTCCAGACTGTTTGGGCCTTCCCCCCCCCCCCGGAACCAGCCCAACCACCAGTGCCATCGCCACAGCCACCATGTCTGCCACCACCACCACCACCACCAGTAGTAACTGCAGGAGCTCCAGCAGCACCACCTCTACAGCAGCAGATGGAGCCCCAGGTGCATGACAGTACTGCTAGTGGTACATATGCCCCTCCTGTGCCTGGTCCCCCCCCCCACAGCTCCACAGTTTGACAATTTTTCAACTGTGTCAGAGGGGACAACAGCATTGTGGTGTATCTGCCTTGTGGTGTGCAGGTGCACCGTGGCTCCCGGTGGCAGGCTGTCACCGAATGAGCCGGGCCTCTACCTGCTGGCCCTTCTGTGGAAGTGGCAGAGGGTGCTGCTGTTGTGCATCACTGCAGCAGGAGGAGGGCCACAGCAGTAGCTGCTCCACCACTACCCCCACCACTGCCACCAGCACAACCCTTACCACCACCACTACCTGCTTTTCCCCTCACACCAGTGGACCCCACAACAATGCTTGCAATGCAGGCAGACATAGCACTTTTGTGGGCTGCGGTGGAGGAAAGTAATGAGAAGGTGGGTGCTGTCCAGCAGCAGGTGGAGCAGATTGAGAAACACCAACTATAGATAGTGTCGATGCTCCATCTGCTGCTGGGATATCATGGGATCCCCATTAGCTTTTTTTTTCTGCAAACCTCCCCCCACCACTGCTGTAGTGTTTTGTGTTTTGTTTATGTTTAATAACAGACAGAAGGAAAGCCCACACAGTATTAGTTTAAAGGGAAGCAGTCAGCAACAGGAGGTCCCACCTCCTGCAAGGCTTACC
This sequence comes from Neoceratodus forsteri, assembly GCA_016271365.2. NCBI lineage: Eukaryota > Metazoa > Chordata > Ceratodontiformes > Ceratodontidae > Neoceratodus > Neoceratodus forsteri. Next base: position 1,265,501,408 of record CM028129.1, read on the forward strand.
CTCTGGTTAAACTTTTTAAGTATGTTGCAGCATTTTTCTTGCGCTGAAACATGCTTTATTTTAATAAAGAAAAGTTAGCAACCTGGAAGTATGGTGGACACTATGGGGGCTCCATTATGTGTAAAAGTGCAATGGCGATGCACCATGCGCTTCAATACAAAAGTATTGAAGTGCATGGTGTGTCTCTGCTGCACCTTTCCTTTACACATAATGGAGCCCCCATAGCATCTGCCATCCTTCAGGGTCACTGACTTTTCTTTATTAAAATGAAGTATGTTGCAGCACTAGAAAAATGCCACAACATACTTAAAAGGCATAACCGGAGGGTAAGCCTTGCAGGGGGCAGGAGCTCCTGTTGCTGACTGCTTCCCTTTAAATATATACATACACATACAGTCATACATGCTCCTTACTGCCCTGTTATTACAATCCAGTGCCTCAGTAATGTTTGCTTTCTGTTGTGGAGTGGTTGTGGAAAAGCTGGTGTGAATAGTGCAAGTATGATGTGCTAAATTGCATGTGTGCAGTCAGTGTTGTTTCTTGTGTGTGTGACATCAGACATAGTGCAGCTACTTGAAAACATATATTGCTTACTTGTTGCAGTGTTTATGGTATAAAGGATAGTGAGCAGAATAACGTATATTTTATTGTCACTGTCATTATCAGCGGACTAAGTGATACGATACTTTTTCAGAGGTGTCTGGCCAGAGTGCACCTTAGTCACATACTGCACATATGATTTTTAGGAGATCATGTGTTTTTTGTTCTATGATCTCCACAAAGTCATGTGTGCACTGTGAGTGACTGAGGTGCACAGTGACCCAATACCACTGAAAAAATATCATATCACTTACTCTGATGGTGCTGAAGGTACAAATAAAATATATGTCATATATTCTTTCTTATCTTTATTCTTGAGATACTGCAACAAGTCACACCATATATATGTTTGCATGTAGCTGGACAATGTCTGCACACACAGAAAAGAACGCTGATGGCACACATGCAGTTTAGCACAACATACTTGCACTGCTCAATCATGCTTTTTGCAAAACACTTCAAATCATGAGTCCCGACACAAAGTAAACATTACTGAGGCTCCAGAAATATTTCTCTTTTTGAAATCGACATCATAGAGATTCATCAAGTTACAGTATTTCATACGATATACTGTATGGGTGCCTTACCTCTAGAGGAATCTTTCTTGCTCCACATGTCCTTACATAGTGAAATACTTTTCTGGTAAAAAAACGCTCGTAATTTCAGTAAACCGGGTCCTGGAGGACTTCCCATTCTAAAGAGCCACCCAAGTTCCACCCCCATGCTGGGCAAAGTTATAACATGATGCCAGGGAGAGTGTGGGGGTGCACTCCATTATAGTGAATGGCTGGCAGCTTTCCAAATGTTTCTTTATGTTATAATGGTCAGTTTTTGGTGAAACGTGGGCACATTTCCACTAACAAGGCTCTTGTTAGTCAAAATGTGCCCACGTTTCACCATAAACTGACCATTAAAACCATAAAAGACATTTGGAAAGCTGCCGGCCATTCATTGTAATGGAGCAAGCCCCTGCACTCTTCCTGGCATTATGTCGTAATATTGCTGAGTGTGGGGGCGGAACTTGGGTGGCTCTTCAGAACTGGAATTCTTCTGGGACCCAGTGTACCAAAATTACAAATGTTTTACCAGAAAAGTATTGCACTATGTAAGGAGATGTTGAGCAACAAAGATTCCCCTGGAAGTTAGGCTCCCATATAATGGGTGCACTAACATAACTATGTAACTTGGCAAATCTCTTTAAAGCAGCAGTGCAACAATCTGTTGAAAATTTTGACCTATATTTTTTTATGCTATTTTACATTGCCATTTTACTTACATCCTGACTTGTATGATACTCTTCTTTCCAGTATTTGAGTTTGCTTTAGTACTTTTTTCATGTCTGGAATAATAAAAGGAGCACTCCTTTTAATATGGTGCTGACCAGGTCTTCGTCAGTATTTTCCACTGTTTTTCTCCATCAGTTGAAATATATTACTTCTGTTGTAAAATTAACAATTATGCAGCAGGCAGTGTTTTATGACCTCACAGAACAATATTTATTCAAAACAGCTGGAAATAGTGATGAAAACCTGGTCAGAACAATACTAAAAGCGTGCTCATTTTTTTTCAGTCATGAGAAAAAGTAGTAAAGCAGACACAAATTGTGAAAAGAAGGGTATCATACAAGTTAGGAGGTAGCTAGTGGCTTGCAATGTAAACTAGCATAAAAAAGTATAGGTTACAATTTTCACCACATTGTTGCACTGCTGCTTTAATTTATAATTAAAGTATGACATTATGTACTCACAATCACAACACACAAAATGCATCTGTCTTGTGTCCAGAAAATTGCCAAATGCTAAGGAAGTGAAATGGGAGTGTTACACCACATGCAAAGTCCCCCAGAATTTATTGCACAGTCACTTGTGTGTGCAGTGGTCACACAGAGTCCCTAGAATTTTTCTGCATCTCCAAAATGCATCTGTCTTGTGTCCAGAAAGTTTACATACTCTGTGATGATGATGATGTACACATGATGCACAATGTCTTGCCAAACCATGTGAAGGAGGGATAACGTGACATGAATCCATTCAGTGTGTCGTCAGAAATGATGACCGTGAGAGAACTGTTGCTGGTCCAAAGTGTGCTGCGATTCCTGCAAATGCAATGTGATCACCTCAACAGGATGGAAAGGTGCCCTTTGTGTGTATACTAATAGTAGCCCCCTGAGTTGATTTATATATATATATATTTTTTTTTTTTTGTATTTTCTGGGTGGGGGGGTTGACATATATAGACATGTACTCATTGTATTGTTTTGTATCACAGGTCACAGATACTGTTGGTGTGCACAGTCCAGTGCTTGATGAGAAATTTTTGTGTTGAAATTGGAAATGGAAGTGGGGTGTGGCTGACCAACATCCAAGATGGAGGTGTAATTTGTTAGCACTGAAATTCCAGAGCTAAGAGCCCGACTTTACCTCTCGTGTCTCAAGCCCCAGCGAGCTTTTTTTTCACTATTGACAATCGGAAGTCTCCCTCTAAACATAGTTAAAAATTGGTAGACCTCCATGGCTGGATCACAAAGCTACCTCCTCTTTTGCTCTGGCTGGATCGGGCACCCAAGGCCTCATGGCGCAGTCCGCTAAAGGGGAAGAGGAACCCTCCATCAAGGAAATGTTTGCATCGATCATCACCAGTATCGACGCCCTAACACTGGCAGTGAATACTTCAGCAAACTCGATCCAGCAATTAGATGCCAGAATTGATAGGGCAGAACAAAAAGTGGCAACTCAAGATGATATATTACAGGGTCACTGTGCCACAATGTGAAGTCAGGCAGCACAAATCAGACAACTTCAAGAAAAAATCGACGACTTAGAGAATAGAATCCGCCGTAGTAATATACGGCTTCTTGGATTCCTTGAGGGCTCTGAAGGAGGGAAAGTTCTCTCCTTTCTCCAACAAGCGCTCCCTGAAATCCTTAAATTACCACCATCCACTAGAATTACGATTGATCGAGCTCACCAATCTCTGCAGCCCAAACCTGCGCAGGAGGACAGACCAAGGCCTATTATCACACGCATTCTAAACTTTGTCAAAAAGGAAGCTATCCAGGCCAGGGCTAGGGAACTGGGGCAGTTATGGTGGAGAGAGCACCATATTATGATTTTTCAAGACTACTCCACCGAATTGGTAAACAAAAGAAAGGCTTTCACTGAGGCCTGACAAAAACTACATGGATTACGGATCCCTTTCACCTTAAGATATCCTGCTTCCCTTAGGATCACAGTTAATGGCTCTTCTCAGCAATTTAGCACCCTGGAAGCTGCTATGGTGTTTATTGATGAAATCTGGCTGCCAGACCACCAGTTACACTCTGAAAAGGTACGAGAAAACCAGTATCCTGTGAAAGAGGATCCCCCTGCAGCATCTCCACCGACTGAATGGGATTTCTGCAACTCCAAGATTTGGAAGAGACCCCTGAAATCACCACATGCCAAGTGGGATCACCTGCAGGACAGAGATCGAGCTTCCAAAGAAACTTTGTACACGAGCCCATACTTCGCCAAGAATAGACATTCTCGTCTCCATGATCATCCCAACACAGATTCCTGAGAAGAGATAGAATATACTTCTGAGCCCCCACCAGCAGCACTGACCAAAGAAATCAGTTCCTGGGCCTCAACATCGGAGAATGCCTTACCTTTAAAGGGCTCTGACTGGCACACCGTGGCTCTGGGCTCTCCTACAGGCCACAACCTTGCATCTACCTGCTCTGAAATGCTGACAGCCCCTCAAGATGCACACCCGAGATGATCGGACGATGATCCTCAGATAAGTAATTCAGGCTCTGTGCCTTGAGGAGTAAGTTGGGGTAAAGAATGGAACCACTGGGAAGAGGGCCAAAGGCCTGGGGGGTGTGATTTGCAGTACAGCCCCCCCAGTACCAGTGCCTCTTATTTATGAACTTAAGATGGGCATATCATTAAACAGATCTCCCTCTCCCATAGACATTTCGCCTGGAGATTCACAAAGTGTTGGGATAAACATGTTAAAAATGCTGAGTTTGTTGCTGTGTGTGTAGAGGTTGCCTCCTTCATGGCAGAAGACATTTTCTGCTGAAGGCTTCTCATGAGGGAGTCAATGCATTCCCCCTTTTGGGTGAGTTACCCTTGTGCTGGGTAAACGGGTGCGCCTCATTGCGAGGCCTGGATTTGTTTTGCCCCCTTGATAGCATTCCAGAGTTCCCATTGTAGCTGCCTAAAGACACTTCCTGAGTTAAACTCAGAGGGATCATTGGCCAGAAATCCCCCATTTTGCTCTGGGCAGGGGTGCATTTTGTTTTGTTTGAATTGAACCATTGTGGTGTTTGCTTTTTGTGCTTGTGTTGCAATACACAAGAAATTCAGCATACCTAATCTGGAAAACGACTCCCCTTCCCCTACTCACGCCCCACAGAAGAGAGTGGGCATATCATTGGTTAGAGGTTCAACCAGTTAAGACCTTTCTCAATCCTCAAACTGTTATTTTGTTTAATAGGTTAAGTTAATTAGTACTTCTGAGTTAGAATTTACAGGATAATAGTTCTCTCTGTAAAGTGTAATTTATTAGTGCCTGGAACTCTCGGAGATTAAAGGGCGGCATGATCCCACATATTAGAGCCTGTAACTGTTTGGTAAAGCCAGTGTTATAGGCTGGTAGCTATTAGTGCAGTCCCTTACCTAGTGAAGGAAAATAGCTTATTGTTGGGGTTTTGCATAGTGTTGTCACTTTTTTTTTGGGGGGGGGCAGACTTATAGGGCAATAAAGGGTTTTATGGTCAAAACTGGGAGTTGTTAGTGCAGCCCTCTACCTTATCAAGTCAAGTAATGCATAGCTGGGCATAATGTCAGAGATTGCTTTCCACACTTGGAATGTCTGAGGGCTAAATTCGCCAGTGAAGGTCAAAAAGGTATTGTCACACCTGAAGCACATTCATTCCAAAATCACCTTCCTACAGGAGACTAAATTGACTGGGGAAGACTACAAATATATGTTAAAGGATTGGGTGGGCCAACAGGTCCACTCCAATGCCCCCTTCAGGAAATGTGGGATAATCATCCTCCTGCACAAATCCCTTCTATGGACCCTGACCAAGACAATTTTGGACTCAGAGGGCAGATGGGTGATAGTGAACTATGAGACCCCATCAGGTTTGGTCACTCTTTATAATTTATATGCCCCCAATGAAGATACCCCAAGATTTTTTCATAATATTACCGAAGTGGTTCTGGAATTTCACCCCCCAGAATGCCCTCTTCTCATGGGAGGTGATTTTAACCTGACTTTAATCCCGTCTTTGGATAGGAACGATGAGGGCAAGGAGTCTCACCTCTGAAGTGGGAAGGCACTAAACCAAATGATTCTGGATCAGGGTCTCACAGCTATCTGGAGACTTTTCCATCCCAGAGAGTGGGATTACACCTTCCATTCAATCCTGTATGCCTCATATAGCAGGCTAGACTTCTGGCTAGGCTCCCCCACCTTAACATTCAAAACTCTGGATGTTAAAATCCTCCCCTGTATTATTTCTGACCATGCCCCGGTACAACTCATTGTTCTCTGGGATCCTGTAGCTCCCCCAACATGACACTGGAAGCTGGACCCCCTCCTTATGCGATACCCAGATTTTATCCCCTGGGCTTGGACCAAGGCCTCGCTATTTATTGCAGAGAACTCCGTTACAGACACCTCACCAGGTAATACCTGGGAAGCATTTAAGGCTACAATGCAAGGGAATATTATGGGATTTGCAGCAGTTAAATACAAAGACCGAGAGCACCAGCTACATAAGCTTGAGCAGGAGTTGGCCATGGCCGAAGCCTCCTTGAAGGCCCAGCCCCATCCCTCTGCCCATTCCAACGCAGGTAGAATCATTCTGGGTCTTCACTTTGAAATTAATCAACTGCTGAACAGAAAGGCTGAGGTGGCCATTCTTCACCTTCGACACACATTCTGTGAGGGGGGAGATAAGGGAGGCAGAGTTCTCTCTTACCAGCTCCGTAAACAGCAGGCCAGTAGATATATAAATGGGCTAAAGGATAAGCAAGGGGTATTGGGTACTACCCCTGAGATCATTAACTCCAATATGGCATCCTTCTAAAGATCCCTTTATACCTCGTTACATAAGGATATGAACCCGGATACTCGACCCTTCCTAGATTCCCTTCAACTACCCTCCCTTACAACTCAGGAGTCTCAACTCCTTGAGCTCCCCATTTCTCAGGATGAGGTGAGTTCAGCTATCCAAGATATGAAGCTGGGGACATCTCCTGGAGCAGATGGCTTCACAGCTGATTTTTACCAGGCTATGGCCCCTATCATCTCTCCCCTTCTAATTGATGTACTTATGGAGATAGAACTTAAAGGCACACTCCCCCCTCAATGAGAGAGGCTACTATTGTCCTTATCCTCAAAAAAGGTAAGGACACCACAAATCCAGGGAATTACAGCCCGATCTCCCTCATCAACCTGGACAGTAAACTGTATGCCAAACTTTTGGCGACCAGGCTCTCCTCCTTACTCCCTCAAATCATACATCCCTCACAAGCAGGTTTTATCCCTGATAGGCATAGTTCGGACCATTTTAGGACCATTCTGAATCTCATACACTCCTCTAGATCCCTCTCCTCTCCAGCCACTGCTCTTGCAGTGGATTTTGAGAAAGCATTTGACTCTGTTGAATAGGGCTACTTATATCTAGTCCTTACATATTTCGGGGTCGGTGAAATATTTTTATCGAGGATACAAGCTATTTACAATCTACCCTCAGCCAGAGTCAACACAAACTCAGTATTGTCCCCCCCTTTCCATTAGACCATGAGACAAGACAGGGCTGTCCTCTCTCCCCTCTTCTGTTTGTCCTTGCCATAAAGCCCCTGGCCTGTGCCATTCATAGCCACTCTGAAATAATTGGCCTCACGGTAGGTAACACACCATAAACAACTCTTATGTATGCGGATGGCCTCCTCCTTCCTTTAGCAGATGCCCACAGTTCTATACCTCCTTTACGCTGTCTTCTGGATTACTTTCATACATATTCTGGTCTAACACTGAAACAGACCAAGACCGAGCTAATGTCCCTCAATAAGCACTGTACCCAACAGATGGCAGATAGGTCTGGCCTTCTCTGGGCCCTGAAAGGGATTATCTACCTGGGGATAGTGCTGTCTCCCTCTCTTGATACAGTCTGGCAAATTAACATCCACCCCCCTTCTTTCCTCCATCAAAATAGAATTTGATAGATTAAAACTCCTGAGACTTACTCTGGCAGGCAAAATTGCAGCCATCAAAATGGTCACGGCTCCAAAACTCTTTTACTTACTTATGCACTTCCCCATTCGCCTCCCCAAATACTGGTACTTGGCCATCGATAGATTAATAGGACATTTTCTATGGGAAGGCACCAAACCCAGATACAGTCGCGCTAAGCTTCGATCCCACTGGAAACATAGTGGCTGGAACCTCCCTTGGCTAGATGGTTACCATCAGGCTTTTCTCTTGGCCCAGATGGTTAAATGGATGGACCCTCAATTATCCATTTCTCCTCAGTGGCCTCAAATACAGTTAGACATCTCAGGGACTTTCCACCCCTCCTCACTCTTATTCACATGCCCCAACAGTAAATCCAGACCTCCCAACAGTTTAAATCTGAACATTATCTCACCTATGATAAAAGTCTTGAGATCCAACTGGTATGCCATTCACCAGAGGTTGAAGATGGACCCTATCCCGACCATCCTCACCCTCCCTTTCGCAGAACCCCTCCATCATGATTGGGGGCTATTGGATTTGGTTTAAACACTGGGCCACAAATGGAATTTCCACTATTGGTGATGTAGTGGATCCCATGAACAACACACTATACATGTTTCAATACTTCCAACAGAAGTGGGATATCCCTCAAAACGATTTTTGGAAACACCTACAGCTTAGAGAAGCCCTAAGACATATTCTGAATCCCACCCTGACACAATGCATTCCTTCTGCTTTGCAATCCTGGATTAAACACCCAAAAGGTCTGGCAGGATGTATCTATGCCAACCTTAGGGACTCTTTACCCTCCCAGTCTGAAGAAGCAAAACACAAAAAACACAAGTGGGAAAAAATGTTACACCTCCCTATCACCTCTGAGGTCAGGGACCAGGCTTGGAAGGACACACAAAAATGGTTGAGAGATACTAGATCATGATCAATACAAAATAAAATATCCCACTCGTGGTACAGAGCCCCTGTGAATCTCCACAAATCCGAGCTCCTGGATTCTGATAAGTGTTGGAGATGTCAAGCTCCGGCGGGAAATTTGATGCACATACTATGGTCCTGCCCACTAATTCAGCCTTTATGGTAGTCAATATGAGATGTGGCTTCTAAAGTACTAAAGCTCCAAGTCCCTCTTTGCCCTCTTTTTTATCTCCTGGGTATTACCACTGACCTTCCTAAACTCTCTTACCTGGAATACAAATGGCTCACCCTCCTGGCAATGCAAACCAAGAGAGCCTTGCTCTGTAAATGGAGATCCTCCTTGGTCCCTACATTGATGGAAGTGCTGGCCTCTCTTTTGACATTGGCCAAACTGGACAGAATTTCCCATCTTTAAACATAACAACTCTCTAAATTTAGACTCTGTTGGGCCCCCTACATAAGTTATGTTCACACTCAGACAGGCATAGGATGATTACCCCCTCATCCTGATGGACACAGTTGGGTCATTATCTCATTAACCAAGTGCAAGGATGGCTTAGGTGCTCAAAGCACCTATTTCTCCATACTTATTTCCCCTCAATTCTAGTGAAATCTTCCACCGACTCCCTACAAATATACAAAATTTGAGCTCTTCCGAAGGCCTTACATTATGCAATTACCGGCTTTACATTGTTGTACTCACATTATAATTGTTATTCATGTTATGAACCTGAGTCTTTGGGATTGTTTGTGTTCCCCTGTTTTGGCTCTAGATAAAGGCCAGAGATTGCAGAACATATACACATACCTAGTTCAACTCCTCTCATGATGCCGTGAAAGTGATTTGAATGACTTGAATAGACACAGAAGAACTGTCTCGTGTGCCAATGTCCAGCAAACCCTGTCTTGAAGCTCAGCCCTTCGGTGAGTACACATATATAAATGCCTGTATACTGCTATATTTAATGCCGGTACACTGCTACAAAACTGGACTGTTTTAGGGCTTTCCTATCCTTACTGACCATCTCATGCTAACAATCCTCCCTTCCACCCTTACCCCTCACTAAGTAGCTGTAGACAGGTGGAACACGGGTTCTATTTCCTTCCTATTGGGTAGTCTAGAATGTATATTGATCTCGCCTGTAATTTTCTGTATATGGATATGAAAGTAACCTGTTGATCCCTTTCCCTTTCCCCTACCTCCCTCCGCAGTGATTCTGTTTTCCCTTCCTCCCCTCCTCTTACCCTTTCCCCATAAGATAGGTTATGTTTAATGTTTTAAGTATATGTATAATGTCTCATTGTTACCAGCCCAGGCCTGCTGATGTAAGTTTGTTCACTTACTTTGTTGAACATCAATAACAAGTTACAACAAAAAATTGAAAATGGAATACTCTCAAGTCAATGAAGGTAAGTATTTTTTTTTTTGGGGGTGGGGAGTATATTTGCAGGTAGGTCTTATTAATGGTTTTTTATTTGGTTACTTCTTCACAGATTTCATCTGCATCCTTCTCGAGTCTGGTTGGTAATGATGGTCATGGTCATCGATTGAATCGACCTCTGCGTGTTGCATGTCTGCCCCAGCCTGGGGTTGGGGGTGCTGGATGTTGAAGAACCTCTTTGGATAAGGCAACTATCACACAACAAAGCATTTGGAAGTTTCCTATAAAAAGAAATGAAGGACTTGTTACAACTTGATTGCAGCAGTAACACATAATGTTTAAGCCGTGGCTGTTCCACGGGTATCTGGATTAACACAGATAGCAAACTGTCCCACAGCAACCAGAAGATCACAACTTAATTTAGTACTAGGCTGTGTAACAAATACACTGTGTCAGTGTCTCTGCATCCCAACTCAAGTTACATTTCAAAACCACGTCTTGTCAAGTAACACAACCTGGGTCCAACTTTTTCAACACTGTCATGGCTGCATAGCTGCAAATTTGGAATACAGTGCATGATATGTTGCTGAAATATTTTTTGTGATGTACACATTTCACCTAGTTTATGAATCTTCAGTTGGATTTGTTGCACTCTTATGAACAAAAAAAGGAACAGATGAAATAAAACATATATACTTATAAGTATGGATTGGAAATGGATATTCCATAGGTTCCTGTGGTCAGTACTATTGCTGTACCATTGATACCGACTTTGAGTGAAGGAGAGTCGTTTGTTGTTAACCTACAAAAAAACAAAATAAGTTTACCATATGTGTTTGACCATTGCAGCTCAGAAAAGCAATAGAAAACAAAACACACAGCTACAGAAAGTTGAATAGCATAAAAGACATTAGTACACATACTCACTTTATAGTTTTAATAGTAAGAAGCCTTGTGCCTGGGGCTGATTGATGTGGTCTCCTGTTTAACTCCCTCTACCTCGGCATGGTCAATGTAAGGGAAAAACATTGTCAGAATGACACTGGTGGTGGGTGCTGGTGGTCATGTCTGCGACACATGATGAAATTCCCTCTGACATCTTCCTGCATCTGGTGGTGGTGACAGTGGTTAACAGCGGTCTTATGGTGGTGGTCCAGAGGGGCACAGAAAGTCATTCCCTGTGGTGGCAGTGGCTAACAGCGGTCTTATGGTGGTGGTTCAGGGGGGCACAGAAAGTCATTCCCTGTGATGGCAGTGGCTAACAGTGGTCTTCTGGTGGTGGTCCAGAGGGAAACAGAAAGTCATTCCCTCTGGAGGAAGTGGCTAACAGTGGTCTTCTGGTGGTGGTCCAGGGGACACAGAAAGTCATTCCCTGTGGTGGCAGTGGCTAACAGCGGTTTTCTGGTGGTGGTCCAGGGGGAGCAAAGAAAGTCATTCCCTGTGGTGGCAGTGGCTAACAGTGGTCTTATGGTGGTGGTACAGGGGCCAGGATATATTGTGCTCTGTGTTACAAATGTGACGTGACATATGGAATTTGAGTCACTCTAAGTGGGACACTCATTTAACCTTATGAGAAAGAAAACATGTATCATACAACAAATGTGACAGCCTTTTAACAACTTAATTTAAAACCTGCCAACATTAACCTCATCATCATCCTCATAAAGAAACCTGTCCTCACAGTCTTCTATGTCTGAATTCTGACCACTGGGAAATTCTTTCTCCATTGTGTCATCATCTACGTCAGTGGCAGGTCGTTTCATGCTGTCACTGCCAGTGCCACCAGGATGGTCCATTTCTACATCACCAAAACCATAACTAGGCCGGGGTATGACTACTGAGGCTGCAGTCTGAGCTGGTCTGTGCCTCTCATTCATTTTTATGTTTGCTTGCACGCATGTGCAAAAAACATAGTGCCACCACACGAAGTTTCGTAGGTGTGCCACCTCGCTTCCAATACCTTGCTCCTTGTCGCAGGAGTGGCCTCACCACACCAATAAATGTCCAAGCTGTCTATGACAGCAGTTCAGATGCAGTGGTGCACAGTTCCAAGCAATACACGCTACAATCAGCAATGGTAACAAGTAGGCAATTTGCATACTGCCCGTCGGCAGTATGCAAAGTGCCTACACATGGGCACTGCACTGGAACAGCTGTCATAGACAGCTCCATCCCCCCATAACAAACACCCAAGTAGCACGCTGGAAGCCTACCCCAGCGTGCTCATACCCTGCCCCCCACACACACACTGTATGGCCAATGGGGGTGCCCAATCCCCCGTCGGCTCCGCTGCGCCCCCCAACAGACTTCCAGGTGCCATGCTGGGAGCCCACCCCAGCATGGCAAACATCCATAAGGCTGACAGGGGTGCCCAGTCCACATCAGCTCCACTGCCCCCCCAACAGACTTCCAGATGCCATTCTGGGAGCACACCCCAGCATGGCAAAAGTCCTGTGTCGTCTTTCAAAAAAGAAAAATCACCTGTAAGAAAAAACAGTCCCTCGCTGACTGTCTTGTCCCCCTTCCCCCAACCCACCGTCCAATCTCTGAGTGCCCCACCTCACCTCATACTTACCTCTGGAGTCTGGCACGATGATCTTCGGTGGACCAGGAACACGTCTGCACTCTTCAAAGTCAGCCGCGAACTGAAGAAATGTCGGTAAGCTGTATAATGGCATAAATAGGGTTTTTTCAACTTTGGTGCATATCTTGGGCATTTTGGGGAATTTGTTTACCAAATTTTCAACATGGGATTCTTGGGACCCCACCTCATGAACTCAGTCACTGTAATTTTGTTAATTGGTCCCGGAAGGTGATTTCATGATCACTGCACGGAACCACCTTTTGGGACCGATGTATGAAACAACAGTGTCACAGTTCATGAGGAAGGCCCCCAAAAACCCTATGTTGAAAATTTGGTGAAAAAATTCCCCAAAATGACTGTTTTACGAGCGTGCATTGTGCAGTTCCTACGCATGCTCGTAACTTTGAGAATTTGTAATATTTTCACCCCAGATTTTCAACATTGACATTTTACCACATCTCCTTATGAACAGTACAGCTGTCATTTTTCACAGCTTGCTCAAAATGTGTTTTCGCACATGTAGCGCACATTGGCGTGGTCGGTTTGCAAAATCCAGGTTTGGGATACATTAAGAAAATCTCAGTGACACTGTTCATGAGCAGAGGTGTTAAAATGGCTATGTTGAAAATTTGGTGACAAAAGTCCATAAAATGACTGTGTTTCTTGCGTGCATTGCGCAATTTCCACGCACCCTCGTAAGGTCATGAATTTGTAATATTTTCAGTCCAGATTTTCAACATTGATATTTTTCCCCACCTCCTTATGAACAGTACAGCTGTCATTTTTCACACCCTGGCCAAAATGTGTTTTTGCACTTACAGCGCAGAATAGTGCAGTCGCTGTGGGAAATTAGTGTTCGGGATAGATTAAGAAAATTACGGTGTCACTGTTCATGAGCGAAGGTCCCAAAATGCCTATGTTGAAAATCTGCCGTAAAAAATCCTCAAGCTAAGTACATTACAAGTGTACATTGCACAGTTTCTACACACTCTCATGACTTCACCAGTTTTTTTTTTTTATATTTTCACTCCAGATTTTCAATAATGCCATCTTTTACACCTCCTCATGAACAGTACATCTGTCACTTTTCACATCCTGTTCGAAATGTGTTTTCGAACCTGTGGCACCAAATGGCGTAGTCGCTGTGCAAAATCACCTTTCGCCTAACAAACTGATAGTGTCACTGTTCATGCGATGGGGTCACAAAAAGCCCAGGTGAAAAACTTGGAGTAAAAATATCAGGAAATGCCCAGGGTGTTAGGGTTTTCTACCATAACTCCCTACCCTGTAGGGACTGACAGGTGTCAGGGGTGTGACTTGGGACTGTCAACAGTAATGCTCATGCCATTGCACCTCCCTACCCTCCAGCCAGTGACAGGCATCAAGGTGCACCTTGGACCCTTTGCCCCCAGAGTTCACCCCATTCTCCTATACGCACCCATTTCAGCATATTTTCTTATGGAATGAGGTGAATGTAAAGCCCAAACACCCCAAGGCACATCTTGATACTTGTCAGTGTCTGAAGGGTAGGGTGAGGTGAAATGTCGTGACCGTCATGGGTGACAACCCAAAGGCACACCTCAATGCCTGTCCATCTCTGCAGTGTGAGGGTGGAGTTGGCATCAGTTAAATACTTCAATGCCATTCCTATACTGTATCTAACTCCTGCACTTCCATTGCTAATGCCAGCAAGCAAACATTCGGCATTGACAAATGCTTGTTATGAATATTAGCAAACTGACATTTGCAGGAGAGAGGTTTGTACGAAGATCCCAAACTATTGCACCTGCTGAGCTGAATACCCTCTTGACACTTACACTGGAGGGTGGGCATATCAGGTACTTCAGTGCCACTGCAGTTAGTTCTGGCCATTCACTGACCTTTCCGCTCCAGTATAAAAGAGGATCATCAGCTATTGACAGATGCCAGTTTTCAGACAAATATGACTCAACCATTCTCTGTGCTGCAGTAAGTCCAGTGGTTGATGCATCATCAAGTTTTCAGGAATCATTTATGTCACAGATTCCCACTTGAGGCAAAACCTCCCAAAGTGGGTTGATGCCAACTGCTTACGATGACAGACCACCTGGAACTGCTGTCCCCTTTCCCTTAAAGGATATGCTTGATACTCCTCCAGGTTCATCTTCAGCCTGATTATGCTGCTGAGGTTTGCTGACCTTGGCACCTGACTTCTGTGCCCCATGAACCAAGTGCACCAGTTGCCCACTGACATTTTTTACCTGTTCAGGCCCTCCCTCCAGTACTGAGGCAATTCTACATTTGTATCTTGGGTTCAGCATCGATGCTATTGCGAAGTTGTCACTACAATGAATGCTCAAGATGTGACGATTCTGGTCCAATACAGTCAGCATGTGTTTCAGCAACATACTGCTAACACTGTCTCCAGCAACATCAAGGCTATGCTGTACATTCACCAATGTCTGCCTCAGCACCCACAGCAGTGGAATTGATTGGCTAATGGAGGCAGACTCACCATTCACTGCCTGTGTGGCATGTTCAAAAGGCCACAAAATTGTTATTACAGAGTCCATTAGGCGCCACTGTTCAGTCATCATAGACATGGAGGCCCTTGAACTGTCACGGCTAGTGTTCATGACAAGATGTTCTGAGATACCTTTGTATTGTTCATACAACCTCTCTGCCATGTATAAAGTGGAGTTCCACCGGGTGACAACTTCAAGCTTCAATCGGTGCTGAGGGAGGCTGTTTCGGATCTGCAACTGCCGAAGTTGGTCATGGGCCTTTGCAGATCGTGAAAAGTGAGAACAGATGTGGCGTGCAACTGTCAGCATTTCCTTTACATCAGAGTGCTTCAGAAACTCCTGCACCACAAGATTTAAACAGTGGGTCATGCATGGAACATGAACAAAGCCATCATTTGTGATGCATTTCACCACATTTGACCCATTGTCACTTGCTATGAACCCAGATCTCAGGTTCAGCCACTTGTCAGTTTCCGTCAGTACCAAGTCCAACATGTTTTCACCAGTGTGTGAACAGGTCACATTGTGCACAGCAATTGTTGCATGCTGTCGAATTCCTGGAAAATTGCTACCATGACACTCCACCTTACTGCACTGATTATTCGCACTACCAACAGCACAAACAACACCTGGTACCTGCGCCCAGTGTGCAGTTATACACAAATATGAACTCCCCGCTCTTTTGCCACTTGTCCACATATCCATACTTGAATGGATGAATGGAGAGGAGGAATGTTGCAGGGCATGTCTTACAGAGTCGGACACAGTATGGTACAACTCGGGGACAGCGCTGGTCGAAAAGTATGTCTTGGATGGGACTTTCCATTTTGGACAGACACATGCAGCAAACTGCTGAAACCCAGAATTTTCCACAAAGGAGAAAGGCAAAAGATCAATAGCCAGCATTTCAGCTACAGCAGCATTAAGTTCACGTGACACTGTATGACTGGGTGGGTACTTCAGCTTATGTGCAAAAACACTCTGTAATGTGGGCTGACTTAAACGTTTTACATGGGGTGTGATAACAAATGGTTCTGCTCTGTGAATGGCAAGGGGTGGAGTGTGGACATTTGATGAAGACAGTTGCACAGGTGATGATGGAAAACCCACAAATGCAGTTATTTTGACAGATTTACCAACCGGGGTTGATGTACCACTTGCACTAGACATACTGCATTCACCACCACCAGCAAAACTGCTACTCTCACCAGCACTGGACAACATTTCAAAATCATTATGCTCCTTCACCTCATCATTCCTGTAGTAATCCTCTGCTCTTATTTCATCACTACTGCACACATTTAATTTCCTACTTGATTTAACAGTCATGGAAGGGGATAACATGCTTGTTATGGTTGATGACGAAGGTGAACACCCCACTGTGGTATTAGCTGCCATCTTGTGCTGCATCCCCAGTGCCATGTGCCTGTTCTTAAGATGCGTATGCTGTCCTACTGTGCCCAGATGGCTCCACTTTTTAACTCGACTCACACATGCATGGCAAACCTGGCAGATTGCAACTGACTCATCATTTGCGTCTTGCAGAAAAAAATCCCAAACAAGGGATTGTGATGCTCTAATTTTAACATGTCCCTGATGCTGCTTATTGGACTCCATTTTTTTAAGCCATAAAGTGGGGGTTGTGCTATGTGATTTTTCAGGCAGGACACACTTGGACTGCAACTAACCTCCATAGAAACATAGAAACATAGAGGTTGATGGCAGATTAGGACCGCGAGGCCCATTCAGTCTACTCATTTCTTTTTCTACCTTATAAATGTGCCATGCGCCTTTGCTCAGTCAGTGGCCTATCTATTCATACTCATCTGTATTGCTCCCTTATGCCTATCCCATGCCTGTTTGAAACCCTGCACTGTATTCATAGCAACCACAGCCCGAGGTAGGCTGTTCCATGCATCCACCACTCTTTCTGTGAAAAAGAATGACTACCTATCCTATCATTATTACTGGGTCATCATCATCATCACCATGAAACTGGTAAATCACAACTTTTTACAGGGGGGGGGGGATTACTGCAAACAGACCCAGACACAGCCACCTTGAATTTCTTTTTCTCTGGTTCCCAACTGGGGTCACTTACGTCATCATCATATTCATCAGCATCACCCACAGCCACATCTGCTTGGATGCTGGCATGTGGAATGCATGTTGCAACCACAGCAACATCATCATCATCATCAACAGATTCATCATCATCAACACCGCCATCACTTGATATTTTTTCACCACATGGTGAATCACTGTATGGCAAATGTGTGACCTGAACCGCGGTGGAAGAAATTGTATGCTTTCATTGACAAGATGATCAGAATCCTCATGTTTATTTACTGGGATGTTACTGGGAAGTATGACATCATCTACACTGCCACTCACTCCCATTGCTTCACACTCCACTATATTTTTGGACACAGTAAACTGGTCAGAAGTGGAACTTGAGGCAACAATACTCATACTACCACCAGCAACTGCACTAACACCACCGATGGGACAACATCATCTCCTCCAACTATGACTGAAGCTACTGATTGGGCTGTAAAAAACATTGCAGGAGAAATACCTTTCCTCACATCAGCAATGCACTTCTGCCTCTGCATACTACTATGCCCACAGACAATCTTACCACTGGCAGCAGTGCCATGGCGAGAAACAGCTTTGCTTGCATGTCTCTTTGCAGGCATTTTGGGGGATCAGCAACAATATTCTAAACAAATTTAGATTTTGGAACATTCACTCTGGGTGGGGGGACGCTGGATGTGAAGCCATAAAAACAACTGTGGCTTCAGCAACAGATACAGATGCAAAGTTACAAGTTCAACAACACCTTAACTAACCAGTGGTGCAGAAGTCACAAACAATCCAATCTGGAAAAGGATTCCTTTTGCCAGTGGGGGGTCTGACTGCAGATTTTTATGGCAGTGCAAGCAACAAAACAAAGAAAAGATACCACAATGGCAGTACAAACTCACACAGCTGCAGTGGATAGCAGGTTCACACTGCTGTGCCTGCAATTATACTGTGACACAATAAAACATGTATTATTTGATGTCACGCACTGCACACACTCTCACGCACATGCACACAATTTGTCTACAAGTAATGGGTAGCAAATTGAAAACTTCAGTAATATACCATGTATTTTAAACAACCTGAAATTATGAACTGTTGTACCAGATCCACACAACACACAATCAGCTAAACAATTTCAACAATTACTGACAATATTACTGTGTGTACATTAACAGTCAGTTATATAACAAAAATATAACCAAAAAACAAAAAACTCCATATTTCTGCAACTTAAATCTACCTACACCACAGATATGCCCTTCCCCCCCAAAGTACACTTTCACTGTCTCTTACTACACAGACTCAATGTTGTACATTAACATTCAAAATCCACACACAAACAATAAAAGTTTGATGATATGAGCACAGGATGGTTTCCTGCAATCGATGAACTAAAGTTTGAGCAAAAAAAATTACTTAAAAAGGCTTTTTTAACAGCTTTTAGAAGGTTTGAATCAGAGAGATCTCAGAGCAGACTGTCTCCTACAGCTTCCTACACACACTACCCTGAACTGAGGCTATGCAGAACAATATAGAGCCAATGTGACCTGAAATCCCATGAATCACTACAAAATTCACCTTTCAAGCTTAGAAACAAGGTGAAGTGATGTGAAGTACGTTGTTTTCAATGCACTTTGCCTTTAAAATTGGTGGAATAGTGGTTTGGGAAGGCAAAGTAACGCAAAGTCATTATTTTCAATGGTCTTTGCATTACCCATCATAACGTGAATTACTCCACTTTCGCATTATGGGGTACTCTGCGAATTCGCCTTCACTCTGTGAATCTTTGCAGATCGAATTGAGCCCACTTCTGCCACCACTACTCCCATTCAGCCTGATGAGGTAAGGAGGGCAATCACCTCCATTTCTTCTGGAATTGTCCCAGGGGAAGACAGATTGACAGGGAAACATTACAAATATTTGCAGAGCAGTAATCTACCACTTCAAAAAAGGATTCAGAAGCGATTAGGGCAGTCGGAGGCCTATAAGTTTTCTTAATACAGTCCTAAAAATCTTAACTAAAATGTTCACATATAAATTGACAAGGGCTGCATCCACACTGATTAGCCCCTTTCAGGTTTGCCCCTTACTAGGAAGTTATATTTCAGATAATTTACTTTTAATATGTGAAATTATGGAAAGGGCTAAAAAAGATATGGCCAAGGGCTTCCTTTTGTCACTGGATCAGAGAAAAGAGTTTGACACTGGTTCACATAGTTTTCTATTTACAGTTTTGCATAAATATGGTGTCCTGGATGGTATCAGTTCTGGAATTTTGTGTTTATATAGCACTATCTCTGTTTCTCCTTTAATTAATATTTGTTTAGATACTGTATGCCAGGTTTCAGGGGAGGGGGTGGGGTCAGACAGGGCTGTCCCTAATGTCCTATTTTGTATCTTTTCTTCCTGGGACTCTATCCTTAGAAAATTAGACACAGATGGTAGGGTATGTCCAATCCAGGTGCCTGACAGACCTGACCCTACTGTGGTCCTGGCATATGCAGATGATGTTTGCCTTTTGGCACATGACTGTGATGCTGGGGTGGCATCAATCTCCCTTTTTCAGGACTTTTTCTGAGCTTCAGGTTCAGGTTTCAATATTTCAAAAATGATACTATTTCCCAAGTTAGGCCATGGAGACGAAATTCAGAACAATGTGTCTCAAATTCTGGTCACCTCTGAATCTGTTCAAATTTTGGGAGTTAAATTTGACATGACAGATATGGCCCTTCTTAATTGGCCTGAGAAGCTAGAGGTGGCAAAATTTTATTTTTTTATTTATTTATTTGATTTACCAGGAAGGTGGACTGGGTCGAGACCTGTTTTCTGCCATGCCTGGGGAAAGGGGTATAACAATACGGTTGCATACACATTTCTAATACAATACAACACATAATAAAATCACAATTAATAAACAATCCTACAAATCTGATCTCCTAACACTCAAACACAATAATTTACAACATGTGAGTATGTCCATTTGTTCAGATTTCAGGTGTTGCATAACAGCAGCAAACTGACTGGGCTTCTAAATAGTTTCTAACCCAAATTTTAAAAATGCTTTTTCTTTTCATTTATGTCTACCCCAAATGTTATCACTTCATTCAAAAGTTTTGGGCCATAGTTTGTCGTTGATCGTTCTGCCATTTTAATATTTGTCATGGTTTCATGGAGAGTTTTTTTGAAGTTATTCTAAGAGTTTTTGATTTGTTCATCCTTCTAAATTCATTATGTAACGTCTTTGGTGTTTCCTGTTTCAGAGTTTTGTGTATAAACATCAGTGCTGAACACTGTATCCTCTGTTGAGGTGGCAGTGTTCCAAACTTTCTGCAAAGACTACAGTGATGCTCATATTTACTACTCCCAGTTAGAAATTTTAGGATGTTATTAAAAGTAATTGTGTATCTTTGTAACACTTTTTCTGACACACTTATTAACATTAACGTATTGTACTCCAGTGCTGGTATCAGCACTTGATGTGCTGTTGTTTTCTTTACCTTTTCAGTTAAACTATTTTTGTTTCTGTATAAGTATCCTAATTTACTGTTAATTTTATTTGTTACCTTGGTAACATTTTCATCAAAAGATAATGTATTTCCCAATGTTACACCCAAATATTCAAAACTCTTTACATCCTCCAACCACGCATCATTTTTTCTGACAATTTTCATACTGTTATTTTGTAGCCTTTGCTTGGTTCCAAAAGTCATGATCTTAGCTTTTTTCTCATTCAGTAATATTTTATTTTTCACAAACCATTCCTGCAAGGTTCAATAAAACAGTTGTAATTTAATTTCCAGGTCGCTCTGTCTTATCTGTACAGTATAATACTGAATTGTCTACATGCATTGTAGTTGATACGTTTTTACAAACAGTTGGCAAATCATTTAAAAATAAAGAAAACTGGAGTGGACCCAGAACCAAGCCTTGTGGTACCCCAGTGTGAATTTCTCTAACTGTTGACTTAGCAGAACCAGTCTTAACTAATTGTTTCCTACTTGTCAAATACTGTCTAAACCAGTTTATTGTATAATCAGCTACTCCTACTTGTTGTAGTTTGTGAATCAGAATAGGGTGGTCCACCAGGTCAAAAGCTTTGGTCAGGTCAGCAAAGACTCCACCGGTGAGCAGCCCTTGGTCCATCTCATTGTAGATGTCTCCTATCAACCTGACCAAGGCAATTGAGGTGCTGTACCCCCCCAAAACCATTGATCCTGTGTCAGAAGTTTATGTTTTTCTAAATGTGCTGTTAGTTGAACAAACACTATTTTTTCTAGTAATTTAGCAAACATAGGAAGCACTGAAATTGGTCTGTAGTTTTAAACCAATTTTTTGTCACCAGATTTAAATATTGGTGCTATTATTGCTGTTTTCCACTGGCTTGGTACTACATTTAAACACAAAGACAAGTTAAAAAGATAAGTTATTGGTTTTGTCAAATCATCTACAACCAATTTTATCAGTCTTGGGGATATCTCATCTATTTCTGAGCCCTTATTTCCATTTAGCTTCCTCAGGATGGAAATAACCTCTTTCTGTCTCATGCTGAAAAAGTCAAATGTATGAAACGCAATTGCATTTTCAGATACAATTTCTTCATCCATCTGCATATGTTCTTTGTTCAAATCATCTACTTTCCCAGTAGTGCAGTTTATTTCCATTTGGTATTTGTTTTGAGTCGTGTCTGTAAAAAATTATTTAAATGTATCTGCCACTTCATATCATAACATTAGGAAGGTCCTTAATGTAGTGGTTCAAGCTAAAAAAATGGGGGGGCGTACAGCTATTCTGTCAATGGACACCGAAAAAGCATTTGATAGGATTGAGTGGCCATATCTATTTGCGGTCTTGAGACAATTTGGGTTAGGGGAAAATTTCATTAAAATGATAAGGGCATTATATCAGACACCTAAGGCTGCAGTTTTAGTTAATGGGAACATAATAGAACAATTCAGACTTCATAGAGGGACAAGGCAAGTGTGCCCTTTTCCCTTCTTTTCATAAATGGCGGTTGAACGTTGGCAATAGCCATTAGGGAAGACACAAGAGTACAGGGGTTAAAAGGAAAGTGGGGCAGCGTAAAATTACCCTATATGCTGATGATATGATGTTATATGAGAAACCTTACGCGATCTATGCCTGCTTTGTTGAAATTATAGGTCAATTTGCTACATTCTCAGGCTACAAATTGAATCTGGGAAATCTGAAATTATGTTATTGGGAGAGGAGGGAGGAGAGGTGAGTGATACATGGGGCCTAAGAGGTAGGTACGCAACCTTACATGTTTAGGATCAAGATAGATAAGGACCTGAGATCACTCTATAGATTGAACTATACCCCATTATTAAAGTTGTTAAAAGGGACATGGATAGATGGAGAAATCTGCCTTTGTCATGGATGGGGCGTATTAATCTGCTTAAGATGAACATTCTTCCAAGAATCTTATATCCGCTACAGATGCTGCCAACAGGACTGACAGGAAAAGATATAAAGACCCTTGAAAGACACTGCTCTGGGGTTTATATGGCGGGGAAGAAACCTAGGGCTATGTTTAAACAGGTTAAAAGCCGACTCAATCTAAAGGAGGGTTGAACTACCTGGATATGAAGTTATACTTTGCTGCACAAATGAGGATCATTAAAGATTGGGTGTACAAGCCAAAGGAGGCTAGCTGGATAGACCTGGAGGAGGAAGGTGAGAGTGTCGTCTTTATTAGCAGAAGCAGGTAGTAGGGGATGCGAGACAAACGGGTTTCGAGTATTTTAGTGAAAGAGGTAGTGGATAGCTGGGACCAAATTAAGAAAGTTGTTGGGCATAAAAAGGGAGAATCATTTATCTTGCCACTCACATGGAATCCGTTTTTTATCCCCGGAGTAGGAGACCCCATGTTCCAGAAATGGGAAGATAATGGGATAATGTTTCTCGATTTAAGGGGTAAAGGAATGACTCGGGAATTTAGGGCGCTTAGAGCAGACCTGGGCTTGCCTGCACACCATATGTTCAGGTATTTTCAGGTGAGGAAGTATGTGCAGGATATTGAAAGAAAAAGAGCCCCTGATGCCAGAATACAGATTGTGGAAGAATTGCTACAACAGCTTAAACAGAAACCTGAAGGTATGTTAGAAAAGCTACGTCTCTTCTCACCTCCAATGGCCAGATATGACAAGCAAAACCAGGCATTTATGCGAAAGGGATTTGGGAGTTACACTCTCTGAGGAGCAATGGGCTTTAATGAAAGGGACGCACCAGGGCCTCCTGCTTTGTAATAAATATAAGGAGGTAGCATATAAATTTGTTCATAGGATGTACACTCCACCTGTGGCAGTGAACAGGTATAATCCAACAGTCTCGGCTGTCTGTCAGAGATGTGGGTCTGCCCTAGGCACCTATCTACACTCGTTCTGGTCATGCCAGATACTCCAAGATTTCTGGGATAAGGTGGCGAAGGAGCTGACAGACATGTCGGGAAAGCAGGTTAAAGTAGAACCACTCACATTACTGTTTGGGGTGGAGGGCACACATCAGGAAGAATGGGGGAGATTGAAGAGATGGATGAGAGTACTCCTGGTATTGGCAAAACAGTCTATTTTGAACACCTGAGTTTCAGGAGATAAACCTACAATTCAACAATGGAGGAATCTTACATGGGATGTGCTGCAATTAGAAAGCTTGACATACAAGGTTAAGGGGAAGGAAAATCAATTTGAGAATATGTGGGCACCCTACTTAAATTCCATGAAGCCCTTGGAACAGGAAATAATAAAATATGGATAAAGGTGGAAAAGTAAAATTAATTGTATTGGAACAAGTGAATTCTCGATTAGCTGTGGGGAGGCGTGGTGGGATTGAGGGAGGAGGGGAAGGGATTCCTTTATACCTTTACCTTTACTGTTACCTTGGCTTTCCTGTCTCTATTCTCTGTTTTCTTTCTTAAGCTTATCTCCACTGAGATCAGTATCATAGATACAAAATATAGAGATTTACTAAGGTGCTGCTTGACATATAAATTTTATTAGAGCGATAATGGAATTATATGCCAGTAATGGTTGGATGGAATGAGGGGGACTTGTGATACGCAATATGTAACAGAATAATAAGATTTGATGGAGATACCTTTCCTCGCTTTACTGTAATATGGAAAAAAGAAACTAATAAAAAGATTATACAAAAAAAAAAATAAATGTATCTGCCACATCAGATTTGTTACTTATTAATGTATCTCCTAGTATAAATCTATTTATCTTATTACTACCCACTGGTTGATAAAAATCTTTGAAGGATCCCCAGAATTTTTGGGGGTTAGTTAAGTTGTTTGCTCTTCTTTACAATAGGAGTGTTTAAATCATTTGATCTCTGATTTGTATGTGTTTCTGATTTTCTGGTGATTATTTAAATCACTCTGCACACTTGTCCTTTTATATTGTTTCCACATTGAGTGCCTTATCCTAAATAATTCCAACAATGTAGCATTAACCCAGAGTGAACTTCTTGTTTTCACTCTTTATTTTCTTATGGGTACATAATGATTTGAAATATTCATTATTTGCCCATTGAAATAGTTCATTGCATGTTTCACATCTTGTTTTAGGTACAATGGAGACCATAGATACATAGACAGTGTTGGCAGATAAGGGCCTACGGCCCACCCAGTCTGCCCATTTGAGCTTGTAAGTTTACTTTATTTTTTCCTAGAAGTCTGTTGCCCCTTAACCCTGACCTCCAGAATTCCTTTATGTCTATCCCATGCATTCTTAAATCCCGTGATTGTTTCAGCCCCCACCACTTCCTCTGGCAGGGTGTTCCACTTGTCCACCACCTGCTCTGGGAAGAAATTCTTCCTCACGCTCCATCTGAATTGTCCTCCTCCAACTTCATCCCATGCCCTCTAGTCCTGGAACATCTTTTTCACTTAAAAATAGTGTATTCCTGCATCCTGTTCCTCCCTGTAAGATACTTGTATGTCTCTATCATATCCCCTCTATCCCTCCTCTCTTCCAGGGAGTACATATTCAATTCCTTCAACCTGTCCTCATAGGACTTGTGATGCAATCCATGTACCATCCTTGTTGGCCTCTTCTTAATTAATGTTATTAACTTCCCTTCTAAAAACAATATCAGTCAGACATTTTAAAAATCTGATCGCTCTCATGTTAAATTCTTTTACTGTCTGTTTTTTTTAATTTTTTCCTAAACATGTAAACAAGGCAATGGTCTGAAATAGCATCCTTTAATACATCACGATATGCTAGAAAGTAGGATCTGTTTATTAATATCCAGTCTAAAGTAATTCCCCCCCCCACAGTTTTGTAATTTTTCCTTGTTTGTTAATTTATAACTTGGTTATAACCTCTTGTAGCCACAGGTCCGGATATTCAGACTGCACCAGGCAGTGGTGCAAGCCCAGGCACAGTGCAACTGTGATGCAGTGGGGACAGGTCCAGGTGATTTTCAATGGGGATGCACCATGGCGCAGCATCATTGAATATGGCAGGGTCAGCACACATACTGTGCATGGTGCAGTGGCACTGCACTGGCACAAGCCACAGATAGGGAGCACGGGGATGTACCAGCACAAGTGCAGTTGTGCTAGGTGCATCACCTGTGATATTCAGCAGGGGGCATGCAAATGAGGCCATAATATATGCAAGGTGCAAATGGGGCCATTTGAATGTCATTATGGCCCCATTTGCATGCCTTTCACAGGGCAGTCCCACGACTTGCACCTGGCACCCTTCACAGCATGACATGTGCTGTGGGGATCCCAGGGCATTCCTCACCCCATAGCTGCGATCTCATGGCATATGTGTAAAAAGAAATCCCTCGTAGTCTAGTGCCCCCAGTCCCTGATAAATATAATACATGGCCATCCCTGGTGGTCTAGTGGTCCCCCCTCCCACCCTAGTCCCCAATTCCCCAATATATGTAAATATGACTGTACCCTTCACATTTTTGGGACTGTCTAGTACAGTATGCCCTGCAAGCCCATTGGTCCACATGGGGGACCAATGAGCTTACAGCCCATACTGTACCTGTCATTCGGCAGGCAGCTGGGTGGTATGCAGGTGGGATGCAGTGACCCACCAATGAAGGGGGGAGCAGGGTGGATGAGGGGGCCTGTGTGGGTAGGAGGGGTGGGGAGTGCCACTGGATCACCAGAAAATTACATGTGGGTGATTTACCATGATCGGTGACCCAGGAGGGAGGGGGTCCACAAGCCCACCAGGGACTGTATGTATGTATGTATGTATATACATCCATTGGGGCATTGGGAGGGGGGGTACCACTGGACTACCAGGGAATGGTTTATAATACTTCCACTGTGATCGGGGACTCAGGAGAGAGAGGGTCCACTAGACTACCAGGGAATGTTTTAATGTACATTTACCATGATCGCAGCTATGGGTGGGGGGGGTTCAGGTTCAGTGTGTGCTTGTGGACAGTGTTCTGGGTGGACAGGTGGCCACCCACAGCTGGGCTGCTGTGTTGTGCCCTGCAATACTGCAGACCACCTTTAGGTGGCCAGGAGTTGTTCCTTCTTTGCAAGGGCTCAACTTTGAGCCCCCCCTATGCAAAGCAATGCAGGGTTGCACCAGCATATGCGCCGCACATCCCAGGCTGAATATTGGGACATGCCGCATATGCATGGACACGCCCCTGCATCTGTGCTGCATACCATTACATTGTGCCCTGGCACATTGGGAGTTGTGCTGCACCAAGCATCCTTTTTAATATCCTGCTGGGACTCAATGCGGGGTTGCACCAGTGCAGTGTCAGTGGCTTAGTAGGTAGCACATTCGCCTCTGAGGCTGGGAGATCATAGGGCTGTGGGTTCAGTTCCAACATCTGGCACTTGGGTTAATATCCCAGTACTGACACTGTAGTGCAGCATGAGAGGGGTGCTGCACTTCTGAGGTACCATCTTTTGGATGAGACGTTAAACTGAGGTCCCATCTGCCTGGACTGGTGGTTGTTCAGGTGGATGTTAAAGATCCCATGGCACTTATCGAAAAGAGTAGGGGAAGTTTATTGAGCAAAATAAACATAACATCACATAAAAACTGAAATTTCATCAAAACAATAGCTCATATAAATCATAACATCAAATATATACAGACAAGAAAATGTTCAAACACAGTAAATTATATATAAAGACATTCAAAAGGGAAAATATCTCCAAAATTGAACCAGTTTTTCTGCAGAAAATTTATGAGAATCTTTTTCTTTAACTTGTAGCATCCCTGCCTCAATTTGTGAAATAACGATAGAATGCATAACTTGCTGCTGTTGTAATACATATTGACATCTGGCTTGCCACAAAAAATATTGAGTGTATGCAAAAAAAGCATTCAAAGTACTTTTATGAAATTGTTTCCAAACCCCTGTATAATCTCCTAAAATTAAGGTATTATATGAAAGCAAAGTCAAAAAAGGCATATTCCATGGAATAGCTGCCTCACTGTAAAATAATTTACTATCAGCACATTCAAGAAAGAAATGTAACCGACTTTCCTCTATATTAATACATGTGGGCTTAAGGCAATACCTGTCAGACTGTGGTTTAAATTTAAGATTCCCTCTAACTCCTAATCTCCCTTGAGCAGAAATCCACACAATATCCCATATCTGTACTGGTAATCTAAAATCTGTTAATTTATGCAAGGCAAAAGTCATTCTAGTGGGAATACATTCCAGCAAAAGAAGTGATACTTGCTGTACTTCATATACTATACACGAATAAAAGGTTTTTCTATCTAATGAAAGTAATTTTTGAAACAACACTTTCCGTTGTTGTAATTTCTTCAAAGAGGAAATCCCATAACTTGGAAGACTATCTGACACCAAAATCTTAGGCTGCAGTAAAGTCCATTTCTGAAAATATTGTTTCCATAGAAACTGTACCCACCTTTATCATGTCATAGTGGCCAAATTCCATAGAAAATTAAAAGAAGAAAATTAAAAAATTGAGTGGTAAAAAAAACAAAGGATTCACCATATGTAACCCCCTTGCTTAAGGGAAGATATGTAATGTCCCTCTTAACAGGATTCAACCTATTTCTCCACACCATTTGAAAGAATAAACTATACAGTCTTGTCTCTAAATTAACCGGTGGTGGATAGAGATAACTTAAATAAAGAAAAACTGGCAATAACAATTTTTTAATGATCATGATATGTTTTTTTTCTCAAATTTCCATTGCTTCCATAGATTAATTTTACTTTCACCCAGAATCAACCACCATTCCCAATTATAAGTTGCCATATCTCCATGCCCAAACCAAATACCTAAAATTTTCTGGGGGAAGCAGAAAATGAAATTCCCAGACAATCTACATTACTAGTCTGCATAGAATCCAAAGAAAAAACAAAACTCTTCTCCATATTAAGCTGTTCACCAGAAAATTGCCCAAAATAATTAAAAACTTCTAGTGCCTTTTTAAGGGAAATAACATCCTCCATTAATAAAGTCACATCATCAGCATATGCTGTAACTTTTTCAGCTTCTAACAGAGGCGCTGGCGAAAGACCAATTATATGCTGATCCCAGTGAATTTGCCGAATAACGGGATCTAACACAAAAGTATAGAGCAGGGGGCTTAAAGGGCAGCCTTGCTGAACCCCTCTACCAAGTCTAATTTCTGTTCCGAAAAGACCATTAACTATCGGGATTATAGCTGCCTGGTTATAAAGAAGAGTAACCCACTGCACAAACTGCTTAGGTATACCATACTGTAACAGTATATGAAAAAGATACGGATGCCTAACCTTATCAAAGGCTTTGGCCTGGTCTAAAGCTACCACTAAACCTGGACAATTCCTTATTTTACAAGCCTCAAAAAGTTCCCTTAAAAGATATAAATTATATTGGATTTTCCTATAGGGAATAGCAAAGGTCTGAGCTGGATGAATTAATGAATCAGCTACCTGTACCAGGCGATTATGCAGAATTTTGGCTAAAATTTTATAATCACTATTAAGGAGACTAATAGGTCTCCAATTAGATAGATATTTAATCTCCACCTCTGTATGGTGGATAAAATTCTAGTTGGAATATCAGATAAACAAAAATCACATACTAAAATTTGATGATCTGAGAATTCTGTAGGTTTAACCTTACTAGATATTAGCTTAATATATATAGACACAAAAACTAAATCTATATGTGTAGCATATATATGTCTATGATAGGTAGCCCCATAATGAGAATGTAAACTTCTGTATGCATCTGATAGGCCTGCATCCCCAATAATTTGTTGTAAAGCATGCGAATCGTAATACATTTTTTTTGTAGAAACCCCAGAGTATTTTATTTCAATATCGCAGTTGAAATCCCCACCCCATATGATATGCTGTCTAGTATAAAGAAAGGGTTTTGATTCCTCAAATAGTTCAATTCTTGCTAACTTTGTTTGTGGAGCATATAGGTTAATAAAACAAAAATAAAAATCACCTAAAGAACAATCTAAAACTAAAGCTCACCCAGGCCTCACATCAACTAATTTGGTAATTCTAAAGTTAGTATTTTTAAACAAAATCCCTATCTCATCAGCAGTATCCAGTCCAAATGTCCAATAAGAAGGACCCCAAATCCAGTGTTTCTTTAACTGCTCTGTCTCAAAAATAGATGATACTCTGGTTTCCTGCAAAAAAATAACATCCAGTTTAAGTAGATTTAAATAGGCTAATAAAGAAATTTGTTTTTTGTATTCCTTCAGACTACATACATTATATGAAGCTAGTTGTAAAGTAGCCATCAGTATTCAATTAGTTTAAGACCCTCCTTTCTGACTAAGGCTCGCTTTTCTCTTTTTCCCTTTCTTCCCTTTTTTTTTCCTTTGCCAGCTCAGTAGCCTTACTGTCCTCATCTTCAGTAACCAATTCTGATCTATGAGAAGTGTCCGATTCTAAATCAGAGTCCCCTATATCATCCTGTAAAGGTGCAAAAATATTTTCCGTAGGTATTGGGCCTATAACTGTTTGTCAAAGAGAAGCCCTAGTAAACCTTCTACCTTTAACAGTTTTAAAAGGCGGTGGCATAGACTTAGTTATAAACTGTTTTGCAGTGGCAGAAGGCATTTTATTGTTGGAGAAAGTGTTACTAGAACTTTCATCAGTGTGTGTTGTGGCCTAGAAGTAGGTTTGTCTACATCCCCAACCACTGAAG
This sequence comes from Neoceratodus forsteri, assembly GCA_016271365.2. Lineage (NCBI taxonomy): Eukaryota > Metazoa > Chordata > Ceratodontiformes > Ceratodontidae > Neoceratodus > Neoceratodus forsteri. Next base: position 1,265,531,894 of record CM028129.1, read on the forward strand.
GCCCAGCTACAACTGAGGAGTCTCTTTGCTCTGTACCTTCCCCTTGCATGTCAATAGGAGGACTACAAGTGGAGTCTCTCCTTTTTTCTTGGGCCTGATTTAGCAAGTCATCCTGATCCCAGCCTTCAGAATGATTCTGTTTTTCCCATGGGCATTGATGGAATGCATGACCTGTGTCATCACAAAGGTTACATTGGAAAACATTATCACATAAATCCATTGAGTGCCCATATCCCCCACACAATGAACATTTTAACATATCACCAGCACTGCTAATATGGGTTTTTACCCCACATTTATAACAGGCTCGAGGCTGCCTCCATGGAAACAGACCCCCCTATCTTTTCCTAAAAAGAAACTGTTAGGTAGATGAATGATGTCAGAATTCACCTGAAAAAGTTTCACCTTGAATTTCCATCCACCAGTCCATATCCCTTCCATGTCAAGAATTGCTTCAGGGGGACCTAAAATATCACACCGGTTCTGAAGCCAGTGATAAATGTTACTAACATTCACACCCTCATTTGGAAAAATAATAGTAATGTATCGAATCTGGGGACGTGTAAGAGGGATTGCATAAAATGGAGTCCATAAAGGAGTGGATTTAAGAGTAGAATACCTTTCCCAAAACTTCTCTAAATTAGCATCATTCTTAAAGCTTATATCGAAAGAGTCTTCACCAGAAACATGAATCAAGGCATAGATATCAGAAGGAAAAAACCGCATTGAGCCCTTTAAAAGTTGTTTTGAAACATAATACCTATCAGGATGTTCTAACAGGCCCCTTTATATCATAGTCTGACTGCATTCCACCTTGGAGCCTGTTCTAATTTGTTTTTAAACAATTCTGACATAGGTATCAGCCTAGACTGCTGTGCATTATTATCTTCGGGCTCAAATTGCTCAGAACCTGCCTACCCCTGCCTAAAGCCCTGTTCTCCCTCCCTGGATGTGCTCGGCCTAGACAAGGCCGCCACTCGATCCCCTCTCACTTGTGCAGTATTAATAGGTTGGGCCCCTGTAGAAAACAAAGAGTCATTATCTGAGCTCAGATTTTTATCTTTGGTGGCATGCATTGTTGCGGCTGTACATCCAGATGAATCTTTGCCCCAAGAAATGTCCAGAGTCCACTGTCCCTAATCTGTATGCTTCCACCCAGACTCGCTAAGCGCTTTATCAGTAGACTAGTCATTATTCAAGAAATCATCTTCATCAAGCGATAGTCCAAACTGCAGTCGCATTGCTTGTGACGTTGAGTAGGTCGATTGTGGTAAAGGAACAGCTTCCTCACAGCGCCGTTTCCCCGCTGCAACCTCTGAGTCAGTATGATTGGCCCCAGCAAACTCTGAGCTTTCCTTCGGAGACTCAACAAGAGCAATTCCTGCACGAAAAGTACCAAACTCCTGCATTGTAGTACCACAAGCATTTTCCAATATAATCTCCGATACTGGAGCAACACCAGCAATCTCTGGTATATCTCTCATAATTGTAGATGAAACATTGTGAGACTTGACTTCTTCCCACAAAGGCAGGGAATCTTCAGCAAACACAGCAATATCCATACTGGATCCTTCAGCACTCAAAAGCCCATCCTTCTCTGTGAGAGGTTGTGCATGGTCTGCCATTCTGCAGACTGACATCAGCAGTTCCCCCTACTGACAGCAAAGCAGTAGGGGAATTTCCCTGGTGTCCTGCCCAAATTTCCCTCATTCACTAAAAATACCACCAACAGCTTAATCTGGTTCAAGGTCAGTTGGCATTCATCTGTATCCCACTCCCCCTGGTCGTGCCTGAAAATAGGCAGGAGTTGTCTAGTGCACTTACCCGGTCAACAAAAATGAAATAAAATAAATAAAATAAACTCGGTTGCACCAGGCGCAACCCTTTGAATATCCAGGCCTCAGTGTTCTTAACGTTATCATTACCAAGTGTAACCCAATCTATCTTAAAATCTCCCATTACAACATGCTCTTTCTTGTTCTTACTTATTATTCCATCTAATATTACAGTATCAGTCTTTGCTGATTTGGGAGGAATATACACACATGTGAAATGAATCTCAGTGCCTTGAAGCTCCCAGCATAATTGTAACTAGTAGGTAGTCCACTACATTATTATAATGCCCAGCCTTCAGTTGTTCTTTTATTAAACTTTCTTTTATATAAATAAGAACTCCCCCATTCCTTTTATGCTATCATTTCAGTAAGATATGTATCCCTCCAAACATATATATTCATTTGTAGTTGATTTCCTGAGCCATGTTTCACTTAGTGCTAATACTGTATATCACATTTTTCACTTTTGACCCACAGTTTCACTTTATCCATGTGTGCTAAAATACTTCTATCATTTTTATTTATTTATTTATTCATTTATTTATTTCATGCTTAGGATTCAATACCTTTGATCTTGAGGCCCGTTTACAAAGGTTCTGAGTCAGACAAGTAACAAGAACACATCAATGGCAATACATAACAGGAAATGACTGATGACAATGCAACAAGATTACATAAGTTACATATAGCAAACATTTGTTATTTACAAGAAGCCAGAAGCAATAATTTCAACAACCCTACAGGAGTGTGGTAAACACTTTTACAATCATAACTAACTTGGGGTCAGCATGGATCCCAGGCTCAAGTCATTTGTGATAGAGATAGTAGCAACCTGAGGTGGCTTTGTCAAGTGTAAAGAGAAGAGATGTGGGATAGGCAAGGTGTTGAGAGAGTGGGGGATGAGAGAGGGACTGTAAAAGAAAGGAAGATATAGGTTCATGAGGTGCATCAGCAGATATTAGCAAAGGCAAGATGGGAGCATAATCCGTTTTTAAAATGGCTTAGCTTTCCACAGCATAGTAATTCAGCCAGGTGGTCATTTATCCACATTGGTCCCTGATATGATAGTGATCATTGAGCAAATGTGGTACACTTGAAGGACACTTGAACACCACCTTTGGCCTCCCTTCTGGTGTTGACAGTGGGTTGACGGATCATGAATAAGCTTGAGGTAGACTTAGGTGCAAGCCCCATCAAATATTTCTTAACAAACAGGTAAGCCTGGTATTTGACTCATATTTGAAGAGGGAACCACCCAGTCTTTGAGTACAGTGTGCAAGTGTGGGTCAGGTGATTGGCCCCAATGATTAGTCTGCAGGTCTTATTGAGGAGTAATCTGACCCTTTTGAGTACTGAATCTGAATCAGCACCGCAAATGAGCAGCCCATAGTCTATGGAAGTTAGCACAGAGCTACATGTGGCCAATTTCAGGGCTCCAGGGGTCATCGAGTGCCTGTGTTGATACAGAACCCCAAGCTTTATATTAGCTGATTTTACGACCTGGTCCACATGTATTGTGAAGGTGAGGGTGTCATCTAGGTGTACACCTAGGTATTTAAAAGTGCTGGATCTGCTCAATTTGATGTCCTTTTAGGCTTTGTACCAGTAGTGAGCTATATTTTATTTTGTGTGGCACTGTAAATAGCATACTCTTAGTTTTTTTGTAGTTGAGTAGTAATTTAGTTTGTGCAAACCATGCTTCTAGACTATGAAAGTTGGCCTCCAGTTTGGCAGTTACAGTGGGCAGTTCCCTGCCTGGAACCGAGATAACTGCATCATCTACATAAAGCACCATGTGTGCCAAGCAGGCGGATGGTAGGGAGTTGATAAAAAGGCTAAACAGGAGCAATCCAAGAATTGATCCTCGCGGGACCCCTAGGGATACTACCCTCTGCTCAGAGAGGGCACCATTTAAGTGCACACACTGTGACCTATTTAAAAGGTAACTTTCAAACCAGTTTACGGTACACATGGACAACCCAAGGCATTGTAGGAGCAGCTGGTGATTGACGGTGTCAAATGTCTTGGTGAGGTCTATGAATATGGACCCCACTGCCAGGCCATTGTCCTGTGTTGCAGAGATGGGTAATATATTCAACCAAAGTTGTAATAGTCAAATGTTGTTTTCTGAAGCCATGCTGCTCTGAAGAGAGAAGATTGTACTTCTCAAGATATTCAATGAGTTGATCCAAGACAGCTTGTTCTAAGGCTTTGGAGAGTGGGGGTAAGATGGAAATGGGTCTCTAATATGCCAGGCTGGTTCTAGCACCATTTTGGAACACTGGGGTGACAAGTGCTTTCTTCCAATTATCAGGGAAGATACCAGACTTTAGAGAAGTGTTGAAAACTTTGGTTAGAGGATCAGCCAACTCATTTAGGGTGAGGGCAACCATCTTCAGGTCAATGCAGTCACTCCCCATCCTGGTTTTACCCAGGACCCACTTCTCATACTTCAAGGTTTTAGACTTGGAGATCTGTCTAAAGTAGAAGGGTGGAATCCTTTGGGGGGTGTAGGAGGTGTATTAAGACAGGGGTGCTGTCCAGGCATTGAAGTGTTAAGGTAGCTACTCTGTAACACTTTGCTCAGATCAATGAATACCAAGTTGAAAGCATTCAAGATATCCGTAGTTTCTTGTGATGTCTCAGTTGCAGTTACTATGAGCTCAGGTGGGACCTTTGTGGCTCTTCCCATAAGTGTTTTCAAGGAGTTCCAAAATTCCTTGCCATGACCAAAGCTATTATTTAGTAGTTCCTTGTAGTAGGTAGATTTGGCTTGCCTTATTAGGTATGTGCATTTGTTTCTGGTGGCTTTATATGCACAGAGATCAGCCTGTTTGCCAGTTGATTTGGCCTTGTGCCAGAGATTATCTCTGGTGCGTATGAAATCCAGGAGGGCTTTTGAAAGCCAGGGGTTAGCAGACCCTTTTACTTTTGTGACTTATAAGGGGCAAAGATATTGTAAACATTTGTAAAAGTGGAACAGAAGTCAAAAGCTTGATTTCCATCATTTGCAGTGTCAAGCAGTGACCAGTCAATTAATCTGCAGTATTGTCTGAAGGTGTCCAGCAGCCCTGGTTTCACTGAGTGGGATCTAGTGATATTGGGGGGCTGCTTAGTAAAACTATTAGTCCAGGTACATAGGACCGGGGAGTGGTCGCTAAGGAGTTGGGCAGGACTGATACAAAGGGTATGTGATCAAGGGCAGTTTGTAAGGATCAAATCAATAAGTGTACTAGTACCTGTTTTATAGTTTTGTCAGGTGGAAGAGGTGACCATCTGGGTCAGGTACAGGACTGTAATTTGGTCTTTAGCAGTGGTTGCAGCATGTGATTCCAGTTGATGTTAAAGTCGCCACCTATAATTCCCTCCCAGTTGTGATTAAGCAGTCCTTGGTTGGTAATGAGTTGTTCCATCCCAGTAGTGTGCTTTCCAGGAGGTATGTAAACAGTGGATAGTAAAAGAACCTTGTTTTGCTGACCAGTGGAAAGCTTGATGTTTAGGATTTGCCCATATTTAGTGTTTAAATTGCCAGGTAGTACAAGACCGTGGATATCATCCCTAAGGTAAATTAGGCATCCACCTACTCATTTGGATAACCTGTCCTGACACAATGATTTAAACCCATCCAGGGTGACTGCAGCATCAGGTATCCTTTTTGACAGCCAAGTCTCAGTCAGTGCTATGATATCAGGTTGTAGTACTTCTACCCACACCTGAAATTGCATTAGCTTGGGCAGAAGGCCTCCTATATTTAATGAGACTATCTTGAGGTGCCTGATCCTCAAGGAGGTGCCTATATGAGGAGGACTGGGGTTGGGGTGCACATTGTCTGATAATAACAGCAGTATTAGGATCAGTTTCTAATGTGCTGAGACCAGAACACCCATTTAGAGCTGATGAGTTTTTGTGAGCTGTGCTTTGGTTTTGGCTGGGTACAGCATGGGGTGATCATGAAGAAAGGCTGCTACTGGTAGTGATAGGGGTTCCATCTCAGTGGGAGCTGCAGGGAAGCTAGAGCTCTAGGGTCAGGAGGCTACCTACTGACGTACCTTTTCTGAGCAGGAAGGTGTCAGAGAGGAATGTGGATGTTTTGGGGGGAGTGGGCCTTTTAAGCCATTATCTCCCACTTTCCCAAACCCCAAAACAAGTAGTAGTGACAGGCTTAGGACTAGCATAATGATATATATATGTAGCAGTCAGCAAAATAGGGGAGGTTCCTTTAAGAAAAGGCTCAATAAGTATTCGCAGTAACTGAGATACTAGGCATGGTCAGAATTGGGGGAACAGCATTTAGTAAAGGCCGGGGATGGAGGGGCAGGAGAAAATTCAAGCTGGGAGCTGAGTCGGACTAGCCTCTGACGGCAAGTGCCAAAAGTTTAAAAAGTTCAGTAGCCAGGAGCAGCCAATGACATGCTGCCTGTTTCCTCAGGAGACCAATTGGAAATGCGGTTCTCAAGCTGAAGAGTCCTGGGGCACAAGGAGCCTACCTTCAGGTCTGGTTGGGATGGGCAGGCAGGATATGGATGTGGCCATCGAGAAGAGGTGCTGAGGCCACCAGCAGTAGGGAACCCACTAGGGCTCACTTAGGAGAGAGAAAGGGAGAGGGAGAGGTTGAGCCAGATCAAAAGTTCATTTTGGTCACAAAGTCTGGCTAATCCCTGGGGTGGGCAGACAGAGGTAACAAAAGCAGAGGGGCACGGGTGATAATAGGGGACATGGGGGAAGCAGGAGAGAAAATTCACAGTGGAGGTGGTAAACAGTCTGGCACCAGGAGCAGCCAACGTTGGACAAAGGAAAAGAAGTAATGTAAAAGTCCTGCAGAGAAGCAGGGGGAAGCCAGAGGTGGCTGAGAGGGCAGAAAGAAAAAGTGAGGGTTAAAAGATAGGCTCAGGAGGAGACAGAGAGGGAAAAACAGAGAAAACAGAAATAAGGAGAAAGGCAGGCTAGTTCAATTCTACCCAGCAGCTTTGTGGACCTTAAGTAATGTGCTTAAACAGTCTCTCTTGGAGTTTACCAAACGGTAAATTCATTGTTCTTAGCAGGCACTCTCTAATACTATTCAACCTATCACAGACAGCAGGTATTAAATCAACTTAACAGGCACACTCTATGCAGGACAAAAAGCACAATTTAATTTCAATTAAATAAACACATTAATGTGCAAGCATGTTAAGCATATCAGACTTTATACAAATGGAGCAAGTTTCAAATTCAAGCTGGGAGTCGAGCTGGACTAGCCTCTGACAGCAAGAGCCAAAAGTTTAAAAAGTTCAGTAGCCAGAAGCAGCCAATAATAGGCTGGCTGTGTCCTTGGGAGACCAATCAGAAATGCAGTTCTCAAGCTGCAGAGTTCCAGGGCACAGGGAGCCTGCCTTCAGGTTTGGTCGGGGTGGGCAGGCAGGAGATGGATGCGGCTGTCCATCGGAGATGCTGAGGCTGCCAGCAGTGGGGAGCCTGCCCAGGGCTCACCTTCAGGTCTGGTCAGGGTAGGCAGGCAGTATATGGATGTGGCCATCCAGTGGAGGTGCCGAGGCCACCAGCAGTAGGGAGCCTGTCCATGGCTCACCTTCAGGTCTGGTCAGGGTGGGAAGGCAGGAGATGGATGCAGCTGTCCAGTGGAGGTGCAAAAATGTACAAACTTTAAACATTTTAAATTGGGCATTTCTATTGTTAAATTAAATCCATTATCAATAGGTCAAGGATTTCTCTCCATGCCACCCTCAAGCAGCAGTAACAACATCGATGTAAATGTCTTTAAAGTGCTCCATTGTTTATTGTGTTGTTTCTAATAATGTATCTCTCTGACTGTACATTTATAATTTGTAGAAAAATATCAGTTTTGTTTCAGGAGATATTCTAATGGTATCTGAATACCCTGTAAAGACTTCTGTCATGTCACAGCACATTTCATTAGTTTATTCACTTCATATGAGCTACTGCATGTAGTATTGATCGTTACTTCTACCACTGCCAAATAGTGTAAGTAGGAGAGCAATCCCTCAAAGGCACAGCAAATATGTAAACTGATTTATTGCTGTGATTTGTACAGTAAAATTATTGAGACCCTGTGTTTTCAATATTCCCTCAATAATACTATAAAAAGTTTAATCTAAAATATCAGATTAAAAGCAATAACCTCTGTTTCACTAATTTAAAATAACTCACAATTTGGTTTTACCCCTTTTTTTAAATAATGTGTCTAACAACTTTAAAGAATTACAAGGATCACTTTAGGTTCCCTTTTCTGAATGCACTCATGCTCATGTTTGTGCAAACAACACAAAACTTTGTGAACAATAACCTTACCTCTAAGGTGTGTACACCGGCTATATGATTCTCTCCTGAGTGTTTGTGCCTGCTGTTATTAATTGGGCACGCCATTCACCAGTCTGCAGATTTATAGAAGGCTGTTTCCCAACAGCAACAGTGCAAACGATCTAACATAAAATGTCTGTACTGTAGCAGTCTGTGCAATAGCCTGCCAGTCACTATGCACTTAGTCTTCCGGCTGCATCAGACCTCTAAAGTGGCTGTTTTGCTGGCACAAGCTTATGTAAACAGCACAAAACTTTTTAAACTGTAACACATTTGTACCAAATTGAAACTTCTTTTCAAAATTAGTCAGGAGGAAGCAGTATCCTAGGTTTTTTTTTAATTTTCTTCTTGGAGTGGCGCTTGTACTGCTTACATTCATGCTACAGCTATTTGGAATCAACTTCCCATGACTAAGAAAAGAAGAAAGTATATGGTTAAAACCTTTTTGATGCCAATATTCTTATTTATCAGTTATGTTTTTCCACTACCAGTGCATTTAGAAACAAAACAGTATGGAAATATTTTTAAATTACTATGGGCAGCTGCCTAAAGCACATTAAAGGGCCCATACCTATAGGGAGGTTAAGGACAGTGGGCTATGGATGCGTAATCCAGTAGCTTATGTTAGTATTTTTGTTTTCTGTAAACTGTGATTTTTTGATCATCCTAAATCATGGTGTCCTCTTTTTGTCTCTACCTGTCAGAGTCTTTTGACATCCTGGACAGCTGGATCTAGAGATGCAGGGAAGTTTTACAACAATCCCAAAGTTCCAGCGAAGTCATTGACTTTTACTTTGAAAAGTGCTTTGTGAATTTGGCCATTATATGGCAACTTCAACTTCTTTTTTTTTAAATTTAATTAAATTTATTAAGGACAAAACAATGCAATATAACAAGCAACAAAAAAACAAAAAACAAATCACAGCACATGGTCCAGTGTTAGTAACAAGTGAAGGGATAACAGGACTGTTCACATTACAAATGAGAAGATGTAGAGGAGACCTACTTCTCCTATACAAAATGTTGAATGATATCAAATTGATGGACTCATTAGATATAAAATTATCTGATAGATGTGTTGCAGATAGATCACACAAAAAAATTTTGGATGTAATGTGGGCAAATACAGCCAAAAGAGATCATTTTTATAATATTAGAGTTGCCAAACTCTTGAATGCTCTTCCAGAAGAACTAATTTAATTAGAAAATGTTGATTCTTTTAAAATAAAATTAGATGAATGGCTTCTGTCGATTATTTAGTTAGGAACAAATTGCCTGCAAAATGCGGGGGACAATCTCAATGGGCCTATGGCCTACTTTTGTCCTACTAAACCAAAGTAACCAATGTAATTACAATCCCACGAATATAACAGGAATGAGAAAATGATCCATAAACAACTGGATCACACAAAAACCCTCACCCCACACCCTCCCCACCTCCCCAAAGACACCCACCCACATCCCCCACCTCCTCCAGAGACTAAAAACAAGGACAAATGATATATTAAAAAACCTGAAGAAATTAGACAATAAAACTGCCAAGGACTACACTGAGAAAGAGAAACAAAAAGGATTCCAGGAGCAGTCCTTCAGTGCTATACAAAGCAGGGGACCATGCCACAAATTAATGAACAAGCCTCCAATGTCATAAAGTTAATAATGTGCATAGGGGTTCTCAGACCTGTGTAAAATGCTTCTTATTATCACTTAAGCCAGCAATTATCCAGTCAGCCTGTAACGCAAAAGTATTTCTTTATACCATTCTACAAAGGTGGAAATAGTCTGATCACACCAATGCCGAAGGATAACCTTTTAGCACAGGCTGATATTAATGCAATATGTGGTTGCTGGTTGCCAATAATTCATCTGCATAATCCTCTAAGAGGCAAATCTCTGGCTTGAAAGCCTGATCCAGGCACAGTAAGGGATCTAAGCATTGAATACCATCCCAAAAAGCCATACTATTTTACAGGACCAAAGAATATGATACAAGGATCCAATCCTTAGACATCACATACATACCTCCGAGGGAGCTTGCCCATCCAGCATAGTTTGATCAGGATATAGTACGTATCATGCAAGATAGAGAACTGCATGAAGCGATACCTATCTCATCGAATGTATTGGTAAGTATCTTTCCAAATGCATGACAATCACGAGATCCCACCGCAGGACGAAGAAGCTGATCCCAAGAGTAATAAAAGTTCTGCTCCCTCACAGAGAGGACCTCCCTTAGCTGTGCATGATAGAAAGCAATAGTGTGGGAGAGAGGCAAAGCCTGCGCCAAACTGACTAACCAATCCCTATTGGAACCGTGCCAGGAGCAAGAACCAAAGTGATGGAATAATGTATGGGAAACCTGGAGGTATTTAAAACAGAGGGCATGCGACCAACCAAACCTTTGCTGAGCTGCTGAGAAGGGAAGCAACTTGCCATCTTGGACCAGTTCTGCAACAGAAAATGTCTCCAGGAAGGACCAGATCAGTCCAGCCAAGACCTCAATAGCCACAGTCAAGCTGGAATTCCTTAGAATAGACTGGAAGATAACCATATAGGGGTCCCAATGCAATAAAGTGCACAACAGTTTATGTGCATAAAGGGAGTTACCTATGGATGTCTCTTTAAGGGGCTCAGAAATTTTTTTTAAGGGGTATAAATAGTAAGGAACGGGGATCCAGACCATGGTGGGAACAATGGGACCATTCAGTGTCCAGCCAATGAGTTGTATACCAGGAGCCAGGGTCAATCACAGCTGAACAGAGCCAGGTGAGGTATTGGGAGCAGTTGACAGCCAGGTAATAAAGATAAACATCAGGTGCCTTCAAGCCTCTGACTTTCCTGGGATGCACAAACTTGGCTAGTGACCGCTGGGGAGGCTTCCCCTTCCATAGAAAGTGGGAAAGAATACGGTTTAGGTTCGTGAACCACTTCTTAGGCAAGGCTGGATTAAGCATGAGAAGAGGATAGAATAGCTGGGGTAATATATTTGTTTTGATGATGCTCAGATGGCCCCACAGAGACATTGGCAATAGGGACCAATGGTCCAAGTCAACCTGAATCTGAGTGACCACCTTGTCTAAATTATAGTGTTTCAATTTGATGGAATCCATACTAAGGTAGATCCTGAGGTACCTGAGTTTATCTTTAACCCAGAGGAGTCCAAGTTGCTCCACACTTGCCCTCACAATTGCTGCATTCAGAGGCATAACCTCTGTTTTGGAGTGGTTAAGTTTGTAATTAGATATACTACTAAATTGTGTCACTACTGTACATCCAGAACAGCTGGTAAGGAGACCTCGGGTGAGGTGACATGCAACAAGATGTTGTCAACATAGACTGACAATTTATAATGCTGAGGGCCTAAGGGGATACCGTGGACCTGGGGTGACAAGTTAATTTTTTGAATTAAAAGTTCCAAGTAAAGGTTAATGAGATATGGAGAGGGGGCAACCCTGTCTTGTACCTTGTTGAAGGAAAGGAAGCAGATAGGACCCCATTACAAAATGCAAGCGGAAGGACAAGTGTAGAGTACCCAGATCCACTGGATGAACTCAGGAGTGATACCATAGTGAGGCAGGAGACAGAATAAGTTCTCCCAGGATACTCTATCAAAGACTTTCTCTGCATCCAGGAAGGCCAACACCATTGGAATGGAGGAGTCCCCAGAGGTGGAGATAAGATGCAAAAGTTTCCTGAGATGGTCTGTGGATAGTATTACTGCCAAGAAGCCCACCTGTTCCTGACTAAGGATGCTGCCCCACACCAAGTTCAATCTAGTGGCCAGGATTTTAAGGTTGACATTAATCAGTGAGATGGATCTATATTTAGCGACCAGCTGAGACTCCCTACCTGGATTAGGTAGTACTACAATAATAGCTGCTGTGAGAGAAGCGTCACAAAGGCCATGTGAAAACATGCATTGAGAAGTATCCAGGAGGTATGGGGGGTGAGCAATTCTTGAACAATTTATAAAAGTTCAAGGAGAAGCTGTCTGGACCAGGGACTTATCAGGGGCCAAGGAGTCAATGGCCTGAAAACTTCTCAAAATACCAATGGGTTCATGCAACACAGCCTGTGTCTCATCCAGGAGGATAGGGCAATGTCTTGGAGGAAGTCATCAAGGTGGGAATGATTAAAGGCTCCCAGATGCCACGTATAAGGAATTGTTATAATCATGAAACTGAGACACAATGTCTCTAGGGAAAGTAAGAATTTGTCCAGAGGCCGACTTAATAGATGGGACAATTCTATCCACAAGCTGAGAACGCAGGCAGAGAGTGAGAAGCTTGCTGGCCTTCTCCCCCTGATCAAAATATCTTACTCTAGCCCTCAGGAGAAGATGTTCTGCTTTCTCTGCCAGCCATTTATTGTACTGAGCCCTGAGAGACTCCAGATGTTCCCAGTCATGCTGAGAGGAGGCAGCAGAAATCCCCTGCTCCATCACCCTGATCTGTGCTAAAAGGGAAGAGGTGGCCTGAGAAATGTCCCTCTTATGTCTGATAGCTAGTCTAATAAGCTCCCCCTGCAGAGCACACATAAAGGCACACCATACAATATCCACTTTTGGCATGGTAGGGGAGTAAAGGGTAAAAACAGGGTAATAAACTGGTGCAGTTTCTCCACTACCTCCAAGGCTTTCAGAGGTTGGTTGTTGAGGCGCCATGTCTTGTCTTGTAGCACAGCAGGTACCAAGCGAACCTGTAAAATAATTGTATGGTGATCAGACACCACTTTGACACTATAATGGCATGAGACAAGACTGGACAAGGAGTCTGTACTCATGACGAAAAAGTCTAGTCGAGAGGAGTTATGAGGGAAGGAGTGAAAGGAGTACTCTCTAGCAGTTGGATGTAAGGTTCTCCATTAGTCTTCCAGATCCAGGGAGTCCAAAAGGGTCCATAAAGCTAGTTCACTGTGTGTGAGGGCCCAGACTGGCTGGACTGACCTATCAAAGTTATTGTCCAGGACCATGTTCCAATCCCCCATGAGAAGCATTAGAAGGGATGTCCAGGGAGAAAGTAGTGGAATCAACTGAGAAAAAAAGAAGGGATCCTCCACATTGGGACCATATATCAACCCCAAAACCACCTCCACATGGCCCAAGAGCACCAGGATGTACCGACCTTGTGGGTTGGAGAATTCTTGGAGGAGACGGAATGGGAGAGATCTAGACACCAGTATAGCCACCCCTTGGTGACGGGAGTCCATCCCGAGCCAAAAACCTGTGAACCCAGGAACATTGAAGTGACAGTATCTGGGCTGGGGTAGGTGGGTTTCTTGTAGAAAGGCCACATTTACTTGTAGCTACATAGATGTAATAAAATCTTGGAATGCTTTGTAGGTGATTGGGCCCCTTAATGTTACACGAGCAGTAAAGGATGCTACACGCCATTCTCCCCATAACAGTTATAAGCAAGGAAAGAGGAGGAGAACAAAACCAACCTAAAAGAATCTGGGACCCCAGATAAATGGCACATAGTCCCAGGAGGAGGATTCCCACACCACACCCTCCTGACCAAATATCAGAGAACAGGTTTGAAACCAGCAAATGACTGACATACATACAACCCCCACCACCCTAGGAACAAACAATCCTCCCCACCACCACCCCAGCCCACAAAATGACAGAATCAAAAACAACCACCCCCACAAAACACCCCCTGCCCACTCATGGCCCCACCCCACAGCCTATCACCCATAACCCCCCAATTAACTGATGCATGAAACTCACACCCAACATAGCATCTTACCCCACTGTCCCACCCCCACCCACTACATAGTACAATGTCAGGTTACAACCATCAAAGTTATAAACACTAGAATAAACAGCATCTCAGATCCCAAGCAAGGAAAAAGAAAGAAAAACAGTATAAAACCTTCAACCTAAAAGACCCACCTACTCTGAAAAATACTTAGCAGGAGTGCAGATATAACTATTATAATACTTCCTTGAAGGAGACAAAAAGGTGCTGAAGTAACTACCTGCCTTCAGAGAAAAAATGACGTTAATGTATATTAACAGTCCTTGTAATAAGACTTCCTATATTACAGTAAGTCTGGAGGGCCATAGCAGAAGGAGGGGTCTAGTAACATAATCCTTATCTCTAAACTATTAAGTCAAACCAGACCCCTAACCATCCAAGAGAACTGCATCACAGCCCAGTAGCAATATAAGTGAAACTAATACAAAAATTAATGCTGTATATACCCGAGATCATAGTACAGGTGTAGCCCTCCCTCCAATAAAAAAAGACAGAGAGGAGAGCCCACCTGCACAAAGGTCAGCAAGAAGAACTCACCCAGATGCATTCCCCGCAATCCTCGGTGGAGCATATGAGATGCAGGAGTGTGAAGCCACAGTGACAGAGTCCCTGCCACTGCATCAGAACAGACCAAGAAGGAATGACACCCCAGGGTTCCCCGCTGAGTCCTAGGGAGATGGATGGAGAAGGGAAGCAGAACAGTCTATTAGCACCACACCAAGAAGTCTCCAATTATAGGGGGCCTACATTGGAAACCTGCACAAAGGTCCTCAGAGATACCATTGGCAACCATCCTCCACTACCCAGCTAGCAGACAAACAAGGGAAGTACCAAGCAGGAAATAATTCTCCAGGTGATCACATTCTGGGGGGGACTGCAGGCAAAGCACTCAGTCAGTGAAGGAGGAGCCCTCCAACCAAACCAGTCAGTGGGGATGAGTTAAGGACACTAAAAGATACCAGGAAAGATTAATGTCCCCTGCAAAGACAGGCAGCACATAGAGTTCAGAATAGGGAGAAACAACAACTTGAGTCTGGCTGTGATGGTGAAAAGTTGGTTCAACCAGTAATTGAGGGGAGAGCAGTCTGGGAAAGGGTCAGGGCTGTCCAGACACTTCAGAGATGGGCAGCAATAGTCCGAGGGTGCCTTCAGGATCTGCATATTGGAGACAGCAGGCATAAAGACAACCCCTCCAGCACCAAACCAAGACATGAACAACTATTTAATGAGCCATTGTAAAATTAAACACAGTACAATTGGAGCGCCATGTCCAACTCCGTGGAGAGAAAGTTGAGCTGAGCAGCAGTCTCAATGGTCCTTGAATAGCTCAGGCAGCAGACCCTTGAGATCCTGAGTGGCTGTCCCCACCATCTCAAAGGTATGCCATTTATTAGCCACCAATACCTGAAGGCGATCCGGATATAATAATTTAAACTGAATTCAGGCAGCTATTAACTGAACCACTACAGGGTGAAATGAGATGCGTTTCTGCCTGGTTCCTGCTGGGAGGTCCCTGGTGAGCTGCAAAATTATGCCCTCCCATAGGATATCTTTCAAGTCCCATGTTTTTGACAAGGCACGTTGTTTGTCTGGAAAATTTAAAAGCTTTAGCATGAATGGGCAGGGAGGGGCCCCAGCAGGGGGCTTAGGGCAAAGGAAGCAGTGCGCCCACTCCACGATGTAGACAGGGCCATTCAGAGAGGGGCCTGCCACCCTCTCTAGAAATGTTTGTGCAGACAATGTTGGACTGGGCCCTTCTTCACCCTCTGGGAGCCCAAAAGCAATCAAATTGTTGTGGCAGCTTCTCCTTTCGAGGTCTTCAATTCTGGCCTCCAGTTTTGAAATCCAGTGCCGCATGTGGGTGGTATCAGCTTCTGCTCAGTCTCGCAGGTTTCAGTGAGTGGGTCTGGGCCTCAAAATCTCCAACCCATCTGCCCAGATCCCCAAACTCTGACCTGATGGATTTTGTTTGCTCTTGAGCTCTTTCAGAGGTATCCTTGAGAGGCTCCAGTTCCAGAAGAAAGCACTCCTCAGTCAGCAGTGTGATGCCATAGTAGTAGTGGAAGAGTGACCAGAGCCCAAGCTCTGGGCCTTCAGCCACTTGGCCTGCTTATCCGGTGTCTGTGGCGGGTGTGCTTTGAGCAGCTGATGCATCTCTGCCTCAGACAAGATGGCGAAGCGGCTGAAATCTTTCAAGTGGACTCCAAACAGACTCAGAACCAGAATATGAAAGCAGGTAGGCAAATAACTTTGAAGGTTGAAAAAATGTAAAGAAAATAAGGTGGAGGAGAAGGGAGAAGGAGAGCAGCTATCTAGATGAGAACATCATGCGACTCCCCATGGCAACTTCAATTTCTAAAAACTTTGCCAGCAAGTTGCATATAACTTCATTTTACAGGTTGCTATACAATGAATTCCAGCAAACTTTCCCAAGAAAGAGGAACAGGTGCATGTAGATCACATGCAACAGTTCCTGCATGTCACATAATACACCTCTATGTACACAGTGTCCTTCAGTTTCACTTTGCAGTCTGTGTGAATAAATGGAAGGGAACAGATCTGCTGCTTTTTGAGCCTTAAGAAACAGACTGTACATCAAAGTTTTATCACTTTAATTTCTATGTCATATGTCTTTTTATCTTAGAAGTTTATTAGGAGTTACTTAGTTGTGATTTTAGGTCTGATTTTATTTATGTTTCTTTACTTTTTCCTAAAGTCTTCTATCTGTATTTCCTTTTAATTCTGTGTTCACACACTCTGGTGCTTTGAATTCTTGTTCACTGTAGTTATTTATCTTTTTTCTTCATTTTCTGCCTTTTCCAAATTCACTTTCTTTGTGTTATTTTTACTTTTCTTGTAAATAAAATGAGTGGAGATGGAGAGGAGAGTGAGGAGTGGGAGTCAGAGAGGACAAGAGAAAAGAGGACAGTCACATGGTCAACAGACTGATATGCCCATCTGTCTGAAGAGGACCTGTAAGGGTGGCACCAGCAGCATCAGGTGTTGGAAAAAGGGCCAGCAAGAAGCCTCTAGCAAGAGGCCGGCCCAGTGGTGCTAAGGGTTAAGGTGCCAGACGCCACACCTTTCACCATGCCAGTGACCCAGGCTCTGGAGCAACTGAGGGTTGCCGAGGGTTGGCTAGGGAGGACAGGATAGAACATCCGGATGACTGCTCTCTTCTCCTGGGGAGGGTGGGCTGTGGATCCCTTGGCATCAGTGACTACCAGCAGAGGCTGGGGGTGCTACAGCCAGTGGACACATCAGAGAGGGGTCAGGGCAACAGTGGACATCTGTGAGAAAGGTGCGGGCACGCACCCACTTTGTGCTGGACGTCATTGTTTGTCTGTACTCTCAGTGATCACATTCGAGGCAGCAAAAGGAAATACAATGGCACCTGAGATGATGAATACGAGGTCATGAAAGCCCCATGCCCACCCCCAGATCTCACCAACCAGGTCTCCGATATCCTCTGGCCTCACTCCACCTGCAAATTGGATTTCAAGGATTTTCCATTTTCTTCTCAAGTCCCAGACATTTTATATCTTTGCTACATGTCACTTCACTGTGTCAGTCAGTCTTCCACTAAAGCAACAGCACCTCTAATTTGTAATTCACTTTAGTGTCCATCAGTGCACTATATAAAAATCTCATTTCCCATTTTTTCTCAAGTTCCAGATTTTTTATGTACATGCTACATGCTGCTGTGCTGTGTCATTCAACATCCAACCACAGCATTTTTCTTAAGTCCCAGAAATTATATATGTTGCTGCTATATGCTGCGTGCAACAGTGTTGTAACATGAAAACTATGCCAGACAGTTGTTGGCATGTATAGCCCAAGCAAGCCTTCAGGGAGCAACATTGGACCATGGGGTGCCTTAAAGGTAACATAAAACTCTCCTTTCCTGCCTGTTCTTGCAGGGTGTTAGCCCATTGACCTACACGTCGACTGCCCCCACCCATGCCAGCCACCATCCCACCCAGGGCGTCCCTTGTTTAAGGACTGCCATTTTCATGACTTCCTGCTGCTCCAATTACTAAGTTCTCACTTCTATTAGCAGCTTATACTGATCTATCACTGGAGGGAGCCTGTTTCTTGCCTACTTCCCTTCCACTGGCCTTCTATCTACCTGCCTCTCCTCCACTACACTGCCAGACTCTTTATACTAAGCCCTTTCTCCTGCCTTCCACTTCTCTTTTGCTGCTCCCTCCACTCACGCTTTCTACCTCCAACCTCCCATCACCTCCACCCCTTCCTGCACCACCTCTCAGCCACTGTCCCCTCCCCCTAACTGGCCACTATGAGTCACTGTTGCAACCCCTTTTTCACATTTGACACCCTCAATTTTCCAGGCTCTCTCACTGCCTCCCAGTCCCCTAGAATAGGCATCACAAGAATCTCGCCTTGGGATTTGAACTTTGTACCATCTGTGCCAAAGTCCACAGCCCTACCACTGTACCATCATGGCTGCCTCACTTCTGGAAGGGATCCTCTCAGCCTAAACTTGTCCCCAGACCAATGCCCACTACCAACCAGGGTCACCTCTATTCACCCATCCAGTTTAGCCCCGCTGTTGCTCTTGTTAATCCTTATTCATCACGCTTGCCCACCGACACCCACATTTTAACTTGTCCAATGAACCCCACCCCACCTCACCTCCCCTACCCTGACTACCCTCTACCCCTACACCCCCAGCTCACCTCCCCTGATACTGCTCTCCCTCAACCCCCTTGCCCCTAGCTCTACCGTGCCATCCCAGCCCTCTGTTCTCTGCCTATCCCTTGTTCACTACCTACAAAGTCCACATACTGGCCTCACTCAGCAAACATTAGATGTTTCACTGCTCTCTTCAGGATAATCTCCTTACTTCTTATGCTGTCGGGTAACATCCATCCCAACCCAGGCCCCATTATCACCAATCAGCCATGGACCACCCCAGCCTCGGTGTTACGCATTGCCTCCATGAACATCTGTAGCCTTCTGAAGAAAGCCACAGCCCTCCAGTGCTGGTTAGTGCAGCATCAACCAGATGTGCTGGCTGTGGTGGAAACCTGGCTTTCTAATTCAACACCTGACTCCTTTGTTACCTTCCCTGGCTTCTCCTGCTTTAGGGAGGATAAAGTGGGTAAGTGTGGTGGTGGTTGTGCCTTCTACATGCGTGACACCTTGCAAGACCATGCCCTTCCCACCCCTAAGCTGGACCAAGGCGCCCAAGCCCTCTCACTTAAAATCACTCCTGGACCCTCCAGGGCTCCTTTTATTATCACTGTGGCCTATGTCCCTCCACAGAATCAAACCCCTGTAATCCTCTCACTCTCCAAATACCTCACCAGCCTGCCACACAAGATTGAGCAGATACCAGAGGGAGATCTCAACGTTAACTTGCTCATCAGCTCGGCAGCTCATGCCAAGGACACTTTTGCAACCCTTGACCTAACCCAGCCCACCAGATCAAACCCTCCAATGGTACAGGCACACTACTGGACATTCTTCTCAGCAACTGTCCCCACAGAATTAGGACATCAGGTCCTTCTTAACTTCCTGAGTGATCACTCACCAGTACTCTTCACCTGGTCCTGTCGGCTACCCAAACCAGTGCCCAGTGCAGTTTTCCACCACCGCCTACACCCTGGTAATCTCAGTAAATTTAAACACTACTTTGCCCATTGGGATTGGTCCCCTATAAACTTGGCCCCAAACATGAATGCAGCCCTCGACTATTTCTTCTGCTCCTTTAACAAAGCCTGAGACATCTTTGCCCCATTTGTCAAAACCCATACCAAGAAATGCAATGTGCTTCGGGTCACTCCTTCGCTCCTACAACTATGTCTAAGAGATAACCTCTGGCACACCTCTGGTAAGCCGGTGAACAGACAGATATATATAATGCTGAGTGAAACAAATGTACCTGGGCCATTTGAAAGTACAAGGCTGAATACTACAGATCCACTCTAGCCTCTTCCTGGGGGGACAGCCCCATAAATTCTGGGACAATATGAAAGAACTAAATGGGAAATAATGTTCACCACCCACGTCCCAACTTAACATTAATGGTATCATCTCCTCTGACCCCCAAAGCCTTGCTGACTGCCTCAACATCGCCTTTTCTGATCACACTGCAGTCCTCCCCAAATTCTTCAATCCAATTCCCCCCTCACCATCACTAACTCTCCATCACCCACCATTCCACCTGCATGCCGTTAACCACAGGAAGCCAAGCCTTACCTGACTAAAGTCCTCAGTGGCACCAACCCTGTTACGACCCTCTAGATAAGAGGCTTCTTCGACTGGTCCTCAATTCAGTGCTTGCCCCACTCACAGATGTAGTCAACTGCTGTCTGTGTCTTGACAGTACCCAACTGCCTGGAAAATGGCGGTCATCACCACTGGGAAATTGTGGAATTTTTTAGCAGATTTTGTGGGGAATTTGCAGGACTTTTTTCTCCCAAATTTTGCAGGGATTTTGCAGGCTACTGGGCACACGTTTACCTTTGAGGTACAAGTATGGGTTTTCAATTTCAATTGCTTTGTGATGCATATTAAAGCCAGCCATCAAAAAGGTATACATTTTTGTAAAAAAAAAAACACACAAAAAAACACACAGACACTCATAAAAGGTATATGTTTTTATTAAAACACACACGACTGATCAAAAAACAATATACATTATAATAGTAGCATCATTGTTAAATCAGTTCCACCACCACCACCAGTTCTAATAATCCAAACAATAAACATTATTAGTATTCTACAGTAAACGTATAGTACCACCACCACACCAGATTGTCAAGAAATGATTTTTACATCATAGAATGAGCAGCAACTGTTATCCAACTAAGATCTTTAAAATTTCTTATTGTACTTCAACATAAGAAGTAGTCTAGTGTTGTCATCTGTCAAACTTCACCAATTGTCTTTTAAAAGGTCTGTGTACAGTGAAAAGGTTCATTCAACATCTGCTGTGCTTACAGGAAGCCAGATATACCTTTTTGCCTCAGCAGCAAGATATGGAAGTGTATTCCTTTGTACTTTCCACCACTCAGCAATATTGAAATCGTCACTGGGTACTGACTGGGCAAAAGTTCTGTACCCATGCCATTCAAAGTCTGAAACACCAGCCAAAGATGTCAGCTCCTGGGTGTGTTTTGCTTTTTCCTTGTCCAGTGTTGGCAACTGCATTGGATCAAAGATTCGGGCAGCTTTGAATGTGTCGACTGAGGGATGAGATTTTAAAATTTTGTCCAGTTTCTCACTGCTGTTCAACATAACCTTCTGAAAAAGGTTCACAGAGTTTTGATTTTCATGTAACTGACAGTGGGACAACATTTCTACTGTATTTGGTCTGCATTCAGTTTCCCCTGCAGTGGCACAGAAGTCCAAAAACATATGCACATTTTGCACCCTTCCAAATATGGAATGTCCCTGTGACTGGCTGTTTGACTGCAATTGTAGAATAAGGTTAACAAGTTCAGAAGAGTGTTCCACCACAAAAGTGACTTGTGTTACCAGCTCCGCTGCTTTGCCTTTCAATAAGCACTTCAGGCACTTCAATGTTGCTGCATCAGATTGTAGTGTTTCAACAAATTCTTTTAACACAAGCAAATAGTCTTCCAAATACTGAACAGCGTTAACCCAGGAGCACCACCGAGTTATCACTGCATATACAGGCATCTTGGGTACAATGCCCTACTTGGATTCCATGAAGGCCAAGTACTGATGCCTATGCATTGGGCTCTGGCAAAATATTTTTTTAACAAGGGAAACAGCAGTGTTTAAGTCTTCCAGTATGTCCGCCCAGACCTCCAAGACCAAATTGAGGAGGTGGGCAATGCAAGTGATATGCACTGAATTTGGTAGGATACAGGACAGCACAGTTTTAAAAGCCTTGTTCATATAACTTGCATTGTCCATGACAATGGCAAAGACTTTATTGAAGTTCACCCCATTAGTGTTTAGCACTTTTAGTAGAGCTTGGGATACTGAGGTGTTGTTCACATGATGCAAAAACTCCACACCAATTAAGAGTGGCTGCTCCCAACATTAACAAAGGTTGGGCCAAAATAGTCAGCATGCTATGCCCACAGGCATCTGTTGTCTCATCCAGTAAAAATGAAGACATCTGGATCCTCCACCACCTCTTTCAGGAACTGTTCGTGATCAGGCCAAAGTTCTTGGAGGTACATGCTTCAAGCTGTGCTGGTCCCAGAAGACTACTGCCTTGTTTTGTGTGCTTTTAAGAACTCTGAAAGCCAGAAGCCTTCTCCAGTGGTATGTCTGCATGGGTCAAACAGTGGATGAAGTCCAGAACAAATTCTTTCCATTCAAAGGATGATTCTGTTGCTCAACTGAAACAAGAAGTAAGTGATTGCTGTCATAGAGGTTTGCCTAAAAAAAAAATAAATAAATAAAAATAAAAAAGGTATAATACAGGAAAAAATAAATTGTGCCTGGAAAACAAAAAAAAGCAAACAAGATTTAATATTTTTCAGGAAAAAACAAACTATAGGCCAGGCCAGTGGCATGGAGGGCTGAAGAACTGTGAGCCTTACCTCCTGCCACACTGGCAACCTGTTTGGGAACATGATCAGGTCAGCGGGGAAGGAGAGGATCGAGTGTCCAATTGGTTGTTCTCCTCTCCTGAGTGGGGGTTGGAATCTGCTCTCTTGCTGTTAGAGGCCAGGTAGTAGTGTTGAACTCTAGCAGCTAGGCAGGGGATGCAGCAACAAGGCAAATATCATATTTATTTATTTGTAAATCAGTTTACAACCTTTGGCCAGAGGCTCATTTCCAAAGGTACCTCATCACATTGAGGACAAATACATAACAGACTTTTGGTTACATGGGTTACATAGTTAGGAAGCACACGTGATTACAACAGTTAAACAAATAAGCCAGTTTGGTTACAATGGCACAATCCTGCATGATGGTAAGAGCAAGCAGCAGGAGAAAAGCAGTTCAAGCAGGACAAATACATAACAGACTTTTGGTTACAGCATATGGGTTACATAGTTAGCAAGCACATATGATTACAACAGTTAAACAGATAAGCCAGTTTGGTTACAGTGGCACAATCTTGCACTATGGTAAGAGCAAGCAGCAGGAGAAAAGCAGTTCAATCAGCAAATGGGTGAGGATTAAAAGAGCTGTGGTATGGATGCCGCCCAGCGGGCATTGTCAGGGCAATGAGAGCTTGTGCATGTTAGGGGGAAGGGATGGGGTTCCACAGTGTCAGAGATGAGATGAGATGGACTTGGGAGGCAGGGACAGAGCAGATACCAGTCCCAAGGAGAAAAACAGACTATGTAAAAAATAAAATAACTGCAAACATCTGTGAGACTAGTACTTACTTTGCATGTTTTTCTTTGCAGCTTCTTTTCTTTCTAGATGTTTCTGCTACTTCATGTGCATGTCAACTGTATGCTTCCACACAAAGTCGATTGTGTGGGTGCAAGCACGACAAAACAGCAATCCTCCATCTTCTTAAAGATCCTCCGGATATAACTTAACCCGATCGCTGGCATGCACAAGATAAGAGACATGATGGTCCTTGCCTCTTCGCGAGAAAGACGGAAGCACTTTGATGGCAGTATAGACATGGTGTAGTTTAACTAAAACAAAATTAAACCAAAAAAATTAAGATTTGAAAGAGCATTGGTGCATAGAGGGAGGAGAGTTGTCCTTAGGATGCTTGATCCTCCAATATCACACAACTAATTTGCATCACACAATGTTCTAAGCTGGGCAGATTGGTTTCAAATCCTCAGCTCCTGGAGTTGCCTTGTCATGGCGCTGAGCTTGCCCATAGTCTTACTAATATCCATGGAACAAAAGACTCCAGAAATTCAATTTTATTGCTACCTTTCAATTTCTTTTTAATCTGGGCACTATATAGAACGCAGAAGCAAGGCATTGTGCCATGTTGGCACAACCCATTCATCCATTCTCCAACCCACAAGATTGATGCATGGATGAACCACAGCAGCAATGCATGGACGAACCACAGGAGTGATGCATGGATGAACCACAGCAGCGAGTCAAGGACACACCACGGGAGTGATGGACGGACCCACGTGACTGCCATACATGATGGAAAAAAATTGTTCTGTCCCATTCTGGTAGCCCGCCCCCCCTCTTCTCCTTGACCAGAGGCCAGAGCAATTTTTGCCATGCTACAGTCCACCAGGCCCAACCTCCACTCCCATCTCCAAGGGACCACAGCAGTGAGTCAAGGACACACCATGGGAGCGAGGGACGGACCCAGGCAACCACCATACATGATGGAAAAAATTGTTCTGTGCCATTCTGGTCACCCGCCCCACCCTGCTCCCTCACCAGGCCAGAACAAATTTTTTGTCATGTGTGCCAGTCCGCCAGGCCCACCCCCACTCCCATCTCTGAGGGACCACAGCAGTGAGTCAAGAACACACCATGGGAGTGAGGACAAACTCAGATGACCACCATACATGATGGAAAAATTGTTCTGTGCCATTCTGGTCTCCTGCCCCACCCTGCTCCTTCACCAGAGGCCAGAACCTTTTTTTTGCCATGTGTGCCAGTCTGCCAGGTGCACCCCTCCACTCCACCTCTGTGACACCACAGCAATTTGACATGTACATTTGAAACACTATGCATTCTTTCTCCCTCCTTCACTTCATCTGGACTCCCTCTGAGGGGGACACAAAATTATTTAGTACAGCTGCCACCAAGCTGGACCCTGCTGGTCTCCCACCCTCCCTCCGAGAGGGACACAATTTTTTTTAAAAGAAATGCCTCCGCCCATCAGGGTCCTCCCTCCCTCCAAGGGGGGAACACACATTTTTAGAGCAGCTGCCCCCTAGCAGAACCCCTGGTCTCCCACCCTCCCTCCTAGTGGGACACAAGGTTTATGCAGAAAATAAAAAAAAAACATACATACCTGGTAGTGTAGTTCAGCTCCTAACAGCAACAGCAGCAGTCTCCACAAATGGTCACACAAATAAGGGTTTCTGACAGCTGGCAACACAGAAAACAAATTGGCAGGGGGCTTGCCCACTACTGGCAGCCAAGGATACTGCTCCTTTATGGAACGTAAAGGCTAGCCAGCAGTCAGCAGTCAGTAGCTCTCTCTCTGCTCCATGTCCTCTGCTTTTGCTCCATGTTCTGCTGTATTGTCCCCTCTGCTTCACTTCCTCTGCTTCTGCTCCATGCTCTCTTTCTCAGCTATCCTGGATGGCTACTCCTCATGCTCCCGGCTGGTCCTATTGTATGCTTGCTCACTCTGTCCGTCCTCTCATCTTTCTCAGGTAGACCCTCCTTTACTTGTCCACATACTTTTACATAGTTTAGCAGACCTGAGGGGAGCAAAGCACATAAAAAGAGTGCCAATTTTAAATCAATTTCTAACCAGCTCAATTGGCCCCAGCTGGTGTGACGTGCTTCCCGATGATGTCACTATGTGCATTGCATGCCGGAAAACCAAGGGGCCTTCTTTGTCCAGGGCGTACAGGATATGAGGGCACATTGGAAGGGATGCACCAGTGGATACACTACAGATGGACTTGGGATGCAAGCCTGGATGCTGCAGCAGACCAAAAATAAGCTAAATGCAGCCTGGCTGGGGACTTTGCTTGGAATGTAGGTGGGTGGGCATTGTAATTGTGGACTTGCAGGTGGGTGGGCTTTGTGACTGATTGTGGACTTGTTGGTGTGTGTACAAGCTAGACAAGCTTTTTTTTTACTGGGAAGTGAATTACATTTGACCCTGCCCTTTCTTTTCACTTACACATCAACACTTTCACATCAGCCACCAATGCACTTATTGGCCTTCTATACTGACACAAGGACTGCCTACGTCCAGAAGCCCTCCGTCTGGCTGTCACCTCCTCTGTCTTGTCCCTAGTTGATTATGGACCCCCTGTTTACGCAGCTGCTGATGCCACCCCTATCAACAAAATACAAATATCCATTAACAAGGCCTGTCGGCTCCTGTCCGGTGCCAATAAGTGGACCCATACATGCACTCTATACTCCTTAGCCAACATACTTAATTTTGAGGAGAGACTACAGTATCAGTCCTGCCTCCTGGCAAAAATACTGCTTGTCTCTCCACCCCCATGGGGGGTTGTCCACATCATTTCTCCCTGCCACCCTCTCTGTCTCCACTCACAGTGCCTCCAAGATGGCCTTACAGGTTCCCAGGATTAGGACCTCACTTGCCCAAAGGCCCTTCGGTGACAGGCCCTTCCTGGTACAATGCCCTCCCTTCCTCAATCTCCACCCTCCCCAAAATAGCTTTCAAGGTCGCACTTTGGAATCACATTTTCTCCACTCTCAGATGCCTGTGTGCTCAATTGGCGAGTTCCTAGTTCCTGGTGCCCCACTCTTCATAGAGTCCAAAGTTAATCTCCACCATTGACAATGTCTGTCATGAAACAGCATCCCTGTAACTCTCCAGAAGCTCTGTACCTGTACAATGTTAACTGCCTAGCTACTACCTGCGTAGAGCCACAGTTACACTGTATATGACACTGTCTTTGTGCTTAATCTAATATTGTCGAATCCTTCTAAACACTACCAAAGTCTGTAACCAAGTCTCTAGTTCATCGATTGTATGTTCTTGAATTTTCTGTCTATCCTCTGTATTCTCTGTTAACTGACATGGAGCCTTTGGAAATGAGTCTATGACTCAAAGGGTTGTAATTCTGACGTGAATATAAATAAATAAATAAAACAAATGGTAAATGGGCCAGACACTTGGGCACTGTGGGAAGAACACCCACCTTAGAGAAATTATGGTACTACTGTGAGTGGGAGGAATATAAGAAATCAGCTGAGAGATGTGGAGGTGGTGGCACTGCATGTGGTCCTTCTGTGCCATGGGTGGGGGCAGCAGATGGCAACAGTGAGGTACACAGTTGCTGGAGAGGGCACTGATCATGGGAGTTGGACCTACAGCCAGACTTGGGGTCTGCAACCAGGTGAGAGAATCTGAGACCCCAGCTGCAGATCCTCCTCCTTCTCAGTTAAGAGATGAAGTAGCACAACTACATGTTGAGGTGGGGGACCACAGATGCTGAGGTGTGTCCAATGAGGACACACACCAGATACTGCTCTCAAACCAGCAGACTCTCTCTGAGGGAAAGGTGAAACTCCATGGAGAGGTGCATCCTCTGTCATACCTAGGCCATAGCAATGATGCACCCTCTATGAAATTCTCATTTGTCATATTTTCTCAAGTCCCAGAAATTATATATGCTATATGCTGCTGCGCTGTGTCAGTCTCCAACCTCAGTACCTCTGTTTAAGAATTTTAGTGGACAGAAATTCAGGAGAGGAGGAGAAGAGAACAGTGAAGACAAGAGTGAAATTATTTAGACTCTTCTCTACTCCCTGTCGTGTTGCACCTGTGAAAGCAAAATTAAAATAAAAAAGTATGAGAAAAAACAAACTTTTGGAAATGATACTTACTTTCACACTGGTGACAGCCATGCCTTTTAATGGAGCAATGGTGCCCCAGACAGGGAAGATGGAGCAGGAGGAGGCTTGCTTGCTAGAGGAGTAAGCAGTAGGACAATAGATTTGTGAAGACAAGAGAAAATTATTTAGACTCTAGTCAAGTAGCTACTATGGTTATTGCCCACATGGTATATCCATTGCCCACTCCCGGTCTTCCTGTTCTGTTGTCACTTGTCAAGGCAAGACTGCAATTATTGTTCCCAGTTGTCCACAGTGGTGGCCACCTACATGGTATATTCGTTGTCCACTCCCAGTCTTACTGCTCTGCTGTCACCTGCAACTCGAGATTGAAATTATTGTTCCTCATTTGTACATTGGTGGCAACCTTCATGGTAGATCCATTGTCCATTCCCAGTCTTACCGTTACACTGTCACCTCTCAAGACAAGACTGAAATTTTGTTCTCAGGTGTCCACTGTGGTGCACCCACACAGTATATCCATTGCCCACCCCAGTCTTACTGTTCCACCATTACCTGTCAAACAAGACTGAAATTCTTGTTCCCAATTTGTCCACTGTGGTGGCCACCCACACAGTATATCCATTGCCCACTCCCAATCTTACTGTTCCACCATTACCTGTCAAAACAAGACTGAAATTCTTGTTCCTCATTTGTCCACCTGTGGTGGCCACCACACAGTATATCCATTGTCCACTCCCAGTCTTACTGTTCCACCATCACCTGTCAAAAACAAGACTGAAATTATTGTTCCCAGTTGTCCACTGTGGTTGCCACCTGCACTATATATTTGTTGTCCATTCCCAGTCTTATTGTTCTGCTGTCACTCATCAAGACAAGACTAAAATTACTGTTCCACAGTTGGTTCATGGCATGAACTCATGGTGTAGCTGTGAAAGGAAAACTGAAAACAGAAAAAAAATCCTGCAGTAACATTTACCATTTGGGGCTCCTGACTTGAAATCTGGGGACTGAACTACTGAAACCAGAGCTCCTTAGGGCTAAATTTGATTTTATTCAAGGCTTGCGCCAGTCAGAGCTCCTGACTTAAAAACTGGAGGTTTGATTATTTGAATTTACAAAAAGGCGCCAAAGTCCTCTTGGCTCTGCTAGCCCCACTGGGCTATAAATAGGAAGGGCCATTTTATCCTGTGTCCAGGCTGCACTTCAGCTCATAGGAGCTGGAGGAGGATGAAACTGCACAAAGCTGCAGTTTAAATTAACTTTGGGAGATGCTGCAGTAACCAGAGCTTCTCAGGGCTCATTTCTGATTTTATCTCAAGGTCCTGTGCCAGTTGGGGCTCCCGACTTGAAATCTGGGGACTGAACTATTGAAACAGGAGCTCCTCAGGGCTAAATTTGATTTTATTCAGGGTTGCGCCAGTCAGAGCTCCCTACTTGAAAACTGGAGGCCTGATTATTTGAATTTACAAAAAGGTGCCAAAGTCCTCTCGGCTCTGCTAGCCCCACTGGGCTATAAATAGGAAGGGCTGTTTTCTCCTGGGTCCAGGCTGCGCTTCAACTCATCGGAGCTGGAGGAGGACGAAACTGCACAAAGCTGCAGTTTAAATTAACTTTGGGAGAAGCTGTAGTAACCGGAGCTCCTCGAGCTCAATTTTGATTTTATCTTAAGGTTCTAGCTAGCTGGGGCTTCCAACCAGAAATTTGGGGACTGATCTACTGAAATGGGAGCTCTTGGGACTAAATTTGATTTTATTCAGGTTTGCGCCAGTTGGGGCTCCCAACTTGAATACTGGGGTCTGATTATTTGAATTACAAAACCTCCCACCCATCCGCCCCGTTCCCTCCTCCCCTTAAATGCACTCTAGCCCCTCCCACTCTCTTGATGGATCTATTATTTTGTTTATCTTTTGGCTAGTTGAAATTACTGCCTGTCCCTCCTCTCAGCTGACCCCTAGCAGAGGGCACTACAAACTGTTTCTTTTCACAATAAATTGCTACATGTTATGCCTGGCTTCTAATCCAGTGCCAGTCAGATCCGACCTCCTCATGGTGGTCTGTTTATTTTTGCTAACTTGTGATTCTGATTGTCGCACCCTAGCTTCAGAATTTATTTGTCTCCGATTGTCTGCATTGTTAGTTGTGTACTGATTTCTGCCTGCTAGTATCTCTATTCTGCTGATTACTGCATCCTAATCAAAGATTTTTTCCACCACTGCTTGTCTGCTGGGTTGTAGCTACCTGCGCATTGCAATATTACTGTGTTGCTGTTATTTCAGCCCTATCTGTACTCACCCCCCCTACCTCCTGTCTGGGCTTGCTGGCTTAGCCAAACATCTGAACCCCCTCGTTCGGCATGCCTCCTCCCCAGTGGCAGAATGCTAAGGGCCTAAAGATTGCTTACCTTAATATCTGCTGCCTTCTAGCTAACCTCCCAGACCTAACGGCCTGGGTTGCCCATTACAATCCAGGCATCCTGGGGATCTCTGAAACCTGGCTTAAACCAGCCCATCCTGACTCTGTCTGTGCCATCCCTGGCTACCTTGCGATCAGACAGGACAGAGCGGGAAACAAACGGAGGGGGTGAACTACTGCTCTACTATAAACCCCACCTTAAAGTGCCTGTCATACCACACATCCCCTCCCCCTCTTGTGAGTACCTTCATGCCCTTCTTTTATTGGGTAACACAAAGAAGCTGCACCTGACCTGTGTTTACAACCCACCCAAAGGTGGTGTACGTGGTCTCTCCCACCTCCTTGACTGTCTCAGTCCCAAGGTGGGGTCAAATGAACTCCTGGCGTTTGGGGATTTTAACCTTAACTGGCTGAGTGGTAATGCCAAAGCGTATGAACCCCTTCTGTCCGGTCTTGCCCTAGGTTAGCTTATCATGGAGCCCACCAGACTGTCCTCCTCTGGAGTGCAGGGCACTCTTCTAGACTGGATGTTGAACAATAGGCCTGACTGTATCTCAGCTTCTGGCCTCTTCCCTGCTTCCATCTCTGACCATTCCCCCACCTTCTGTATCTGGAAGGTCCCTGACCCCTGGGGCCCCCAAAAGTCATTCAGATGAGGGACTTTTCAAAATTTGACTTCAACAACTTCCTTACCATCCTCCGTAGAACAGACTGGTCCATGGTCTATGCTGAATGTGCCCCTCTACTGCTTTTGACTGCTTCCTAGCCATATTTGCCCCGTTACAAGACAGACATGCCCCACTCATAAAAAGGAGAGTGAGGGGCACTGTCACAAAATGGTTACAAGACAACCTGTTTGCCCTGATGAAGCTTAGGGACAATAGCTGGCTAGAATTCAAGGACTCTGGGGACAGCTCTGACTTAGAGGCTTACAGGCAGCTCAGGAACTCATGCAAATGGGTGATCCGCATGGCCAAGAGTGGGTTCTGCAAATCATCCCTTGAAGCATCCGCCATGAACCCTAGGTGCTTCTGGCACACCATCAAGCATACCATTAATGTTCCTGCCTGCCCCCAGGTCTCCGACTTGCAAATTGATGGAGTCAGCTGCAACAATGCCCTAACTATAGCCAATGCCTTTAATGTCCTGTTCTCAGACCTGTCTGACTTCACCTCCACACCTTCAGTTACAAATAATCTGGCTCCCACCTCTGGCACTGTGTCTCATCCTCCTCCCCCTCCCTTCTGCTTTGCAATGAGACACAGAAGCTCCTTGCTGGTCTCTCCCCTCACTCTGGCGCTGGGCATGACAACCTTGAGCCCAAAATTATTCAACGTGGGAGCCCCCCTCTTAGTCCAGCCCATCTCCTACGTTCTCAACTCCTCTCTTATATCTGGGTTCATCCCAGCCATATGGAAGGTTGCTCATGTGATCCCAGTACTCAAGCATGGTGATCACAAAATACTTGAAAACTATCACCATACAATGATTTTGTCGAGGTAAACAAGCTGCTTGAAAAGGTTGTGGCCACCCATCTTGCTCACTTCCTTCAAACCTATGGCCTCCTCTCCCCCACGCAGCACAGGTTCCATAAAGGGCATAGCACCTCCACTGCCATTGCACAGGTCACTCTGAAATCAGAATGTCGGCTGACCAGGCAAACTCACAGGCCATCTTCATTGATCTTTCTAGGGCCTTTGACCTGATCGATCACGCTGTCCTGGACACTGCCCGTCAGTCTCTTAGCCTTTCCCCGCCCAGTCCTAGCCTGGTTCTCCAACTACCTCATGGTAGGCAACAGTACATAAAGTTCCAGAAAGCCTTCTCCAGACTGGCACCAGTAACCTGTGGGGTGCCTCAGGGTCTGTCCTCGGTCCTTACTGTTCTCCTTTATCAATCAGCTGCCATCAGTCCCTGTATCTGGACACGTCACCCTTTATACCAGTGACCTTGTGCTTATAGCTAGCTCCATGGATATCAGAGACATTAACTCTAGTCTAAACTCTGATTTTAACTGCATCAAGTCCTAGCTCAAGACTAATAAGCTCATCATCAACCTCCAGAAGATGCAAGCTATGTTATTTGTCTCCTCTGCCAAGGTCAGAGCTTGTCAAGCTGATCTCGAAGTCACTGGCACTGAAGGCACTGGCCCAGCTCGACTCCTCCTACCATAATACTGCTAGATTTTGGGGCACCATCAAGGGTATGATGGGCCAGGATGTTAACAACCCCCTTCCAACCCAATTACACAGTAACTATGGCCCCATTACTGGCATATTGGAAATCCTGGATGCATTCAACAACCACTTTATAACAGCTGGCCTTGCCTTTGACTCCTCCCCAGCTAACCTATTAAGGGATCATTTAAGCTCCCACTATACTGGTGAACAAAGAGTTGACTCCTCCTTTAGCTTAAAACCTATACTGTTGAAACAAGTTGAGGATCTATTATGGCATCTAGATACCAAAAAGTGCAGGAGCAGATCTTCTGGACTCATTCTTTCTAAAGGTTGCGTGTCATGTGCTTGCAGTCCCCCAACTCACCTCTTTAACCTTTCCCAAACTCTGCTCTATTCCCACGCTGTGGAAGACAGCTCAGTGGTCCCCTCTAAAATCAGGGGACCTTATGGATCTTAATAACTACAGGCCCATTTCCATCCTACCTGTGTTATCCAAGATGCTGGAGAAATTAGTGAGTATTCAGTTAAGGGAATATCTGGACAATGCTAATCTATTAAATCCAGCTCAATCTGGATTCAGGGCCAAACATAGCACTATCACTGCATTAGCCAAGGTCACCAATGATTGGCAACTGAACTGGATAAAAGAACAATGTCTGTGCTGTATTCCTGGACCTGAGCAAAGCATTCGACACTGTGGACCATGAACTGCTGCTCTCATCCCTACACTCCATTGGCCTAGATCCATTCTCCCTTAAGTGGTTCAGATGCTACCTCTGGTAGATCACAGCAGGTAAAGCTGAAGGTGACCTCTCCCCATTAAGACCACTGTCAAGAGAGTCCCCAAGGCTCTATTCTGGGTCCTATCCTTTTGCCATTTATATAAATAAAATTGATTCAACCCTTACCAAGTCCTCAGTACATCTCTTTGCTGATGACACTGTACTGTATGTCAGCAACCCTTCACCCAAAGTTGCTCATGAAATCCTACAAGCAGAATTCTCCTGTTACAACATCAGCTTCTCGAGAAAAGCTTGCTAAATGCAAAGAAACAAAAAGCAATGATGTTCACAACCCAAAACTCCACCAACACATCCTCTTCAATCAGTCTCCCCCAGCTATGCACTATACTTGAGAAAATCTGGGTTTGTTGAAAATTTCAAATACCTAGGTGTGTGGATTGACAACAGACTTGACTTTACTCAGCATCTAGAACAACTGCTGAAAAAGCTTCCTAAGGCTTGGCCTCCTCTACAGATTAAAACCTTCCTTAATAGAGATTCAAAGATGAGATTAGTCCAGGCCATCTTTCTATCAGTCATTGACTACGAGACTTCCTCTATAGTCACTGCCCACTCCCTACCTTCAAAAGTTGGATACCTTATACCACAGAGCATAAGGTTCATTACAGACCTGCCATATAATACTCACCATTGTTCTCTCTATGATGCAATTAGATGGGTTTCCTTCATGTCAGGAGGAGCAGAAATGCAGCTCTATGGATCTACAGAGCTTTATCAAAAACTTCCAAGCTACATCCTGACTGCTTCAACCTGACCACTCCCAGCTCCTATGCCCAAGAAGCACACTATCATCCTGCTCAAATTGCCCAAAGTCAACACCAAAATAGGGAGGGCAGCAATCAGCTATTCTCTAGCCATAGCATGGAACACCCTACAAAAATCCCTAAAACTGTCCATTATCATTCCATTTACATCCTTCAAGTAGCACTGTACAGCCTTCTTCACAGAGAAATGCAGTTGTTACCGCTAGAGATAGAATAGTCATCCCACAAAACCATATTCCAATCACATATGGCATATTCCTTCCAGCCAGACACCGCCAGTATATGGCACCCAGTATTCCCTTCACCATCCTTGTACTCATTATGTGAGTGACTGTCATGGCCCTCATTGTGATACATATGTACTGTACATATTGTAGATGTTAGTTTAACTTTCTCTTGCCAAGCCTGAACATGTGAATTCTCTGTATATTATTGTGTTATAAATAACATTTTCTTTTTTCTGTATGTATAACTGTCTCATAAGTATGTGATGTAATTGCTGTGCATCAACTCGAACCTTGACCTTATCAGGTCCATCTTGTAAATGAGCCTTGCTCAATGATGATCGCCTGAATAAATAAAGATTTGATTGATTGATTGATTGATTGAAGGCACCCCGTGTTGGTTGTCGACTCCTTCAAGTACCTGTGGGTTACTCTTGACCCTCAGCTGGACCTCTCCCTGCACATACATAACTGCTGCAAGGCCACTAACTGGAAACTGGGACTGGCATACAAGTCCAAGAGCTGCCTCATCCCAGCTGCCCAACTCACCCTTGCAAAAGGGGGTTTTCTCCCTATGCTCTGCTATGGGCTCATCTTTTTGTGAATGACCCAAAATCCCGGCTCATGAAATGGGACACTGCATATAACAATGTGTGTCGTTTCAGCCTATCAGCCACCCGGCTCACCCATCACTGCCAGCTCTACTCTAGACTGGGGTGGCTCTCCCCTAGTAATCATTGTTCCTTTGTTACGGGCAACTTTACTGACAACATCATCAGATCGTCAACTCCTCCGGCACTTTCTGAATTGCTCCAGCCTGCCCCCTCTGGCTATTGACTGAGGTCTAGTGACTCCCAGGCTCTCATGATCTGTAAAACTTGATCCCTCACAGGGGATCATGCCTTTGCAGCTCTTGTTCCCAGAGCCTGGAACCTTCTCCCTGCTCGTGTAAAAGCCACCCCCTCCCACAGCTGTTTCATGTCCTCCCTCTGGGGCTACCTTAAACAAGCTTCTGCCTGTCTCTGCTCTTAGCTGTTCTACCCTCCATGGTATGCCATGGTATGCCAGTGCCCTTGTATGACCGAGTGTGTGCATATGCCTTCTGCCCGCTTTGCTCTTAGCTGTCCCACCCTCCATGATGTGCCAAGTGCCCATCTATGACTGAGTGTGTGCTGCTTAGCGCGCACCTCAAATATGCCTTGCTGATCCTTTGATTTACTTCCTTGACTGCCTCTGGTGATTGCCTTGCCTTAACACTGTATTTGTATTATATTCATTCCCTGCCGGTACCTGGCTGAAGCTCTCTGCCCATACCTGTCTGTAACAAGTTGATTGCTGCTACCTTGTCTCTGTATCTGTATTTTCCTGAGTTCTCTGATTGTACCCGACTGTAGCTTGTTGATTGCTATTACCTTGTCTCTGAATTGTTATTGTCTGTACCCTTGTAATTCTCCCTGGTCAGACCTGAAAATAGGCACTTGACTGTCTAGTGTGCTTACCTGATAAACAAAAGCTAAACAAATAAAATTACATTAGTGATGACCAGGCCATGTAGTGGCACATTGGTGCCCTAGAGGAGGAGGAGGAGGATAAGGAGGAAGAAGCAACTTCCTGATGAGGCAGCAGGAGAGAGACCTGCAAACAGAAAGTGAAATTATTTAGTCTAGCCTGTCACAGTCTTTTGTACCTGTAAAGGAAAATGAAAATGGGAAAGTAAAAAAAAAGAATGATACTTACCATCACACTAGTAATGGCCATGATATATAATGGCACTAGAGGCATCTTGGTTGCTGGAAAGAGGCAGCAGGACAACATAAGCTGGTTCACACAGTAGTCAATGTGTCTGGCATTTATACTGGGTGAAAAGTCTGGGTTTTTCTGGGTGCATGAGATGGAGGAGGAAGAGGAGGTCCATGTTGTTCATGGGTAAGTAGGACTGGAGGAGGCCAGAATGCAGAGCATCATCAGTGGGGGCTGGCATGGAAGCAGGTTCATGTTAGGCTGGTGTCTGGTATTTATGCTGGATTAAAAGTCTGTTTTCTTTCTGGATGTATGCATGAGATGGAGGAGGAGGCCCACGTTGTTCCCAGGTGAGGAGGATTGGAAGAGGCCAGAGTGCAGAGTTACATTCTCCTCCTTATTTCTGAGTCCTCCAAATTAATAAATCTACTGCTCCTCATTCCCCATGAAGAATGACCCCTCTGCATCCTCAGTATCTGAATTTTTATCACATGTGAATTAGGGCTGGGAGAACCTGATGAAATTCTGACCTGTATTAAATAAGAACCGGAACACGGTGGAGTTCTGATTTGTTCTAATTATTTATAAGTATTTGAAAAAATATGATAAATGCATAAAAGTGGCCAAAGTTGTTCATATTCAATACAAAGGCCAAAATGAAATAATTTAATGCATGATTTGTATACAAATTATAGTAAAACTGATAAATAAAAGCAATAGTACTGCTAGGTGCTTCATGACTGGGTTGTATTGGTGGCATATCCTGCTTGGGCCCGTGGACGTGAGTGTGCTAGGAGAGAGTGAGAGAGAGACAGAGATGGAGGAGAGAGAGACAGACAGACAGAGAGATGTAAGCACTATTTTGCCTGCCTGTCTGCTCTGTACAGTGTACACACTTCACAGCCACACTGAGGCCAAGATTAATTTCTTTATCTGTGATTTCTGTGATTGTAAAATTTTTCTCTGGCCCCCAGTAGTCTCTTTCATTCTCTCTTTCTCTTCTGGATGGCACGAGTCAAAGATTTATTTTGCCAGCCTGCTCTTGCCCTGTGCACACACACACAGCCACACTGGGGCCAAGAATAAACATTATTTGTGATTACTGTGACTATGGCATTTCTCTTTGGCCCCAGTAGTCTCTCTCCCTTTTCTTCTCTGGATGGTGGCACAAGTCAACAATTTATTTTGCCAGCCTGCCTTTGCCCTGTACACAGCCAGTCACACTGGGTCCAAGAATACAGTTTATTTGTGATTTCTGTGACTATAAGATTTTCCTTGGCACCTAGTCATCTCTCACTCTCTCAATTTCTCCTCTGGCACAAGTGAACAATTTATTTTGCCAGCCTGCCTTGTCCTGTAAACAGACAGACACACTGGGCCAAGAATGAACTTTATTTGTGATTTCTGTGACTATAAGATTTCTCTTTCTCCCCCGGTAGTCTCTCTCTGTCTGTCACTTTCTCCTCAGACCCATGGCAATGATTTATTTTGCTGGCCTGCCCTTGCCCTGGGCCTGTACACAACTCTCTCTCTCTTTCTGGTATCAATTTAATATTATTTCCAAACCCACATAGGATAGGCTACAGAACTAGTCAGGCAGTGTGAGGTCCTATTTACTTACTAAGTTGATTTCACCTGAGAACAAGATTGACGACACAGCCAACTGATCAACGCACAGTAGCTGCAGCCCATGCTCAGATCTCCACTAAACGTGACTGTGATGTGTGGTCCTTCTGCTCCTGGGGTCAGCCCCACTCCTCTCCTCAGTCATTTTGTCTGCCTGGTACTATCCATTCCTCCAGCTGTACAACTGCAGTGCACAGCAATGGCATGGCAACTTGGGGGGATTGACCAGGGCAGGGCCAGGAACCCTCTTAATAATATTATTACCCCTCTCCATGGGGCACCAGGCATGCAGAAAAAAAGCACTGCTTTCCACAGACCTGGAACAGCACTTCTGTGGTGAAGTCCATATTTATCTGGGTCCATGGATTCGGGGTTCGATCCGGGGGTCTTGATTTCAAACGGAACAGTCCACCCAGCCCTAATGGGAATTCTGCATCCTTAAAGTCCACATCTACCTCTGTGGTAGGTGGGTGATTGTCATTCCTCAGCTTCATCCTGGTGTGTCAGTAGTGCACACAGTGAGGTACTTTTATTTGGAAGTACAGTATATGTGTATTACAGTCATTTTAATGAATGTCAACATAGCAACATTTCTGGTGATAGGTTTGTACTTTGGTCTGTGATGATTGCCGTGATGCACTGAACACGTTCAAAACTAGCACTAGCCAGTGGGCTGCTTAAATATTTAAAAGCCACATCTGTCAGTGCAGGCCACTCTTTAACTTTGTTGTTCCAATACAGCAGGGTTCATCATCAGCTCCAAGTTGTTTGGGGTCTGCCATATATTCCTCACAGACCTGGCTGCTGCATTTAGTCCAGCATCCTCCAATGGTTCTTCCTCCTCCCCCTACTTTGCAATCTGTAATGCCAACCTATGCAAGAACTGTCTGTAGAGAATATGGAAGCACGATGTCAGAGTGACACTCCAACAACGACACCACAATAACAACGCAGAACAATCCGACAGCCACAGTAGCTACAAAAGTAACAGAGTGACCCACCACCACAGCATCAGTTCTGCTGGGGCTAGTATTGAACGGCAGCCTCCAGGTGTCAGCTCTGGGGTGTAGGAGGAGCACTGTATACAACCCACTGTGTAACCCCCCTGCCCCATGGCTGTTACTGGTGTCGTGCATCCACCACCACAAGTGCACCCTGTAGGGTTCTGCATGCTTGGTATACACCTTTGCGCTGTGGCTGGTGTCAGCTGTTCACCACAGTGCATGTGATCCTGTCCTGTATTCTGCAAACCATGTCCTGCTTGCCACTGTGTCTCCGGGGTCTGTCTGTCTGCTCCCCTGTGTACCGACCCACTGCCCAGTGGTATCACTTGCTGTGGGAGGGGGGAGTGGGGTGCTCCTGTATTGGGTCAGTCAAGGTGATGTCAGTTGGTTGTGCGGCATGCAGTGGCCGGGCATGACAGTGTCTGACTAGGGTCTGTGGGTGCTGCATCACTGTACAGTCTGTCAATCTAACGTGCATCAGGTTGTGTGCAGCGCTTCAAGTGTCACTGTGGGGTGTCGATTGTGTGTCTGCCTCTGACATGTGGTGCTTCCATAGAGTTTGATTTTGAAGGTGGTTTTCTGGTTGTTGTACTGGTAGATGTCAAAGATGCATCCCCATATCTCTCACTTCCCTTTGCTGACAGTTGGTGAGGGGTGACACAGTGTGCCTCATCTTAATATGCAGTTTTTAGCATTTTCAAACTGTGTACATGATTGATCAGCTTTCTTTGCAGATGCTCAGCTTTCTGACTACCACCATCAATTATGGCTGAAAGCCCCCATTTGTACAGTGGATCAAGCATTGTTGCAGTACTAAAATTCACAACTGTCAGGATAAATTTCAGGTGTCTGTTATAGTCCAACACATTAAGCATGTGTGCAGACAATGCACAGCTTGCAGAGTCACCTGTTGCTTCAAACTGCTCCTGCACATTACAGATGTTCTGCCACAAAATGCTGCTGCCCATTATAGATGGTCCACCTCAGCACTCAGAGTAGTGGGATGGCCTGGCTAATAGAGGCACTGTCCCTATTCACTGCCTGTATGGCATGCTCCAAAGTCCTCTGGATCAAAATCAACCCATCCATAAACCTTCATTGTTCTGCTGTCAGTGACATAGAAGCTCTAGAACTGTTACAGCTTATATGAAGCAGTGTATACTGTGATAAGGCCTTATAATGTTCATACATCCACTCCAGCATATACAGGTTTAGATGACCTCCTGCTTTAATCTGTGCTGAGGCAGGCTAGTTTTAATTGCAACGCATGTAATTGGACCCTGCTTTTCTGGAAAATGGCCACAAATTCATTGGCACAGGATGAGCATTTCTTTAACTGTGACAAGAACTCTTGCACAAGCAGGTTTAGACAATGTTCAAAGCAGGGCACCTTAACAAAACCTCATCACTAATAGCCTTGACAACATTTGCACCATTTTCACTGGCTATGAAGTCTGCCTTTATAGATAGTGGGTTCAACCAAGTGTCAATCTCCTCCAATATTGATGTCAAAATGTTTTCCCCAGTGTGCAAATCAAGCATGTTCTTCATAGCCAGTGCTGCGTGCTTGCGAATTCCAGGCATGTAGCTTCCATTACAATTAGATCATTTGCATTTGCTGCCAAGGCAATGCCCAACACCCTTCAGTTCTTCCCAATATGCTGTTAGGCACATTAATGAACCAGCAGCTGATGACCCACTGCTCTACATATCTGTGGTAGGATGGATGTATGAACTGAAGAAATGCTGCTGGGCATGTAAACTTCTATTTTCAGCAACATCCCGCAGTTCAGGAACTGCCTGCTGTGAAAAGTAGGTCCTTAATGCCACTTTCCAGTTGGGGCATGCTTAAAGGGGCATAAAGCAAAGGAAACCATCATTTCAACAAAAGAAAATGTGAGAAAAGCAATAGCAATCATCTTTGCCATGACAGCATTCAATGTCTTGGTCACTGAATGATTGTGGGGGGGAGGTTACATTGCTTAGACAGAGTGCTAGAAATAGCTGGCTGGATCTTTTTTGGTTCTGTGCTTTTTGGGAACAGTTTTGTGTGGGCACCATGTTGCCTGGATGTCACAGACAGAAATGGTGTCGAGTAACTTGACTTGGCTGAGGGGATGCTGCTGCTGGTGCTCATCAGTGATTTCATACTTTCAGGGGTACTACTGGCCTTTCCTTCCTCAACTGTCTTTTCCTCCACAATATCCTCTGCCCCATCTCTACCTCCCAAACCACCTGCAGCCACTTTTTGATGATGTTCTTGACACATAGCCATAAGTCTGACTTTATGGTGGGTATGATGTCCACCTGTGCCAACACATAATCCTTGGCATATTGTCATAGTGTCATATTTTGGATCAATAATAAATAAAGTCCCACAAAAGGAATTTTGAAGGTAGCAAAAATTTATGTGGTGTACCAATTGTGGCGGCTACCACACCTGCACTTGATTCTGTTCTGGGATATGGGTCATCCTAGAGTATATTATCTTTGTGATAGAGGCTGCCTACCCTTCAATTTGAAAAATGCATATACTTTGCTATCATCCATTTTTTTTCTTTTCGGGCTCCCATGAAGGATTGATGACAGTGTCATTCTTACCTTCACCCTCTATTTCCTCCTCCTCCTCCTTTCCCAGGTCATTCTCTGCCTCATTTTTCTGGCAGAGTTGTGAGTGCCACTGCCACCTCCCTCAGCTTGAACAGATAGTTCAAGTTCTGTAAGCATTTTAACAGTGCCAATGCCATCACACACTGCAGATACATGACTACCTCCTGCAACCACACCGCAATTTTGTCCACCTCGACCTGTGGTCACCATTGCTGCCTTCCCTGGTTTTCCTTCCTGTCTACCCTTTCCTTTCCCATTTACACTCATTCCAGCATGGTAATGTAGCAGTAGTAGTGGCCTGAGAATAATAAAATACTTCATATAGTAAAATAGTTATGATCAAATAAAAACAAAATCAAAATAACAAGAAATGATTAAACTATTACAAAATTAATAATCAAAATATTAAAATACTACAGTTCTGCAACTACCTGCCAGAGCCCTGGACAAACATTAGTATTTTAGCAACACTGTAACACTGAGAGTCTACAGAAATGATGGACTTGACAAAAGGAATTGTCTGAGAGTGGTAGTGAGAACTGAAATGCACTGAAATTTTCTGAAACTAAGGCTGTTGTTGGCTACTGATAAGAGCCTGTCCTTCCACCCAACACACAGCACTAGTCTAGCACATCAGCACCACACAGAAAGAGAAAGGGGAAAAATTACTAAATGTATCCAAAAAATTCAAAATTAAGTCTGCAGATGCAGAACAACAAGTAGAACTTTTCTAAAGTGTATTTTATGCATGGAACAGCAGTACAAATCCAGTCAAAATTGAGTTATAAATATAGTGCAGATCTTGGGCCCCATTCTCAAAGCCCTGGCAATGGCGCATGGTGCTTGTGCCAAACATATATGGCTCAAGTGGTACCTTGTGCCTGATACAGCCCTTGGAGCTATTCTCATAGGCAGCCTGCATCAAACACAGGCTGCCTGCCCCAAACCGGGCTTGAACCACCCGTGTGTCCGAAAATGGACTGTGACCTGGTGCATGGGGGAATGTGTCAGGCTCAGGCTGCCTCATCTCCGAGAATGGTATTCACAAAACTCCCAGTGAGAGAATTTCCACGTACCCTAAGGTCAGGCATTGCTGGTCTAAGGTACTTAGATACCTTCCAACTGGGAGAGTTGTCCTGTATGCGGCGATGTGCCACTGTCCATGACACCCACAGTGCCCACATGTATGTCCTAAACAATACCCCCATCCTTGAGGAGTAGTGGGCCCCCAAACCCTGATCATGCTGGCATCTACCTAACACATAACCCCCCACAACCCTTGTGTGGCCCCCCTCCCCAAACCCCAATCATGCAATAATGTAAATATAGATATAACACTCACATCCCTGGTGGTATAGTGACCCCCCACCCTGGCCGGTAGTGACCACCACCCCACCCCCCAAACTCATCTTGGAGTGGCAACCTGCACAACCCACCTCACACCTCTGTGGCTGGCCACTGACTGAACTGTCACTGCCAGTACTGTAATATGTACATGAGTGTACACATTACAATACTTACAATGACAGTTCGGTCAGCAGCCAGCCATTGAGGTGTACAGTGAGTTGGGCTGGTCACTGGCTCTGAGCCGAGTTTGGGGGGGTGGGGTGTTGGTCACTATAGGCTGGGGTGGGAGGCCACCATACCAACAGGGGATGTGGTGTTAGATCTATATTTACATTACTGCATGATTGGGGCACAGGGAGGGGTCACACTAAGGTTGTAGGGGGGTAATGTGTTAGGTTGATGATTGGGGGTTCAGGGAAGGAGGGCTCATGACCACTAGGGCAGTGGGGAATACAGTGGTATGGGTGATGCCAGTGCTGGTGGATTAGGGCAGTGATAGCCCCAGCCATAGGGAGCCTGTGCCAAACCCCTCTGGGGCACTGTTTGTTTGGCATATGAGTGTGGTTGCCGTAGGTGTTGGGACATTGGCGACGGGACACCTCCTGTACCAGAATCTGGTGCAGGGTCCCTCATGCACTGGGCTTTGGCACAAGCTGCTGTTTGTCACAACTTGCTTTGATTGAAGCCCCCTTCTAGAATGGAACCTCTTATCTCTTGAGCACACTTCCTAGAACTGCACATAGCACAGCTTTTCTGGGGATGGATTTTCAAACCCCTGGTCAGCGAAGGTGTGGGGACAAACTACTGCAGGTAGGGTTTCACTTGTGGAGCTGCAGTTTTCCCCGGACATGCCATATTTCCAAAATAGGTGATGGTTTATGACCAGGTCCCCAGTTTACGGCAGCAGGCAGCCATATTTTCAGTGCAGATGTGCTGAAACATTATGCCTCGTGGGACAAGGCATAACATCTCTTGTAGCTGCACAGGCTGCAAATATCAAAGTCCGCAGGTGTGGATTGGGACTTGGTCCCAACAGGATGAAAATCCAGCCCATGGTCTGTTTCCTGTTGCAGTGTAACCTTGTGATCTGCAAGTCACATAGTGCAGCTACAGCATGGAATGATTTCACTATTTTGTGAAGTCCCGTGAACTTCACCAGTGAAACTGTAAATTTGAAACTTTGCAAAGTTGCCAATACCTTGAAGTTTGATTTCTCAAAGTGCTAATAACTTTGCAAAGGTGTGGAATTCACAAAGATACTGCAAATCAAAGTTTTCCAAACTTCACACACCAATATCTGGATCCTTGAGGGTAGTTAGGAAAAGCTCCCAGCCTATCCCTTGTTACATTTTGGATATCTTCAGAAAAATGACTGGGTGGAAAGTTGTACCCCAACAGATCAGAATAGGTACTAGGAAACAACCTTATTCTTCAGTCTTGCAAGGTGTTTTTTCCTCCGATCCAATATACACAATAACTCTGCAACTTACAACCCATATGATTACTGCACAACTTATGGGTACCACAATCCCCAGGAAAATGTGGGATGTCTGGTTATTCAGCCATGGTAGGCTGCAAGTGAAGGGCAATCTAAAACACAAGAGTGTTTCTGAGAGGTTATGTTTACGGTCTGAGTGTACAATCCAGGAAGAGTCCATGGTCTACTTGTTTTCCACTACTCTTACATTAAGAATTTTTGGATGCAGTTAAGCAACAGATGGGGAGCAGTTCATTAAACATACAGTATGTCTTATGAAGCCTGGTCCTCAGATATATATCTACTTTACATTCTAAGGCCACAGTATCCCTACAGAAATAATTATATGAAATGTTTTCATGCTGCACACATAAAACTACTCAAGTGATATGTGTGCTGCAAATATG
This sequence comes from Neoceratodus forsteri, assembly GCA_016271365.2. Classification (NCBI taxonomy): domain Eukaryota; kingdom Metazoa; phylum Chordata; order Ceratodontiformes; family Ceratodontidae; genus Neoceratodus; species Neoceratodus forsteri. Next base: position 1,265,575,816 of record CM028129.1, read on the forward strand.
ATTTAAATGTTAAATTGGAACCAATTGCATGCATACTGCATGTGTGCAGCAAGTAAGTATGGAAACCATGATTTGTATGTTAACTTGGGAAAGACTGCATGCATGTGGCATGCATGCAAAAAGTAAGTGATCACTGCCCACTTAAAAGTTAAGTGACTTGCTCAGAATCACACCAGACACAAGTGAAAGTTGATGAAATTCAAACCCAGGTCTCCATGTCTCCAAATCTCCTCGCTTGTAGTTCAGTGCCTTTAGCCACTAGGCCATACTGTCTACAGGCATATGGCTTGCTTGTACTTTAATACATACTGTATCTGAATACATCTGCATGCATGTGGCATGCTTGCAGTCAGTGTTATGCTTTTCAGTTTTCTTCTCTCTCTCATCTCAGTTTCACAGTTGAACTGTAGCACACATACCAATGAAAACACATGTGGTTTTTCCCACCCCCAATACACAAACTTACCCACAAAACCACTTAATTAGTTCTGTATGGCCTGTACGTCTACTATTTTCTCTCCATAGTTTTGAATGCTTCAATGCAACCAGACTTTAAGGTACAAACACAAAAGTATCAATAACTCGACACACACACCCACATGGCCAGTCCCTCCCCCCCATGCATACACACACTGTAGCGGGTATGGTCATGCTGCTGCAGACAACCCACCAAGTATAGATTTGAGTAAAAAGTCTCTTACTTGAGTACTAGGGAGCTAGAGGCAGGAACCTTTAAGAGATGATGTCCATGGGTCAGAGTGCTGGGGAGTACCCCCTTGAAATGAATGGAGTTATTTTTCATTAGCATTTTATATGTTATGATGGTGAGTTGGAGAATAATGAAGGCCACTGTTCTACTAACAAGGCCATTTTTAGTCGAGAGGTTTGCCTTCATTAATCTCCAACTCTCCATCAATAATATATAAAGTAGTAATAAAAAAATGCCTCCATTCATTTCAATGGTGCACACTTCTGCAGCCTCCTTTGCCCTTTGTCATAATGGGTCTGAGTGTGGGGATGTGGAGATTAGCTTCACTGGGGGGGGGGGCATAAGCCTGACTATAGTCGGGCTCTAATGGTCTGTATATAACATACCGTTCAACTGTCTGTAAATGCAAAGGACAGCTCTAGAATGTCTGTGACATCTTTAAAAGGTACAACTTATTTGTTTTGACTGAAAAGTGATATGCAAATCAGGAAAAATTCAAATGTATAAGATTCATCTGTATTTACCATGGAACAGTGCATCAGATTTGGGCTTACACCCACCTAGTTACTAACCAATTTTTTTCTTGCCTGAAGTTCTGCCCCCCCCAAAAAAAAATAACTTTGTCCCAATTTTTCTCCCCGACTCCATTCCATTCTTTACCCATACCCTATGGGTCATGAAGCCACCCAAAAGTAAAAAAACATGAAAAATACATCAATATTTCAGTCCTTCCTCCTTCCCCAATCCCCCAGAAAAAAAAAATATTTAATTTACTTACCCAACCATATGGCTAGAACCTGCAGCATGGCATAGTGTGCCACCAGTCCAGTTTTCAGTCCACTGCCCCCTCTCCTTCCACCAGAAGCTGGATGCTAGAACCAACCATCACAGGTCCCCAACATGGTCTATGACCAAGTCACCTCACCAACCAAACCCACCCAACCTGGGTTGCTTTCTTCTTGATTAGTTGCTGCTGTGGCTGCTGCTGCATTGCACTGATCAAGGTCTATGAAGGCCACCCACACTGCTGTCAACACTGCTGCTAAGCCTAGCTTGCTGCCGTGGGGGGGGGCTGTGCTGTTTTTTGCAAGGCTAGCCTAGTACAGTAAGTAGGTAGCCTAATCTAGAGTTAGCTTCCAGCTCACCCTCTGATCCTTCAGCCACCAGGGGAGATGAAGACTCACTAAGAGAAGACCAACAAAAATATGCTGCCAGAACACTGCTACTGAGAGTTCAGTGCTCACCGACTCCTCCAAGCTGTAGTGTGCAGTCTGCCTACTCTGTGGTGGGAAAGACAGTGTCACACTTGCAAGACTCATGCATTCTTTCTTGGCTGGAGCTCATCCACACCACATGTGATTGTAGAGTTGGGGAAGGGCTTAAGACAAGTAGCACACACAGTATCCTTCTCAGAGGTGCTGCCTGTCAGTGGCATGGGTGAGGCGAGGGTACTTTGCACCATGCAGTTTAATGAATGGTTGAAAAAATGGTGTGGAGCACAGGGGCTTGGCTTCATTGGGGACTGGGGTTCCACCTGGAGGGACACCAGCCTATACTGGCAGGATGGTCAGCATCTGTCTAGGAAGGGAACAAGTCTTTTGGGCAATCGGTTAAAATGCTTCATTGGCAAGCTTTTAAACTAGTCAAGGGGGGAGGCACTGATAAGCAGCAGAAAAATCCCAGCCTCCCCCGACAAAACAGGGTACTAAATGAGAAAAAGACCAACGTAGAAAGGTCAGTGGGGGATGGTGCTACAGAAGGTAAAGTCATCAAAAAATGGAGAGCAATGAGTACCAATGCCAGTAGTCTGGGTAACAAGCTTCCTGAATTAGTGGCCTTGATGGAGGAGGAACATCTGAATATCGTGGCAGTCACAGAAACATGGTACACAAGAACCATAACTGGGATGTAAACATACCAGGATACACTATCTACAGGATGGACAGGGAGGGTAAAAGAGGAGGAGGAGGAGGAGCTCTCTACATAAGAGAAGGAATCAAAGCAACAGAATAAAAGGGTAAACAGGGAGGAGGAGAAGAAGCACTGTGAGTCAATTTGAGGCAGGCAATGGCACCACAATCCGCACAGGGGTTGTATAACTCCCTCTCAGGGGAGGAAATGGACAAGGAAATGATAGAAAGTATACTTAGAATGGCAGATAAAGTGGAGATATTGCTGATGGTGATCTGAATATGCCAGATGTTAACTGGAGTGCAGTTGCAGCAGCCACTTCTAAGAATGGGGTTATTCTAGATGCCCTACAGGGGGCATGCCTTAGACAACTAGTATTGGAACCCACTCAAGTGGGAACAATCTTAGACCTGGTCCTCTCAAATGGAGATGGAGAGAGGATCACAAATATAGAAGTGGGTAACCATCTGGGAACTAGTGACCATCGAACAGTATGGTTCACAATAAACACAGCAATAGAGTCAAGCCATACAAAGGCAAAAGTACTGGACTTCAGGAGGGCTGACTTTGCCAAAATGGGTGAGTGCCTAAGGAATGCACTAGCAAATGGGCAGGAAGGAGGGGTGGAAGAACAATGAGGAATAATAAAAACTGCCATCACAGAGGTAACAAGCCTTTGTGTGAGGCAAATAAACAAAACAAAATGATGTAAGAAACCACTATGGTTCTCAAAGGAGGTGGCAGTGAAGGTTCAAGAGAAAAAGCATTCAGAAAGTACAAGGAATCACAGAAGGAGCAGGACAGAGAATTGTATCAATTAAAGCAAAAGGAAGTTGGGAAGGCAGTCAGAACATCAAAGGCCTGAACTGAGGAAAAGATAGCCAACTCAGTTAAGAAGGGGGATAAAACCTTTTTTAGGTACATCAGGGAGCGAAGGAAGACTAAGGGAGGGATAGTGAGGCTTAATAAAGGGGAGCAGGGGTGGGCAGAGGGTGACTGTGAAAAAACAGAGATACTAAACAAATATTTTTTCTCAGTATTTACAAACAAAGAGGGGGAGGTACCTAAAACAAACAATAGAAACACTCTGGATACAGAAGTTGATACCAGCCCATTTACAGAAGAAAGGGTTCTGAAAGAACTCTTAAAACTGAAGGTGGACAAAGCAATGGGGACTGATGGGATTCATCTCAGAATTCTAAAAGAACTAAGGGTAGAACTAGTGACACCACTGACTACCCTCTTTAACAAATCATGGGAGGATGGGGTGGTACCTGAGGACTGGAGGAGGGCAGATGTGATTCCCCTTCACAAAAGTGGGAGCAGGGCAGAAGCAGGAAACTACAGGCCTGTTAGTTTAACCTCAGTGATAGGGAAAATGATGGAATCACTTCTGAAGGAAAGAACTGTCACGTACCTAGAGGCCAGAGGGGCACAGGACCCAAGGTAGCATGGATTCACAGCAGGAAGGTCAGGCCGGACAAATCTAATAGATTTCTTTGACTGGGTGACCAAAGTAGTAGATCAGGGAGGGGCTGTGGACATGGCCTACCTAGACTTTAGCAAGGCATTTGACTCAGTCACACACAAAAGATTAATATGCAAGTTAGCCAGCCTGGGAGTGGGTCCCAAGATGATAGCCTGGGTAAAGAATTGGATGGAGAATAGGACACAGAGGGTAATAGTAAATGGAGTCCACTCTGAAGAAAGGGGTTTACTAGTGGGGTGCACGTGAGGTTCAGTATTAGATCGGTCCTCTTCAATGTCTTTGTAGCTTACATTGCAGAGGGACTGGAAGGAAAGTATGTCTCTTTGCAGATGACACAAAGATCTGCAACAGAGTTTATGCACAGGTGTGGTGGAAAGGATGAGAAGGGACTTGGCAAGGTTAGAGGAATGGTCAAATGTACGGCAGCTTAGATTTAATATTAAGAAGTGCAAGGTAATGCACCTGGGAAACAAAAACCCAGGGGAAGAGTACACAATGGGGGGTGAGATACTAACAACAACAAAAATGTAAAGGGACCTTGGGGTAGTCATATCAGATGACTTAAAGGTGGACAAACAATGTGAGAGGGCAGTAAGGAGGGCTGGGGGGATACTGGGATGCATAGGGAGAGGCATCACCAGTAGAAAACAGGAAGTTGTTATCCCTCTGTACAGACAGCTGGTGAGACCCCATCTGGAGTACTGTGAGCAGTTCTGGAGACCCAGTCTCTGCAAGGACATAGACAAGATGGAAGCTGTCCAGAGGAAGGCAACTAAAATGGTGCAGAGTCTGCACCGGAAGACATATGAAGAGAGACTAAAGGAGCTTAATATGTATAGCCTCAAGGAAAGCAGGGAGAGAGGGGACATGATAGAAACTTTCTAGTACCTCAAGGGAATCAACAAAGTCCAAGGGGGTAGCATCTTTCAAAAAAAGAGGTGTGCAAGAACAAGGGGGCACAATTTGAAGATAGAGTGGGGGCGGCTCAGATGTAATGTAAGGAAGTATTTTTTCACAGAGAGGGTTGTGGATGCATGGAACGGCCTTCCGGAGGAGGTTGTGGAGTAAAAACAGTGGTTGAATTCAAGCATGCATGGGACAGCCATAAGGTAATTCTAGGGGGTTGGGGTAGAAAGAAGTAGGCTGCTGGTTAATTAGGATCTGCAGCTTATCCATTAGGTAGGGGAATGGGCAGACTGGGTGGGCCAAGCGGTCCTTACCTGCCATCAAATTCTATGTTTCTATGTTTCTATTGTGCTGCCGCTAATAGGTGGAGAGAGTGGATAACACAATACAAACGCAGTCGAGTCTGGAGAGTACCAGCAGCATGAGTGCACACAGGCCAGGTGGACACTTATTGTGCAAAAGAAAATCCAAATTTAAAGCCATTATTGCCACACCATAAGAACAACCTAGGCACAAATAAGGGGGGGGGGGGGCAACTGCCCTTCTGCCCTACCTTAATGACTCCTCTGTTTAATGGTAGAAATTCATTCTCAGGTGCTAATGGAATAGTTTCCACTGTGTTCTGAGGTACTATATTTCCATGTTTCATGATGTGTCCTGATCATCATGTGGGTTAGTGTCCCTTATTGTTTTTCATTTTGAGTGTCTATATCCCTCATTTCAGTGGCAAAATGTGAGTATGGTGCTTGCTTCCAAGACCCTACTCAGCACTAAGAGTACTGTGCATGGCCATAGTGTATATGCTCAATACAGAATGACAAAGGGAAAGTAAGTGAGATGAAACAGTCATGGAGAAGCACATTTATAGCACTAAATATGCATAAGGGATTTGCATGGTCCAAAACAAAAAGGGCAGGCTTCACAACACAGAGGCCTCTCTTCGTACATCTGGAATGGGGGATGTTGATTGGCTATATCCTAGGCATTTAATGAAGTAAGCAAACAATGCTTTAGAAATTAATGGTGATTTAATGACAAAAATCAAAACCATTAAACAACTTGCAAAAGGATCAGAATTAATGAGTTTACCAAATTTTTATGGGAATTCAAAAAAAAATGTATTTTAATGACTAATTGCTAGCAGTAGTATAAGAAATAGAAAATGATGTGTTTTTTTAGATGAGATTTGCACCAGCTTAGGTGCTGCATACATGGCAAGTGTGCAGCATATGAACCTGATGTGATGTTTAAATGATGTTCACACCAGCTTAACTGCTGCACTCATGTCAAGCGTGCAACACGCGAACCTGAAGTCATTTTTAGATGTTCACACAGCTTACCTGCTGTGCACATGTCAAGCTTGCAGTATGCAAACCTAATTTGCTTTTTAGACATGGTTCGCATAGATTCACTTTCTGTCTGCAAACTGCATGCAAACATTGCACAATTAAGCATGTGACATGCATTCTGCATGTACAAAGCACACCTATATTTCTGTAAGGGTAGTGCCCTTTATGTTACTCTTGCTGTTTTAAAATGGTGCATATGGTAAACTCAATGCCAATATATGCATCAGCAAACAGAAACATGTTTGTGAGTTCTAAGCAATAAAGTGGAGAAGGAACTATTATATATAAGACAGAGAATACCAGTAACTGCCAAGACAAAACTTTATAACTCTGTGGTCAAATACTATACCGAGCAAGCCTGACAGAAGGATTGCATAATTGTGATATTTTGTTTTGGGATTGTTCCTATTTTTTTTTCTTTGGTCCTTTTGTTTTTTTTTTTTATTTTTCTTATAATTATTTGTATAGGAATACATGCTGAGGAAGTAATACATTTATGGATTTATCACAATTTTTATGTTTCCCTGTTCCTCTGCTTGTATATAGCATTGTATACTATTTTGTTTTCTTTTTTGTTGATGTGTAAGTAATAAGCCACAAGACGGTGTGCATATAGGATTTTAATATATGCCCCAGGGGTGTAGTAAGGCATGGGGCTAAAGGCTGAGTGTTCATATCCCCTGGAGAAGTGTACTGAAATCCTGTGAGGCACACACTCTAGGGGCTTATTACACTTATAAAATGGTTCTAAGTGGATTTCTGGGGGAGGAAAGTGAGATTCAGCACATGACTGCATGTTTATAGAGATTACCTTGTCACTTTTGGCATCCCTCAATCCAGTTCCACAAACCCCATCACCACTGTCCCTCACCCAACAAAGTTCCACCAGCTGGCACCTCTTTCACTTTCTGTCTGACTTCCCCAGCTGAAGTCGACAAAGCCCTACTCACCCTTAATCCCTCCAAGGGCAAATGCCCCACTGACCTGGACTCCAAATTGTTATACTTGTTGGCTCCAGCCATCACTGCCCCCCCATCTTCACTCTGTAACCTCTCGTTCTCTCTAGCTGCTATCCCAGCCGAGTGGAAGCATGCCACAGTCATCCCCCTTCCTAAAGGCAGTGACACCCTGCTCCTGGGAATTACTGCCCGATTTTCCTCCTACCTATCTTGGCTAAAATTCAGGAACACTTAGTCCTCTCACAACTCTCCTCCTATTTTGATTCCTCTTCTTTTTTAGCACCCTAACAGTCTGGTTTTAGGAAGTTCCCCTCCACCCTCACCTCTCTCCTAAGACTCATTGATTCCATCCTCACTGGTATAGATAGAGGCCATATTACCTCAGCCATTTTTGTCAACATGGCTAAAGCCTTCAACAATGTCTCCCATTCCCTTCTTCTATAAAAGCGCTTTCTCTCGCAGGGATCTCAAGCATGGCCACCAGCTGGTTTCATTTCTACCTGATAGGTGATTCCAATCCATCAGAATTGGCAACATCACCTCTACTTCCCTTCCTGTTACCTCTGGTGTACCTCAAGGCTCAGTCCTTGGCCCGCTTCTGTTCTCCATCTTCCTCAATGACTTGCCCTCTGTCTGCCCTCACATATCCATTCACATGTATGCAAATGATACAGAACTGTACACATCCAGCTCCTCGACCTCTGATGTGGTGACCAGACTCCAGCAGGACTTCAATGCAGTTTAGCACTGGTTTTGCTCAAATCAAATCTTTCTCAATGCCAAGAAAACTGTCTCTATGACCTTCAGCACAAGGCAGAGACTTTCAAGGCTGCCCTCCACCCTCTCCTTCCACACCCTGGATGGAACTACTTTTGAGCCTTGCACCTCCTGCAGATATCTTGTGGTCTGGCTTGACCAGCACCTAGACTTCTCCATACATATTGATGCCATCCACAAAAAGCTTCACCCCAAGTTGTGCGCGTTCTGCCACAATCTTGGATGCATCCCACTGCTGGCTCATCATGCAATTGTGCAGAAGATGACTTAGGGACATAGGCCCAAATATTCAAAAGGGTTGCGCATGGCGCAACAGTGTTGCACCATGCACAACCCACTGATGCGCCCAGGTGCAATATTTAAAAGGGAAAAGTGTGCCTGTACAAATCCCGATGCGCCGGGGTGCATCAGTAATGTATGCAGGCACAGGTGGAGGGCCGTGCCCATGCATAAGCTGCACAGCCTGATATTCAGCCAGGCCATGCAGAGTTATGCAGGTGCAACCCCCTACCTGCGCCTGCACAACTTTAGGCAAAAAAAAAAGGATCAAGTCGAGGGCCACCCACAGGTGAGCTGCTGCATTGCAGGCACAACACAGCAGCTGCCACCTGTGGGTGGCCTCCACTTGTTCCTGGTGCCTCCCGCAGCCCAATCGTGGGCATAATAGTATCCTCCAAGCCCGATCACGGGCAGCAGAGCAGTCCCCCTCACAGCAGCCCGACCGTGGGCATAATATATTGTGTGCCTCACTCGGATTAGCCCATCGCGTACATACAGTACATCTCGCCTCGACTAGCTCGATCGCGGCATAGCAGCACATTCCTCACCCCTCATTCAGTTTATCGCTGGCAGGCAGTGCCACATTCCCTCGACCAGCCCGATCACGATGGCATCTCAACCCCCTCACATCCAGACCTTGTGATCAGTGGTTTCACCCTTCCGCCGACGGACGCCTCCTCGCTTCCCTGCAGCCAGCTGGCAGCAGCACCTCACCTGCCTGCTGCCCTCCATCCCGACCGACAGCTCGGGAGGCGAGGCCCATTGGTTCAGAGCATGAGCCAATGGCATGCAGCCCATACTGCTAAGGAAGTTCAGATATGTGAATGAATTAATTCATTCACATATCCGATTCGCCTTGTATGGTATAGAGTTACCCATTGGCTCATGCTCTGAACCAATGGGCGGCAGTCCTACCAAGGTTGTCAGTCGGAAGGGCGGCGGGAAGTGGCAGGCAGGTGGGGTGCTGCCACCCGCCGCTGATGGGGGGAGGGCGTGTGGGGCCCGTGGGTGGAGGTGGGGGCCACTAGATCACTAGGATTCTGGACATGGGGTTGAGGATGCCACCCACTATCGGGCTAGTCTGGGGCTGGGGATGTACTGTATGCTCACGATTGGGCTAGTCGGGGGTGGGGATGTACTGTATGCCCGCGATCGGACAGTCGAGATGGGGATGTACTGTATGCCTGCGATCGAGCTAGTTGGGGGTGGGGATGTACTGTATGCCTGGGATCGGTCTAGTCGGGGTGGGGACATTTATGTTATGCTGGCGATCGGGTTATGGGACATCATGTTATGCCCGCAATCGGGCTATTTGGGGGTGGGGGACTACCTGCTGCCTGCGATCAGGCTATGGGGGTACTTATTATGCCCACGATCGGGCTGCAGGGGACGCCGTCCCCGACAGCTGCTTGTCTGGCATGGCGCCAGGCGCAAGTCGTTGGGGATTACGCACCTGCATGCTAATGGCATGCAAATGGACTATAATTAGATGCAAATGGCCCCCGTATGCCTTGCATAAATTATATTCCCCATTTTACGTCACCTTTTGAATATCGCAGGTGCTGCGCATGCACAATGGAACTTGCGCCACCGCATCTGGAATGCTCCACTCTGACTATTTCATGGTGCAGTTCCACCGCACCATGCACAGTGGTTGTGGCCAGGAGGCGATATTCAGAGAAGTTGCTCAACAGCGCAACTCCGTTGAATATCCTGGCCACCCATGCGCAACTTTTTGAGCAGCGCAGGGCTTGCGCCACAGAATGGCACAGTTTGAATATCTGGCCCATAGTCTACAGTGTTGCCCCCTAAGTCCACCCTTGCCAGACTGGACCCCCTCTTCTATTCCTTCTGTCACTTTGCCTTCGACTGTCCTCCTAACACTCATCACTGTGTCCTATACCATAACCTAGACTTCCCCTCATTGCAGGACAGGTGTCACTCTCACTGTGCCAGTATCATGGCCAAATATTGGATGCAATCCCTCCCTCCCTCCCTATCTCACCTTTTTCCTCTTGGCCCCTACCATTCAGGGTTATGCACTGAGGAGAAATAACTTGCATCTACTGTCCGTTCCACTCATGTCAACCTTGACAGTCCAGTCGGCATTTACATATTGCATGCCTAAACTCTGGAACTCACTCCCCTCAGATATCCAGCATGCCTCCTCCAGTCAGTACCTTAACTCACTTCTCAAAAAACATTTCTCCCCAATCTGCACATGCACCCATGCAAGCTCTTGACTCTGTAAACAGGACCTCCTGAAATTGAGTTGTATCTATACTATGTACTGTTCCTTTATTTTGTTTGTCATATGCCTCGCTACTGTAATCTAACCTGTTACGTAAGTAATAATACCCAATAGGGTGGGCATTATTGGGATATAACGGATCGCCCAGGGGCATAATGAGGCCCAACGCCACAGGCGGAGGGCCTTATAGCCCCTGGAAGGTCCATTATATCCCATAATGCCCACCCTGGAGGGTATTATTACATTTAGAAAATGGGCTATATGTGAGTTTTTTTTTTGTAGAATATAAAAGAATAAAAAAAAAAACTATTAAAAGTAAGTGTTGTGGTAAAGTAGTTCTTGTATTAGTGGAATCACCACTGGAGGGCACTGCTATTTTTATTTTTGTTTGTATGAGGATGCTCTCCAGATTAAGTTGGGCTACTGCTTTGTCTCATCACGTGCCCACACAGAGAAGAGTACAATACTTTAGATTTGTTTTATAAACATTAGTGGGAACAGGGGAATGTATAGACTGGTGTTTTGATTTGGAGACTGGATGCAAAGGGAGGTACGTGTGTTTTTTTTGATGGGCTTTCATTGAAAAGTGGAGGTGCCGAGATTTTGACATGCTAGGTTCAGAGAATATTATCAGTGGTAACGAAAACAAAAGGGGGTGTTGTGTGGTAAAGGAAAAACACATGATTTAAAAAAATTTATATTTGTGTGTTGCTTCAGTATTTTTGGTTTGTTTACAAGGAAACAGTGTGGCTGAATGGGGGAGGGAGCATAAGTGATAGCATGAGCGCAAGAGGCACTCCGAGGAACCACCCATAGTTTTTTTTTTTTTTATGGAGTGGAAGAGACACCAGGCTGGATTTTAGGGAAATGCTTGGGTTTTATTTATTTATTGTTTTAAAAAATGTCTGTTTGCTCTTTCTTTAAAGCTGTGTAGTTTGACTAATGGTATACTATATAGTGATGTGAATGTCACTAAAAGCGAGTGGCAAGAACATAGCGGTGAGAAGTTTTGCGATTTGGGTGGCCCTAGGATCCTCTACGTAATGGGCATCCTGAATTGGCACTTGTTTTTTACCGGGCTGTTATTAAAAAATAACAGCCCGGGTGGCAGGCTGTTTCAGCCAATCAGGATGTGAGTTTCACTTCACCCATTATCTAATATATTTTACTGTCATATGACTTGTACAACTGCCTGTAGTACTGCACTTTACCTTGTATGATTATCTTGTAATGTTGTCTGAACAAGTTTAATATGTCTGTACTTCCTCTCACCCTACCCCCAGGGTGCATCTGGAATCAAGCAGTAGTCTGCTTAGCATGTCTTCCTGGCAAAACCTTTAAATAAATAAATAAAATTTAATACATGGTCATCTGACGTCTGTTGGCCAATAATATTTCTAGATTTTATTCTTCCCATTTCATAAGTTGTTAATAAAGAATTCCACTTCTATTTTTGAAAAGTACCATAGGGTCTTTAATTTCCACCTGAACAACTACCAAAACAAGAAGACAGGACATCAGTTTTACATCTCATTCAAAACACAGCACCTACTGTGTCAATATTGGGAAATACCCCCAGTTCCTGGTGTGGAGCTAGAACCCACAACCTTCTGATCTTCTAGCCTCAGACATGAGTGTACAACCTTCTAAGCCACTGACACTGACATAAGATTACAGAGTTGGCACAAACATGCTCATTCTTTGATGTCAATGAATCTAACAAAACTGGTGAAAATGCATTCTCTAGTTGTAATGTAATAGGGGTTTATCATTTTGCAGTTCACATACTTGTGAAATATAATTTTAACATCTCTGAATGTGTGAAGGTTTGTAACACAATACCCATTAAAGCTAGAAACCTGGTACATGACTCCAAGAGGTAAATTTCCCATACCTAATATAGCGCAATTTGGATGAATACTTATTAAACTAGATGGTAATAACTGAAATGTAAATTGTGGTGAAATTTTGCAAAATTGGTGTGACAATTTCACAAAATTTTGCATAAGTGAAAATTCAAGTTTGTTAGAATTCTGCCAGCACAAGATACAGTTCACCCAGTTCAATCCAGAAGGTTTCTGCTGCAAAGCAATTCAGATCATTGCCAGGGTTAGCCATAAGTACTGAAGGAAGGCAAATCTTCAATGAGACTCAGGCTCTATGAGACTATCTTATAGCAAGGTCACACAGTAATGTTTAGGGAAATTTATGCTTGCAAATCAAATTTAATTTTGATATACGATCGAATCTTAAAAAACTAGCTAAATGCAATATACAAATAAAATAAATAATTGGGAAGGGCTGGTATACATGTAGAATAATAACAGCAAGGGGCTAACAGGTGATAAGCCATAAGCTCAAAGGGAGACATTACATTGTGTCCATTGGCCACTAAGCTGGAATTATTCTCCATGGCCCAATTCTCAAACTCGGCACAAGCCGCCTCCAAAGGCAGCTTTGCGCCATCGCCCAATGCCATGGACTCTGCACCCAATTCTCATTGCATGGGGTCCAGATGGCAAAGTCCCATGGGTTGCAGCAACCTACAGCAGTGCGCCAAACAGAGGGTGCACCTGGACAGATTGCCACAAGCCTGAGGCAATGTGCAGAAATGTGCATAAGCACAGCCAGTCTAGCACCCCCCGGTTACCTGTAATAATATAAAAACTGTCAGCGGGCTCAGTTGGTAGCACATCTGCCTCTGGACCAGAAGGTTGTGGATTCTCATCCCACACTGGAAGTGGACTCGTACCTAAATGCTGGCACCCGAATGCAGTATTAGGGGGTGCTGTACTGTTGGGGTGTGCTGTCTTTTGGATGCGGTGTTAAACTGAGATCCCTTCTACCCATCCTGGTGTTGTCCTGGTGGGTGTCCAGGTTGAAGTAAAAGAACCCAGGGGCACTTTCCAGTGTCCTGGCAAACATTCCCATTCCCCCCCCAAAAAAATGGTTCGTGCAATTGTCCAGGCTGCATGTGGGTGTTGATGTACGATATGGCCACCACTACACATTCAGTCACTTCACTACCAGTCTAACATTGCTTGTAAAGTGCTTTGGGATACATTGTATATGAAAAGCACTATATAAATGTTGATCCTTCTTCTTCTTCAAAATAACCCTGGTGGCCTAGTGGCCCCCCTCACTGATTCCTGATGATTATTAAATAAAATAGTATTAGCCCTTTTCCCTGGTAGTCTAGTATCCCCCTTCCCCATCCCCAATCACTGTTAATATAAATAATAATGTGCCCCTTTCCCAGTAGTCTAGTTCCCCACACTGTCATTGTTACATTAAATAATAATTTGCCCCTTTTCCTGGTAGTCTAGTAGCCCCTCCTGGTCCCTATGACCCCAAAATTACTACATCAGTTAACATCTGGTGGTCTCATGGGCCCTCCACCTCCCACCAGGAAATGCCCTACCACCCCACTCTCCCCAACCAGTAAAGTAGTGGGAGAATGACGCAGCCCACCTCTCACCACCACGGCCAGCCACTGACTGAGCTCTGAATGAGCTCGTACTGTATATAGTACTCGCTCAGTGAGCTGTCACTCACTGAGTGAGTACTATATGCAGTACATGCTCATTCAGAGCTCAGACAGCATTTGACCATGGTAGTGAGAGGTGGGCTGTGCCAGTCACCAGCTCCATTATGGGTGGAGGGCAGTGGGGTGGTAGAGCATTGCTGGGTGGGGGGACCCATTAGACCACCAGGTGCTGATTAATACAGTTATCTGGATGGGGGAAGGGGGCCACTAGACTACCAGGGAAAAGGGAAAAAATTTTATATAATTTAACAATTTTCGGGGATCGGGGTTGGGGAGACACTAGACTTCCAGTGAAAAAGGGCATATTATTATTTAAGCAATATGGCACGAGTTAGGTGTAGTGTTATTGTTAGAGCACGCTACTCCTGGGGTGGGTTGAAGTACCCAGGCTGTTTAGTAAGCTTCCACCACCCCAGGAGTGACGCTTATTACACGATAACACACATCCCTGGAGTGCCTTATTGCTATTATACAATGGCTCGTGGTAACAAAAAATAAAAAAAGAAAAAAGTATGTTTTTATTTATTTTTATTAGATTTTCTGTGGGTAAGTATACATTTCAAAAAGAAATCCTATTTTTTTGTACCACTGGTGGCGCTGTTGCTTGGCTGATGCTGTGTACAGTCCTGAAGCACTTGTCATTGAGGTTCTCTTTATGTGATGCGAGGGACGTTGAAATGTCGCTTCATGTCAGAGTTTTGTTTCACTTTTGAATGTCTTCAAAAGTAGCTGTGGAGCACGGTAAGCAACTAACAGTTGCGAATGTCACCTGGAGGCTGGTAGTTTTTATGTGAGTTCCTTGTTTTAGTTGCAATGAAGAGCGAGGGCAGAGGGAATGTTTGAAGTTGCTTCCGACAGTCAGCCGGGTTAGTCAAGCCGCCGGTTTCGAATAAAATGCTGGCAGCAACCATTGATTGAATTCTGTGACTCAATTGTGGTGGTTGTTTTAATCTGAGAGGCTAAGAAAATGGGGCGGCTAAAGTGTCACGGATTAATGAGGCTTCACAGCAGCAGTGTCTGTAGGACTGGTAGCATGATTTGTGTTATGCGGTCATATGTGTGTGCCTGGACTTAATACAGTGATGTTATAGCTTAATATCACCACTGTCCGAGGCACACACTGACCAATCAGAGTCCAGGAAATTTTCTTGCCATTGTATAATTATTTTTAACAATGATCAGGGATCAGGGTGGCGGGACACTAGACTGCCACAGAAAAAGGGCTAATTATCTTTTAATGTAACAATGATCAGGGACATCAGGGAAGGAGGATCATGGCACATTGCTGCTAGCAGGGCAAGTGCCCCACTGGTGACATTTCTAAGTACCCTCAGACCAGCCAGTGCTAGTCCAAGGGTACTTAGAAATTTCACCACTGGGGAGGTTTGTGAATTGTGCTTCATGGATATGGCAGCCTGCATTTGCCACAAGCCACTGGCACCATGCTGCAGCACAGTGTGTGGTGAAAGGGCAGTGCAGGACCCACTAGGTGCAGGCTGCAGGCAGTGGCATGGCCTGCTGCATGGTGCTCCCAGGGCACCATTTGGCATACGCGGGCACTTTGCGTATTATTTGGATGCAAGCCTCTTGTGCTGCCCTGGGAGCTTTGAGAATTGGGCCCCATGTGTCTTGTCCTTTTCATTTTCAAAACGGTATTGCATAGAATTAAAAACCTGTTATATCTTCAAAAGTAACACTTTCACTGTAATAAATAATTTATAATTAAAGAACCCAAAACTGCACTGGTGCATGTGACCTCTGACATACTAAACTATTTGTAGAATGGCTTGGTTGTGGGTTCAGTCTTTGTCAGTCTTACAAAGGCATTTGACTTAGCCAATCATGACCACATCCTGGCTAAACTAAAGACACCTGAGTTGGATGAGGGTGACCTTTCCTGTTGCTGATTTCATAACTACCTGATCAACAGAAAACAAAGTGTTAAGTGGCATTAAGGTTTATCAGATTTTTGGGTTATAACAGATGGAGTCCTGCAAGGTTTTATCTTGGGTCCCCTTCTGTTTTCCCTATTTATTAATGACATGTCCAGTAATTGTGGAGGTGCCATGTTACAATTCTATGCCAATCATACTGTCCTATACAGGACTTCTATTAAATTGCATGGATCAATAGCAACCTGGAAAGGGACTTCAATCAATCAATCAAAATCTTTATTTACCCAGGTGATCACCATTGAGCAAGCTCATTTACAAGGTGGACCTGCAGTTTGCAAGGATGAGGGTACAGAATAGAGTACAAGTAAAATATACATAAAACAACAGTAGCAAGAAGTATACAACAAAATATATACAGTGTAGAAATAAAAGTAAATAATATATACACAGATGCCTTTATAATCCTATCCATCAATAACATGTTCATAGCCTGTAAAGGAGTCACTGGGATATAGAAAAGCGCACACGTAGGAGGCAGGGATGCTGCAGAAAGATTCTGGGATACTAAGCAGGTGGTATCAGGGCAAAAGAGTGGGCGATGGGGGTGTGTTGCAATGATGAGTATTACGGTGAGACTGGAATGGACTGAGGTGAACCGGTAGTACCGGTGGGACTAGAATGGACTGAGGGAGGAAACTTCCAACAACTTGAAACCTGGTTCTTGTCAAACAAACTTGTACTTAATGTGAAAAGACCAAAGCTATGCTCTTTGTACACAGGAGGCTAGACACTGAGAAACAACACCTCCTAAGGTTTCCACCACTGGCAGCTCTCACCTTGAAGTGGTGAGGTCATTGAAATATCTTGATGTCTTACTCACCAAAACATGACATTTGGCCCCATGTGAATGTAATAGTCAAACTCTGCATCAGAAACTGGGCCTCCTGAAAGGCTTTTTCCTGTCTCTCAGAGGAAGCTCACCTTGCCATTGCAGGCAGACCCATAATGCCTGTACTCTTCTATGGTGCCCCTGTCCTACAGGCCATGCAAGATTCAAACCTAAGCAGACTCAAAACCCAGAAATGCAAAATTTGTCACTTTGTGGTTGGTACTTCCCCTACAGATCACCACTGTGGAGTGCTCACAACTCTTGGATGGCCCTTGTTTGAAGCAGGGTTGCAATATCCATCACACTGCTTTACCTTTAAAATAGCTAAGCTTTCTACACCCCTTGCCTCATGGGAATATTACAGTATAAGCAGCATGCTAGACCTCTGCACTTCACTGCTAGTTCTTTACTGAAATCCCTTGGGTATGATCTGGATCTGGAAGGAGATCATTTTCACTTGTGTCCCCTTTCCTATGGCATTTACTACCCCAGAGATTCAAAACTGCCTTACCCTTGTATTATTTACAAAGAGGCTCAAAACTACTCACTGAGATGAACCAGTGCAGGTGAAATGGCCACATGCCACATACTTATCTATACAATAATCTTAAGGCTGACCCTGGTGGTACAGCCGGCCTAACAGTGTAGCTTGTGTTTTTCTCCTGCAGTACCTGATTGTGATGTTGTCTTGCTGTACAGTACCTGTGATTCTGCTAGTTGGTACTGAATGTGTATACCATCTGTACTAGAATTGTATCTAACTTCTGTTCTCTGTATGTAGACTTTCTTTTATTTTCATTCTACTTCTCCCTCTTCTTGTATTATAATCTTGTTCAGCACTGTAGTCACTGTGAAAAGTTTTATTCAACTGTATGTAACTAATTCTGGGTCGCACCTGAAAAAGGGACTTGCCTGTCTCAGTGGGCCTACCTGGTCATCAAAATTCAAATAAAATAAAAATAACTAAGACCTGAGGGAAGTAGCAAAGTTTTGACTTCTTAACTGCCTATTTAAAAGAATTTATGCCTTCAGGCAACTTTTACAGCTTAGAAAAGCAACATTAATATATGCACACAATGTATATTTTCCACAGTGTATTTTATTGACATGTTAAACTGTCACAGTAGGGCAATTTCACCACCAATGTAAATAAATAATACACTTATGGGAAGTTACAACTCAGCATATGGCAGGGGTAACTTTCTTGTTCCCTGCCAGATTAAATTCTCTTAACACATTGAAATGTTAGTGTTTTAAAAGTCATCCGGACTTAATAAGGAAATACTGTACAAATGGTTATTCATTTTCAGCTTATCTTAAAGCTGGAAAACCTTTACAGTTCACTGTGGACCATGCTAGTTGAGTCATGGGTCTTGTAAAATGCAAACACTAATTAACCCAGGCTGCTGTAATATGCTAAATTTAAGTTTAGAAAATTGTGAGCATTGTAAACTCCCTGCCAGTATAGTAAACACCATATAAACATACCGTATTCATCTACTGCTTGCATGCATCAGTTATTCCTACAGCCAATTAGAATTTCCCTCAAATGTCTCTTTTTCTATAATCCAACCAGCTATCACATCTACTCTAAACAAAAGTTCTACATTGAAAACTGTATATTTTTGTAAGACCCAGAAAGTTTGGCTATGTCAGTAATTTACCCCATGAGGCAAGTAGTCCTAATAAAGTTTCCTCTCCGAATACTGCAGTTTTGAAATGAGATCATTCTTATTTTTACATGTATTTTAGCACCTGTACTTTAAGTCAAGATGTCTATGATGATGTTTAAAGAAGCTCTTCACTGCATCCATCTACATACTCTAAAGGATACTTACCTAACCTACAGTATTTCTTCTTTTATTTATTAAAATTACTTCATAGGGCTTTAAAGGCCTAGGCCATGCTATTCTAAAATCCTGGATTGCAGTCACTAAATGTTTGCTCCAGGAGCAAATCAGTACCTGAAGCAAACCACAGGTATACGGGAAAATGCAGAAGTGCATTCTGAGTGCCAAAGGCATGATCCAATTTACCAGCCAGGAATAGTATACCATTATGCCAGAAGTATTTCCGGGGCATCCAATAGCAAAGGACTGGGTGGAGGCCCAAGGACCATGTTACCATAAAATAGTTAGGAGTTCAATTATAGAGCATCTCAAGGAAAGCAGTGGCATGACATATGTGTCTTGAAATACTCCTTAATCAAGACCTTTACCAAGTGGAAGCTGGAAGGGATCATTAGTGAGAGAGGAAGGCTATCCCAAGTGTTTGCTTTATATCTTTATATGTAAATGACCCCATAGAACTAGTAAGGTGCTATGAGGCCATGTGCATCCCATTAGCGTCTCCTTACAGGCCAAAGCAAACACAGTTTGTGGCTCCCCCACCAAGTTACCCAGGGCTGCTAAAAGCCTGTTCACTCCAAACACCTAGCTATGTAATGCCATTTATTTCCCTGGTGTCCAGTGGTCCCCACCCCAATTGCCTAGTCATACAATAAGACAGTCATGGGTGATCCAGTGACCCTCCTGCCCCCATAGGATAGCCAACCTAACTAATCCCCAACCCAATCCTCACCATCTCCATGTCCTCTGGCACCCCCACTCACCATAGGTGCACCTCAAAAATGACAAGTTGCACAGCCCTACTGTTCACCACCACACTGTGGACTGAATGATATGGCCCAATCATGAGCCTGCTGCAGAAACAGCTCATTCAATTAGCTGCTGGCTGCTGTGATGAGCTTTAGGGCTCTGCAAGTTGCTGTTGGAGGGGGCACGTCTATGGTGTGTTGGGGAGACGGTGGTGGGAGACTACATGGGTGGGATTGGTTAGGGGGATGTTGTCCTATGAGAGGCAAGATCAGACCACTGGACCACCAGAAATTATGCAATGCATGGCTGGGTGATTGGGGGGGGGCAGGAGGATCACTGACTCACTGGGGTTATGCCAATGTGTGGCTGGGTGATCAAGGGTGGGAACCATTGACCACCATAAAAAGTGTGTTATTACATGGTCAGGTGTTCAAGGGGCAGCAAGACCACTAGGCACCAGGGAAATGGATGTTACTAAGCAGCAGGGTGTATGGTGGCAGGAGGACCATTGGACACCAGGAAATGGATGTCACAACATGACTGAGTGTTCAAGGGTGGGGAACCATTGGACGCCAGGGAACAGTATGCAAATACATGGCTAGTAGTTCAGGGTGGTTTATGGGGGCACAGGTCATAACACCTGGTTTGGGAAGGTGGTGACTTGCAAGGCACTAACAGCTAGTTACTGCCTCTCCTATCCTATCAATATGCTGGTGCACCTATATGCAAGGTACTATCAGATGCTTTGCACAGGTGCACTGGCATGGTGATTGGCCACTCACAAATGAGTTATCGACTTGTTAATATTGTCATCCATTATGACAACTTTGTACTCCCCTGCTTTGGGAGCACTAAGCAGTGTTAGTGATTTGCTAACCAGTTTAGATGATGTGAACAGCCTTTGGATGTTCAGCTGTAGTGCTGCCTGAAATTAATATTATCTTTTAAAAGTAGTCAACTATTGCTGTTTTATAACTGATATAGTTTGTCTCTTCCTATTTGCTAAATAGAAAATGTTGTACCTGACAGTATCAGGAATGATGTGTGGAACAGCACTCTGTCTGGTGGCAGGCATATCTAGTTCTATTCCTCATGATACCTCATCAGCACTATGACCTCACTGACAGCGACATCACAGCTACTCAGCAAGTGTCAACCCATGCTACACAACAAGTCACTTGTGGCAACACAATGAGGGAGATCATAATGCTGATGAGGTATGAGGAGGAACAGACTAACTATGTCAGCTGTCAGGTAAAGCACTGCTCTTCACATCAAACCTAACACAATCAGTTAGAATACTTTGTAATGAGCAAAGAGATAAAGCAAACCCTACTTCAGAAATAAAAGGAAAGGAAGAACTGAGTACTTTCAAAAATTAATAATTTCTGCTTGCTAGTTTGGTGCTGCTGGCTCTTTAATTTAAATGCTGCTGTTTACAAAATGCTGAATCTGCATTTATTTAAAGAAGACAAATGCAGTTGTGTACTTAGCATTTTAAACTGTAAAAAAGCCACTACTGTGTTAAAGACCCACTCTAAGAAGCCATTAAAATGGTTGTTGATGTGATGTAACTAGAGGGAGAAAGCTCAAGCAACCATATGGCAAACATTATTTACTGCACTACTGTTATAGAAGGATTAAGACCATATGGGCATAAGAGAGAATGCCCCAGGCCTAGGTCCCCACAGAGGCCCATAACCAAAGCTTTCAGTTAAAAAACAAGCTTCTGCTATCCCTTTCCATTGTGAAGATACTGTATGCTGCCTAGAACATCCACACAGGCTGCTACTCTGGATCTACAGAAAGATAACAAATATTGACTCCAGCAATAAGAACAATGGCGTGAACTGTGACTATTTAATTTTATTGGGGTAATTGATTCAAAGGTGTTCGGTAGTGCTGGGTGAAACTTTAAAATTAGTTTCAGAAAATTCCAACTAATTCTGCAGAATTCCATTGGGAGTGGGACTGCAAAATTCTGTAACAGAATATATTTAAAATTATGTTGTTTTGTCCTCAAATTACAAAAGAAAACATTTTTTGTCTGAAAAAAAAAGAAAAGTTGGTGACAATTACATGTGAATCCTTTTGAAGCAAGTGAGTAAATCTTATCAGAAATGTACCCAATTGCTGCCCAATGGCTCTTAGACCTGCCTGGTGGTTTCATCTTACTGGATGTCTTGATGGTCAGCTATCTATTTAGAAATGGTCCTCAGATACTGCAGTGAACATTGACTATTCAGTGTAAACTGGAAAAGTTTTCCTTCACTAAAAATTACATGAAGAAAACAAACCTGCAGTTTGAATAAAAATGTCATATTATAATTTTGCAATTCTGTGGAACTTACCAAGCAACTCAAAAGTGACCCTACCATTCTGCCGGAATTCTATCTGCAGAATTCATCATTTCAGGAAGCTGTAGTGTTGAGCCATTAAACTGCTAATTTTATGAAGCTGGGCAATAAATATAGAATAATGCCTGTGCAGGGAGGGATTTTCACACACCGAGGGTGTAATAATGCATAAACCTTGAGAGCAAAGAGTGAGAGCTTTATGAGATTATGACACACTGAGGTTGTGTGAGACATCTTCGTAACACAAACTTGGCACAGGCTTTGTTTTGTAAGACTGTTGCAAAGTGTTTTAGGTAGCTTCTTCGGCATTCAAAGTACTGACTTACGGCACCACAAGAAACATCAGTGTATGAGAGTGGTTGTTGTGGGAACAGGAGATGAAGGACTACCTCGAGCTAATGTATGTTCATGCTTGGCACTAATGACAGTGTAAGCCTGCAAATGCTGTAATAGCCCAGCATGATGTCATACCAGATTATTATGGCATTTGAAAACTTGTCTGACCAAGTTGATACGTTGGGTAACCAGTTATTATATATTATAAAAAGGGTCTCAGAAATGCTGCAATCTGATTGGCTGTTAGGATTCCAACAGCCTTACAGTACATTAATCCATGTTATACTGTCATGTACAGCTTGATTACCATAGAACATGGATTCTTCTTTTCAGCATTCCATCCTCTAGCACTGCTGAGTGACTGGAATACTGCATTCTGATTTTGAACCAGCATTCTTAAACTGTTGGTGGAACAACTATTTTATTAAAAATCTCCCCCTAAATGAAGAAAACATTCAAAAAGTATACTTTTAACACTTTTCTTTTGGAATAATTTTTTATAATAGCAATAAGGCACTCCCAGGAGTTAGATTAACAGTCAGTTAATCACCCCCTAGGGGCAATATGGCACTCGGCTTCACCTTGTGCCACATTACATCCCTAGAGGGTGATTAACAGACTGTTAATCTAATCCCTGGTCATGCCTTATTGCTTAAGTAACTTACATTTGAGAATGTATTTAAAATGAGATAGTGTGTCTTTTTATACCCTGCAAACTTTTTTCTTTAAATCTTCAGCTGTGTGAAGTTTCTGCCATTCACTTTTCATAAAGTTTTTGAATTGTGGAACACATCATTGAAAAATGTTCACAAATTGTAAATTAGGTCTGTGACAGTCACTGTCAAGGAGTGTGCACCTATGGTGGGTGGGAGCCAGGTGGTAGGGTAGTTGTTGTGGGATCTGGGTGAGGGGTATAGGGTGGGGGCAGCTGTCCTACAGTGTCCTACAGGGGGTTGGGGTACCACTGGACCACCAGGGAATATGCCAATGCATGACTAGGTGATGGGGGGGTGATGTCATAACATTGACAGGAAATGTGGAAAATATGCTGTATATTGCATTTCTATGAAATTCTATTCTATTGATATTTATTTATTTATTGGAAGGGCTTGGCCTGAGGATCAATGTGGGGAATAGCTCCTCCCACAACCTCTATTTAAGCCCCCACTAATGCACTTCCCTTGCTTAGGGAGTGTTTTCCTTGGCTCCCTGTGTGGCTTGTGTGACTGCACCTCCTTTGTGCTCTGCTGCTTTGTCTAGTGTGTTTTTCCCCTTGCTCCTTCTTTCCCTTTCCCGTTGTTTTTCTGTGTTTCTGCCTCCCTTGATTTTTTCCTGTGTCTGTTTGTTTTCTTTTGCTACCCCCCCCCCATCTCCTAGCTTCCTCCTTTCCCAGAGGTCCCAGAGTTGTCTCCTTTCGTTTTCTTTTGGGCTTTTGATGCCCCTCCACTCAGAGTTTTCGACTGCCCTCGCTGCGTTCCCCGCATTTCCCATCATTCCGGCAACTTATTCTGGAAGCACTCCTTCCCATCCACCCGACAAGCTTCCTTCTCCTCCATGACTCCTCAGCACTACAGGATCAGCCTACAGACACTGGTCCTCCAGTCTCAGTGAAATTACCTCATCTACTCCACTCGTAAGCTGTCTCTTGGCTTCTGTAAGTGCCTCTGCATTTTGTGCTCCAGATGCCGGCCTGTATATTCCTTCAGCCTGGTATGCTGAGAATGTTCTGGTATCTCATCATGGAGCTCTGTACAGACCTTTCTAGCCTGCTAGTAGTGGCTTCAATTGAAACTTTTTGTTTTTCTCACATGGCATGTTACCGTTTCCCTTGCTGGGTGGCTGTGTGAGTGTGGGGAGAGGGAGTTGGCCCAACTTTAGATAGGACACCAATTGCTTCATGTGGAACTGAATTTGCCTGTCCTCACTCAGTGGAAAGGCTCTGGCACTACAACAGTACTGCAGCTTATAGCACAACAGCATGCATTTGGCTCCAGCTAGGTTTGAACCTGTCTTCTTCTGGGTCCCAAGCTAGCACTGTGGCTGCTAATCACACTACATTTTCAATGTTTACATTCCTACACAAACTGAGCTAAGCACACCCCTGGAGACATATACTGTATAAGTGCATTTCTCAGTATTCGCTGTAGATAAGCTCTGGACGCTGAAATCAAACTCAGTTCTGCAGGATATGTCACTGTACTTTCCTATCACTTGGCAACCTGATATGTAGCATGTCTATTTTGACATAGGCATCTGATTACTAGCTGCTAACAACTGCTGCCCAATGCACTACTACTCACTATATTTTAATACTGCTCTCCCATTTTACAGGACTGTCTATACCACATATGCTACACATTACCTGCAGTCTAGCAGTAGCTAGAGTCTTCTCTGCCACCATTTCATGGCTTCGTGATACCTGCAAACAAGGGAGGGTTGACAGTTAGGTTAGCTGAGTTACTTCCATTGTGCATTCCTCCATGGTGTGCGATGCCTCTCTTCTGCCCACATTTTAATCCCTCATTTCCTCCTTATTTCACACTCCAGGTTGCTCCTGGTACTCACCTCTCCATAGCCACTTGTCCTACTCCCCTCAGGACTGATTGGGGAGTCATACTTCGGTCCCTTCACTCCACTGACTCTACATACCTCACTTACTCCTCATCTGCTCCTCCAGTCTCATTTTCTACATTACCACTCCACTCCTTGTTCTTCCTTTGATTCCGTGGATTCCTTCCTTCCCATGTCATGCTCCATGGTTCCTCCCCTACTCATATTGTTCTGTTTATGTGTCTTCTATGCCTACCATGCTGTCTCTCACCATGACATGTACTGATTCATCATCCTCTCTCAGTTCATTTCCTACCCTACTTTCTCTCTACAGCAGAGTTTTGCACTTTTGCCAGCCCATACCAGCAGTATTCCGGACTTCGCCTCTAACTCATACCTTCTGAGGTGCCGAGTGAAGGTAGGCTTCCCCTGTCTACTGGGGATGGGATTCCATTACAACCACTACAGCCTACTTCCCAACTTGACATCCTCCATCCCTATCTCTGCTTCGCAGCATTGAGCGAAGGTTAGCTCACCCCAACTACCAGAGATGGGAGCTATGTCTACAAACTACAGATTGAACCATACCTTCTCTACCACATACCAATTGCTGCTTCCCTTCAGGAACAGAACTCTTATGCCCCATGTACCCTCCTCATTCTAACCATTCCTGGCTGACTCACATCACCATCATCTGTCTCTGCTGTCCCTGACAGGTACCTGGGTCTACAGTCTACTTCTTCAACTTATGCATTCTCAGCCTGCTGCCCAAAGTCTACTTCCCTCCAGGAACATGACTTTGCCAAACTTGCCTTTTCCTTATTACCCTGTCTGCAGCCTTGTTTTATCATCCTATTCACTGACTTCCATGGCTGGGAGCCAGAGTCCGCTGCTTCACACGTGTTCATTCTCCACCTGCTATCTGAAGCCATGTCCCTCCTAGAACTGGACCTCCTACTGCCAGCGATCTCCATTTCTCATTGCCCACAGCCCTTCTTCCAGCCTCACACACTACCTTGCCCGGTCCTTAGCCTGAGCTTGCATTGCTGTGTCCACTGTCTGTTTTCTCTACCCGATGCTGGTCGCCGCTTCCCTTTGGGAATGGAGCCTTTTCACTCCACCTGCCTTCCACCTCTCAGCTCTACCTGTGACATCAACTGTGGGTATTCTTCCCATCTATCAGGCATGGTAGCCTGTTACTGGATCTTCTCTTTACTACATCCCCTGACTCATGCTCAGTTGCTGCTTCCCTTCTGAACCAGTATCTTATCAACTTGTTTGCGCCATCTTGCCAGTTTGCCACTTCCCTCAATCACAGGATCCCTCTGCTTGAATGAATCACACCTTCTTCTCCACTTGCCATCCCACTCTTCTATGGACCCTCATACTTGACCCCTGGCCTCCTCTCCCTTATGATTTGGTTCTTGCCAGC
Organism: Neoceratodus forsteri; assembly: GCA_016271365.2. Classification (NCBI taxonomy): domain Eukaryota; kingdom Metazoa; phylum Chordata; order Ceratodontiformes; family Ceratodontidae; genus Neoceratodus; species Neoceratodus forsteri. Next base: position 1,265,602,049 of record CM028129.1, read on the forward strand.
TGGTCCAGTATCTCTTTTGATCCAATTTGCCTGCCTTTGGGACTTCCTTGCTGTAGGTCTCCCTAACAGTTGATGGTCGAGTTTCATTTCCATTTCAGATGTGGGACTTTTATCTTTTGCTCAACTCCCTTCGTCCCTTCTATGGAGCGAGAACCATCGTCAGACATAGGACTACTGTCCACAACCCGGATGATCTGGTACAGCGCTTGCTTTGACCTCCATTGATTGACTTCATGTGACTGCTACAGCCTTCCTGCATCCTGCTTCTGTTTGCTGGGGCCAACCTGGTTTAGTTCCTTCCAGCATGGTTTGTCATCAGTCTTCGCCTAGCTCATCGCCTTCCCTGGATAGTTCCTCCAGTTCCTCAGGATTCAGTCTGGACTTCCTTCCCATTTGATTGGCTGCCTCTCAACTCTGCCCTGCAGGCTCAGGGCTTTGTGCTGTCTGTTGTGGCTCTTTTGGGCCTAGTACCTTATCTCCGACCAATACTTCTACCAGGTCAACTGCTCTTCCATATTATTCATTTCATATTTCTACTGTGGCCATTCTAACAGTACCCTTCCACTTCTCATTGGATCACTCATTATTCTGGTGACATACTACTGCCAGCAAACATCCCTTGACTAACATGCCTCATAGACTCTTTCATCATCATAGAATGTTATATGCTGCCCAATCAACTCATCAGGATCATTCATGAAATTCTATTCACTTGGACATAGGAAGATCTTCTCAGTCTCTAATGGATATACCCTCCAACTCCTGTGCATTCCATTACCGTGATTTCCCTGTCTACTTGTCTCACTAGCTATCCTCCTAGATGGAAAGGACTTAAATCCTTCTGCTATGCACTGACTTTGTAATTAGTATCCCTTCTATGGATATCGGGAATCGCAAGATAACCCATTCAGCTATGAATATCATCTGTCTTACCTTCTGCAGCCTCTCCTACTACCACTGACTCTGTTTACCATGTTACTCGACTCCTATTCCTCAACAGTCATTGCTTGTTTTAAGAATTTCACAGATGTCTTCCAGAATATTCATCATGGGATCTCCACCTCCTTGCAGATTACTAATTCCACACCATCCAAACAATCCTGGACATCACCATTCCTTAATCCTTATATAATCATCCACACCTTTTCACCTAGTACTTTCAGCCAGGTTAACCACTCTTCCAGAGGACCCTTCAGCCTTTTCTTCTTGAATTACCTTTGTTAATCTCTGCAGTAAAGACCATCATCGAGAACTAGCTATCCTGAATTCTAATCAGCAGTCTGTAACAGTCAACACAAATTCACCAACTCAGTCTTGCCTTCCAATCAGTATTAGTCAGCCGTAGCACTAAGATCCTATGGCATCTTGCACTAATCAATCTCACTACCAATTCAGCCTACAGCCTCTTCCTTACATCTGTCTCCAAGCTTCTCTCAAGTCCTTCAGCATCAGGATTACCTGTAAACCTAACTAACCTATGTCACCACAGTGCAGCTCCTTGATGATCACCCCACCGAAATACCCGCACTTACTTCAGGCAGCATACCAGCAGTGTATTTACATATAAAGTCATGAATTTCATGACCAAAGAAGCCATCTATCCCTTATACTGAATTTCCAATCATTCCCCATATACATTAGGCTACCATCTGGACCACTCCGTAAATCTTCTTCTATTTGTTTACTAATAATTTATGGCATTACTGTCATCTGCCATTCAAACTCTCCTCTACTCATTTTACTCTGGAATGCTTACTTAGCGACTTATCACTCACTAATCGATTCTTTACCTCCAGGCTACCTTGAATAAACTTTACACAATTAGATCAGTCACCCAAAACTTCACAAATCATCGCAAATCCCACAGTGTACTGTCTGGTTTTATATCGATCAACTGATGCTCTCCCGACTCATTATTCCTCTACAATCCTTTTCGACATGCATCTTTTGTCACTGTGGAAACATGGACTACATTAGCCCTTCTTCAACTAGATCTGCTCTACACATAGGATTCTACCATCCCTAAGGAAAAGAAGTACCCTTTATCCTCAGGATCATCATTCAGTCTGCATCGTCCTTGGATCGAGAATAAACCATCATCTCCAGGGCACTCAGAGATTCTCTTCTACTCATTTCTGCTTCCTTAGCAACTCCTCATTCATTACTGAATTCCTTGCCTCCAGACCATACCTTGACATTCAAACCTTTCACAAGTTGGATCATTCACCAATGACTTCTTGTACCATGGCAGTTCCACCATTCCCATCTAGTAACTTATCGATCAAGTCATGCTCCCACTGCTCATTACACCCTTGCAGTTCCGTGGGACAAGCATCATTAATCATCTTGGAAATTTGAACTTCCTTCACCCTCCTTCACCTGGATTTACTTCACACTTCAGATTCTATTGCTCATTCAGAAAAGACCTACTCTTCAACCTCAAGATTACAGTTCAATCTCCATCATCCATGGATCGAGGATGGATCATCATCTCTCCAAGCAGCTCCAACCTCAAATTAGCTATGGTTACCAGAACCTAGGTCCTTCTCCTTTTAGTATGCCCAGCGGACGGGCAGATCTCTGGCCATGGGTAATCAGGGTTTCCTCCACCTGGGAATTTTTCCTCTCCTGAGTGCCAGGGGGTCATACTCTTTGTGAGTTGGAGGAGGTATCTTTTTGGGCCCTCTATTCCCTACAAATTACTACCTACATACCTACTACTGAAGGGTGGGAAAAGAGTAAAGCAACAAAATGTACTACAAGTTACACAAGCAATGTATACCCCATATCTCCCCATTGCTATTCCACAAACACTGAATAGGAAGGCTTGGCCAGGGGTTTAATGTGGACAATAGCTACTCCCACAACCTCTATTTAAGCCCTTCACTAACGCACCTTCCTTGCTTAGAGAGTGTTTTTGTCCACCGCCATCTCCTCTTCCTCCTTCTCTGGCACTCTTCTCACCCTTGTTCCTTGGCCTTCTATTCCCTTAAATTACTACCTTCATACCTACTACTCAAGGGTGGGAATAGAGTAAAGCCACAAAAAGTGCTACAAGTTACACAAGCACTATATACTCCATATCTCCCCATTGCTATTCCACAAACATTGAACTGATATTACCACTCCAATACCTCCTCTTGGCAAGCCTCTTTGGACTCTCTCTGGCACTGGTAGGATCACAGTCCAGGTCACCACTACCTGCAGTGCTGGGAGCTCAAGGGCCATGGCACACACCTTCACCTCAAGTCCTGCTGAAGAAAGTACAGCTTTTACAGTGTCATCCCCTGCAAGCAGTGTCAGTGGCTCAGTAGGTAGCACACTTGCCTCTGAGGCCGGGAGATCAGAGGGCTGTGGGTTCAGTTCCCACATCTGGCACTTGGGTTAATATATCCCAGTACTGACACTCTAGTGCAGCATGAGAGGGGTGCTGCACTTCTGAGGTGCCGTCTTTCAGATGAGACATTAAACTGAGGTCCCATCTGCCTGGATTGGTGGTAGTTCAGGTGGATGTTAAAGATCCCATGGCACTTATTGAAAAGAGTAGGGGATTTCCCGGTGTCCTGGCCAAATTTCCCTCATTCACTAAAAAATACCACCAACATTTTCATCTGGTTCAAGGTCAGTTGACATTCATCTGTATCCCCTTCCCCCGGGTCGTGCCTGAAAATAGGCAGGATTTGTCTAGTGCTCTTACCCGATCAACAAAAACTAAATAAAATAAAAAAATAAAGCACGATGTGATCAGGTGGGATGCATGCATTATGCCAAGTCACTGTCAATTAAGTAAGACCCATTGTGCCACCCAATTCACCGTCAAAGGACTGTGATGGCGACACCGACACTAAATGAGTCATCAGAGATGACCACATACAGATGTGCAACTTCTTCAGTTTTGTGATCTCATCTAGTCCATTGACTACAACTAAAATATGCTGAAGTAACTGTCTTAATTTTTACTTCCATTCAATCGATGTTAAAAACATAAAAAAGTTAAAAAAGGAAAACTCTACATCCATTCATGGTGAAACACTTAGAAGATTAATGCCACAACTAAGCTCTAATAATTAGTATTCATTGCAGATCCCATGCTCCCCCTCTTTTGTGGTCAGGTTTACCTTATGCTGTTCATAGCATGTAAAGCGAAATTGGTTTGCCCAAAGTGACAAAGTCATATCAAATTTCCAGACAACAGCTTGAAGCTGAACCATAGATGACTCTGACCTACTTGTCTGATCCTTAATCACTAGCTACCCTGGATAGTAGAGTGTGTAGAGAAGCCCTATAAATTGGTACATGTTTGTACAGTGTGCTTATTTCATCCTAGCTTATGAAGCAGGGGGTAGATATGATGGACGTAGTGTACCTTGAGGCCATATATACTCTGTTTCTAAGTTAAGGTACAGGTCGCTCCTGTAAAAGACATTTGTTTCCAGCACGATTCACCCAGTGCAAACCAATTAATCAATAAAAAAAATCAAAAACTTGAGGCCTGTCCATTTCAGAATGAAGGAGCATATTGAAAAAATGCCCTGGAACTGAATTCAGTCTTTAAAGTAGGTACTTGAAATGTCAGGGCAGTGTGGGATCTTAAATATGGTGTGTTTGATGGGACCATTAAGTTATCTAGGGCTTCAGGAATGTCCTTGCTAATATAAGTAAGTGTATAAGGCTTATGTGAGGAATCTCTTACAGTATAAATGATTTGAAATGTACAGTTTGGTCAAAAGGACCGCAGAGCAAAGCTGAGCGGTTCTGTTTGCCCAAACCTTACAAGAGGTTTCTCTTAAAGGAAAACTTCACCCTCATATCTTCTAAATGTTATTTGTTTCCATGTCAACAGACAACTCTTTTCATGTAGTGGTTAACGATGTATGCAACTGCTTTAGTTAGTTTTCACATTTCATACTAGGCCCTGTCACTTTCCTGGGAGGGTCCATTTTGTGATTGTTGAACTCTCATTGTCCCTGAGAGCTGCATTAGCATATGAGAACATGATGTCAGAACAACCATTTATATCAATGTATCTCTATGTTAAAATAACAAATACCCTGCAAAAACTCTCTGGAAACTTATAAACTGAATGGAGTTTAAAGGGGAAAAAAACTGCATTACAACTCGGATAGCTTGTAAAACTCACTGAATATAAATGTGGTATGTCACACCTTCTTGCAACTTCGTTCTTTTAAAACTACTTAAGTAGATAGGCATACTTGGGAGTTTAAAGGTTGATTACACAGCACATTCTCATATGGTAATGGAGCTCTCAGGGGCAATGAGATTTCAACAACCATGAAATGGACCCTCCCAGGAGAGTGACAGGGCCTAGAATGAAGTGTGAAAACTAACTGAAGCAGTTGCATACATCTTTAAAAGCTACATGAGAAGAGTTGTCTGTTGACATGGAAGCAAATTACATTTAGAAGATATGAGAGTGCAGTTTTCCTTTAAAATCATAAGAAACAACAAAGGGGAAGGCAGTGGGCCCTTATGGCCTACCCATAGAATTTTATAGAGCTCTAGATGAAACAGTGTGGAAACACCTCCACAATATGTTTCTGGAAGCAAAGGTGAGGGAAGCCTCCCAGCTACCTGTAATTCATCCACTATTAGACTCATTCACAAAGAGGGTAAGGGCACGTAGTGCTCAGCCTGTAGACTGATATCTCTCCTTAATAATGACATGAAGATGCTGGCCAAGGCACTGGCAAGGAGGCTTCAGGAGGTGTTACCAACAGTTGTGAAAGATGGCCAAACAGGTTTTATTAAGAATAGACACTCTTACCACAATGTGAGGCATCTTCAGTGGGGGGGGGGTGGAACTGACATCTTGGCATCCGGGAAGAGCATGCGTACTCTCCCTGGATGCCAAGAAGGTCTTCAATACAGTGAAATGGGGATACTTGTTTAGGACACTGGGGGATTTTGGGTTGGGGAGTTTTTCATAGATACTGGCAGGTTGTTGTATAGGGACCCAAGGCAAACACAATGATAATGCAGAGACCGCTCAGGAATTTAGCGTGGCCGTGGGCACCTACCAGGGATGTCCTCTATCACCACTTCTTTTTGCTGTAGCAATAGAGCCATTCCCAGAAGCAATCCACAGCACAGAGGGTTCTGGGGGGGGGCCAGGTGCCTTAGGCAGAAAATGCAAAATTTCTCTACATGCAAATGATGTCCTCCTATACCTGACCCCCAGACAGAGGCTTTAATTCTGGCAGTAACTGACATAACGTAAATATTATCCAGCTTCTCTGGCACAAGATTAATTTTGAAAAAAAAAATCAGTTTTTATGCCTTGGTAATGTTAGAATTGGGGACCCAAGCAAACTTAAACACAGGGTGGTTGCCACACATTAAGTATCTGGGAATCCAGATAAGGAAAGCCCTAGACTCACTTTATAAGCTTAACTATATATTAGTCCTTACTACAGTTTGTGGATATCTACAAAGATGGCAAGAACTTCCAATTTCATGGCTAGGCAGAATAAACCTTATCAAAATAAATATTCTGCCAAGGGTCTTGTTCCCATTTCAAAGTATGTCACTTGGTCTGCACAAAAGGGACACCCAGATACTTGAGAAGGCATGCTTAGATTTCATCAGGAGGTGAAAGAGGCCCAGAGTTAGGTTCTTTAGGCTCAAAAACTTCATAAACTATAGAGGACTCAGATGCCTGGACTTTGGATTCTATCACTTAGCAGCACAAGCAAGACTCCTGATAGAGTGGGAGAGGGGACACATGGGAGAACAATAGACATATCTGGACCAGAAGGGGCTTGATCACAGGATCACTGCATACCTGAACCCAGGAGGACAACCAGCATACAGAACAGTGGAGCCCAGCAGCAAGCTGGTGAGCAGAATGATTGAGGCCTAGGGCAAAATGCACCATAAGCTTGGGGACACTATGTGGGGAACACTCTTGGCCCCCATACACTCCAACCTAGTATTCCTCTCTGGCATGGAGGATGCTGGATTTCAGAGGTGGGAAGAAGGTGGGATACAATGTCTGGGGGACTTATTCTGTTCCCAGGGGTTTAAGTCTTTCCAACAGCTAGCAGACAAAGTAGAGACACTCCATTTGCATGCATTTAGGTACTTCCAAGCTAGGAATTGGATCCAGCAGGTGCATAGATTAGAGGCCCAGAAATCTCCTCTCCACGAGTTGGAGTGTTGCATCCTACAAGCCAGAATTAACCCCAAGGGGGCATTAGCTAAAAACTGCCACTGTATGAGGAAACACATTTCAGATTTGTCCCTAAAAGTTAAGGATCTCTGGGGGAAAGACATAGGATGTCCTATCCCAGAGAAAGCATGGGGGGAATTATATGACCCTCATATGGGGCTTATCATTTGTAACCACTACAAGCAGGCCCAATTCAAGTTTTGCCATAGGTTGTATATACTTCCTGCTATAATGAGCACATTTAATAAAGGTATCTCCCCAATGTGCAGATGATGTGGAGATGAGAAGGGCGCATATGCTCATTAGTTCTGGCACGGCCTAGAGCTTAGATCCTTCTGGGCTGAGACACCACAAATGATTTCACAAACAAGGCATCTTAGAATAGAAGACAAACCCTGGGTTATGCTATTTGTGGTGGAATCTAGAGGAAAGGATAAGTGGGACATGTTTCCTAGGGTAATAAGAATAATGCTGGTCACAGCAAGACGGTGTATGTAGAACACCTGTGATTCCCATCTCCACCAAACAATACAAATGGGAAGAGACTTGCTACTGTATTCAAAATGCTTCAGCTTGAATATCTTACATATTAACTAATATGATGGAGAGATAGGTTTGAGAGGCAGTGGGGGCCTTTTGTAGACTCACACTCCCAGGTGGAGCAAGCTGTAATCAGATGGGAGGCTAAACTTGGCAGGATTTTTTTCCCCAAAGCCCCAGACAAATACTTGTGCCCAGTATTTTCTTCACTGAGTGCATGCCAATCAACAGTCCTGTATAAAAAACATATCAGAAATATCACAAAATTGATGCCTTATCCTGACCATAATAAGTCTGCTCTTTTACAGACATGTACATCATGCTGTTTGTGTTTGTGGAGTTTTCTAGTTTGTTATACCAGCATTTTAGATGCTGATAAAGTAGTACATTTAATTATCCACACTTTGTATGTATCACCACAATAAAATAAGAAATGCTATTTTATGTCTGAAAGCTGGAACTGTTTGCATTGATGTATGTTGCTAATCAAAAAGGTTTTAACAGAATAAAAAAAAAACAAGACACCACATAGAAATCCTATTTACGTATTGTAATATATGGATAAGCCAAATAGTATAATTGAAATCAATATTTGAAAAAATCCCCATAATGCTACACTTCAGAATCCCATAATACCATAGTTGAATCTCATAACAGTATTGTTCAGAACTCACAATACTATTATTGTAAGCACTCAACAATAGTATTACAAGACAGATCCGTGCCCATGTGCTGATGAATTCCTCATGTTCAGTACAAGCTGGCTTTTACACACAAACATACACACACACACACACACACACACACACACACACACAGTCCTTAGATGTCATTTTTAAACTACTGTAGATGCCATGTCCCGAGATGATGACCCCAGCTTACAAATTTCTGCTTTTTTCAAAGCCTCTTTGTTAAATCTTCTCCCCAACCTCTCACCTCCAGCCACATATCATAAGTGACAAACCGCTAACAGTCTGTCTCCTCTCCATGACTGCATTCTGCTCAGTCAGTTACTTCCTTGCCCACAATTGTGTTCTCCTCAGCCATTAAAGACAAAGGAAATCTAGAACACCCGGCCCCGCTCACTACACATCATGTTGCGCCACTCCTGATCATCTCCCTGTCACCAGAATCTTCATCATTTTATTTCATCACGCTTCAGTTCCCACCCGCCCAATGACCTCACCACTTGCTCTCTGGCTAATACACCCAAAATGGTACAACAGGTAGTTACTTCTTGACTTGCTACAGCAAACCAAAGGAATCTATTTTTTTTATTGACTTCAGCACAAAAAAAAGCCACAGGACTATCAGAGGCATAGAGCTCTTTTGTGACTGCTCGCATAGAGACACCACCATTTTCTGAGATAATTATGAAAAAGATTTGCTATCCACCAATAGAAACACATTATGGGTGCTTCATAGGCATGTAGATGTTGCAGCATCCACAGTAACAATCTGACAACCAGCAAAAAAAGCCGCCCGATCTGCAGAGACATTTCACCACCCGTTACAAGAGATTTGTACCACATTTTGGTAAATGCCTGGAACTGCTTGTCTCCATATATCACCAAAAGTAAAATATAGAGGATTGTGTATCACAGGGCTATAATACCATCTTGAGTTTCTGATGACATGTTGGAATCTCTCGAGCTTCACTCTCAAGGTTCACATGTCACCAAAACTTATTGATGGTACTATATATAAGATAAAGTATGGGTCGGGCTGTGTAATGAGAAGTTTACACACACCCAAGGGGTTAGATGCTACATAAAACCCAAGAGCGAAGCTCAAGGGGTTTATGCATAGCATCTAACCCCAAGGGTGTGTGTAAATTTCGAGTTTACACACACTCAACCCATATTTTATTTTATATAATTGTTGGGTTTCTCTTTTTCACCTCAGCAATTATATAAAATAAAAAAGGTTGCTGTGCGGCCATGGTCTGATTACGTTATGGTGCACAGTCCCCGGACTCCTTTCACTTTTCTTTAAAACTGTTTTTTTTTTTTTCAATATTGTGAGGGTAGTCGATCCAGTAAGCTGTGTGGTACATTTAAGTTTATTTAATATTACTTACTATCAAGTGGCAGTGGCAGTTTTCTCTCTGTGTGGGATTTGCAGTTCAGGAAGGAGACAGCGGTCGGGGAATCGAGGAGCTCGAGCAAGTGCATGCATGAAGGAGGGAAACTATAGCGCTGTTTGCTGAATAAACACCCTTTATTACTGCAAATAATGCTACGGGTTTTTTATGAGAAAGAGGAAGCCATTAATTATAGCTTCCTAATACACATTCCCCTCTATTTATAAATCACCTGAGATAGCTAGAGATATTTATAGTAAGTGTTAAGTTTTTTTTTTTTTTACTTTAAAAATTAAATGAAGCCTCCCTACCCTTGGCTGAGAAGTGGAATGCTGCACTCCTAATGTCCCTTCACAAGAGATCAATGTACACAGGATAGTGCAATGGCTCTGTGACCTTATTGACTGAAATTAAGTAAGTGATTTATAATATAGAGAATAATACATGAGTGAGTGTGTGTAACCAGACTTTTGCAAACGCCTGAGGTATGGGATGCTACATAAACCCCAAGAGGACAGACTTTACAAACTGAAGCTATTTTCTCTAGAAAGAAGAAGAATACTAGAAGCTATGATATTAGTGTATAAGGCATCCAGAGACAAAGATCCATTGGGATGTTTAGATTTATACCAAAGAAGGGGGGGGGGGGGCTCTAATTTAAGAGGCCATAAGTATCAGCTAAAAGAAGAGCTATATATAACAGAGAAAAGAGGAAAATAGTTTTTACAGATGGTGGTTGGGGTTTGGAACAGTCTACCTAGTGAAGTAGTAAACGGTGAAACTCTGAATATTGTCAAACCAGATTAGATATATTTTCATGGCCCAAAATAGTAAATTCAGTCTCCACTGTGTCAGTGGTGGACAAATAAGAGGGGCTTTGGCTTGTTTTTTGTCATAGTACCAATGTGGCTATGTATCTACAGTATGTACCTATATGAAATTCTGGTTTGCACACACCCACTAGTGAGTATTTTTAAATATTGTGGCAGTTGTGTGATTAGCGCTCGTACTGCTGACAGCATGAGCTTGATTGACAGAGAACAATAACAACCAGGCAGTTGTAATGCATGTTTATAAACATGTCTGAGCATTAAAAAAGCTCTCTAGTAATTATTATGTATTATAAGTCTAATTAATTATTCATTAGCCTAATGAGGCTCCTGCTTGGCTACTGGATCAGTCATTAATGTCTTAGAAATGACTGATCCAGCTGACAACTGACACTGTGTGACACGCATGGCTCATGCCACTCTGCTTTAAAATTGAATTGCAGTAAAATAAATGAAAAAAAAAGATTGTTATTGCGACTAGACTTATAATCACAATACCAACCTTGAAGCCAGTAATTTCCTTGAATTAATGACAGGGTGAAGGGAGGTGTGCCTCGGGCCACCCATCCCCCAACTGGTCGTTAATCCTTTGGAAATGACTGGCTTCTCAGTTGTTATTGCTTAAATAACTGGTCTCTGCTTTTTTCCATAGAGAAAGCTGATCATAATTTGCCTTTACAACTTGCAAGTTATAATTGTGAACATGCGATAGACAGCTTTCTCTATGGGAGGCCTGTACTCACAGTTCCGCGTGTGATTCTGTCAACAACTGTTCTCACTGAGGTAATCAACATAAAAACATTTCTCACACATAAAAAAATATCTGTCCTCATTTCTTTGGTTAGCTCACCTCATCACTTCACTGTTCAGTATTTACCTAGCTTCAATCTGGAACCTAAAAAAGAAAAGAAAGGGCAATACATTTCAGCTGTGTGTCATCATGGACAGAGAGAGACATCCACTCCCACATGAATGTGCTCTCTCGCTCTCTCCTTGCTCACTGCAGTAACCCTGGAAGCTGAAGAAAGTCACCGCTGATTTGCCTGTCTCCGTAGAAACCTGATTTTTTTTTTAAGTATTTATTTATGCCCCCTGCTTACCAGTCAGCCCGTCAACTCAAACTGCCCCAGCCCCACCATCCTAGCATCCTCTGAGACGTACCTTTCTTAAACCTACCCATGCTCCTCCAGAGCTTCCTCATTTGGTGGGGCTCCCCATACCTCTGCCATAGAAGGATGCAGCTGTGGGAGGCAGCACACAGCTAACCTTGTGTGAAGCCTGCAAGCAGGCTGGCGACATCCAGCCAATTGGGGTGTTATTCTGTGTTTACTCCCCATGTTTCCCAGGATGTCCATGTCAAGGGCATGCCCAACAGCATGCACAGAAGCATGTATCGTGTGGCACCTGTCATCATCCTCCTACCCACAAGCCGCTCCAGCTGCCCTGCCTCTTGTGATCCCCAGGTGGCAGTATAGTAGCACAGCTGCCTTCTCTCTCTCTCTCTCTCTCTCCCTCCCTCTCCTCTCCTCTCCCTCTCTCTCTCTCCTCTCTCTCTTTCTTCTCTCTCTCCTCTCTCTCTCTCTCTCTCTCTCTCTCTCTCTCTCTCTCCACAGAAGGAGAGAGTCCTCTGGGATGTTTGCTCCTCCTCTCCCTCAGCTGGCTACTGACAGCCTGAGCTCATTTCTGGACTTGGGTCACCAGTGTTGTGATCGGTAGCCCTACCACTGTGCTGATGAATCAGCCATCGGAGTTCTTTTAATTCACACATCTGAATAAAAAAATGTTTTCAATCCACTTATACCTCTTAAACTTCACATTTTAGACAATAAATGAATTGGCACACAACTGTTTTCAGATTCCTCTTTATTACCATTTATGGAGGGCAGAGTGAAAGAATGGCATGCCCTCATTGTCGGATGCTTTTATATACCCCTCAAGCTTCGCTCTTGGGGTTATGTTGCACCCCACACCTCAGGTGTGCAGAAAATTCTCATTAAGCACACCTCCTAGTTTATATGTTAAATAACACCACACTCCTGCTGTAGGTGCATCCAACCCTTGGTGGTATGGTGTATATCCTAGTATATAGTTCACAGTGGTGGGTATTCCATGATCACTGTAAAACAAAACTATATATATGTATATGTGTATATATATATATATATATATATATATATATATATACACATATATATCTCAATAAAGATGTTGTTAAGCCTGGACACTTCATGTTCAACAATTTCTTGAAATAGGATGTTACCATCCTCCAGAGCAGGGAATACTATATAATGTATAATCATTTTTCAATCATAGTTAGTTAAACAAGATTAGAATGGATAGAGCCAGCTGTGTGCAGTTTATCATTTTGGCGGTGTATTTAATGCGTACTGTATATATCCCACCACTGCCATTGGCTCACTGTGTTACCTTGACTAAATCCATTTACCTTTTGGTGAGGCTGATTTTTATAATCCACAGTAGTAGGGTAAGACTACTGAGATTATCTGTCATAAGAATGATGTGCATTACCAGTGCTGGCCTGACGTGTGTAGCAAGTTGCCACTTCACATTCTGATCACCCAGGTTCACTCCCCCCAAACTGGGACACCAGTTCAGGCCTACAAGAAGAGGACTTAGAATCCCTGAGGATACTGTCATCTGATGAATCAGAAGGGCAGGAGTTGGCACAGTAGCAACTCTCACTGCAATACTGTCGTCTAGGTAACCCTCAGATGACAATGCAGTCAGGGGCATTAAAAGGGAGAGGGTCATGTTTGCAGTGCATAAAGCTGTCTGATATATGGATGTGCTTTTGTGTTCCTGCAGATGGAAATTCAAGACAGAAAAATATGGGTAATGGGAAGGGCATTTGGGAAACACTAGGTTCCCACATCTACAGGGATTCCTTTTTTACATTGAAATGGAACACATCACAAGAATATTGTTCCCATAAACTTGCATTCGTTAATCAGAAACATAGAGCAATTTGTCTTCTATATAAAATACTGTAACATACAAGAAAACAGGTAAATTGCCTGGAGTTACGGGGGAAATGTTAGACTGGCAGGCAAGTTTGAGGAGGCAGCATGGTGCAGTGGTTTAAGGCTCTGAGCTGCAAATCTGGTGACATCCAGCAGACCAGACCTGGGTTTGAATCCCACAGTTTCCACTTGCATACTGTGTGACCCTGAGCAGGTCATTTAATTCCCTGTGCTCCCAGGTCACTCCTGTAAAAAAGTGTTTAGCTTAGTGTGCTACTCCTGGTTAAACAACTAAAAACCAAAAGCTCTGCAAATAAGGGGTGAACCAGAGCCTTATGTTTTTCCCATATCCTCATCAAGCCACATAGCTGGATTCTGGCTAGTGGTCCCCATAGGTGCAGCACTGGAGGCCTTGCTTGATGAGGAGGGGAGCTAAGCTTCAAGGGAAGTGGTGGTTAGAAGCTGAGCAGAGGGATATTTTTTTTTTTTTTTAATCATGTCAGATTTTTTGAGCGCCCAGACAGCCCCCATCCAACTGACTCCCCCAGCATCATCACCCAGAATTGCCGGGGCTTACCTTATGCCCGGCCCAGGTGCAGCACCTGCAGGGAGTTGGTTATCATCCTGCCACCAGCATTTTTGTTCACTATTTTCACCCGAGGACCCCGGGAGAATGACACATGCACGTGGAGGCGCACATGCACCTTTGCCCTGGTAACGACCCCCTTCTGCCCACCCCATTGGCCTAACACCAGGCATCCTACAGCGTGTGCTACCTCCTGACCTCCACCAGGGGGCTGCCATTAACTGAGGGAAGCCGATCCCCCAACCCCAGGAGGAGAACTGCCTGCACCTCCATCCAGCTCCGCCCTCCCCCCCAAGCCGACCTCCGGCGACCAGGGCTCGTTCCCAAACCTGGGTCACCAGCATGCTACAAGGTGTGGCATCCAGTGATCAGCCCTCTGCACCACCAGGCCAGCTGATAAGCAGAGGGATTAATTGGACCAAAAGATTGTTTTCCAGAGGGAGAGGTGCTGGGGCAAGCAGATAGCTAAAATAGAGATTATTCGCTAATAATGAGTAAAAAAGAAAACATTGCATTACACCATAGGCAGACTAAGAGTAGTCTAAAAACACATGCAATATTACATGGAGCTTAACATGGAAAAAATTTTACACTGTATTATTTCATAGTAATTTTTATTTCTGGGTAAGAAACAGCGTAACCATTCCAGCATAATCTCATAGCTGTTTACTCAAAAACAAAGAAACTGTAGTTGCCACACCTGGTGAACACCAAGAAGGGTAATAACTTCCCTGCATCTGCTTTATTTCTGAAAATAAAGTAGAGTGCTCTCTCATTGTGAGGGGAATGTGATTAGTCAGCATGACCCCCTTCCCTAATGCTTGCACCTTCATGGGCGATACAAAGAATGGTAGCATAATTACACAGCTGAGCATCCTCCATTGTGGCACCACAGTGGGAGAGAGTGGCGATGCAGTTGAAAACCTGAGCCTCCAGACAGCATGACTGGAACAAGATTTGTATTTAAAGTGCAGAGAGTTTTTTGTTTTCTGGCTGCGGTTCTGTATAGAGAGAAGCATTTTAGTACAGAAGGCTCAGAACAGGACTGGCATTTCCTGCTTGGGGAGGAGGAGGAGGAGTGGAGAACAGATCTAATGTTGCATATATACATACCAGTGCTATCTAGTGTTTACACTTGTTTAAAAAACATTGCTTTTAATGAGCACCACACAACAGGTTCCATTAACTGTTACAAACAATTTCTTAAACAACTGCTTCTTCATTTTGTAGTGGCATGTTTTCAAATTAAAGCATAAAGCAACCAGCAGACTTGCACAGTAAGTGTATGTCAGCAGGGTTCTATTTTGTATGACAGCCACATAGGAGAGAGACCCAGGCACTACAGTATTCACCAACATATTCTGTGCTCCAGTCCAAGTCATACCTGCTCTAGTATGGCCATTCTGAGACTTGAGGGGGGTGAAAGGCACAGATAAAGTATCAGTAAACTTCCAGTCAGACTCTCTTGATCTGTTCCCCCCAGATCCATCAGTGCATACTCTTCTAAATTAGGAAGATGGCTAGCCTCCTTAACATATGTAAATGAACATTCCCCTCTCTGGACACAACTTGTTTTTCATCACATTTTTTTTTAAATGAGTGGCTTCTTGTATCAATGACAGTGTTGTAGTAGAAGACGGTGGTATTTAAAATGTTGATACGTGCTTTCTCTGTGTATTGAGTTTAATCCTTGTAACCCAAAATAAATGGCACATTTCTAGAGGTTGTTTGACTGGGCAGAAGTTAATGGTTCGTTTGCACTACATGGAAAGAGGGCTGTGTCTATGAGGAGTACAGGTGTTTAAATACAGGTGCTCATTAATATGCATTAACCATATTCTTATAGTTTACATAAATGCATAAATTACTAGTTTAAGCATGAATTCAACACCATAAAAAAACACCAACAAATTAAATAGTACAAAAGCCCTTATCTTTCACTTTATAACACAGGACTGTATTATATGTTATTGTGAAGGTGTTAATAATGCACTGCATTACATTTTGTGTAAGTCCTACTGTACAAGCTTGAAAGAAAAAAAGACAGAAGGAGAGAAGCTGTGATCTTCCATATTTAGTTTCAAGGCATCCATCTGTGATGAAACTTTATTTTTATATTTTTATTGAAAAGTTTCACCAGGAAAGGCACACTGAACAATATAAAATTGTTCATCTCACAGAGTGTCCTGGGAGAATGGGAACATGGGAGCACAATAATCAAAAGCACATTTCCATGTAATATTATAGAAAAGTATACATACAGTAATCAACAACACATTTCCAAAGGTAATATAGAACAGAGAAGCAACAGAGTGAAAAAACAATACATCAGTTAGTAGCATTGGACAGACATTGGGATTTGATGCTAAAGGAACAAATTAACAAAACTGCAGACTTAATACATACAATGTGGACAAGGAAGTGCAATAAAGTACATTTGTTTCTCCTCACAATAAGTGCTAGGCTGGGAAAGGGGACGGGGAAGCCAGAGGGGAAATTAGGAGCAGCTGCAGGATGGAGAGGGAGAGGGAAAGTTGAGGAGGGAGGTTGAGATGGACCACAGGGAGGAGGAATGCCTGATTTGATGAGGCATTGAGTTCCAGAGTTTAGGGAACCTATAAGAGAACGATGATTGGCCTATAGAGTTGGCGCACCGTGGTATAGCTAGGGTGCAGGAGTTGTTGGATCTGAGGGAGAGAGGGGTATTGGGGTGGGAGGATAGTGAGGAGGCAAGGTAAGGGGAAGCGTATCAACCCAGAATTTAGAGACAAAATTTATGCAGTGGGCATCAGTCAGTTTTCCAGGGAAGGACAAGCTAGAGAGCAATATAGATCACATTGGTGGGTAAAGAAAGGGGCATCCAGAGCGAAACAACAGAAAGCACTGAAAATTTCAAGGCATCTAGCTGTTTTCAACATGTTGCCCAGTGGAGGGGGAGGGGGATCCACAGACACAGTATTCTTAGACCTAGGAAAAGAAAAATAGACAAAATAATAATAAATGCCTCTACCAGACTATTCAAATACACAGTTTCCACATTTTACATATTATATCAACCTAAATTACAACAAAACTTTAACCAGACTTGCATGTTTTTTACTTCAGAAACAGCTTTAGGTCCCATTGGTTGTTTAATTCCATAGGTTTTACACTTTTGTATTTAAAAATCCAACTACTTTTTTTCTTTCTGAAGAACTGTTTTTAGCTACCCATTCTATACCCATGAATTTTAAATTGTCAGCTCTGGACATGTGGTGCTCTGCAAAATGTATTCCTATGGGTGTGTTTTCCTTTTTATTGACAATTGACTTTACAAGTTCCTGTATTTTCTGCTTTAGTGGTCGCATTGTCTTACCTACATATATTAATTTACAAGTGCACCACAATGCACAGACCACAAATGAGGTGTTACAAGCAATCAGTTCTCTGATATCAGCTTTCATGTTGATATGATTAGGGTGTTGGAAGGTGTTGGAATATGTTACCATTGACCATATATTTGCAAATATTGCACCTTGAACATTCATGAAAGCCTTTTGGTCTTTTTGGTGGCCAATTCCCCCTAGCAGTCACCTGTGCTGTTTTCTTTTTCCATCCTACTATGAACAAGTTTGTCCCTGATGTTTGTACTTCTATTGTAAGTTACTATGGATTTAATCCCTACAGCTATTCCCACCTCCATGTCACTTAACAGTACACAGCATGCCAGTTATTGCATATATTATTAATACTACCAGCATAAATGTTATAATCTGTAATAAACGTATATGGCATATTTTGCTGTGTGAGTGTGTCTTTCTCTTTGTCCTGGATTCTACCCATCCCAGTGATGACAGACACCCAATTTTTGTGGTGCTCAGATTGGCAAATAATTTATTTAAAACGCCATTCACATACATTTTCATTATTTCATCATATCCAAAGCTTCCATATGTTATTCATAACTTTTACATCTTTTCACATTATATTCCATTTCTTTAAAAATGTAATGTCAATTATTTATCCTCCATTTATTCTCCCTCATTCTTCTTGCCTCTCAGGTGTAAACCTGGGTGACTACTTCTTCTCTTCTTTCTGGAGGTAACGGTGTAAACCATTACTGCTTTCTCTCAATTGATGCTGTTGTCTTTTGTCCTGTTTATTCCCCCACCCCCACCCATGGCCCTTCTTATCCCCCCATTTTCATTTTCTCCCACATCAGCCGCCCATCCCGGCTGTACCAAGCACCCTTTGTGGTATGCTTTCACCACTCCTTACCATCTTGTTTTTCCCTTTTTCATGCTGCCATCCACCTTTGGCATTCCCATTTTTGTTTTATTCATTTTATTTTTATATTTATATATATTTGGACCTTATGAGCTCCTTCTCTTCTTGCAGAGTGGGTGGGAGGTAAAGACTAAACAAAAATGGCAGCAAAAAGAGGCTGTTTGCCTCTTTGCACCCCCTTAAGTACCCAAAGACTTGGCCCCACCTCTGTTCTCTATCATCTTATCCCATTCCCTGCTTTCTTTGCTTAACCCTTCCTCTTGTGATGTCACACTGTGACTCACTGCCCCTAGCTGGCCCCATCCCTTCCCCCCATCCCCTCTCTACTTTCCTTAACCCCCTTGAGTTGGTCATTGAGTGGTGCCACCAGGACAACCTGGTCTGCCTCATAACAGGCAAACTCTGTCCTGGATTCTACCCACCCCAGTGATGACAGACAGCCAATTTTTGTGGTGCTCAGATTGACAATTAATTTATTTAAAATTCCATTCACATACATTTTCATTATTTCATCATCACCAAAGCTTCCATATGTTATTCATAACTTTCACATCTTTTCACATTCTATTTCATTTCTTTAAAAATGTCATGTCAATTATATATCCTCCATTTCTTCTTCCTCATTCTTCTCACCTACCAGGTGTAAACCTGGGTGACTTCTTCTTCTCTTCTTCCTGGAGTTAACAGTGTAGACCATTACTGCTTTCTCTCAATTGATGCTGTTGTCTTTTATCCTGTTTATTCTCCCCACCCCACCCCACCCTTGGCCGCTTCTTAGCCCCTCCATTTTTCCATAGCCTGTCTCCAGCCTGTGTTGGATGGCTGGCATTCCCCTTTCAATCAGCTCTGTACCTGTAGCCTCCACACTTTAATGAATGCCATGGTTTCAGTATTAAACATGTCCTTTCCCAAGTCAGACAGATGGACCCCATCTGATCAATAAAAATCATTCACTCTCTCTTCCACTCCCCTTAAAATGACCTGCCCTCCCATGGCCCAAAACAACATGCCTACCCTTCTGTTCATATTTTGTCTAGCTCTCTCTATAGCTGTGTGGCTATGTTCATACCACTACACCCGTTTCAGTATCATGTCACACCATGCTAACACTACCTTGGCCCACCACTGTTTTATCTTTTCCAGATCATGCTTTATTTGCAAATAAATGTCCAACCAAGACCTGGACCCAATGTCGTTTCCCCCAAGATGTATAATGATCAAATCCTGCATGGGGTGTCTGTCCCTCATCTTGCACAGGGTGGGTAAAAACTGTGCCCATTTCATCCCCCGAATTCCTTTCTATGACAATCTACATTGTCTGATATCCTGATGCAGCTGCTTGCTCCCTGCTTTCTTTTTGGCTTTCCTCTCTGCCCAATAAATATGGGAGTGCCCACATATCCATATCTCCATGCGCTGTCTGTGTCCTAATTGAGACAAAATGACAAGTGATCAGTGCATTTCTTCCATCAGCTTCCCCCCCTTTTCCCCCAACCACCCTCTCCCCCCCAAAAATAACCTTGTCTTTGACCCGCATAACGCCCCCCCCTTTTTTTTTTTATACCTGAAAGACAAAAGAAAATTGGTTAGTCACTTATTCCATCAAGGGCCGTATATATCTTTAACAACAGCCAGACTTCCACCATCCAATTTCCTGCACCCACTCTGAGGCTCCCTCCCTCTGTAGCAGCTTGTGATGCCATCCCTATTCTAAAAGAATGGGAGGAATACTTTGTTGGGTCCTACCCTAGGAACCCAATGCCTATTTTTCAGGACCACTACAATATGGTAACTTGTGACTCCTTTTCCATCCCCTTGAGTAAAAAGCTGGCCCTGCTTTCTGTGTCTCATTGCGGCGTAAACCCATAACGCTTTGAATGGACACATTATTGGATTAGCATGCTGTCTTAGGGTCACTAAACACCCCTTTCCCTCTTGGTCTGTCTTGAACCCCTGAGCAATATGTGAAACTGGTCAAACCCCATGTCACATCCCCCACCCTAGCCCTCTGGCTTCATCTTTTTGTCCCATGCCCCACTGCCTCACTTACTCTCAAGGCCCCCACAAACAACACCAAATATATGGCCTAGAATAACATGGCCTCGTCCTCTGTTTTACATATCGTGGGCAAGGTGCTCACCAACCTGGCTAACAGGTTACCCGACACTGGACACCTGTCATCTACTGTTCTCTGTTTCAGGTACCCCCAGCCCCACAGCATTCATCTAACAAACATGTTTTTTGTTGGGTCAGTCCAACCTTTTAGGCTGCACACTATGCTGATCGCTACCAGATGTACCCCCACTGTGATGTGTGCTGGGCCCTTTTCCCACTGGTAAACTGTGAATTTTCCTATTTGTTTCTCTGTGACCAGCCCACTTATCTCCATGAAGTGCAACTCCCTGAAAGTTTGGAATGCCCACCAGGGCCCTTCATATGCCCTCAAGGTCCTGGGTGCCCAGGAGTTGTGAAACAGCAATTTGGCTCCTTCTTGCCAAAGTCCCAAATGTTCAGTGGTATAGGTGTTTTTGTCCCTCTGCCTTCAGCATGATGGCCCAGAATCGATCCAGCTGTAGACAGGAAAGGCTGTCAGCTAAGGTGCTCCATACCCCGTCAAGGTGCCTGGCTCTAAAAGACATGTTCAGCTATAAATCCCTCTGCACTAAGTGCCATAACACCCTCCATACTGTTTCTGATTTTGCCCCTTTGTTGTTGAGTACATCAACCACTGCCCTGTTGTCACACCAAAAAGTCACCTGTTGATTACAGAGTTCTTTGCCCGATACTAAGGTGCAGACCCAAATTGGCATGATCTCTAACAGTGTGATATCCCTTGTCAGACACTTTTTTCTATGCCTCTGGCCATGGTTCAGAAAACCATTTTCCCTGAAAATATACCCCCATGCCTAATCCCCTTGCCGCATCCATATACAACTCTAGGTCTGTGTTGTAGACCCAGTCATCTTGACAAAAGGACCTCGCATTATAGTTCTGTATGAATTATTCCCATACCCCTAAATCCTCTTTGAGGCCCTGGTGATGTCAACCCAGTGGTGTACTCTAGTGGCACCCCTAGTTGCCCAGGCCAAGCATCTGGTAAAGCCCGCCCCAGGCCAATAGCCCTGCATGCAGAATTGAGGTGCCACAGTAACTGTTGCACCTGTCTCAACTGCACCCTTTGTTTTCCCACATGCACCCCTATGATGTCCCGTAATCGCTGAACTTTGGGGCCTGGTAATCAGAACATTTGCACCTGTGTGTCTATCTCAAGTCCCAGAAATTCAATCATTCTACTGGGTCCCTCGGTTTTGTCCAGTGTGAGCGGTACGCCCAGCTCATGACACAGCACTTGAAAACAGGTAAGCATGTATTCTACCTCCTGCCTGCCATTCCCTATGAGGAGAAAACATCTAGGTAGTATATCACTGCCCTGTACCCTGTTGTTTTCTGAAAAATCCACTGCAGGCTTGTATTGAACAATTCAAAAGTGGCGCAAGCCATGGAGCATCCCATAGACATGGCTTTGTCAAAATAATACTGCCCATCCATCTTAAAGCTCAGCAAATCCCAATCCTCTGGCACCTTAGCAGTAATCTAAACATCGACTCTATGTCCGTCTTAGTCAGCAATGCCTCTGGGGTTGCCCTGATGATCTGGACCGCTTCCTCCAGTGTGGCATAGAACACCCTGCTTCTTTCTAATCAATATAATCATTAACTGAATCTCCTTCTGGGAAAGAAAGGTGGTGAATGACCCTGAACTCTTCCAGTTGTTTTTTGAGTAACTGTCCCAATGGGGAGACCCTCATGCCATGTAAGGGAAGGTCCCTGAATGGTCCATCTTCCCTTCCTGCAGCTTTTTCTTTGTTAATCTTTTTCCTCAAAATGTTCTCTTTTCCCCTCACTGAGCCCCAATTCATTGCTTCTTTTCCCCTCTGGGGCCTTAAATATGCAAGCTGAAACCCCACCTGAAACTTTCAATGACCCACCCCAGTGCCTACTCGTCAGGGTAGGTTCTCAACCAAACCTCAAAGGCCTCTACCTTTATGGGGGTCCTTGCCCTCATGATTACCTTTCCCCCAAATGTCTGTTTGGCCTGCACCCTGCCAGTCTCCCCCTGCCAGCCTCCACCCTCCACCCGTGTGTCCCTTGTGACCCATCTCCCTGTGTGCCTCTTGTTCTCCTCAACTTCCCTTTCAGTAGCTCTGTCCTCCCTCCCATTGTAACCCCATCCTCTGGCACCTCTGCCCCAGGAGTGGCCCTTGTACTCCTGTGCCCCCCAAAAAGGACTGATTCACCAAAGCTGGTGCACCTCCGGGCTGTACTCCTTTGTTCCAATTTGTCCAACATTTTGATGCCAAGTGGCTGCCATCACACTTCGAACAGGCATGTTAAAATCTACAATGTAGCCAAGAGCAAAATGCCCTATTGTAACCCCAACAACATTTTTGTAATGGTGTGGTCTTCCTACCCCCTTCTTCTTCTGGGGTAGACTGGTCAGTGATGTAATCCATCCACAAATACAGCTGTTTTGTATGCCACCTGACGTCCCCATAGGTCGCCATTCTTTGCCTGAAAAATTCATCATAGTACAGTCACCTGAACCCCCCTTAGCTTTTGCTCTCCATAAAATCAAGGAATATGTGATGAGGTGTATCACTAATTCGGTTTCGTCTCCATGACTATGGCTGAGTAGGTGGCAAAACCTACAAACCACCCATCCCATCTCTTCCCCTTTGTAAACTTATCCTCCCCCTTCCTCCCTAAGAGGACCACTGCTGCCATCATCTCACTCTTACCCATGCTCTCTTTCTCATCATATTTGGTCACCACCTCTCTACTGACTAGTGGAAAGATATCCACATATTTCCCTTTCCATATCTTTTCTTTCATAGTCATTGGGACATGCTCACCTAGCCTCATACCTGGGGTTCCTATTTCCCTCATCCCCATCCCCACTCTTGGCCCCTCTGCAGGTTTTTCTTCTCCCCCCCAGCACCCCCTGACCCATTTTAATCTCAGACAATACTTTTCCAGCTGTCCCGAAACCCCTGCCCCTAATGAACTAATCATCTGCTCCATGTAACCTTTTATAATGTCCCCTATGGTCATTAAACCACTACCTGTATGAGGGCTGCTCCACTCTGTACCAGTCCTGGTCTCAGTAACTCTATTGGACATGGGGCAATTGGGCTCACTGCAGGGGCACTGTTGGCTGAGGTACAGCTGGTGCTGGAGGCTGTGGAATAGGCTCACATGCAAATGCTGGGATGGGCTCTGGTGCGGTGAAGGCAGAGGCTCTGGCTGAGGCAGAGGAACAAAGGGTGTACTCGGGGGTGGCCGAACCAGGCTGGCTGGTCAGACAGATCCCACCGGTGTTGGCCATGGCCATGGCCTCTCAGGGCTACTGGGCCTGGTAGGTGGACGCTTCCCCTTCCCCCCGCCACATTCCACCTTGCGCTTTTTTCCCAGCCTCCTAGGCGCCATACCCTCCACCAAATTCCATATCTTCTTTGCCTTGTCCTCTAATTCCAATATTGTGCTGTAGGCATCTTCCTTAGTAGGCTTGGTAGGCATACTCTTCCTCAGTGCCATGTCTCACCACCGTCCCTAAAGAAAGCAGGAAAAACTGAGAAAAAAGGAAATGTTAATATTGTGTTCTTTCAACTGTATTACCCTTGTATATGTTTTTATCTTTTTTTTATATATATGCCCTGTGTTCTATAGTATTTTATTATTATTATTCTCCTTTTATATATATATATATATATATATATATACACACACTCCACCCGCTGTCCTCCCCCTTTTTGTGTGCCTTTAGGCACAAAATAAATATACTTAAACAGACCTGGCATCACCCCAAATTACTAGGCCTTGCCTCTAGGTAAAAGGCCTCCCAGACATTCCACTGACTGCATTGCAAAAGCCCCTGTTATTCTGTTGATCTTTTCCCTTGTAACAATAGTCCCCCAGGGCTGTCTCTATGGCCCTTGTGTCCCTTGTGCCATGGCCACTGCCCTTCTGTCTCACCGTCCTCTGCTGGTAACCCCCCCCCCCCATTGTTGCTTGGCTAAAAAGTGGTACCCTGTCCCATTCTGCTTACTCCATAGCCTTCTTACACAAAAACCTCCTTTTAGCTTTACTGGACTACACATCTGCGCCATAGGAGACTTACCATCATTCTAACTGACTGATAATATTTTATTTGTTTTGTTTTTTTATATTTTATTTTGGGGGCCTCACCTGTGAAGAAATTGATGTGGCTTGTGCTCCAGCTTGCAGAAATCCCAGGTAGAAAAATCTCCCTGTCCCCTGGAGCCCAGTTGTTAAATCTCCCTGCCCCCCCCCCAAGTGGTACCTGTAATCCCTTTCTTGTGCCCATCCTGTACCTTGCATTCTCAATATTGTTCTTTTTTTTTTTTGAATACTGCTTTCTACCTGTCCCAACAAAATATTCCTACATAGTCTTGTTTCCTTGCCCGGATTGATTGTATGCTCTGGCCTTTGCATCACCTACCATTCCCCTGTTCAACCAACCTGATATAGAAACAATCATAAGGCCCCATGGAAGCTCCACCCGATGACGTCAGACGCCATCCTCCGTGTGGCCCACAGCTAGGCCCAGATGACTGGGCTATCCCGTCCCTCGGCACAGACATCCCACTGAGCTAGCCTCCCTCATACAGTGTTTCTTTTCTCTTGCCTCGATCATCTATTGCTCTCCCATTTTCGAAATCTAATGGAGAAAACAGAAGGCCCATATGGAGGTGACATCCGATGCCATCCCTGCGTGACCCACAACTAGGCCCACAAAAACAACAGGCCCTCACTCCACTCGGCGTCGACATCCCACCAAAAACTACCCCCTTACAATCAGTGGAATATCCAACAATTCCCCTCTTTTTACTAGCTTCTGTCCTTTTTCCTTCCCCATATCCGGCCCCAAAACCACTGGAGCAGCTGTGTACCCTATCACCCAACCTTCCTCCCCAGAATTGCGCTGTAGAAAACCCAGTGCCACCTCTAACAGGCAGCCATGTAGGCCATGGCCTGCCCCTTGAAGTCCTGGAGAACCACTCTTGTATCCCCCAGCCTGTTACTGCTGGTAAACCAAACTCGGTTTCTGCAATCACATCAACAGTTTTTCCCTCCTGAGGTGTTCTTGTATACTCACTCCATTTTTGATCTGGGTTTTTTGTGCAGCATTCTACCCAACGCTTACCTTGTTCTGCTTAAAATCACCTCGTAGCTAGTCTGCATCGTCTTCCGATCAGATACAAACCCACTCCTCTTTGGGAACCATGACCAATGAAGCAAACTTATGCATTAAAACTTGAATAGTTAAAAACTGTGGCCTTTTCAACCTACAGTTTTACTTAATTATTTTTATTTTACATTTTCTAATTGCGCAATCTGACATGCTGCTCACAAAGACAAAAAAAAGTGGCAGCAAAATGAGGTTATTTGCCTCTGTGCAGCCCCTTAAGTATCCAGAGACTTGGCCCCTCCTCTCTTCTTTATCATCCTATCTCTTCCCTGCTTCTTTGCTTAACCCTCCCTCTTGTGATGCCACATTGTGACTCACTGCCCCTAGCTGGTCCTGCCTATTCCCTCCTCCCCTCTCTACCTTCTTTAACTCCCTGGAGTAGGTCATTTGGTGGTGCCATCAGGACAACATGGTCTGCCTCATAACAGGCAAACTCCCTTGTCAATCAGAAGCTGATTTCTGTCTTTCTCCTTACTTTCTGTCTGGCAGTTTTGCATAAGTTTAAATCATATCCTGTCACCAAAATCTTACTTCCAGCTCATCTACCTGTCTTTCAAAATCTGCCAGGGTGCTACTATTTCTACAAAGACATTGAAATTGGCCATAAGGAATAGAGTTATTTAAGCCTGGAGGATGTGCACTGCTTAGATTGGCAATGAGTCTGTGACAGTTGGTTTCCTGTAGCTGGTTGTAAGAACCTTGTTTGTACTTATTACATCCTGTGCTAAAGTGATACAGCAATGTCTAAAAGTTTAAACTTTCCTTGCTTACTACATAGGTGAAATGGAGATATAAGTCATTTATAGTTAACCATTCTATGAATGCTGGGATCTCCTGTATATCCTCCATGAGATAAAGACATCATTAATAAAATGGAACATGTTCTTGATTTTGGTGTGATAGGGGTTTTAAGATGGTGAAAGATAATATTTTCTCTCACAGTCCTAGAAAAGGTTAGCTTAGCTTGGTGTCATAGCTGCACCCATGGCTGTTCGATATATCTGAAGGAAAAAACATCCTTCAAATTCAAATGCATTGTGGTGTAATATAAAATCAAGTGACTTGATAATAAAGTCAATGAGAATATTATCTTTATCGGTAAGGCTTTCCAGGAAAACATTACATGCCTCTATACCCTGGTTATCTTTAATGGATATGTACAAAGATTCTACAACTATACCCTATCAAACACAAGTATGCCGCCATTCAAAATTCAAATTTCTTTAACGCACCCTTAGTGTCTTAGAGGAATGATGGTAGGCCAGAAACTTACATCTGCAGGAACCATATTCTGAGAGTCTTTGAGGAATGATGGTAGGCCAGAAACACAATTTTGCAGAAAGAAAAACACAAATTTGCCCAGATTTTCTGTGATGGAGCCAATTCATGGCACAACTTGCCTTCCAGGTGGATTTTCTCTATTTGTATGTATTTTGGGTAATATGTAGAACCCAGGTGTTATGGGTGCTCTCTCTATATGAATGTGTATTCCGTAAGCAATAATACCCAACAAAGGTGGGTGGTATTGGGATGCCAGACTACCCAGGGGAGTAATGGGGCCAGGCATACAGGGGAGGACTTATAGCCCTGAAAGATCAGTATTGCCCATACCTACCACCCTGGAAAAGTATTATTATGCTAGAAAATGGGCACTGTGAAAAAATTTTTTTTAATAAATAAAAATGTTATTATAAAATGAGTTTTAAATGAGTTTTGTAATAAAATAATTCCTCCGCCTATAGTAGAATGATGTATGTTTTTATTTTTTGGCTGGTTGTCATGTTCACACACACATATACACACACACACACACACACACACACACACACAGACACACACCCAGAGTCCAGCTTCTTTGTAGACAGTTGAAGTTCCCTTCTACTAAGACCCACAGAAATGTACAGGCTGTGAGGCTTTTTTTTTTGTATACTGGCATCAGTCTGTTCCCCCCCCCATTGAATCTCATTCGGGACACCAGATACCAAGATACTACTGATCACCCCCCCACTACCACCACCATCAGCAATGAGAGAAGAATGGACAATTTAGCAGCTTTCATTTATTCTTTATTTTTTAAAACTGCAGGCTTGACAGTGGGTGGCAACGCGGAGGATGCAGTCGTGAGAGATCAAAAGTGTTGTGTGGCATCGCGGTGGTAGGCAGAACTCAGCATGTTTAACAGAAATACTGTGTCTGCTGCAAATGGTGTACACATTAAAAATAACTTTGATTTGGTCGGCTTGGTTTTTGCACTGGAGTTCTAATGTCATGGAGGGAACTGGCAGGCAGCATCGAGATTAGTTGATCTGCTAAATGGCGTTACTCTTTTTGTGTATAGCCTGTTGTGGAGTTGTTCACTTGTAATGGCTGCTTTTAGGAGTGCAGTCATGGAAACTGATAATGATCAGGTCGGGGGGTCTAATGGAACTGCTCGGTCAAAGTGGTCACAGTCCACTGTAAGGTAGGCAGAATAAATTATGTTGATCTGCGTAGAGAAACAGTATTGGTTGGAAAAGGGACAGACAAAAATGTTTGCCGGCCTGTTCGTATGGTAATACAGGGTGTGCGAGAGACGGCTCTTGTCTGGCGGGGGCGGGCATCTAGTTTTAATTTATATTTGTCACCGTGGACTAGAGATGACTGAGCAGTGGAGTTGGGTTGTAGTACACGGTATCGGCGGTCATTGGAAATGGATGTTTTTTTTTAAATATGCTCTCTATCAGAAGCTGTTGAACACTGTGTTGTGTTGCAGTTCAGCTACAAAAGTTCTTATTTTTCAAAGCTGCTGTTTCATTTTAGGAGAGTGAGCGGGTACATGCAGGAGGGAGGAGCGAGAGCGCCATTAGCTGTTGTATACAAAATTAAATGATGGGGCATGGGAGAACAGGGCATTGTGATTAAAGAAAGAAGGAAAACATATTTTATGCACAAGTATGATGTGTTGTTTTTGTGGCAGTTGATTACAGAGCATTTGGGGCCAGTATGTCTCGGTTAGCGAGACAAAAAAAATGGTGGACAGTTGAAAACAAAATAAGGGGGTTTTAACCAATTAGAAACCAGGCTAGGCAGCAATATTCTGGTGATGGGGTTGGCTGTGCTGGTACTTTTAATAGCCAGGCATCTATTGTCTGATAGATGCCCAGCTAGAGAAGTCCCTCAGCCAATCAGAAGCCTGAATTACTTTTACCCATTTTCTAATCCTCGGTAATAACCCCCTTTCCAATGCCTCTGATAATATTCTGTACAACTCCTGTCTATAAGTTGGTATAGGGTTTTCTTTAACTCTAAATAATTGTTAGTACCTCCAAGCAAGTTTAAGACAATATTTCTGCAATGATCTATCTTTAAAATACTAATATTCCCACCCTTATCTGCAGGTTTGATATCTGTATATCTATTTTTTCTTAGTTCTTCCAATGCAGTTCTCTCAGTTTTGGTAAGATTATTTTTGCAGGGTGAGATATTTCTATTTATCAAGTTCTTAAAGGGAACTGTCAGCAGTAATAGGCTCACACCCAAATGTGAGGCTGATTCCAATTTTGCTTTGTAAAAAAACGTTTTTTACTTACTGTTTACTGCAGTGTAATATATGGATAAGCCTCAATAATAGTATACTAAGTCATACAAAAATTCCTGGTAATACAATACTGCTCTCTCAATAATACTATCCTGAAAAGTCATAATACTATAATTTTTCTTGATAATACTACAGTTCAAAGGTCATCCCCAACTATAGTATTATCAATGAACTTCAACAACACGAAGTAGCTACCAGCACTTGCTGAGCATGCCAGCTTTCCATAAACTGTTTCTGACAGAAAGCCAGCTCGCAGCTTCAGTTCATAGTTTTATTTCCTACTTCCAGTTTGCTGTTTCCTTAGTGCAGATCCTCTTCCTGCAGCAACTGTTCCAGATACCCACCAAAGCAAGATAAGAAAAAACTGCCTTGGATCCATATTTTACAAAAAATAACAATTAGATAAGTGAGTTACAAGGTAGTAATACCATCTCAAGGTTTGGGAGACTTGAGAACCTCTTTAGCTTCGATCTCAAGGTTCCAAGTCCCCAAAACCTCTTGATGGTATTACTGCCTTATGATACCTATCCATCAATTATACTATTTATAGTAGAATGTATTAGGCTAATTTTGATGACTTCTAAGATTCCATTTCCTGTAACCAGAAATCCCAGAATCCCCTGTAACTGACATCAGAGAGAACTGCAGAGCTGAGAGATTCAATAGCCGCAGTATACATATTAAAGATTTTGTAAGCTAAAATCAGATGTTTGCTGGTCATGCTGACCCTGCTGTGCTCACAGAGCTTAGTACAGTCCTCTGTGACTATATCTATCCCCAGGAAAACAGTAGACCAGCAAACAGATGATTACAGCTCATAAAACAAACTCTGGCCAAAGCCAATAAGGCTTCAGCTAAGGAATTTAGGGTAAAAATATTGAAAATTCATTTTTTTTCATATTTTTACACCAAATTTTCAACATAGCCTTACTATGACCAAGCCTCATGAAGAAGAGCAGAGAAAAAGTTCAACTCCTGGCCTATAGGTGATTTTGCACAGGGACTGCCAAATCAACCTTCAGGACACAGAAACACATTTTGCACAGGAGTTGAAAAATGGCAGCTGCCACATTCATGAGGTGCTGTAAAGAAATGGCTATGTTAAAAAGTTGGGGTAAAAATATTGAATATTACCAATGTTATGAGCCTGTGTTCGCAAAATTCAACATAGCCTCATAACTTTTTTTTAAAATATTTTATACCAAATGTAAAACATAGTCTTCTTATGACCCCACCTTATAAATAAGGTCAGAGAAAATTTTCAACTTCAGTCTGAAAGGTGATTTCATATAGGCACCACAAAATAAACTTTTGGGATATAAAAAACATTTTGGCCAGGATATGAAAAATTCCAGCTATCACATTTATGAGGTGCTGTAAAGAAATGGCTATGTTGTAAATTTGGGTTCACATATTGAAAATTACCAAAGTTATGAGCCTGTATTTGTAAAATTCAGTGTAGGCTCATAGCTTTATTATTTTTTTATATTTTATACCAAATCTTCAACATGGCCTTCTAATGATCCCACCTCATGAGCAAGGGCAGAGAAAAATGTTCAACTCTTGCCTGAAAGGTGATTTTATGCAGGGACCATGAAATCACCTTTCAGGACAAATCTACCTAATGACAGTGCAACTGTTCATGAGGTAGGGTCCCAAAGAAGACATGTTGAAAATTGGGGCCAAAAATATGCAAAAATGTCCTAGTTATGCCACTAAGTTAAAAACCCCATTGAAATACAGTACATTAAATAGCATACCTATTTCTTCAGTTTGCTGTCCAGCTCTAAAGAGTGAAGACATGTCTGCGATCCAGAGAGGATTATGGTGTTGGACCCCCGATGGGTAAGTAAGGGCTTGGAGGGTGAGGGAATGCTTATTTCTTTTTTACCTCCTCTGGCCATCTGGTCTGGTCCCCATCCTTGCATGAAGGAATCCAGCCACCGCCACCTCTACCACAACCGACTGACACCCACTGCTGTGGCTTACCCCATGATGGGGCAGCAGGAGCTCCCAACTCCCACCAAACACAGATCCAGATGGGTGCTACATTGGCTGTAATGATCACACACAGATGGCCATCAAGCAGCATGAAATGGACACCAACCATTTTCCTTATCTTTCCCCAGAGAGCTAAGGACATGCAATGATGCCAGTGGAGGGATCATGCATGAGTCCGTCAGCTCCTCCTGGCATCTTCCCAGCTCCTCCACTAAGCACAGTGAAGTGTCTTGTCCCTCAGCCTCAGCCAGGAGGCAATCAGATGCTGACTCTTGTAGACCCCATCCCGGAGGAAGGCAGTCCATCAGACACTCCAATCCTTCTGCTCCCCAACCAACCTCCGGTGGCCCATGTTCGCTCCCAAACACGGTCACCAGCATGGTGTGAGTGTATGGCGACTAGGTGCCTCAGCCTTCAGCAACACTGAGCTGGCTATTTTTTGCAGGGTTTTAAAAAGAACAGCAATGCATGAAGGATTCCTCATAGGGACACTGGGAAACTGGGCATCCCAGTGTCACTCTTATGTTTCTGGAGGGATGGAGTGGTGGGTGCTGAGAGGGAGGGAGGGTGGGGCAGGAGATATCCAAGTATATATTTTTAAAGAAGAAATAACCATGCATGCTTGGTAGGGGTATTTAAAAACAAAATCAAGGATTACACATTGGGACACTGGGGATCGGGCACCCAAGTGTCACTCTTATGTTATGGGAGGGTGAGGTGGTGGGTGCTGAGAGGTAGGGTCAGGTGGGGTGATAACTCTAATTGTAAAAAAAAAAACAAATGGTGGTCATGACAGAGCACGGCACACTCCACCATGTGCAAGATGGCTGCCGTTTGTTTTTCTTCATGGTTGAGTTATCCCCCACCCAACCTCCCTCTACACACCCACCCCACCCACCCACAAACATCAGAGGACACTGGTGGTGCCCAGTCCCCCATTGTCATGACTCAGATGGCCACAGTGTTTTGTTTTGTTTTTCGATTAAAACATAGTGCAGTGTGAACACTTTATGGACACAGAAGAGACTATGATGTAACCATAACATGTTGTTTGGTTGCAAGAATGCAAGGAATGCAGAGTCCTTTTCTCAAAGCAAGAGGTCTGCAGAGCTCCACCCACTGCAGCCCTAAAAACTGTGACATTCTCTGTAGGCTATTGAATCTCCAACTGCTGCAGTCTTCCTCTGATGTCAGTTACTGGGGACTCTGGCATTTCTGGTTACAGGAAATGTCATCTTACAAATAAATGAAATTAGCCTGATACAATCTACTGCACTTCAATAATTATTAGGTAAAAAAAATGTTTTGCACACAAAGGGCTAATTGAGATCAGCCCCACACTTAGGTGTGATGCTCTTATTGCTGACAGTTCCGCTTTAACTGCTTTGTTAGCGGATTTTTCAAAAACATTTGTAGTTGTATTGTAAACTTTAAAACAAAACTGTGATTTGTTTTTAAACATTTTCTTTGTTGCTGCAGGTATTTACCTGATGAGAGTAGTCCTCGCCTTAATTCTTCTGGGGGTCAAACTGTCAATGTACATGTCAGTCTCCAGTTCATGCAACTTTGTCTGCCAAAACGATTTTAAAACTTCTATGTCAGATACACACCCTTCAACACTTGTTCAATATTCCTCTCCATAAGTTTGCAACTGTGTAATGTTCCAACAACGTCTGTATTGTCTCGATAATTCATTTCAGAAATAGCTGCCAAAATGTAATCCACATCCTCCATCTGTGGTGGTTGATCACCCTCAGTATACCCCATTGGTGCTGGGACTGCTATTTCACTTGGATCTTGTGAGAAAAAGTACTGAAGTCAAACTTTTCTAAAGAATTTTTGTAGATCTACAAACACCTGGAACTCTTTCACATGTAGCATAAGTATGACATGTGAGCCCTTAGAAGTACCTTTGTTTGGTGCTCTGTTAGTTGTAGGTAAGATAAATTCAATATTTGTAAGTTGCAGTTCTTTTCTTGTCTCTCAGTGCCCTCTCTGTTTCTGTTTGTTTTTACCACCTCTTCTGCCTCTTCCTGTCTTTCTTTTCTGCAGTTTGTCTCTTGTTTGTTCTTTTCTTGCCTAAAAGGACAAGTATCTGAGATTTTACTCTGTGTGCTATTATGACTAGTTTCAGCTGTGCTGCCTGATTTATTATGATTTTTATACTTTGTGACCTTTGGAACTTCATTTAGAGAACCTCCTGCTTTTGGAGCATTTTTATCCGCAGCTAATTATGTCTGTTTTCTCATAGTCCTCTAAGTCTCTGGCTAGTTTCTTTTGTTTTTATTTCAGTGACTTCTTTTTGGTCTTTTTGTAACTGTTATATTGCAATTGTTATATTGTTATTCTCACAGTAATATTTGACTTCCTTGCTGTACATATTGTACATATATTTTTTACTTAGTATTCTGTATATTACTTGCTCACTGGATGATACAGTCACACATTGTACACTGTGCCTATGATTTGTTTGTTTTGTACCAAATCTCCCCATATCCGATATTGAAACCTTGTATTCACTGTTCTCAAATGGACCTATGCATCAAATCTGTATATTGTGCTTACTATTGTTGCTTGTATCAAAATTTGTTTCATGTGTATTACTGTTACCTTGTACTCCACTGTCACCCTGTGCCATGTGTTATGGCCCGGGTCGTGCCTGAAAATGGTCTCTGGGATCAGTGTACTCACCCAGTTATCAAAGTCATAAATAAATAAATAACACTGTAGCACTTAGCTCCTGATAGCTACTGTCCGATTTAAAGTTGAGTACTGTTTGCTTTGCTTATTTTAGCTCTTCAGTTAGTTCATCAAATTTAATTGCATCAGCTTTAAGGATCAATTACACAAACGTTTTTGAAATCTAGGTTTAGTATTTGCTGTATTGGTCCTTGCAAGAACAGATCCAGAAGCAAATGATTTGATACATTTTAATAGACCAACATAGATGTAACAATAAGAACAAAGTGCTCTAGCTTTCAGACCACCCTGTCCTCCTTCAGAAGCCTAAACTTTTTTGAGCATTTGCAGGCAGCTTCCACCCATTTATCTTTTAGTAGAAAAGTTTCAAGTCCACTTGAGGGGGCAACTGTCACCCTTAACCCTCTGGATGCTTGCTGGCTGCTAATATATTCTTCTAGTGTTGTGATATCATAAGTAATATCAATTTCTTTTTTAATAATAGTTTTTCTGACACAGAGAAAGCATTTTTATGTTGTCTTGCCATGCGCAAGCAATATCTTGTGGTAGTAGGA
Source organism: Neoceratodus forsteri (assembly GCA_016271365.2). NCBI lineage: Eukaryota > Metazoa > Chordata > Ceratodontiformes > Ceratodontidae > Neoceratodus > Neoceratodus forsteri. The sequence continues at coordinate 1,265,636,625 of CM028129.1, forward strand.
GAAATGCAGAGATGTGTCAGTGTTGGCGAATGCAGGGCAAGCTTTAGTAGGTGCATCCCTCATTCCCCAGTTAGCCAGCATGCTAGCACTGACACAAGAATATGTAAAGTGCCACCAGCTTGAAAGAAATGTGCCACTACAATCAGAGACAAGCTCATCATGCAGTAGCATAGATGACATGCCTCCCGTATGTGCCTTTCCTGGTGAAGCATTTCAATAAACATGGCAGCTCCTGCCATCTGCCACCAATCCCCAGAAAGCTGACTTTAGGGGTGTCCAATCCTGTGTCGGCATCCCTCATGGTTCAATTTGTTTGCTGATGGGGTGTCCAGTCCCCATCGGCATATGTATCCCCCCCATGCCTAATTTGTTTTCTGACAGTGGTGCCCAATTCCCATTGGCATAATGCCCCCCATTTAATTTGTTGGCTGATGGGGTTGCCCAATCCCCATTGGCATCGTGCCCCCCACATTTTCATTGCCGAATGGGGTGATCAATCCCCGTCGGCTTCAGTCCCCCCCAAACTCATGTGGCACACTGGGAGTCCACCACAGTGTGACCAAATGTATTTTTTTTAAAACCTGTAAATAAAGAAAACATTTCCCCCAACAGCCATTTTTTTTTCTGTCCCTGTAAGAAAGAAAATGGTCCCTTGTCGTCAGGACTCACCTACTCCCTCAATCCGCACCCACCCTCAGTGCACCCCACCTCCCCGCACTCCACCTTCACCCCATACTTACCTCTGGAGGTCCAGTGCATCGATCTTCAGTGGAGCGGGAACATGTCTGAACTCTTCAAAAGCCAACTGTGTACTGAAGAAAATCACAGTAAGCTATATAATGGCATCACTGGTGGGTTTCAACTTAGGTGGATATCTCATTTTTTTTTTAATTTGGCTGTAAATTTTCAACTTGGGGTTCTTGGGACCCCACCTCATGAACACATGTGCTGTCCTTTCATTAATTCATCCCAAAGGTGATTTTGTGGTCACTGCATGGAATCACCTTTGGGACTGAATAACAAAATGACAGTGCCACTGTTCAAAGTGAGATCCCAAAAACCTATGTTGCAAATTTGGTGAAGAATTCAAAAATAACTGTGTTATGAGGTGCATTGCACAGTTTCCACGCACGCTCATAACTGCAACAAATTTTAATATTTTCACTCCAGATTTTCAACATTGCCATTTTTTCACACCTCCTTATGAAGTACAGGTGTCATTTTTCACATCCTGACTGAAATGTGTTTTCACACATCTGGTGCACCAGGCGCAGTCACTGTGGGAAATCAACTTTGGGGCAGATTAACAAAATCACAGTGCCACTGTTCATGAGTGGAGGTCCCAAAATATTTATGTTAAAAATTTGATTAAAAAATCCCCAAAATAATTGCATTACCAGTGTCATTGTGCAGTTTCTATGCACACTCATGACTTCACCAATTTTCATATTTTCACTCCAGATTTTCAACATTGCCATTTTTACAGCTTCTCATGAACAGTATAGCTGTCATTTTTCACATCCTGCCCAAAATGTGTTTTACACCTGTAGTGCCAAATGTTCGCCGAGTCACTGTGCAAAATCACTTTTCTTAATGAACTGATAGTGCCACTGTTCATAAGGTCAGGTCACAAAAGCCCATGTTGAAAATTTGGATTGAAAATAAAGCAAATACCAAGGGCATTAGGGTTTTCAACCATAACCCCCACCCTGTAGAGACTGACAAGCGTCAGGGTGTGACTTGGATTGTCGGCTGCAATGCTCATGCCATTTCACCCACACCCACCCTGCAGCCACTGACAGGCATTGAGGTGCCTTGGCTCTTCAGCCCCAGAGTTCACCCTATTCCCTGTATTGCACCATCTCAGTGAATTTCCTGATGGAATGGGGTGGCGTAAGCCAAAGACCCCAAGGCACACCACAACACTTCGGTGTCTGCAGAGTAGAGTTGAGTGAAATAGCATGAGCGTTATAACCGATGACCAAAGGCACACCATTGTATCGATCTCTCACAGGGTGGGGTTGGCCAGTTCAATACTTCACAGCCATTCCTATTATGCAGCTCTCTAACTCATACACTACCAATGCCAGTGCTAGCAAAACAACATTTGGCATTGGCAAACACTTGTTTACATTTGATGTGTCTGCAGAGTATAAAGAATTAGCTTGCAGTTTCTTCTTTGCCTTTTGGAGTCAGCTCTCCAAATTCTCTGTCTGCTCCCAGCTGTAATCAGTGTTTCCCCATTCTCTAGTGTCTTGTTCCCTGTCACTCTTTTCATAATTGGTTGTTTTTGTGTAAGATAAAATGTTTTTCCAGCATTGTTGAGTTGAAATAGGTAATTTCCCAGTCACTCCTGTTTCTTCTAACAAGAAAAAACTCTCACAACAGTGGCAGTCAAAATGCTGGTAAATTGTTATTTGCTGAACAACCTTCAGTGCCACAACTGTGATGTCTGCAGAACCAGAAAGGCATCACAGACTAGTAACTTCAGAAAGGTGCAGTTCATGACTCCACAGTGCAGGTCTGGTGCAGCATAATGAGAGTTGCCTACACATTACACAAAGAAAAGCTCCAAGAAGAATATGCTGTACTCAGGCAGCAACAAAAGGACACCAAATCATTCCATAAAAATTCAGTGATTTATTCTGCAATCCAGGTGTCCACACCAACAGTGACTCCAGCTAACTGTCACAAGACTGACCAAGCATTTAGACTCTCATGAGTTTTCATCAAGGGGTGTGTAGGGATGACTTTGGCAAAATGGGAGAGTGCCTCAGAAAAGCACTAGCAAACAGGCAAGAAGGAAGGATGCAGGAACAATGGGGAAAAATCAAAACTGCCATCACAGAGGCAACAAGCCTTAGTGTGAAGCAAATAAACAAAACAAAATGAATAGGAAAAAAACAGTATGGTTCTCAAAAGAGGTGGCGGGAAAGGTTAGGGAGAAAAAGATAACATTCAAGAAGTATAAGGAAATACAGAAGAAGCTGGACAGAGAACTGTACCAGTTAAAGCAGAAGGAAGTGGGGAAGGCAGTCAGAACAGCAAAGGCCCAAACCAAGGAAAAGATTGCTAACTCAGTTAAGAAGGGGGATAAAACCTTTTATAGGTACATTAGGGAGCAAAGAAAGACCAAGGGAGGGGTAGTGAGGATTAACAAAATGGAGGGGGTGGGCAGAGAGTGATAGTGAAAAAGCAGGCATACTGTATGAATACTTCTGCTCAGTATTCACAAAGAAGAGATGGGAGGCAAGGTACCTAAGCTAAACAATAGAAGCACTCTGGATAGGAGTCGATACCAGTCCATTCACAGAAGAAAGGGTCCTGAAAGAACTCCTAAAACTGAAGGTGGACAAAGCAATGGGACCTGATGGGATTCACCCCAGAATTCTAAAATAACTAAGGGGACAACTAGTGACACCACTGACTACCCTTTTGAATAAATCATAGGAGAATGGTGTGGTACCTGAGGGCTGGAGGAGGGCAGATGTGATTCCCCTTCACAAAAGTGGAAGCGAGGTAGAGGCAGAAAACTACAGACCTGTTAGTTTGACCTCAGTGGTAGGGAAAACAATGGAATCACTTCTGAAAGAAAGAATTGTTGAGTATCTAGTGGCCAATGGAGCACAGGACCCAAGGCAGCATGGATTCCCAGTGGGAAGGTCATTTCAGATGAATCTAGTAAGTTTCATTGACTGGGTGACCAAAGTAGTAGACCAGGGAGGGGCTGTGTTCATGGCCTACATAGACTTTAGCAAGGCATTTAACACAGTCCCACACAAAAGATTAATAAACAAGTTAGCCAGCCTGGGAGTGGGTCACAGGGTGGTAGCATGTGTAACAAAATGGTGGGACAACAGGATGCAGAGGTAATAGTAAATGGAGTCCATTCCAAGAAAGGGGTTACTAGCAGGATACAGAGGGTTCAATGTTGGGACGGTCCTCTTAATGTCCTTATAGGTGACATTGCAGAGAGACTGAAAGGAAATGTATGCCTCTTTGCAGATGACACACAGATCTGCAACAGGGTTGATATACAAGGGAGGGTGGAAAGATGAGAAGGGACTTGGCAGGTTAGAGAATGGTCAAAAATATGGCAGCTTAGATTCAATGCAGAGAAGTGTAAAGTAATGCACCTGAGAAACAAAAACCCAAAGGAATGGTATACAATGGAGGAGGTATTAATGACAACAAAATGGAAAGGGACCTGGGAGTAATCATATCAGATGTCCTAAAGGAAGGCAAGCAATGTGAGAAGACAGTAAGGAGGACTGGGATGCACCATGAGAGACAACACCAGTAGAAAACAGGAAGTTGTTATCCCTCTGTACAAACAGTTGGTGAAACACCATCTGGAGTACTGCATGCAGTTCTAGAGACCCCGTCACCACAAGGACATAGACAGGATGGAAGCAGCCCAGAGGAGGTCAACTACAATGGTGCAAGGTCTACACCAGAAGCCATGAAGAGAGACTACTGAGCTTAATATGTATACCCTCGGGAAAGTGAGTAAGAGGAGGACATGATATAAACTTTCAAGGACCTCAAGAGAATCAACAAAGTCCAAGAGGGTAGCATCTTTCAGAAAAAGAGATGTGCAAGAACAAGGGGGCACAATTTGAAGATAGAGGGGAAACGGCTCAGGGACAGCGTAAGTACATATTTACCAAAAGGTAGGGAAATGGGCAGACTGGGTGAGCCAAGCAGTCCTCTGCTGGTGAAGTCTATGTTTCTATGTCTATGAAGAGCACAGGTGCTTAAATACGGGTGTTTATTAATATTCATTAACCATATTCTTATAGTTTAAAATGCACAAATTACTAGTTTAAACATGAAACCAACACCATAAAAAACACCATCAAATTAAAGAGTATAAGATCCCTTTATCTTTCACTCTATAACAAAGGACTGTATTGCATTTTATTGTGAAGCTGCAAATATCGTGCTATATTACATGCTATGGGTGCAGCTATGGCAATGAGCTATGCTAACCTTCTAGGACTGTGAGAGAAAAGTGTTATATTTAACCATCTTAATAAACCCTTCCACAGTAAAACCAAGAACATGTTCCATTTTATTGATGATGTTGTCTGTAACTGGGAGGGTGATATATGGGAGATACCAGTATTCATAGAATGTATAAATATAAATGACTTAAATCTCCATTTCACCTATGCATCAAGCAAGGAAAGTTTAAACGTTTTAGACATTACTGTATCACTCAAGCACAGTATGTAATAATTACTAATAAGGTTCTTGCAACCAGCTACAGGAAACCTGCTGCCACAAACTCATTGGTGTTTCACCGCCTGAGGTTGGACCGTGGGCGGGGGGGTTGCAGTCTGTTTCAAGACTGAACTGGGCCTCACGAGTGTACTAGTTGAGGTGGCTAAGTCATTTGAGTGTTCTGTAGTGGCAGGTGTGGGCTGTAGGATCGCTGTCATCTACCGTCCACCAGATGATGAGAAACGGTTCCTGCAGGAAGTAGCGGACTTCGTGATTGACATGGCGTTCAAGTTGCCCAGGCTGATGGTCCTGGGCAACTTCAATGCCTGGGTCGATGATGAACTCTCACAATTTAGATAAGACTTCCTCCAAGTGATGACATCTTTGGGCCATACACAAGTTGTTACTTCTGCCACTCATAAAGGTGGTCACTCCCTTGACTTAGTCTTCATCCTGGGATCAAGCCTTCCAGTTTGGGGTGGAACCTGTCGGATGGTCGATCATTACACAGTGGGGTTCAGTTTTGCACTCCCTTCATAGGCTACCCTGGAGATGATCAGGTACCGCCCTTTGTGAGTTATAAGCTCTGAGGGCCTGGTGGCAGTGCTTGACCTATCTGGGCTTTCTGGAGTGAGCAATGATCCAGAAGCCTTGGTCTTAACCTATAATAAAGCCATCTCCTTGGCTCTGGATATCATTGCTCTTGTCCATGTTTATCCTCTCCTCCTTGCCCTCGGTCCCCATGGTTTGATGGGACTTTGAGTTACTTTTGTGACTTATAAGGGGCAAAGATATTGTAAACATTTGTAAAAGTGGAACAGAAGTCAAAAGCTTGATTTCCATCATTTGCAGTGTCAAGCAGTGACCAGTCAATTAATCTGCAGTATTGTCTGAAGGTGTCCAGCAGCCCTGGTTTCACTGAGTGGGATCTAGTGATATTGGGGGGCTGCTTAGTAAAACTATTAGTCCAGGTACATAGGACCGGGGAGTGGTCGCTAAGGGAGTTGGGCAGGACTGATACAAAGGGTATGTGATCAAGGGCAGTTTGTAAGGATCAAATCAATAAGTGTACTAGTACCTGTTTTATAGTTTTGTCAGGTGGAAGAGGTGACCATCTGGGTCAGGTACAGGACTGTAATTTGGTCTTTAGCAGTGGTTGCAGCATGTGATTCCCAGTTGATGTTAAAGTCGCCACCTATAATTCCCTCCCAGTTGTGATTAAGCAGTCCTTGGTTGGTAATGAGTTGTTCCATCCCAGTAGTGTGCTTTCCAGGAGGTATGTAAACAGTGGATAGTAAAAGAACCTTGTTTTGCTGACCAGTGGAAAGCTTGATGTTTAGGATTTGCCCATATTTAGTGTTTAAATTGCCAGGTAGTACAAGACCGTGGATATCATCCCTAAGGTAAATTAGGCATCCACCTACTCATTTGGATAACCTGTCCTGACACAATGATTTAAACCCATCCAGGGTGACTGCAGCATCAGGTATCCTTTTTGACAGCCAAGTCTCAGTCAGTGCTATGATATCAGGTTGTAGTACTTCTACCCACACCTGAAATTGCATTAGCTTGGGCAGAAGGCCTCCTATATTTAATGAGACTATCTTGAGGTGCCTGATCCTCAAGGAGGTGCCTATATGAGGAGGACTGGGGTTGGGGTGCACATTGTCTGATAATAACAGCAGTATTAGGATCAGTTTCCTAATGTGCTGAGACCAGAACACCCATTTAGAGCTGATGAGTTTTTGTGAGCTGTGCTTTGGGTTTTGGCTGGGTACAGCATGGGGGTGATCATGAAGAAAGGCTGCTACTGGTAGTGATAGGGGTTCCATCTCAGTGGGGAGCTGCAGGGGAAGCTAGAGCTCTAGGGTCAGGAGGCTACCTACTGACGTACCCTTTCTGAGCAGGAAGGTGTCAGAGAGGGAATGTGGATGTTTTGGGGGAAGTGGGCCTTTTAAGCCATTATCTCCCACTTTCCCAAACCCCAAAACAAGTAGTAGTGACAGGCTTAGGACTAGCATAATGATATATATATGTAGCAGTCAGCAAAATAGGGGAGGTTCCTTTAAGAAAAGGCTCAATAAGTATTCGCAGTAACTGAGATACTAGGCATGGTCAGAATTGGGGAACAGCATTTAGTAAAGGCCGGGATGGAGGGCAGGAGAAAATTCAAGCTGGAGCTGAGTCGGACTAGCCTCTGACGCAAGTGCCAAAAGTTTAAAAAGTTCAGTAGCCAGGAGCAGCCAATGACATGCTGCCTGTTTCCTCAGGAGACCAATTGGAAATGCGGTTCTCAAGCTGAAGAGTCCTGGGGCACAAGGAGCCTACCTTCAGGTCTGGTTGGGATGGGCAGGCAGGATATGGATGTGGCCATCGAGAAGAGGTGCTGAGGCCACCAGCAGTAGGGAACCCACTCAGGGCTCACTTAGGAGAGAGAGAAAGGGAGAGGGAGAGGTTGAGCCAGATCAAAAGTTCATTTTGGTCACAAAGTCTGGCTAATCCCTGGGGTGGGCAGACAGAGGTAACAAAAGCAGAGGGGCACGGGTGATAATAGGGGACATGGGGGAAGCAGGAGAGAAAATTCACAGTGGAGGTGGTAAACAGTCTGGCACCAGGAGCAGCCAACGTTGGACAAAGGAAAAGAAGTAATGTAAAAGTCCTGCAGAGAAGCAGGGGGAAGCCAGAGGTGGCTGAGAGGGCAGAAAGAAAAAGTGAGGGTTAAAAGATAGGCTCAGGAGGAGACAGAGTGAGGGAAAAAAACAGAGAAAACAGAAATAAGGGAGAAAGGCAGGCTAGTTCAATTCTACCCAGCAGCTTTGTGGACCTTAAGTAATGTGCTTAAACAGTCTCTCTTGGAGTTTACCAAACGGTAAATTCATTGTTCTTAGCAGGCACTCTCTAATACTATTCAACCTATCACAGACAGCAGGTATTAAATCAACTTAACAGGCACACTCTATGCAGGACAAAAAGCACAATTTAATTTCAATTAAATAAACACATTAATGTGCAAGCATGTTAAGCATATCAGACTTTATACAAATGGAGCAAGTTTCAAATTCAAGCTGGGAGTCGAGCTGGACTAGCCTCTGACAGCAAGAGCCAAAGTTTAAAAAGTTCAGTAGCCAGAAGCAGCCAATAATAGGCTGGCTGTGTCCTTGGGAGACCAATCAGAAATGCTGTTCTCAAGCTGCAGAGTCCCAGGCACAGGGAGCCTGCCTTCAGGTTTGGTCGGGTGGGCAGGCAGGAGATGGATGCGGCTGTCCATCGGAGATGCTGAGGCTGCCAGCAGTGGGGAGCCTGCCCAGGGCTCACCTTCAGGTCTGGTCAGGGTAGGCAGGCAGTATATGGATGTGGCCATCCAGTGGAGGTGCCGAGGCCACCAGCAGTAGGGAGCCTGTCCATGGCTCACCTTCAGGTCTGGTCAGGGTGGGAAGGCAGGAGATGGATGCAGCTGTCCAGTGGAGGTGCAAAAATGTACAAACTTTAAACATTTTAAATTGGGCATTTCTATTGTTAAATTAAATCCATTATCAATAGGTCAAGGATTTCTCTCCATGCCACCCTCAAGCAGCAGTAACAACATCGATGTAAATGTCTTTTAAAGTGCTCCATTGTTTATTGTGTTGTTTCTAATAATGTATCTCTCTGACTGTACATTTATAATTTGTAGAAAAATATCAGTTTTGTTTCAGGAGATATTCTAATGGTATCTGAATACCCTGTAAAGACTTCTGTCATGTCACAGCACATTTCATTAGTTTATTCACTTCATATGAGCTACTGCATGTAGTATTGATCGTTACTTCTACCACTGCCAAATAGTGTAAGTAGGAGAGCAATCCCCAAAGGCACAGCAAATATGTAAACTGATTTATTGCTGTGACTTGTACAGTAAAATTATTGAGACCCTGTGTTTTCTACATATTCCCCTCAATAATACTATAAAAAGTTTAATCTAAAATATCAGATTAAAAGCAATAACCTCTGTTTCACTAATTTAAAATAACTCACAATTTGGTTTTACCCCTTTTTTTAAATAATGTGTCTAACAACTTTAAAGAATTACAAGGATCACTTTAGGTTCCCTTTTCTGAATGCACTCATGCTCATGTTTGTGCAAACAACACAAAACTTTGTGAACAATAACCTTACCTCTAAGGTGTGTACACCGGCTATATGATTCTCTCCTGAGTGTTTGTGCCTGCTGTTATTAATTGGGCACGCCATTCACCAGTCTGCAGATTTATAGAAGGCTGTTTCCCAACAGCAACAGTGCAAACGATCTAACATAAAATGTCTGGTACTGTAGCAGTTCCAGCAATAGCTCTGCCAGTCACTATGCACTTAGTCTTCCGCTGCATCAGACCTCTAAAGTGGCTGTTTTGCTGGCACAAGCTTATGTAAACAGCACAAAACTTTTTAAACTGTAACACATTTGTACCAAATTGAAACTTCTTTTCAAAATTAGTCAGGAGGAAGCAGTATCCTAGGTTTTTTTTTAATTTTCTTCTTGGAGTGGCGCTTGTACTGCTTACATTCATGCTACAGCTATTTGGAATCAACTTCCCATGACTAAGAAAAGAAGAAAGTATATGGTTAAAACCTTTTTGATGCCAATATTCTTATTTATCAGTTATGTTTTTCCACTACCAGTGCATTTAGAAACAAAACAGTATGGAAATATTTTTAAATTACTATGGGCAGCTGCCTAAAGCACATTAAAGGGCCCATACCTATAGGGAGGTTAAGGACAGTGGGCTATGGATGCGTAATCCAGTAGCTTATGTTAGTATTTTTGTTTTCTGTAAACTGTGATTTTTTGATCATCCTAAATCATGGTGTCCTCTTTTTGTCTCTACCTGTCAGAGTCTTTTGACATCCTGGACAGCTGGATCTAGAGATGCAGGGAAGTTTTACAACAATCCCAAAGTTCCAGCGAAGTCATTGACTTTACTTTGAAAGTGCTTTGAATTTGGCCAATATATGGCAACTTCAACTTTTTTTTAAATTTAATTAAATTTATTAAGGACAAAACAATGCAATATAACAAGCAACAAAAAACCAAAAAACAAATCACAGCACATGGTCCAGTGTTAGTAACAAGTGAAGGGATAACAGGACTGTTCACATTACAAATGAGAAGATGTAGAGGAGACCTACTTCTCCTATACAAAATGTTGAATGATATCAAATTGATGGACTCATTAGATATAAAATTATCTGATAGATGTGTTGCAGATAGATCACACAAAAAAATTTTGGATGTAATGTGGGCAAATACAGCCAAAAGAGATCATTTTTATAATATTAGAGTTGCCAAACTCTTGAATGCTCTTCCAGAAGAACTAATTTAATTAGAAAATGTTGATTCTTTTAAAATAAAATTAGATGAATGGCTTCTGTCGATTATTTAGTTAGGAACAAATTGCCTGCAAAATGCGGGGACAATCTCAATGGGCCTATGGCCTACTTTTTTCCTACTAAACCAAAGTAACCAATGTAATTACAATCCCACGAATATAACAGGAATGAGAAAATGATCCATAAACAACTGGATCACACAAAAACCCTCACCCCACACCCTCCCCACCCTCCCCAAAGACACCCACCCACATCCCCCCACCTCCTCCAGAGACTAAAACAAGGACAAATGATATATTAAAAAACCTGAAGAAATTAGACAATAAAACTGCCAAGGACTACACTGAGAAAGAGAAACAAAAAAGGATTCCAGGGAGCAGTCCCTTCAGTGCTATACAAAGCAGGGGACCATGCCACAAATTAATGAACAAGCCTCCAATGTCATAAAGTTAATAATGTGCATAGGGGTTCTCAGACCTGTGTAAAATGCTTCTTATTATCACTTAAGCCAGCAATTATCCAGTCAGCCTGTAACGCAAAAAGTATTTCTTTATACCATTCTACAAAGGTGGAAATAGTCTGATCACACCAATGCCGAAGGATAACCTTTTTAGCACAGGCTGATATTAATGCAATATGTGGTTGCTGGTTGCCAATAATTCATCTGCATAATCCTCTAAGAGGCAAATCTCTGGCTTGAAAGCCTGATCCAGGCACAGTAAGGGATCTAAGCATTGAATACCATCCCAAAAAAGCCATACTATTTTACAGGACCAAAGAATATGATACAAGGATCCAATCCCCTTATGACATCACATACATACCTCCGAGGGAGCTTGCCCATCCAGCATAGTTTGATCAGGATATAGTACGTATCATGCAAGATAGAGAACTGCATGAAGCGATACCTATCTCATCGAATGTATTGGTAAGTATCTTTCCAAATGCATGACAATCACGAGATCCCACCGCAGGACGAAGAAGCTGATCCCAAGAGTAATAAAAGTTCTGCTCCCTCACAGAGAGGACCTCCCTTAGCTGTGCATGATAGAAAGCAATAGTGTGGGAGAGAGGCAAAGCCTGCGCCAAACTGACTAACCAATCCCTATTGGAACCGTGCCAGGAGCAAGAACCAAAGTGATGGAATAATGTATGGGAAACCTGGAGGTATTTAAAACAGAGGGTCAAGCATCAACCAAACCTTTGCTGAGCTGCTGAGAAGGGAAGCAACTTGCCATCTTGGACCAGTTCTGCAACAGAAAATGTCTCCAGGAAGGACCAGATCAGTCCAGCCAAGACTCAATAGCCACAGTCAAGCTGGAATTCTTAGAATAGACTGGAAGATATAACTATAGGGGTCCCAATGCAATAAAGTGCACAACAGTTTATGTGCATAAAGGAGTTACCTATGGATGTCTCTTTAAGGGCCTAGAAATTTTTTAAGGGGTATAAATAGTAAGGAACGGGATCCAGACCATGGTGGGAACAATGGGACCATTCAGTGTCCAGCCAATGAGTTGTATACCAGGAGCCAGGGTCAATCACAGCTGAACAGAGCCAGGTGAGGTATTGGGAGCAGTTGACAGCCAGGTAATAAAGATAAACATCAGGTGCCTTCAAGCCTCTGACTTTCCTGGGATGCACAAACTTGGCTAGTGACCGCTGGGAGGCTTCCCTTCCAAGAAAGTGGGAAAGAATACGTTTAGGTTCGGAACCACTTCTTGCAAAGGCTGGATTAAGCATGAGAAGAGGATAGAATAGCTGGGGTAATATATTTGTTTTGATGATGCTCAGATGGCCCCACAGAGACATTGGCAATAGGGACCAATGGTCCAAGTCAACCTGAATCTGAGTGACCACCTTGTCTAAATTATAGTGTTTCAATTTGATGGAATCCATACTAAGGTAGATCCTGAGGTACCTGAGTTTATCTTTAACCCAGAGGAGTCCAAGTTGCTCCACACTTGCCCTCACAATTGCTGCATTCAGAGGCATAACCTCTGTTTTGGAGTGGTTAAGTTTGTAATTAGATATACTACTAAATTGTGTCACTACTGTACATCCAGAACAGCTGGTAAGGAGACCTCGGGTGAGGTGACATGCAACAAGATGTTGTCAACATAGACTGACAATTTATAATGCTGAGGGCCTAAGGGGATACCGTGGACCTGGGGTGACAAGTTAATTTTTTGAATTAAAAGTTCCAAGTAAAGGTTAATGAGATATGGAGAGAGGGGGCAACCCTGTCTTGTACCTTGTTGAAGGGGAAAGGAAGCAGATAGGACCCCATTACAAAGAATGCAAGCGGAAGGACAAGTGTAGAGTACCCAGATCCACTGGATGAACTCAGGAGTGATACCATAGTGAGGCAGGAGACAGAATAAGTTCTCCCAGGATACTCTATCAAAGACTTTCTCTGCATCCAGGAAGGCCAACACCATTGGAATGGAGGAGTCCCCAGAGGTGGAGATAAGATGCAAAAGTTTCCTGAGATGGTCTGTGGATAGTATTACTGCCAAGAAGCCCACCTGTTCCTGACTAAGGATGCTGCCCACACCAAGTTCAATCTAGTGGCCAGGATTTTAAGGTTGACATTAATCAGTGAGATGGATCTATATTTAGCGACCAGCTGAGACTCCCTACCTGGATTAGGTAGTACTACAATAATAGCTGCTGTGAGAGAAGCGTCACAAAGGCCATGTGAAAACATGCATTGAGAAGTATCCAGGAGGTATGGGGGGTGAGCAATTCCTTGAACAATTTATAAAAGTTCAAGGAGAAGCTGTCTGGACCAGGGGACTTATCAGGGGCCAAGGAGTCAATGGCCTGAAAAACTTCTCAAAATACCAATGGGGCCTTCGGCAACACAGCCTGTGTCTCATCCAGTGAGGATAGGGCAATGTCTTGGAGGAAGTCATCAAGGTGGGAATGATTAAAGGGCTCCCCAGATGCCACGTATAAGGAATTGTTATAATCATGAAACTGAGACACAATGTCTCTAGGGAAAGTAAGAATTTGTCCAGAGGCCGACTTAATAGATGGGACAATTCTATCCACAAGCTGAGAACGCAGGCAGAGAGTGAGAAGCTTGCTGGCCTTCTCCCCCTGATCAAAATATCTTACTCTAGCCCTCAGGAGAAGATGTTCTGCTTTCTCTGCCAGCCATTTATTGTACTGAGCCCTGAGACTCCAGATGTTTCCCAGTCATGCTGAGAGGAGGCAGCAGAAATCCTGCTCCATCACCCTGATCTGTGCTAAAAGGGAAGAGGTGGCCTGAGAATGTCCTCTTATGTCTGATAGCTAGTCTAATAAGCTCCCCTGCAGAGCACACATAAAGGCACACCATACAATATCCACTTTTGGCATGGTAGGGGAGTAAAGGTAAAAACAGGGTAATAAACTGGCAGTTTCTCCACTACCTCTGAATCTTTCAGAAGTTGGTTGTTGAGGTGCCATGTTTTGTCTTGTGTCACAGCAGGTACCAGGCTAACCTGTAAAATAATTGTATGGTGATCAGACACCACTTTGATACTATAATGGCATGAGACAAGACTGGACAAGGAGTCTGTACTCATGACTAAAAAGTCTAGTCGAGAGGAGTTGAGGGAAGGAGGAAAGGATACTCTAGCAGTTGGATGTAAGGTTCTCCATTAGTCTTCCAGATCCAGGGAGTCCAAAAGGTCCATAAAGCTAGTTCACTGTGTGTGAGGGCCCAGACTGGCTGGACTGACCTATCAAAGTTATTGTCCAGGACCATGTTCCAATCCCCATGAGAAGCATTAGAAGGGATGTCCAGGGAGAAAGTAGTGGAATCAACTGAGAAAAAAAGAAGGGATCCTCCACATTGGGACCATATATCAACCCCAAAACCACCTCCACATGGCCCAAGAGCACCAGGATGTACCGACCTTGTGGGTTGGAGAATTCTTGGAGGAGACGGAATGGGAGAGATCTAGACACCAGTATAGCCACCCCTTGGTGACGGGAGTCCATCCCCGAGCCAAAAACCTGTGAAACCCAGGAACATTGAAGTGACAGTATCTGGGCTGGGGGTAGGTGGGTTTCTTGTAGAAAGGCCACATTTACTTGTAGCTTACATAGATGTAATAAAATCTTGGAATGCTTTGTACGTGATTGGGCCCCCTTAATGTTACACGAGCAGTAAAGGATGCTACACGCCATTCTCCCCTATAACAGTTATAAGCAAGGAAAGAGGAGGAGAACAAAACCAACCTAAAAGAATCTGGGACCCCAGATAAATGGCACATAGTCCCAGGAGGAGGATTCCCACACCACACCCTCCTGACCAAATATCAGAGAACAGGTTTGAAACCAGCAAATGACTGACATACATACAACCCCCACCACCCTAGGAACAAACAATCCTCCCCACCACCACCCCAGCCCACAAAATGACAGAATCAAAACAACCACCCCCACAAAACACCCCTGCCCACTCATGGCCCCACCCCACAGCCTATCACCCATAACCCCCAATTAACTGATGCATGAAACTCACACCAACATAGCATCTACCCCACTGTCCCACCCCCACCCACTACATAGTACAATGTCAGGTTACAACCATCAAAGTTATAAACACTAGAATAAAACAGCATCTCAGATCCCAAGCAAGGGAAAAAGAAAAGAAAAAACAGTATAAAACCTTCAACCTAAAAGACCCACCCTACTCTGAAAAATACTTAGCAGGAGTGCAGATATAACTATTATAATACTTCCTTGAAGGAGACAAAAAGGTGCTGAAGTAACTACCTGCCTTCAGAGAAAAAATGACGTTAATGTATATTAACAGTCCTTGTAATAAGACTTCCTATATTACAGTAAGTCTGGAGGGCCATAGCAGAAGGAGGGGCCTAGTAACATAATCCTTATCTCTAAACTATTAAGTCAAACCAGACCCCTAACCATCCAAGAGAACTGCATCACAGCCCAGTAGCAATATAAGTGAAACTAATACAAAAATTAATGCTGTATATACTCGAGATCATAGTACAGGTGTAGCCCTCCCTCCAATAAAAAAAGACAGAGAGGAGAGCCCACCTGCACAAAGGTCAGCAAGAAGAACTCACCCAGATGCATTCCCCGCAATCCTCGGTGGAGCATATGAGATGCAGGAGTGTGAAGCCACAGTGACAGAGTCCCTGCCACTGCATCAGAACAGACCAAGAAGGAATGACACCCCAGGGTTCCCCGCTGAGTCCTAGGGAGATGGATGGAGAAGGGAAGCAGAACAGTCTATTAGCACCACACCAAGAAGTCTCCAATTATAGGGGCCTACATTGGAAACCTGCACAAAGGTCCTCAGAGATACCATTGGCAACCATCCTCCACTACCCAGCTAGCAGACAAACAAGGGAAGTACCAAGCAGGAAATAATTCTCCAGGTGATCACATTCTGGGGGACTGCAGGCAAAGCACTCAGTCAGTGAAGGAGGAGCCTCCAACCAAACCAGTCAGTGGGGATGAGTTAAGACACTAAAGATACCAGGAAAGATTAATGTCCCCTGCAAAGACAGGCAGCACATAGAGTTCAGAATAGGGAGAAACAACAACTTGAGTCTGGCTGTGATGGTGAAAATCTGGTTCAACCAGTAATTGAGGGGAGAGCAGTCTGGGAAAGGGTCAGGGCTGTCCAGACACTTCAGAGATGGGCAGCAATAGTCCGGAGGGTGCCTTCAGGATCTGCATATTGGAGACAGCAGGCAATAAAGACAACCCCCTCCAGCACCAAACCAAGACATGAACAACTATTTAATGAGCCATTGTAAAATTAAACACAGTACAATTGGAGCGCCATGTCCAACTCCGTGGAGAGAAAGTTGAGCTGAGCAGCAGTCTCAATGGTCCTTGAATAGCTCAGGCAGCAGACCCTTGAGATCCTGAGTGGCTGTCCCCACCATCTCAAAGGTATGCCATTTATTAGCCACCAATACCTGAAGGCGATCCGGATATAATAATTTAAACTGAATTCAGGCAGCTATTAACTGAACCACTACAGGGTGAAATGAGATGCGTTTCTGCCTGGTTCCTGCTGGGAGGTCCCCGATGAGCTGCAAAATTATGCCTCCCATAGGATATCTTTCAAGTCCCATGTTTTTGACAAGGCACGTTGTTTGTCTGGAAAATTTAAAAGCTTTAGCATGAATGGGCAGGGAGGGGCCCCAGCAGGGGGCTTAGGGCAAAGGAAGCAGTGCGCCCACTCCACGATGTAGACAGGGCCATTCAGAGAGGGGCCTGCCACCCTCTCTAGAAATGTTTGTGCAGACAATGTTGGACTGGGCCCTTCTTCACCCTCTGGGAGCCCAAAAGCAATCAAATTGTTGTGGCAGCTTCTCCTTTCGAGGTCTTCAATTCTGGCCTCCAGTTTTGAAATCCAGTGCCGCATGTGGGTGGTATCAGCTTCTGCTCAGTCTAGCAAAGGTTTCCAGTGAGTGGGTCTGGGCCTCAAAATCTCCAACCCATCTGCCCAGATCCCCAAACTCTGACCTGATGGATTTTGTTTGCTCTTTGAGCTCTTTCAGGGTATCCTTGAGAGGCTCCAGTTCCAGAAGAAAGCACTCCTCAGTCAGCAGTGTGGATGCCATAGTAGTAGTGGAAGAGTGACCAGAGCCCAAGCTCTGGGCCTTCAGCCACTTGGCCTGCTTATCCGGTGTCTGTGGCGGGGTGTGCTTTGGAGCAGCTTGATGCATCTCTGCCTCAGACAAGATGGCGAGAAGCGGGCTGAAATCTTTCAAGTGGACTCCAAACAGACTCAGAACCAGAATATGAAAGCAGGTAGGCAAATAACTTTGAAGGTTGAAAAAATGTAAAGAAAATAAGGTGGAGGAGAAGGGAGAAGGAGAGCAGCTATCTAGATGAGAACATCATGCGACTCCCCATGGCAACTTCAATTTCTAAAACTTTGCCAGCAAGTTGCATATAACTTCATTTTACAGGTTGCTATACAATGAATTCCAGCAAACTTTCCCAAGAAAGAGGAACAGGTGCATGTAGATCACATGCAACAGTTCCTGCATGTCACATAATACACCTCTATGTACACAGTGTCCTTCAGTTTCACTTTGCAGTCTGTGTGAATAAATGGAAGGGAACAGATCTGCTGCTTTTTGAGCCTTAAGAAACAGACTGTACATCAAAGTTTTATCACTTTAATTTCTATGTCATATGTCTTTTTTATCTTAGAAGTTTATTAGGAGTTACTTAGTTGTGATTTAGGTCTGATTTTATTTATGTTTCTTTACTTTTTCCTAAAGTCTTCTATCTGTATTTCCCTTTTAATTCTGTGTTCACACACTCTGGTGCTTTGAATTCTTGTTCACTGTAGTTATTTATCTTTTTTTTTCTTCATTTTTCTGCCTTTTCCAAATTCACTTTCTTTGTGTTATTTTTACTTTTCTTGTAAATAAAATGAGTGGAGATGGAGAGGAGAGTGAGAGGAGTGGGAGTCAGAGAGAGGACAAGGAGAAAAGAGGGACAGTCACATGGTCAACAGACTGATATGCCCATCTGTCTGAAGAGGACCTGTAAGGGTGGCACCAGCAGCATCAGGTGTTGGAAAAAGGGCCAGCAAGAAGCCTCTAGCAAGAGGCCGGCCCAGTGGTGCTAAGGGTTAAGGTGCCAGACGCCACACCTTTCACCATGCCAGTGACCCAGGCTCTGGAGCAACTGAGGGTTGCCGAGGGTTGGCTAGGGAGGACAGGATAGAACATCCGGATGACTGCCTCTCTTCTCCTGGGGAGGGTGGGCTGTGGATCCTTGGCATCAGTGACTACCAGCAGAGGCTGGGGGTGCTACAGCCAGTGGACACATCAGAGAGGGTCAGGGCAACAGTGGACATCTGTGAGAAAGGTGCGGCACGCACCCACTTTGTGCTGGACGTCATTGTTTGTCTGTACTCTCAGTGATCACATTCGAGGCAGCAAAAGGAAATACAATGGCACCTGAGATGATGAATACTGAGGTCATGAAAGCCCCATGCCCACCCCCAGATCTCACCAACCAGGTCTCCGATATCCTCTGGCCTCACTCCACCTGCAAATTGGATTTCAAGATTTTCCATTTCTTCTCAAGTCCCAGACATTTTATATCTTTGCTACATGTCACTTCACTGTGTCAGTCAGTCTTCCACTAAAGCAACAGCACCTCTAATTTGTAATTCACTTTAGTGTCCATCAGTGCACTATATAAAATCTCATTTCCCATTTTTCTCAAGTTCCAGATTTTTATGTACATGCTACATGCTGCTGTGCTGTGTCATTCAACATCCAACCACAGCATTTTTCTTAAGTCCCAGAAATTATATATGTTGCTGCTATATGCTGCGTGCAACAGTGTTGTAACATGAAAACTATGCCAGACAGTTGTTGGCATGTATAGCCCAAGCAAGCCTTCAGGGAGCAACATTGGACCATGGGGTGCCTTAAAGGTAACATAAAACTCTCCTTTCCTGCACCTGTTCTTGCAGGGTGTTAGCCCATTGACACTACACGTCGACTGCCCCACCCATGCCAGCCACCATCCCACCCAGGGCGTCCCTTAGTTTAAGGACTGCCATTTTCATGACTTCCTGCTGCTCCAATTACTAAGTTCTCACTTCTCTATTAGCAGCTTATACTGATCTATCACTGGAGGGAGCCTGTTTCCTTTGCCTACTTCCCTTCCACTGGCCTTCTATCTACCTGCCTCTCCTCCACTACACTGCCAGACTCTTTATACTAAGCCCTTTCTCCCTGCCTTCCACTTCTCTTTTGCTGCTCCCTCCACTCACGCTTTCTACCTCCAACCTCCCATCACCTCCACCCCTTCCTGCACCACCTCTCAGCCACTGTCCCTCCCCTAACTGGCCACTATGAGTCACTGTTGCAACCCCTTTTTCACATTTGACACCCTCAATTTTCCAGGCTCTCTCACTGCCTCCCAGTCCCCTAGAATAGGCATCACAAGAACTCCTTGGGATTTGAACTTTGTACCATCTGTGCCAAAGTCCACAGCCCTACCACTGTACCATCATGGCTGCCTCACTTCTGGAAGGATCCTCTCAGCCTAAACTTGTCCCCAGACCAATGCCCACTACCAACCAGGGTCACCTCTATTCACCCATCCAGTTTAGCCCCGCTGTTGCTCTTGTTAATCCTTATTCATCACGTTTGCCCACCGACACCCACATTTTTAACTTGTCCAATGAACCCCACCCCACTCACCTCTCCCCACCCTGACTACCCCTCTACCCCCTACACCCCCAGCTCACCTCCCCTGATACTGCTCTCCCTCAACCCCCTTGCCCCTAGCTCTACCGTGCCATCCCAGCCCTCTGTTCTGTGCCTATCCCTTGTTCACTACCTACAAAGTCCACATACTGGCCTCACTCAGCAAACATTAGATGTTTCACTGCTCTCTTCAGGATAATCTCCTTACTTCTTATGCTGTCGGGTAACATCCATCCCAACCCAGGCCCCATTATCACCAATCAGCCATGGACCACCCCAGCCTCGGTGTTACGCATTGCCTCCATGAACATCTGTAGCCTTCTGAAGAAAGCCACAGCCTCCAGTGCTGTAGGTGCAGCATCAACCAGATGTGCTGGCTGTGGTGGAAACCTGCTTTCTAATTCAACACCTGACTCCTTTGTTACCTTCCCTGGCTTCTCCTGCTTTAGGAGGATAAAGTGGGTAAGTGTGGTGGTGGTTGTGCCTTCTACATGCGTGACACCTTGCAAGACCATGCCCTTCCCACCCCTAAGCTGGACCAAGGCGCCCAAGCCCTCTCACTTAAAATCACTCCTGGACCCTCCAGGGCTCCTTTTATTATCACTGTGGCCTATGTCCCTCCACAGAATCAAACCCCTGTAATCCTCTCACTCTCCAAATACCTCACCAGCCTGCCACACAAGATTGAGCAGATACCAGAGGGAGATCTCAACGTTAACTTGCTCATCAGCTCGGCAGCTCATGCCAAGGACACTTTTGCAACCCTTGACCTAACCCAGCCCACCAGATCAAACCCCTCCAATGGTACAGGCACACTACTGGACATTCTTCTCAGCAACTGTCCCCACAGAATTGCGGACATCAAGGTCCTTCTTAACTTCCTGAGTGATCACTCACCAGTACTCTTCACCTGGTCCTGTCGGCTACCCAAACCAGTGCCCAGTGCAGTTTTCCACCACCGCCTACACCCTGGTAATCTCAGTAAATTTAAACACTACTTTGCCCATTGGGATTGGTCCCCTATAAACTTGGCCCCAAACATGAATGCAGCCCTCGACTATTTCTTCTGCTCCTTTAACAAACCTGAGACATCTTTGCCCCATTTGTCAAAACCCATACCAAGAAATGCAATGGCGGGTCACTCCTTCGTCCTCAACTATGTCTAAGAGATAACCTCTGGCACACCTCTGGTAAGCCGTGAACAGACAGATATATATAATGCTGAGTGAAACAAATGTACCTGGGCCATTTGAAAGTACAAGGCTGAATACACAGATCCACTCTAGCCTCTTCCTGGGGACAGCCCCATAAATTCTGGGACAATATGAAAGAACTAAATGGGAAATAATGTTCACCACCCACGTCCCAACTTAACATTAATGGTATCATCTCCTCTGACCCCCAAAGCCTTGCTGACTGCCTCAACATCGCCTTTTCTGATCACACTGCAGTCCTCCCCAAATTCTTCAATCCAATTCCCCCCTCACCATCACTAACTCTCCATCACCCACCATTCCACCTGCATGCCGTTAACCACAGGAAGCCAAGCCTTACCTGACTAAAGTCCTCAGTGGCACCAACCCCTGTTACGACCCTCTAGATAAGAGGCTTCTTCGACTGGTCCTCAATTCAGTGCTTGCCCCACTCACAGATGTAGTCAACTGCTGTCTGTGTCTTGGACAGTACCCAACTGCCTGGAAAATGGCGGTCATCACCACTGGGAAATTGTGGAATTTTTTAGCAGATTTTGTGGGGAATTTGCAGGACTTTTTTCTCCCAAATTTTGCAGGGATTTTGCAGGCTACTGGGCACAGTTTACCTTTGAGGTACAAGTATGGGTTTTCAATTTCAATTGCTTTGTGATGCATATTAAGCCAGCCATCAAAAAGGTATACATTTTTGTAAAAAAAAACACACACAAAAAAACACACAGACACTCATAAAAGGTATATGTTTTTATTAAAACACACACGACTGATCAAAAAACAATATACATTATAATAGTAGCATCATTGTTAAATCAGTTCCACCACCACCACCAGTTCTAATAATCCAAACAATAAACATTATTAGTATTCTACAGTAAACGTATAGTACCACCACCACACCAGATTGTCAAGAAATGATTTTTACATCATAGAATGAGCAGCAACTGTTATCCAACTAAGATCTTTAAAATTTCTTATTGTACTTCAACATAAGAAGTAGTCTAGTGTTGTCATCTGTCAAACTTCACCAATTGTCTTTTAAAAGGTCTGTGTACAGTGAAAAGGTTCATTCAACATCTGCTGTGCTTACAGGAAGCCAGATATACCTTTTTGCCTCAGCAGCAAGATATGGAAGTGTATTCCTTTGTACTTTCCACCACTCAGCAATATTGAAATCGTCACTGGGTACTGACTGGGCAAAAGTTCTGTACCCATGCCATTCAAAGTCTGAAACACCAGCCAAAGATGTCAGCTCCTGGGTGTGTTTTGCTTTTTCCTTGTCCAGTGTTGGCAACTGCATTGGATCAAAGATTCGGGCAGCTTTGAATGTGTCGACTGAGGGATGAGATTTTAAAATTTTGTCCAGTTTCTCACTGCTGTTCAACATAACCTTCTGAAAAAGGTTCACAGAGTTTTGATTTTCATGTAACTGACAGTGGGACAACATTTCTACTGTATTTGGTCTGCATTCAGTTTCCCCTGCAGTGACACAGAAGTCCAAAAACATATGCACATTTTGCACCCTTCCAAATATGGAATGTCCCTGTGACTGGCTGTTTGACTGCAATTGTAGAATAAGGTTAACAAGTTCAGAAGAGTGTTCCACCACAAAAGTGACTTGTTCCAGCTCAGCCTTTGCCTTTCAATAAGCACTTCAGGCACTTCAATGTTGCTGCATCAGATTGTAGTGTTTCAACAAATTCTTTTAACACAAGCAAATAGTCTTCCAAATACTGAACAGCGTTAACCCAGGAGCACCACCGAGTTATCACTGCATATACAGGCATCTTGGGTACAATGCCCTACTTGGATTCCATGAAGGCCAAGTACTGATGCCTATGCATTGGGCTCTGGCAAAATATTTTTAACAAGGGAACAGCAGTGTTTAAGTCTTCCAGAGTCCGCCCAGACCTCCAAGACCAAATTGAGGAGGTGGGCAATGCAAGTGATATGCACTGAATTTGGTAGGATACAGGACAGCACAGTTTTAAAAGCCTTGTTCATATAACTTGCATTGTCCATGACAATGGCAAAGACTTTATTGAAGTTCACCCCATTAGTGTTTAGCACTTTTAGTAGAGCTTGGGATACTGAGGTGTTGTTCACATGATGCAAAAACTCCACACCAATTAAGAGTGGCTGCTCCCTAACATTAAGCAAAGGTTGGGCCAAAATAGTCAGCATGCTATGCCCACAGGCATCTGTTGTCTCATCCAGTAAAAATGAAGACATCTGGATCCTCCACCACCTCTTTCAGGAACTGTTCGTGATCAGGCCAAAGTTCTTGGAGGTACATGCTTCGAAGCTGTGCTGGTCCCAGAAGACTACTGCCTTGTTTTGTGTGCTTCTTTAAGAACTCTTGAAAGCCAGAAGCCTTCTCCAGTGGTATGTCTGCATGGGTCAAACAGTGGATGAAGTCCAGAACAAATTCTTTCCATTCAAAGGATGATTCTGTTGCTCAACTGAAACAAGAAGTAAGTGATTGCTGTCATAGAGGTTTGCCTAAAAAAAAAATAAATAAATAAAAATAAAAAAGGTATAATACAGGAAAAAATAAATTGTGCCTGGAAACCAAAAAAAAGCAAACAAGATTTAATATTTTCAGGAAAAACAAACTATAGGCCAGGCCAGTGGCATGGAGGGCTGAAGAACTGTGAGCCTTACCTCCTGCCACACTGGCAACCTGTTTGGGAACATGATCAGGTCAGCGGGAAGGGAGAGGATCGAGTGTCCAATTGGTTGTTCTCCTCTCCTGAGTGGGGGTGGGAATCTGCTCTCTTGCTGTTAGAGGCCAGGTAGTAGTGTTGAACTCTAGCAGCTAGGCAGGGGGATGCAGCAACAAGGCAAATATCATATTTATTTATTTGTAAATCAGTTTACAACCTTTGAGCCAGAGGCTCATTTCCAAAGGTACCTCATCACATTGAGGACAAATACATAACAGACTTTTGGTTACATGGGTTACATAGTTAGGAAGCACACGTGATTACAACAGTTAAACAAATAAGCCAGTTTGGTTACAATGGCACAATCCTGCATGATGGTAAGAGCAAGCAGCAGGAGAAAAGCAGTTCAAGCAGGACAAATACATAACAGACTTTTGGTTACAGCATATGGGTTACATAGTTAGCAAGCACATATGATTACAACAGTTAAACAGATAAGCCAGTTTGGTTACAGTGGCACAATCTTGCACTATGGTAGAGCAAGCGCAGGAGAAAAGCAGTTCAATCAGCAAATGGGTGAGGATTAAAGAGCTGTGGTATGGATGACGCCAGCGGCATTGTCAGGGCAATGAGAGCTTGTGCATGTTAGGGGAGGGATGGGGTTCCACAGTGTCAGAGATGAGATGAGATGGACTTGGGAGGCAGGGACAGAGCAGATACCAGTCCCAAGGAGAAAAAAGACTATGTAAAAATAAAATAACTGCAAACATCTGAGAGACTAGTACTTACTTTGCATGTTTTTCTTTGCAGCTTCTTTTCTTTCTAGATGTTTCTGCTACTTCATGTGCATGTCAACTGTATGCTTCCACACAAAGTCGATTGTGTGGGTGCAAGCACGACAAAACAGCAATCCTCCATCTTCTTAAAGATCCTCCGATATAACTTAACCCGATCGCTGGCATGCACAAGATAAGAGACATGATGGTCCTTGCTCTTCAGAGAAAGACGGAAGCACTTTGATGGCAGTATAGACATGGTGTAGTTTAACTAAAACAAAATTAAACCAAAAAAATTAAGATTTGAAAGAGCATTGGTGCATAGAGGGAGGAGAGTTGTCCTTAGGATGCTTGATCCTCCAATATCACACAACTAATTTGCATCACACAATGTTCTAAGCTGGGCAGATTGGTTTCAAATCCTCAGCTCCTGGAGTTGCCTTGTCATGGCGCTGAGCTTGCCCATAGTCTTACTAATATCCATGGAACAAAAGACTCCAGAAATTCAATTTTATTGCTACCTTTCAATTTCTTTTAATCTGGGCACTATATAGAACGCAGAAGCAAGGCATTGTGCCATGTTGGCACAACCCATTCATCCATTCTCCAACCCACAAGATTGATGCATGGATGAACCACAGCAGCAATGCATGGACGAACCACAGGAGTGATGCATGGATGAACCACAGCAGCGAGTCAAGGACACACCACGGGAGTGATGGACGGACCCACGTGACTGCCATACATGATGGAAAAAATTGTTCTGTCCCATTCTGGTAGCCCGCCCCACCCTTCTCCTTGACCAGAGGCCAGAGCAATTTTTTTGCCATGCGTGCCAGTCCACCAGGCCCAACCCTCCACTCCCATCTCCAAGGGACCACAGCAGTGAGTCAAGGACACACCATGGGAGCGAGGGACGGACCCAGGCAACCACCATACATGATGGAAAAAATTGTTCTGTGCCATTCTGGTCACCCGCCCCACCCTGCTCCCTCACCAGAGGCCAGAACAAATTTTTTTTGTCATGTGTGCCAGTCCGCCAGGCCCACCCCCCACTCCCATCTCTGAGGGACCACAGCAGTGAGTCAAGAACACACCATGGGAGTGAGGGACAAACTCAGATGACCACCATACATGATGGAAAAAATTGTTCTGTGCCATTCTGGTCTCCTGCCCCACCCTGCTCCTTCACCAGAGGCCAGAACCTTTTTGCCATGTGTGCCAGTCTGCCAGGTGCACCCTCCACTCCACCTCTGTGACACCACAGCAATTTGACATGTACATTTGAAACACTATGCATTCTTTCTCCCTCCTTCACTTCATCTGGACTCCTCTGAGGGGACACAAAATTATTTAGTACAGCTGCCACCAAGCTGGACCCTGCTGGTCTCCCACCCTCCCTCCGAGAGGGACACAATTTTTTTTAAAAGAAATGCCTCCGCCCATCAGGGTCCTCCCTCCCTCCAAGGGGGGAACACACATTTTTAGAGCAGCTGCCCCCTAGCAGAACCCCTGGTCTCCCACCCTCCCTCCTAGTGGGACACAAGGTTTATGCAGAAAATAAAAAAAAAACATACATACCTGGTAGTGTAGTTCAGCTCCTAACAGCAACAGCGGCAGTCTCCACAAATGGTCACACAAATAAGGGTTTCTGACAGCTGGCAACACAGAAAACAAATTGGCAGGGGGCTTGCCCACTACTGGCAGCCAAGGATACTGCTCCTTTATGGAACGTAAAGGCTAGCCAGCAGTCAGCAGTCAGTAGCTCTCTCTCTGCTCCATGTCCTCTGCTTTTGCTCCATGTTCTGCTGTATTGTCCCCCTCTGCTTCACTTCCTCTGCTTCTGCTCCACGTTCTCTTTCTCAGCTATCCTGGATGGCTACTCCTTGCGGCTCCCGGCTGGTCCTATTGTATGCTTGCTCACTCTGTCCGTCCTCTCATCTTTCTCAGGTAGACCCTCCTTTACTTGTCCACATACTTTTACATAGTTTAGCAGACCTGAGGGGGAGCAAAGCACATAAAAAGAGTGCCAATTTTAAATCAATTTCTAACCAGCTCAATTGGCCCCAGCTGGTGTGACGTGCTTCCCGATGATGTCACTATGTGCATTGCATGCCGGAAAACCAAGGGGCCTTCTTTGTCCAGGGCGTACAGGATATGAGGGCACATTGGAAGGGATGCACCAGTGGATACACTACAGATGGACTTGGGATGCAAGCCTGGATGCTGCAGCAGACCAAAAATAAGCTAAATGCAGCCTGGCTGGGGACTTTGCTTGGAATGTAGGTGGGTGGGCATTGTAATTGTGGACTTGCAGGTGGGTGGGCTTGTGACTGATTGTGGACTTGTTGGTGTGTGTACAAGCTAGACAAGCTTTTTTTACTGGGAAGTGAATTACATTTGACCCTGCCCTTTCTTTTCACTTACACATCAACACTTTCACATCAGCCACCAATGCACTTATTGGCCTTCTATACTGACACAAGGACTGCCTACGTCCAGAAGCCCTCCGTCTGGCTGTCACCTCCTCTGTCTTGTCCCTAGTTGATTATGGACCCCTGTTTTACGCAGCTGCTGATGCCACCCCTATCAACAAAATACAAATATCCATTAACAAGGCCTGTCGGCTCCTGTCCGGTGCCAATAAGTGGACCCATACATGCACTCTATACTCCTTAGCCAACATACTTAATTTTGAGGAGAGACTACAGTATCAGTCCTGCCTCCTGGCAAAAAAATACTGCTTGGTCTCTCCACCCCCATGGGGGGTTGTCCACATCATTTCTCCCTGCCACCCTCTCTGTCTCCACTCACAGTGCCTCCAAGATGGCCTTACAGGTTCCCAGGATTAGGACCTCACTTGCCCAAAGGCCCTTCGGTGACAGGCCCTTCCTGGTACAATGCCCTCCCTTCCTCAATCTCCACCCTCCCCAAAATAGCTTTCAAGGTCGCACTTTGGAATCACATTTTCTCCACTCTCAGATGCCTGTGTGCTCAATTGGCGAGTTCCTAGTTCCTGGTGCCCCACTCTTCATAGAGTCCAAAGTTAATCTCCACCATTGACAATGTCTGTCATGAAACAGCATCCCTGTAACTCTCCAGAAGCTCTGTACCTGTACAATGTTAACTGCCTAGCTACTACTCATGAGAGCCACAGTTACACTGTATATGACACTGTCTTTGTGCTTAATCTAATATTGCTAATCCTTCTAAACACTACCAAAGTCTGTAACCAAGTCTCTAGTTCATCGATTGTATGTTCTTGAATTTTCTGTCTATCCTCTGTATTCTCTGTTAACTGACATGGAGCCTTTGGAAATGAGTCTATGACTCAAGGGTTGTAATTTGCGTGAATATAAATAAATAAATAAAACAAATGGTAAATGGGCCAGACACTTGGGCACTGTGGGAAGAACACCCACCTTAGAGAAATTATGGTACTACTGTGAGTGGGAGGAATATAAGAAATCAGCTGAGAGATGTGGAGGTGGTGGCACTGCATGTGGTCCTTCTGTGCCATGGGTGGGGGCAGCGCAGTAAGCAACAGTGAGGTACACAGTTGCTGGAAGGGGGCACTGATCATGGGAGTTGGACCTACAGCCAGACTTGGGGTCTGCAACCAGGTGAGAGAATCTGAGACCCCAGCTGCAGATCCTCCTCCTTCTCAGTTAAGAGATGAAGTAGCACAACTACATGTTGAGGTGGGGGACCACAGATGCTGAGGTGTGTCCAATGAGGACACACACCAGATACTGCTCTCAAACCAGCAGACTCTCTCTGAGGGAAAGGTGAAACTCCATGGAGAGGGTGCATCCTCTGTCATACCTAGGCCATAGCAATGATGCACCCTCTATGAAATTCTCATTTGTCATATTTTCTCAAGTCCCAGAAATTATATATGCTATATGCTGCTGCGCTGTGTCAGTCTCCAACCTCAGTACCTCTGTTTAAGAATTTTAGTGGACAGAAATTCAGGAGAGGAGGAGAAGAGAACAGTGAAGACAAGAGTGAAATTATTTAGACTCTTCTCTACTCCTGTCGTGTTGCACCTGTGAAAGCAAAATTAAAATAAAAAGTATGAGAAAAACAAACTTTTGAAATGATACTTACTTTCACACTGGTGACAGCCATGCCTTTTAATGGAGCAATGGTGCCCCAGACAGGGAAGATGGAGAGAGGAGGAGGCTTGCTTGCTAGAGGAGTAAGCAGTAGGACAATAGATTTGTGAAGACAAGAGAAAATTATTTAGACTCTAGTCAAGTAGCTACTATGGTTATTGCCCACATGGTATATCCATTGCCCATCCCGTCTTCCTGTTCTGTTGTCACTTGTCAAGGCAAGACTGCAATTATTGTTCCCAGTTGTCCACAGTGGTGGCCACCTACATGGTATATTCGTTGTCCACTCCCAGTCTTACTGCTCTGCTGTCACCTGCAACTCGAGATTGAAATTATTGTTCCTCATTTGTACATTGGTGGCAACCTTCATGGTAGATCCATTGTCCATTCCCAGTCTTACCGTTACACTGTCACCTCTCAAGACAAGACTGAAATTCTTGTTCCCCAGGTGTCCACTGTGGTGGCCACCCACACAGTATATCCATTGCCCACTCCCAGTCTTACTGTTCCACCATTACCTGTCAAAACAAGACTGAAATTCTTGTTCCCAATTTGTCCACTGTGGTGGCCACCCACACAGTATATCCATTGCCCACTCCCAATCTTACTGTTCCACCATTACCTGTCAAAACAAGACTGAAATTCTTGTTCCCCATTTGTCCACTGTGGTGGCCACCCACACAGTATATCCATTGTCCACTCCCAGTCTTACTGTTCCACCATCACCTGTCAAAACAAGACTGAAATTATTGTTCCCAGTTGTCCACTGTGGTTGCCACCTGCACTATATATTTGTTGTCCATTCCCAGTCTTATTGTTCTGCTGTCACTCATCAAGACAAGACTAAAATTACTGTTCCACAGTTGGTTCATGGCATGAACTCATGGTGTAGCTGTGAAAGGAAAACTGAAAACAGAAAAAAATCCTGCAGTAACATTTACCATTTGGGGCTCCTGACTTGAAATCTGGGGACTGAACTACTGAAACCAGAGCTCTTAGGGCTAAATTTGATTTTATTCAAGGCTTGCGCCAGTCAGAGCTCCTGACTTAAAACTGGAGGTTTGATTATTTGAATTTACAAAAAGGCGCCAAAGTCCTCTTGGCTCTGCTAGCCCCACTGGGCTATAAATAGGAAGGGCCATTTTATCCTGTGTCCAGGCTGCACTTCAGCTCATAGGAGCTGGAGGAGGATGAAACTGCACAAAGCTGCAGTTTAAATTAACTTTGGGAGATGCTGCAGTAACCAGAGCTTCTCAGGGCTCATTTCTGATTTTATCTCAAGGTCCTGTGCCAGTTGGGGCTCCCGACTTGAAATCTGGGGACTGAACTATTGAAACAGGAGCTCCTCAGGGCTAAATTTGATTTTATTCAGGGTTGCGCCAGTCAGAGCTCCCTACTTGAAAACTGGAGGCCTGATTATTTGAATTTACAAAAAGGTGCCAAAGTCCTCTCGGCTCTGCTAGCCCCACTGGGCTATAAATAGGAAGGGCTGTTTTCTCCTGGGTCCAGGCTGCGCTTCAACTCATCGGAGCTGGAGGAGGACGAAACTGCACAAAGCTGCAGTTTAAATTAACTTTGGGAGAAGCTGCAGTAACCGGAGCTCCTCGGAGCTCAATTTTGATTTTATCTTAAGGTCTTGTGCCAGCTGGGGCTTCCAACCAGAAATTTGGGGACTGATCTACTGAAATGGGAGCTCCTTGGGACTAAATTTGATTTTATTCAAGGCTTGCGCCAGTTGGGGCTCCCAACTTGAATACTGGGGGTCTGATTATTTGAATTACAAAACCTCCCACCCATCCGCCTCGCTCCTCCTCCCCTTAAATGCACTCTAGCCCCTCCCACTCTCTTGATGGATCTATTATTTTGTTTATCTTTTGGCTAGTTGAAATTACTGCCTGTCCCTCCTCTCAGCTGACCCCTAGCAGAGGGCACTACAAACTGTTTCTTTTCACAATAATTGCTACATGTTATGCCTGGCTTCTAATCCAGTGCCAGTCAGATCCGACTCTCCTCATGGTGGTCTGTTTATTTTTGCTAACTTGTGATTCTGATTGTCGCACTCTAGCTTCAGAATTTATTTGTCTCCGATTGTCTGCATTGTTAGTTGTGTACTGATTTCTGCCTGCTAGTATCTCTATTCTGCTGATTACTGCATCCTAATCAAAGATTTTTTTCCACCGCCACTGCTTGTCTGCTGGGTTGTAGCTACCTGCGCATTGCAATATTACTGTGTTGCTGTTATTTCAGCCCTATCTGTACTCACCCCCCCTACCTCCTGTCTGGGCTTGCTGGCTTAGCCAAACATCTGAACCCCCTCGTTCGGCATGCCTCCTCCCCAGTGGCAGAATGCTAAGGGCCTAAAGATTGCTTACCTTAATATCTGCTGCCTTCTAGCTAACCTCCCAGACCTAACGCCCTGGGTTGCCCATTACAATCCAGGCATCCTGGGGATCTCTGAAACCTGGCTTAAACCAGCCCATCCTGACTCTGTCTGTGCCATCCCTGGCTACCTTGATCAGACAGGACAGAGCGGAAACAAACGGAGGGGTGAACTACTGCTCTACTATAAACCCCACCTTAAAGTGCCTGTCATACCCACATCCCTCCCTCTTGTGAGTACCTTCATGCCCTTCTTTATTGGGTAACACAAAGAAGCTGCACCTGACCTGTGTTTACAACCCACCCAAAGGTGGTGTATGTGTCTCCCACCTCCTTGACTGTCTCAGTCCCAAGGTGGGGTCAAATGAACTCCTGGCGTTTGGGGATTTTAACCTTAACTGGCTGAGTGGTAATGCCAAAGCGTATGAACCCCTTCTGTCCGGTCTTGCCCTAGGTTAGCTTATCATGGAGCCCACCAGACTGTCCTCCTCTGGAGTGCAGGGCACTCTTCTAGACTGGATGTTGAACAATAGGCCTGACTGTATCTCAGCTTCTGGCCTCTTCCCTGCTTCCATCTCTGACCATTCCCCCACCTTCTGTATCTGGAAGGTCCCTGACCCCTGGGGCCCCCAAAAGTCATTCAGATGAGGGACTTTTCAAAATTTGACTTCAACAACTTCCTTACCATCCTCCGTAGAACAGACTGGTCCATGGTCTATGCTGAATGTGCCCCTCTACTGCTTTTGACTGCTTCCTAGCCATATTTGCCCGTTACAAAGACAGACATGCCCCACTCATAAAAAGGAGAGTGAGGGGCACTGTCACAAAATGGTTACAAGACAACCTGTTTGCCCTGATGAAGCTTAGGGACAATAGCTGGCTAGAATTCAAGGACTCTGGGGACAGCTCTGACTTAGAGGCTTACAGGCAGCTCAGGAACTCATGCAAATGGGTGATCCGCATGGCCAAGAGTGGGTTCTGCAAATCATCCCTTGAAGCATCCGCCATGAACCCTAGGTGCTTCTGGCACACCATCAAGCATACCATTAATGTTCCTGCCTGCCCCCAGGTCTCCGACTTGCAAATTGATGGAGTCAGCTGCAACAATGCCCTAACTATAGCCAATGCCTTTAATGTCCTGTTCTCAGACCTGTCTGACTTCACCTCCACACCTTCAGTTACAAATAATCTGGCTCCCACCTCTGGCACTGTGTCTCATCCTCCTCCCCCTCCCTTCTGCTTTGCAATGAGACACAGAAGCTCCTTGCTGGTCTCTCCTCACTCTGGCGCTGGGCATGACAACCTTGAGCCCAAAATTATTCAACGTGGGAGCCCCCTCTTAGTCCAGCCCATCTCCTACGTTCTCAACTCCTCTCTTATATCTGGGTTCATCCCAGCCATATGGAAGGTTGCTCATGTGATCCCAGTACTCAAGCATGGTGATCACAAAATACTTGAAAACTATCACCATACAATGATTTTGTCGAGGTAAACAAGCTGCTTGAAAAGGTTGTGGCCACCCATCTTGCTCACTTCCTTCAAACCTATGGCCTCCTCTCCCCCACGCAGCACAGGTTCCATAAAGGGCATAGCACCTCCACTGCCATTGCACAGGTCACCTCTGAAATCAGAATGTCGGCTGACCAGGGCAAACTCACAGGG
The DNA here is from genome assembly GCA_016271365.2 of Neoceratodus forsteri. NCBI lineage: Eukaryota > Metazoa > Chordata > Ceratodontiformes > Ceratodontidae > Neoceratodus > Neoceratodus forsteri. Next base: position 1,265,669,251 of record CM028129.1, read on the forward strand.
GCCATCTTCATTGATCTTTCTAGGGCCTTTGACCTGATCGATCACGCTGTCCTGGACACTGCCCGTCAGTCTCTTAGCCTTTCCCCCGCCCAGTCCTAGCCTGGTTCTCCAACTACCTCATGGGTAGGCAACAGTACATAAAGTTCCAGAAAGCCTTCTCCAGACTGGCACCAGTAACCTGTGGGGTGCCTCAGGGGTCTGTCCTCGGTCCCTTACTGTTCTCCCTTTTTATCAATCAGCTGCCATCAGTCCCTGTATCTGGACACGTCACCCTTTATACCAGTGACCTTGTGCTTATAGCTAGCTCCATGGATATCAGAGACATTAACTCTAGTCTAAACTCTGATTTTAACTGCATCAAGTCCTAGCTCAAGACTAATAAGCTCATCATCAACCTCCAGAAGATGCAAGCTATGTTATTTGTCTCCTCTGCCAAGGTCAGAGCTTGTCAAGCTGATCTGAAGTCACTGGCACTGAAGGCACTGGCCCAGCTCGACTCCTCCTACCATAATACTGCTAGATTTTGGGGCACCATCAAGGGTATGATGGGCCAGGATGTTAACAACCCCCTTCCAACCCAATTACACAGTAACTATGGCCCCATTACTGGCATATTGGAAATCCTGGATGCATTCAACAACCACTTTATAACAGCTGGCCTTGCCTTTGACTCCTCCCCAGCTAACCTATTAAGGGATCATTTAAGCTCCCACTATACTGGTGAACAAAGAGTTGACTCCTCCTTTAGCTTAAAACCTATACTGTTGAAACAAGTTGAGGATCTATTATGGCATCTAGATACCAAAAAAAGTGCAGGAGCAGATCTTCTGGACTCATTCTTTCTAAAGGTTGCGTGTCATGTGCTTGCAGTCCCCCTAACTCACCTCTTTAACCTTTCCCTAAACTCTGGCTCTATTCCCACGCTGTGGAAGACAGCCCAAGTGGTCCCCCTTCTAAAATCAGGGGACCTTATGGATCTTAATAACTACAGGCCCATTTCCATCCTACCTGTGTTATCCAAGATGCTGGAGAAATTAGTGAGTATTCAGTTAAGGGAATATCTGGACAATGCTAATCTATTAAATCCAGCTCAATCTGGATTCAGGGCCAAACATAGCACTATCACTGCATTAGCCAAGGTCACCAATGATTGGCAAACTGAACTGGATAAAAAGAACAATGTCTGTGCTGTATTCCTGGACCTGAGCAAAGCATTCGACACTGTGGACCATGAACTGCTGCTCTCATCCCTACACTCCATTGGCCTAGATCCATTCTCCCTTAAGTGGTTCAGATGCTACCTCTCTGGTAGATCACAGCAGGTAAAAGCTGAAGGTGACCTCTCCCCATTAAGACCACTGTCAAGAGGAGTCCCCCAAGGCTCTATTCTGGGTCCTATCCTTTTTGCCATTTATATAAATAAAATTGATTCAACCCTTACCAAGTCCTCAGTACATCTCTTTGCTGATGACACTGTACTGTATGTCAGCAACCCTTCACCCAAAGTTGCTCATGAAATCCTACAAGCAGAATTCTCCCTGTTACAACATCAGCTTCTCGAGAAAAAGCTTCTGCTAAATGCAAAGAAAACAAAAGCAATGATGTTCACAACCCAAAACTCCACCAACACATCCTCTTCAATCAGTCTCCCCCAGCTATGCACTATACTTGAGAAAATCTGGGTTTGTTGAAAATTTCAAATACCTAGTGTGTGGATTGACAACAGACTTGACTTTACTCAGCATCTAGAACAACTGCTGAAAAAGCTTCGCCTAAGGCTTGGCCTCCTCTACAGATTAAAACCCTTCCTTAATAGAGATTCAAAGATGAGATTAGTCCAGGCCATCTTTCTATCAGTCATTGACTACGCAGACTTCCTCTATAGTCACTGCCCCACTCCCTACCTTCAAAAGTTGGGTACCTTATACCATAGAGCAATAAGGTTCATTACAGACCTGCCATATAATACTCACCATTGTTCTCTCTATGATGCAATTAGATGGGTTTCCTTCATGTCAGGAGAGAAATGCAGCTCTATGGATCTACAGAGCTTTATCAAAAAAACTCCCAAGCTACATCCTGGACTGCTTCAACCTGACCACTCCCAGCTCCTATGCCCTAAGAAGCAACACTATCATCCTGCTCAAATTGCCCAAAGTCAACACCAAAATAGGGAGGGCAGCAATCAGCTATTCTCTAGCCATAGCATGGAACACCCTACAAAAATCCCTAAAACTGTCCATTATCATTCCATTTACATCCTTCAAGTAGCACTGTACAGCCTTCTTCACAGAGAAATGCAGTTGTTACCGTTAGAGATAGAATAGTCATCCCACAAAACCATATTCCAATCACATATGGCATATTCCTTCCAGCCAGACACCGCCAGTATATGGCACCCAGTATTCCCTTCACCATCCTTGTACTCATTATGTGAGTGACTGTCATAGCCCTCATTGTGATACATATGTACTGTACATATTGTAGATGTTAGTTTAACTTTCTCTGCCAAGCCTGAACATGTGAATTCTCTATATTATTGTGTTATAAATAACATTTTCTTTTTTCTGTATGTATAACTGTCTCATAAGTATGTGATGTAATTGCTGTGCATCAACTCGAACCTTGACCTTATCAGGTCCATCTTGTAAATGAGCCTTGCTCAATGATGATCGCCTGAATAAATAAAGATTTGATTGATTGATTGATTGATTGAAGGCACCCCGTGTTGGTTGTCGACTCCTTCAAGTACCTGTGGGTTACTCTTGACCCTCAGCTGGACCTCTCCCTGCACATACATAACTGCTGCAAGGCCACTAACTGGAAACTGGGACTGGCATACAAGTCCAAGAGCTGCCTCATCCCAGCTGCCCAACTCACCCTTGCAAAAGGGGGTTTTCTCCCTATGCTCTGCTATGGGCTCATCTTTTTTGTGAATGACCCAAAATCCCGGCTCATGAAATGGGACACTGCATATAACAATGTGTGTCGTTTCAGCCTATCAGCCACCCGGCTCACCCATCACTGCCAGCTCTACTCTAGACTGGGGTGGCTCTCCCCTAGTAATCATTGTTCCTTTGTTACGGGCAACTTTACTGACAACATCATCAGATCGCCAACTCCTCCGGCACTTTCTGAATTGCTCCAGCCTGCCCCTCTGGCTATTGACTGAGGTCTAGTGACCCCAGGCTCTCATGATCTGTAAAACTTGATCCCCACAGGATCATGCCTTGCAGCTCTTTGTCCCAGAGCCTGGAACCTTCTCCCTGCTCGTGTAAAGCCACCCCTCCCACAGCTGTTTCATGTCCTCCTCTGGGGCTACCTTAAACAAGCTTCTGCCTGTCTCTGCTCTTAGCTGTTCTACCTCCATGGTATGCCATGGTATGCCAGTGCCCTTGTATGACCGAGTGTGTGCATATGCCTTCTGCCCGCTTTGCTCTTAGCTGTCCCACCCTCCATGATGTACTTAGTGCCCATCTGTGACTGAGTTGTGTTAACCTTAGCCTTACCTCAAATATGCCTTGCTGATCCTTTGATTTACTTCCTTGACTGCCTCTGGTGATTGCCTTGCCTTAACACTGTATTTGTATTATATTCATTCCCTGCCGGTACCTGGCTGAAGCTCTCTGCCCATACCTGTCTGTAACAAGTTGATTGCTGCTACCTTGTCTCTGTATCTGTATTTTCCTGAGTTCTCTGATTGTACCCGACTGTAGCTTGTTGATTGCTATTACCTTGTCTCTGAATTGTTATTGTCTGTACCCTTGTAATTCTCCCTGGTCAGACCTGAAAATAGGCACTTGACTGTCTAGTGTGCTTACCTGATAAACAAAAGCTAAACAAATAAAATTACATTAGTGATGACCAGGCCATGTAGTGGCACATTGGTGCCCTAGAGGAGGAGGAGGAGGATAAGGAGGAAGAAGCAACTTCCTGATGAGGCAGCAGGAGAGGAGACCTGCAAACAGAAAGTGAAATTATTTAGTCTAGCCTGTCACAGTCTTTTGTACCTGTAAAAGGAAAATGAAAATGGGAAAGTAAAAAAAAAAAGAATGATACTTACCATCACACTAGTAATGGCCATGATATATAATGGCACTAGAGGCATCTTGGTTGCTGAAAGAGGCAGCAGGACAACATAAGCTGGTTCACACAGTAGTCAATGTGTCTGGCATTTATACTGGGTGAAAAGTCTGGGTTTTTCTGGATGCGTGCATGAGATGGAGGAGGAAGAGGAGGTCCATGTTGTTCATGGGTAAGTAGGACTGGAGGAGGCCAGAATGCAGAGCATCATCAGTGGGGGCTGGCATGGAAGCAGGTTCATGTTAGGCTGGTGTCTGGTATTTATGCTGGATTAAAAGTCTGTTTTCTTCTGGATGTATGCATGAGATGGAGGAGGAGGCCCACGTTGTTCCAGGTGAGGAGGATTGGAAGAGGCCAGAGTGCAGAGTTACATTCTCCTCCTTATTTCTGAGTCCTCCAAATTAATAAATCTACTGCTCCTCATTCCCCATGAAGAATGACCCCTCTGCATCCTCAGTATCTGAATTTTTATCACATGTGAATTAGGGCTGGGAGAACCTGATGAAATTCTGACCTGTATTAAATAAGAACCGGAACACGGTGGAGTTCTGATTTGTTCTAATTATTTATAAGTATTTGAAAAAAATATGATAAAATGCATAAAAGTGGCCAAAGTTGTTCATATTCAATACAAAGGCCAAAATGAAATAATTTAATGCATGATTTGTATACAAATTATAGTAAAACTGATAAATAAAAGCAATAGTACTGCTAGGTGCTTCATGACTGGGTTGTATTGGTGGCATATCCTGCTTGGGCCCGTGACGTGAGTGTGCTAGGAGAGAGAGTGAGAGAGAGACAGAGAGATGGAGGGAGAGAGAGACAGACAGACAGAGAGATGTAAGCACTATTTTGCCTGCCTGTCTGCTCTGTACAGTGTACACACTTCACAGCCACACTGAGGCCAAGATTAATTTCTTTATCTGTGATTTCTGTGATTGTAAAATTTTTCTCTGGCCCCCAGTAGTCTCTTTCATTCTCTCTTTCTCTTCTGGATGGCACGAGTCAAAGATTTATTTTGCCAGCCTGCTCTTGCCCTGTGCACACACACACAGCCACACTGGGGCCAAGAATAAACATTATTTGTGATTACTGTGACTATGGCATTTCTCTTTGGCCCCCAGTAGTCTCTCTCCCTTTTTCTTCTCTGGATGGTGGCACAAGTCAACAATTTATTTTGCCAGCCTGCCTTTGCCCTGTACACAGCCAGTCACACTGGGTCCAAGAATACAGTTTATTTGTGATTTCTGTGACTATAAGATTTTTCCTTGGCACCTAGTCATCTCTCACTCTCTCAATTTCTCCTCTGGCACAAGTGAACAATTTATTTTGCCAGCCTGCCCTTGTCCTGTAAACAGACAGACACACTGGGGCCAAGAATGAACTTTATTTGTGATTTCTGTGACTATAAGATTTCTCTTTCTCCCCCGGTAGTCTCTCTCTGTCTGTCACTTTCTCCTCAGACCCATGGCAATGATTTATTTTGCTGGCCTGCCCTTGCCCTGGGCCTGTACACAACTCTTCTCTCCTCTCTTTCTGGTATCAATTTAATATTATTTCCAAACCCACATAGGATAGGCTACAGAACTAGTCAGGCAGTGTGAGGTCCTATTTACTTACTAAGTTGATTTCCACTCTGAGAACAAGATTGACGACACAGCCAACTGATCAACGACAGTAGCTGCAGCCCATGCTCAGATCTCCACTAAACGTGACTGTGATGTGTGGTCCTTCTGCTCCTGGGGTCAGCCCCACTCCTCTCCTCAGTCATTTTTGTCTGCCTGGTACTATCCATTCCTCCAGCTGTACAACTGCAGTGCACAGCAATGGCATGGCAACTTGGGGGGATTGCCCAGGGCAGGGCCAGGAACCCTCTTAATAATATTATTACCCCTCTCCATGGGGCACCAGGCATGCAGAAAAAAAGCACTGCTTTCCACAGACCTGGAACAGCACTTCTGTGGTGAAGTCCATATTTATCTGGGTCCATGGATTCGGGGTTCGATCCGGGGGTCTTGATTTCAAACGGAACAGTCCACCCAGCCCTAATGGGAATTCTGCATCCTTAAAGTCCACATCTACCTCTGTGGTAGGTGGGTGATTGTCATTCCTCAGCTTCATCCTGGTGTGTCAGTAGTGCACACAGTGAGGTACTTTTATTTGGAAGTACAGTATATGTGTATTACAGTCATTTTAATGAATGTCAACATAGCAACATTTCTGGTGATAGGTTTGTACTTTGGTCTGTGATGATTGCCGTGATGCACTGAACACGTTCAAAACTAGCACTAGCCAGTGGGCTGCTTAAATATTTAAAAGCCACATCTGTCAGTGCAGGCCACTCTTTAACTTTGTTGTTCCAATACAGCAGGGGTTCATCATCAGCTCCAAGTTGTTTGGGGTCTGCCATATATTCCTCAACAGACCTGGCTGCTGCATTTAGTCCAGCATCCTCCAATGGTTCTTCCTCCTCCCCCCCTACTTTGCAATCTGTAATGCCAACCTATGCAAGAACTGTCTGTAGAGAATATGGAAGCACGATGTCAGAGTGACACTCCAACAACGACACCACAATAACAACGCAGAACAATCCGACAGCCACAGTAGCTACAAAAGTAACAGAGTGACCCACCACCACAGCATCAGTTCTGCTGGGGCTAGTATTGAACGGCAGCCTCCAGGTGTCAGCTCTGGGGTGTAGGAGGAGCACTGTATACAACCCACTGTGTAACCCCCTGCCCCATGGCTGTTACTGGTGTCGTGCATCCACCACCACAAGTGCACCCTGTAGGGTTCTGCATGCTTGGTATACACCTTGCGCTGTGGCTGGTGTCAGCTGTTCACCACAGTGCATGTGATCCTGTCCTGTATTCTGCAAACCATGTCCTGCTTGCCACTGTGTCTCCGGGGTCTGTCTGTCTGCTCCCCTGTGTACCGACCCACTGCCCAGTGGTATCACTTGCTGTGGAAGGGGGGAGTGGGGTGCTCCTGTATTGGGTCAGTCAAGGTGATGTCAGTTGGTTGTGCGGCATGCAGTGGCCGGGCATGACAGTGTCTGACTAGGGGTCTGTGGTGGGTGCTGCATCACTGTACAGTCTGTCAATCTAACGTGCATCAGGTTGTGTGCAGCGTTCTTCAAGTGTCACTGTGGGGGGTGTCGATTGTGTGTCTGCCTCTGACATGTGGTGCTTCCATAGAGTTTGATTTTGAAGGTGGTTTTCTGGTTGTTGTACTGGTAGATGTCAAAGATGCATCCCCATATCTCTCACTTCCCTTGCTGACAGTTGGTGAGGGTGACACAGTGCGTCTCATCTTAATATGCAGTTTTTTTAGCATTTTCAAACTGTGTACATGATTGATCAGCTTTCTTTGCAGATGCTCAGCTTTCTGACTACCACCATCAATTATGGCTGAAAGCCCCCATTTGTACAGTGGATCAAGCATTGTTGCAGTACTAAAATTCACAACTGTCAGGATAAATTTCAGGTGTCTGTTATAGTCCAACACATTAAGCATGTGTGCAGACAATGCACAGCTTGCAGAGTCACCTGTTGCTTCAAACTGCTCCTGCACATTACAGATGTTCTGCCACAAATGCTGCTGCCCATTATAGATGGTCCACCTCAGCACTCAGAGTAGTGGGATGGCCTGGCTAATAGAGGCACTGTCCCTATTCACTGCCTGTATGGCATGCTCCAAAGTCCTCTGGATCAAAATCAACCCATCCATAAACCTTCATTGTTCTGCTGTCAGTGACATAGAAGCTCTAGAACTGTTACAGCTTATATGAAGCAGTGTATACTGTGATAAGGCCTTATAATGTTCATACATCCACTCCAGCATATACAGGTTTGCGATGACCTCCTGCTTTAATCTGTGCTGAGGCAGGCTAGTTTTTAATTGCAACGCATGTAATTGGACCCTGCTTTTTCTGGAAAATGGCCACAAATTCATTGGCACAGGATGAGCATTTCTTTAACTGTGACAAGAACTCTTGCACAAGCAGGTTTAGACAATGTTCAAAGCAGGGCACCTTAACAAAAACCTCATCACTAATAGCCTTGACAACATTTGCACCATTTTCACTGGCTATGAAGTCTGCCTTTATAGATAGTGGGTTCAACCAAGTGTCAATCTCCTCCAATATTGATGTCAAAATGTTTTCCCCAGTGTGCAAATCAAGCATGTTCTTCATAGCCAGTGCTGCGTTTCTGAATTCCAGGCATGTAGCTTCCATTACAATTAGATCATTTGCATTTGCTGCCAAGGCAATGCCCAACACCCTTCAGTTCTTCCCAATATGCTGTTAGGCACATTAATGAACCAGCAGCTGATGACCCACTGCTCTACATATCTGTGGTAGGATGGATGTATGAACTGAAGAAATGCTGCTGGGCATGTAAACTTCTATTTTCAGCAACATCCCGCAGTTCAGGAACTGCCTGCTGTGAAAAGTAGGTCCTTAATGCCACTTTCCAGTTGGGGCATGCTTAAAGGGGCATAAAGCAAAGGAAACCATCATTTCAACAAAAGAAAATGTGAGAAAAGCAATAGCAATCATCTTTACATGACAGCATTCAATGTCTTGGTCACTGAATGATTGTGGGGGGGAGGTTACATTGCTTAGACAGAGTGCTAGAAATAGCTGGCTGGATCTTTTTTGGTTCTGTGCTTTTTGGGAACAGTTTTGTGTGGGCACCATGTTGCTCGGATGTCACAGACAGAAATGGTGTCGAGTAACTTGTGACTTGGCTGAGGGGATGCTGCTGCTGGTGCTCATCAGTGATTTCATACTTTCAGGGGTACTACTGGCCTTTCCTTCCTCAACTGTCTTTTCCTCCACAATATCCTCTGCCCCATCTCTACCTCCCAAACCACCTGCAGCCACTTTTTGATGATGTTCTTGACACATAGCCATAAGTCTGACTTTATGGTGGGTATGATGTCCACCTGTGCCAACACATAATCCTTGGCATATTGTCATAGTGTCATATTTTGGATCAATAATAAATAAAGTCCCACAAAAGGAATTTTGAAGGTAGCAAAAATTTATGTGGTGTACCAATTGTGTCGGCTACCACACCTGCACTTGATTCTGTTCTGGGATATGGGTCATCCTAGAGTATATTATCTTTTGTGATAGAGGCTGCCTACCCTTCAATTTGAAAAATGCATATACTTTGCTATCATCCATTTTTTTTCTTTTCGGGCTCCCATGAAGGATTGATGACAGTGTCATTCTTACCTTCACCCTCTATTTCCTCCTCCTCCTTTCCCAGGTCATTCTCTGCCTCATTTTTCTGGCAGAGTTGTGAGTGCCACTGCCACCTCCCTCAGCTTGAACAGATAGTTCAAGTTCTGTAAGCATTTTAACAGTGCCAATGCCATCACACACTGCAGATACATGACTACCTCCTGCAACCACACCGCAATTTTGTCCACCTCGACCTGTGGTCACCATTGCTGCCTTCCCTGGTTTTCCTTCCTGTCTACCCTTTCCTTTCCCATTTACACTCATTCCAGCATGGTAATGTGTAGCAGTAGTAGTGGCCTGAGCAATAATAAAAATACTTCATATAGTAAAATAGTTATGATCAAATAAAAACAAAATCAAAATAACAAGAAATGATTAAACTATTACAAAAATTAATAATCAAAAATATTAAAATACTACAGTTCTGCAACTACCTGCCAGAGCCCTGGACAAACATTAGTATTTTAGCAACACTGTAACACTGAGAGTCTACAGAAATGATGGGACTTGACAAAAAGGAATTGTCTGAGAGTGGTAGTGAGAACTGAAAATGCACTGAAATTTTCTGAAACTAAGGCTGTTGTTGGCTACTGATAAGAGCCTGTCCTTCCACCCAACACACAGCACTAGTCTAGCACATCAGCACCACACAGAAAGAGAAAGGGGAAAAAAAATTACTAAACTGTATCCAAAAAAATTCAAAATTAAGTCTGCAGATGCAGAACAACAAGTAGAACTTTTCTAAAGTGTATTTTATGCATGGAACAGCAGTACAAATCCAGTCAAAATTGAGTTATAAATATAGTGCAGATCTTGGGCCCCATTCTCAAAGCCCTGGCAATGGCGCATGGTGCTTGTGTCAAACATATATGGCTCAAGTGGTACCTTGTGCCTGATACAGCCCTTGGAGCTATTCTCATAGGCAGCCTGCATCAAACACAGGCTGCCTGCCCCAAACCGGGCTTGAACCACCCGTGTGTCCGAAAATGGACTGTGACCTGGTGCATGGGGGAATGTGTCAGGCTCAGGCTGCCTCATCTCCGAGAATGGTATTCACAAAACTCCCAGTGAGAGAATTTCCACGTACCCTAAGGTCAGGCATTGCTGGTCTAAGGTACTTAGATACCTTCCAACTGGGAGAGTTGTCCTGTATGCGGCGATGTGCCACTGTCCATGACACCCACAGTGCCCACATGTATGTCCTAAACAATACCCCCATCCTTGAGGAGTAGTGGGCCCCAAACCCTGATCATGCTGGCATCTACTAACACCAACCCCACAACCTTGTGAAAAGGCCCTCCCAAACCCCAATCATGCAATAATGTAAATATAGATATAACACTCACATCCCTGGTGGTATAGTGACCCCCCACCTGGCCCGGTAGTGACCACCACCCCACCCCAAACTCATCTTGGGTGGCAACCTGCCAACCCACCTCACACCTCTGTGCTGGCCACTGACTGAACTGTCACTGCCGTGTACTGTAATATGTACATGAGTGTACACATTACAATACTTACAATGACAGTTCGGTCAGCAGCCAGCCATTGAGGTGTACAGTGAGTTGGGCTGGTCACTGGCTCTGGAGCCGAGTTTGGGGGTGGGGTGTTGGTCACTATAGTCTGGGGTGGGAGGCCACCATACCAACAGGGGATGTGGTGTTAGATCTATATTTACATTACTGCATGATTGGGGCACAGGGAGGGGGCCACACTAAGGTTGTAGGGGGGTAATGTGTTAGGTTGATGATTGGGGGTTCAGGAGGAGGGCTCATGACCACTAGGGCAGTGGGGAATACAGTGGTATGGGTGATGCCAGTGCTGGTGGATTAGGGCAGTGATAGCCCCAGCCAGTGGAGCCTGTGCCAAACCCCTCTGGGGCACTGTTTGTTTGGCATATGAGTGTGGTTGCCGGGAGGTGTTGGGACATTGGCGACGGGACACCTCTGTACCAGAATCTGGTGCAGGGTCCCTCATGCACTGGCTTTGCACAAGCTGCTGTTTGTCACAACTTGCTTTGATTGAAGCCCCTTCTAGAATGGAACCTCTTATCTCTTGAGCACACTTCCTAGAACTGCACATAGCACAGCTTTTCTGGGGATGGATTTTCAAACCCCTGGTCAGCGAAGGTGTGGGGACAAACTACTGCAGGTAGGGTTTCACTTGTGGAGCTGCAGTTTTCCCCGGACATGCCATATTTCCAAAATAGGTGATGGTTTATGACCAGGTCCCCAGTTTACGGCAGCAGGCAGCCATATTTTCAGTGCAGATGTGCTGAAACATTATGCCTCGTGGGACAAGGCATAACATCTCTTGTAGCTGCACAGGCTGCAAATATCAAAGTCCGCAGGTGTGGATTGGGACTTGGTCCCCAACAGGATGAAAATCCAGCCCATGGTCTGTTTCCTGTTGCAGTGTAACCTTGTGATCTGCAAGTCACATAGTGCAGCTACAGCATGGAATGACTTGGCCATTTTGTGAAGTCCCGGTGAACTTCACCAGTGAAACTGTAAATTTGAAACTTTGCAAAGTTGCCAATACCTTGAAGTTTGATTTCTCAAAGTGCGAATAACTTTGCAAAGGTGTGGGAATTCACAAAGATACTGCAAATCAAAGTTTTCCAAACTTCACACACCAATATCTGGATCCTTGAGGGTAGTTAGGAAAAGCTCCCAGCCTATCCCTTGTTACATTTTGGATATCTTCAGAAAAATGACTGGGTGGAAAGTTGTACCCCAACAGATCAGAATAGGTACTAGGAAACAACCTTATTCTTCAGTCTTGCAAGGTGTTTTTTCCTCCGATCCAATATACACAATAACTCTGCAACTTACAACCCATATGATTACTGCACAACTTATGGGTACCACAATCCCCAGGAAAATGTGGGATGTCTGGTTATTCAGCCATGGTAGGCTGCAAGTGAAGGGCAATCTAAAACACAAGAGTGTTTCTGAGAGGTTATGTTTACGGTCTGAGTGTACAATCCAGGAAGAGTCCATGGTCTACTTGTTTTTCCACTACTCTTACATTAAGAATTTTTTGGATGCAGTTAAGCAACAGATGGGGGAGCAGTTCATTAAACATACAGTATGTCTTATGAAGCCTTGGTCCTCAGATATATATCTACTTTACATTCTAAAGGCCACAGTATCCCTACAGAAATAATTATATGAAATGTTTTCATGCTGCACACATAAAACTACTCAAGTGATATGTGTGCTGCAAATATGATTTAAATGTTAAATTGGAACCAATTGCATGCATACTGCATGTGTGCAGCAAGTAAGTATGAAACCATGATTGTATGTTAACTTGAAAGACTGCATGCATGTGGCATGCATGCAAAAAGTAAGTGATCACTGCCCACTTAAAAGTTAAGTGACTTGCTCAGAATCACACCAGACACAAGTGAAAGTTGATGAAATTCAAACCAGGTCTCCATGTCTCCAAATCTCCTAGCTTGTAGTTCAGTGCCTTTAGCCACTAGGCCATACTGTCTACAGGCATATGGTAAACACTTGTACTTTAATACATACTGTATCTGAATACATCTGCATGCATGTGGCATGCTTGCAGTCAGTGTTATGCTTTTCAGTTTTCTTCTCTCTCTCATCTCAGTTTCACAGTTGAACTAGCACACATACCAATGAAAACACATGTGGTTTTCCCACCCAATACACAAACTTACCCACAAAACCACTTAATTAGTTCTGTATGGCCTGTCGTCTACTATTTTCTCCATAGTTTTGAATGCTTCAATGCAACCAGACTTTAAGGTACAAACACAAAAGTATCAATAACTCGCACACACACCCACATGGCCAGTCCCTCCCCCATGCATACACACACTGTAGCGGGTATGGTCATGCTGCTGCAGACAACCCACCAAGTATAGATTTGAGTAAAAGTCTCTTACTTGAGTACTAGGGAGCTAGAGGCAGGAACCTTTAAGAGATGATGTCCATGGGTCAGAGTGCTGGGGAGTACCCCTGAAATGAATGGAGTTATTTTTCATTAGCATTTTATATGTTATGATGGTGAGTTGGAGAATAATGAAGGCCACTGTTCTACTAACAAGGCCATTTTAGTCGAGAGGTTTGCCTTCATTAATCTCCAACTCTCCATCAATAATATATAAAGTAGTAATAAAAAAATGCCTCCATTCATTTCAATGGTGCACACTTCTGCAGCCTCCTTTGCCCTTTGTCATAATGGGTCTGAGTGTGGGGATGTGGAGATTAGCTTCACTGGGGGGGGGGCATAAGCCTGACTATAGTCGGGCTCTAATGGTCTGTATATAACATACCGCTCAACTGTCTGTAAATGCAAAGGACAGCTCTAGAATGTCTGTGACATCTTTAAAAGGTACAACTTATTTGTTTTGACTGAAAAGTGATATGCAAATCAGGAAAAATTCAAATGTATAAGATTCATCTGTATTTACCATGGAACAGTGCATCAGATTTGGGCTTACACCACCTAGTTACTAACCAATTTTTTCTTGCCTGAAGTTCTGCCCCAAAAAAATAACTTTGTCCCAATTTTCTCCCGACTCCATTCCATTCTTTACCCATACCCTATGGGTCATGAAGCCACCCAAAAGTAAAAAAACATGAAAAATACATCAATATTTCAGTCCTTCCTCCTTCCCCAATCCCCCAGAAAAAAAAAATATTTAATTTACTTACCCAACCATATGGCTAGAACCTGCAGCATGGCATAGTGTGCCACCAGTCCAGTTTTCAGTCCACTGCCCCCTCTCCTTCCACCAGAAGCTGGATGCTAGAACCAACCATCACAGGTCCCCAACATGGTCTATGACCAAGTCACCTCACCAACCAAACCCACCCAACCTGGGTTGCTTTCTTCTTGATTAGTTGCTGCTGTGGCTGCTGCTGCATTGCACTGATCAAGGTCTATGAAGGCCACCCACACTGCTGTCAACACTGCTGCTAAGCCTAGCTTGCTGCCGTGGGGGGGCTGTGCTGTTTTTTGCAAGGCTAGCCTAGTACAGTAAGTAGTAGCCTAATCTAGAGTTAGCTTCAGCTCACCCTGATCCTTCAGCCACCAGGGGAGATGAAGACTCACTAAGAGAAGACCAACAAAAATATGCTGCCAGAACACTGCTACTGAGAGTTCAGTGCTCACCGACTCCTCCAAGCTGTAGTGTGCAGTCTGCCTACTCTGTGGTGGGAAAGACAGTGTCACACTTGCAAGACTCATGCATTCTTTCTTGGCTGGAGCTCATCCACACCACATGTGATTGTAGAGTTGGGGAAGGGCTTAAGACAAGTAGCACACACAGTATCCTTCTCAGAGGTGCTGCCTGTCAGTGGCATGGGTGAGGCGAGGGTACTTTGCACCATGCAGTTTAATGAATGGTTGAAAAAATGGTGTGGAGCACAGGGGCTTGGCTTCATTGGGGACTGGGGTTCCACCTGGAGGACACCAGCCTATACTGGCAGGATGGTCAGCATCTGTCTAGGAAGGAACAAGTCTTTTGGGCAATCGTTAAAATGCTTCATTGGCAAGCTTTTAAACTAGTCAAGGGGAGGCACTGATAAGCAGCAGAAAAATCCCAGCCTCCCCCGACAAAACAGGGTACTAAATGAGAAAAAGACCAACGTAGAAAGGTCAGTGGGGGATGGTGCTACAGAAGGTAAAGTCATCAAAAAATGGAGAGCAATGAGTACCAATGCCAGTAGTCTGGGTAACAAGCTTCCTGAATTAGTGGCCTTGATGGAGGAGGAACATCTGAATATCGTGGCAGTCACAGAAACATGGTACACACAGAACCATAACTGGGATGTAAACATACCAGGATACACTATCTACAGGATGGACAGGGAGGGTAAAAGAGGAGGAGGAGGAGGAGCTCTCTACATAAGAGAAGGAATCAAAGCAACAGAATAAAAGGGTAAACAGGGAGGAGAGAAGAAGCACTGTGAGTCAATTTGAGGCAGGCAATGGCACCACAATCCGCACAGGGGTTAGACAGACTCCTCTCAGGGGAGGAAATGGACAAGGAAATGATAGAAAGTATACTTAGAATGGCAGATAAAGTGGAGATATTGCTGATGGTGATCTGAATATGCCAGATGTTAACTGAGTGCAGTTGCAGCAGCCACTTCTAAGAATGGGGTTATTCTAGATGCCCTACAGGGGCATGCCTTAGACAACTAGTATTGGAACCCACTCAAGTGGAACAATCTTGAGACCTGGTCCTCTCAAATGGAGATGGAGAGAGGATCACAAATATAAGTGGGTAACCATCTGGGAACTAGTGACCATCGAACAGTATGGTTCACAATAAACACAGCAATAGAGTCAAGCCATACAAAGGCAAAAGTACTGGACTTCAGGAGGGCTGACTTTGCCAAAATGGGTGAGTGCCTAAGGAATGCACTAGCAAATGGGCAGGAAGGAGGGGTGGAAGAACAATGAGGAATAATAAAAACTGCCATCACAGAGGTAACAAGCCTTTGTGTGAGGCAAATAAACAAAACAAAATGATGTAAGAAACCACTATGGTTCTCAAAGGAGGTGGCAGTGAAGGTTCAAGAGAAAAAGCATTCAGAAAGTACAAGGAATCACAGAAGGAGCAGGACAGAGAATTGTATCAATTAAAGCAAAAGGAAGTTGGGAAGGCAGTCAGAACATCAAAGGCCTGAACTGAGGAAAAGATAGCCAACTCAGTTAAGAAGGGGGATAAAACCTTTTTTAGGTACATCAGGGAGCGAAGGAAGACTAAGGGAGGGATAGTGAGGCTTAATAAAGGGGAGCAGGGTGGGCAGAGGGTGACTGTGAAAAAACAGAGATACTAAACAAATATTTTTTCTCAGTATTTACAAACAAAGAGGGGGAGGTACCTAAAACAAACAATAGAAACACTCTGGATACAGAAGTTGATACCAGCCCATTTACCAAAGAAAGGGTTCTGAAAGAACTCTTAAAACTGAAGGTGGACAAAGCAATGGGGACTGATGGGATTCATCTCAGAATTCTAAAAGAACTAAGGGTAGAACTAGTGACACCACTGACTACCCTCTTTAACAAATCATGGGAGGATGGGGTGGTACCTGAGGACTGGAGGAGGGCAGATGTGATTCCCCTTCACAAAAGTGGGAGCAGGGCAGAAGCAGGAAACTACAGGCCTGTTAGTTTAACCTCAGTGATAGGAAAATGATGGAATCACTTCTGAAGGAAAGAACTGTCACGTACCTAGAGGCCAGAGGGCACAGGACCCAAGGTAGCATGGATTCACAGCAGGAAGGTCAGGCCGGACAAATCTAATAGATTTCTTTGACTGGGTGACCAAAGTAGTAGATCAGGGAGGGGCTGTGGACATGGCCTACCTAGACTTTAGCAAGGCATTTGACTCAGTCACACACAAAAGATTAATATGCAAGTTAGCCAGCCTGGGAGTGGGTCCCAAGATGATAGCCTGGGTAAAGAATTGATGGAGAATAGGACACAGAGGGTAATAGTAAATGGAGTCCACTCTGAAGAAAGGGGTTTACTAGTGGGGTGCCGCAGGGTTCAGTATTAGGACCGGTCCTCTTCAATGTCTTTGTAAGCGACATTGCAGAGGGACTGGAAGGAAAAGTATGTCTCTTTGCAGATGACACAAAGATCTGCAACAGAGTTTATGCACAAGGTGTGGTGGAAAGGATGAGAAGGGACTTGGCAAGGTTAGAGGAATGGTCAAATGTACGGCAGCTTAGATTTAATATTAAGAAGTGCAAGGTAATGCACCTGGGAAACAAAAACCCAGGGGAAGAGTACACAATGGGGGGTGAGATACTAACAACAACAAAAATGTAAAGGGACCTTGGGGTAGTCATATCAGATGACTTAAAGGTGGACAAACAATGTGAGAGGGCAGTAAGGAGGGCTGGGGGGATACTGGGATGCATAGGGAGAGGCATCACCAGTAGAAAACAGGAAGTTGTTATCCCTCTGTACAGACAGCTGGTGAGACCCCATCTGGAGTACTGTGAGCAGTTCTGGAGACCCAGTCTCTGCAAGGACATAGACAAGATGGAAGCTGTCCAGAGGAAGGCAACTAAAATGGTGCAGAGTCTGCACCGGAAGACATATGAAGAGAGACTAAAGGAGCTTAATATGTATAGCCTCAAGGAAAGCAGGGAGAGAGGGGACATGATAGAAACTTTCTAGTACCTCAAGGGAATCAACAAAGTCCAAGGGGGTAGCATCTTTCAAAAAAAGAGGTGTGCAAGAACAAGGGGGCACAATTTGAAGATAGAGTGGGGGCGGCTCAGATGTAATGTAAGGAAGTATTTTTTCACAGAGAGGGTTGTGGATGCATGGAACGGCCTTCCGGAGGAGGTTGTGGAGTAAAAACAGTGGTTGAATTCAAGCATGCATGGGACAGCCATAAGGTAATTCTAGGGGTTGGGGGTAGAAAGAAGTAGGCTGCTGGTTAATTAGGATCTGCAGCTTATCCATTAGGTAGGGGAATGGGCAGACTGGGTGGGCCAAGCGGTCCTTACCTGCCATCAAATTCTATGTTTCTATGTTTCTATTGTGCTGCCGCTAATAGGTGGAGAGAGTGGATAACACAATACAAACGCAGTCGAGTCTGGAGAGTACCAGCAGCATGAGTGCACACAGGCCAGGTGGACACTTATTGTGCAAAAGAAAATCCAAATTTAAAGCCATTATTGCCACACCATAAGAACAACCTAGGCACAAATAGGAAGTACTGCCTTCTGCCCTACCTTAATGACTTCTGTTTAATGGTAGAAATTCATTCTCAGGTGCTAATGGAATAGTTTCCACTGTGTTCTGAGGTACTATATTTCCATGTTTCATGATGTGTCCTGATCATCATGTGGGTTAGTGTCCCTATTGTTTTTCATTTTGAGTGTCTATATCCCCTATTTCAGTGGCAAAATGTGAGTATGGTGCTTGCTTCCAAGACCCTACTCAGCACTAAGAGTACTGTGCATGGCCATAGTGTATATGCTCAATACAGAATGACAAAGGGAAAGTAAGTGAGATGAAACAGTCATGGAGAAGCACATTTATAGCACTAAATATGCATAAGGGATTTGCATGGTCCAAAACAAAAAGGGCAGGCTTCACAACACAGAGGCCTCTCTTCGTACATCTGGAATGGGGGATGTTGATTGGCTATATCCTAGGCATTTAATGAAGTAAGCAAACAATGCTTTAGAAATTAATGGTGATTTAATGACAAAAATCAAAACCATTAAACAACTTGCAAAAGGATCAGAATTAATGAGTTTACCAAATTTTTATGGGAATTCAAAAAAAAATGTATTTTAATGACTAATTGCTAGCAGTAGTATAAGAAATAGAAAATGATGTGTTTTTTTAGATGAGATTTGCACCAGCTTAGGTGCTGCATACATGGCAAGTGTGCAGCATATGAACCTGATGTGATGTTTAAATGATGTTCACACCAGCTTAACTGCTGCACTCATGTTAAGCGTGCAACACGCGAACCTGAAGTCATTTTTAGATGTTCACACCAGCTTACCTGCTGTGCACATGTCAAGCTTGCAGTATGCAAACCTAATTTGCTTTTTAGACATGGTTCGCATAGATTCACTTTCTGTCTGCAAACTGCATGCAAACATTGCACAATTAAGCATGTGACATGCATTCTGCATGTACAAAGCACACCTATATTTCTGTAAGGGTAGTGCCCTTTATGTTACTCTTGCTGTTTTAAAATGGTGCATATGGTAAACTCAATGCCAATATATGCATCAGCAAACAGAAACATGTTTGTGAGTTCTAAGCAATAAAGTGGAGAAGGAACTATTATATATAAGACAGAGAATACCAGTAACTGCCAAGACAAAACTTTATAACTCTGTGGTCAAATACTATACCGAGCAAGCCTGACAGAAGGATTGCATAATTGTGATATTTTGTTTTGGGATTGTTCCTATTTTTTTCTTTGGTCCTTTTGTTTTTTTTATTTTTCTTATAATTATTTGTATAGGAATACATGCTGAGGAAGTAATACATTTATGGATTTATCACAATTTTATGTTTCCCTGTTCCTCTGCTTGTATATAGCATTGTATACTATTTTGTTTCTTTTTGTTGATGTGTAAGTAATAAGCCACAAGACGGTGTGCATATAGGATTTTAATATATGCCCCGAGGGTGTAGTAAGGCATGGGGCTAAAGGCTGAGTGTTCATATCCCCTGGAGAAGTGTACTGAAATCCTGTGAGGCACACACTCTAGGGCTTATTACATTATAAAATGGTTCTAAGTGGATTTCTGGGGAGGAAAGTGAGATTCAGCACATGACTGCATGTTTATAGAGATTACCTTGTCACTTTGGCATCCTCAATCCAGTTCCACAAACCCCATCACCACTGTCCCTCACCCAACAAAGTTCCACCAGCTGGCACCTCTTTCACTTTCTGTCTGACTTCCCCAGCTGAAGTCGACAAAGCCCTACTCACCCTTAATCCCTCCAAGGGCAAATGCCCCACTGACCTGGACTCCAAATTGTTATACTTGTTGGCTCCAGCCATCACTGCCCCCCCATCTTCACTCTGTAACCTCTCGTTCTCTCTAGCTGCTATCCCAGCCGAGTGGAAGCATGCCACAGTCATCCCCCTTCCTAAAGGCAGTGACACCCTGCTCCTGGGAATTACTGCCCGATTTTCCTCCTACCTATCTTGGCTAAAATTCAGGAACACTTAGTCCTCTCACAACTCTCCTCCTATTTTGATTCCTCTTCTTTAGCACCCTAACAGTCTGGTTTTAGGAAGTTCCCTCCACCCTCACTCTCCTAAGACTCATTGATTCCATCCTCACTGGTATAGATAGAGGCCATATTACCTCAGCCATTTTTGTCAACATGGCTAAAGCCTTCAACAATGTCTCCCATTCCCTTCTTCTATAAAAGCGCTTTCTCTCGCAGGGATCTCAAGCATGGCCACCAGCTGGTTTCATTTCTACCTGATAGGTGATTCCAATCCATCAGAATTGGCAACATCACCTCTACTTCCCTTCCTGTTACCTCTGGTGTACCTCAAGGCTCAGTCCTTGGCCCGCTTCTGTTCTCCATCTTCCTCAATGACTTGCCCTCTGTCTGCCCTCACATATCCATTCACATGTATGCAAATGATACAGAACTGTACACATCCAGCTCCTCGACCTCTGATGTGGTGACCAGACTCCAGCAGGACTTCAATGCAGTTTAGCACTGGTTTTGCTCAAATCAAATCTTTCTCAATGCCAAGAAAACTGTCTCTATGACCTTCAGCACAAGGCAGAGACTTTCAAGGCTGCCCTCCACCCTCTCCTTCCACACCCTGGATGGAACTACTTTTGAGCCTTGCACCTCCTGCAGATATCTTGTGGTCTGGCTTGACCAGCACCTAGACTTCTCCATACATATTGATGCCATCCACAAAAAGCTTCACCCCAAGTTGTGCGCGTTCTGCCACAATCTTGGATGCATCCCACTGCTGGCTCATCATGCAATTGTGCAGAAGATGACTTAGGGACATAGGCCCAAATATTCAAAAGGGTTGCGCATGGCGCAACAGTGTTGCACCATGCACAACCCACTGATGCGCCCAGGTGCAATATTTAAAAGGGAAAAGTGTGCCTGTACAAATCCCGATGCGCCGGGGTGCATCAGTAATGTATGCAGGCACAGGTGGAGGGCCGTGCCCATGCATAAGCTGCACAGCCTGATATTCAGCCAGGCCATGCAGAGTTATGCAGGTGCAACCCCCTACCTGCGCCTGCACAACTGAGGCAAAAAAGGATCAAGTCGAGGGCCACCCACAGGTGAGCTGCTGCATTGCAGGCACAACACAGCAGCTGCCACCTGTGGGTGGCCTCCACTTGTTCCTGGTGCCTCCCGCAGCCCAATCGTGGGCATAATAGTATCCTCCAAGCCCGATCACGGGCAGCAGAGCAGTCCCCCTCACAGCAGCCCGACCGTGGGCATAATATATTGTGTGCCTCACTCGGATTAGCCCATCGCGTACATACAGTACATCTCGCCTCGACTAGCTCGATCGCGGCATAGCAGCACATTCCTCACCCCTCATTCAGTTTATCGCTGGCAGGCAGTGCCACATTCCCTCGACCAGCCCGATCACGATGGCATCTCAACCCCCTCACATCCAGACCTTGTGATCAGTGGTTTCACCCTTCCGCCGACGGACGCCTCCTCGCTTCCCTGCAGCCAGCTGGCAGCAGCACCTCACCTGCCTGCTGCCCTCCATCCCGACCGACAGCTCGGGAGGCGAGGCCCATTGGTTCAGAGCATGAGCCAATGGCATGCAGCCCATACTGCTAAGGAAGTTCAGATATGTGAATGAATTAATTCATTCACATATCCGATTCGCCTTGTATGGTATAGAGTTACCCATTGGCTCATGCTCTGAACCAATGGGCGGCAGTCCTACCAAGGTTGTCAGTCGGAAGGGCGGCGGGAAGTGGCAGGCAGGTGGGGTGCTGCCACCCGCCGCTGATGGGGGGAGGGCGTGTGGGGCCCGTGGGTGGAGGTGGGGGCCACTAGATCACTAGGATTCTGGACATGGGGTTGAGGATGCCACCCACTATCGGGCTAGTCTGGGGCTGGGGATGTACTGTATGCTCACGATTGGGCTAGTCGGGGGTGGGGATGTACTGTATGCCCGCGATCGGACAGTCGAGATGGGGATGTACTGTATGCCTGCGATCGAGCTAGTTGGGGGTGGGGATGTACTGTATGCCTGGGATCGGTCTAGTCGGGGTGGGGACATTTATGTTATGCTGGCGATCGGGTTATGGGGACATCATGTTATGCCCGCAATCGGGCTATTTGGGGGGTGGGGGGGACTACTCTGCTGCCTGCGATCAGGCTATGGGGGGGATACTATTATGCCCACGATCGGGCTGCAGGGGACGTCGGTCCCCGACAGCTGCTGTCTGGCATGGCGCCAGGCGCAAGTCGTTGGGGATTAGCGCACCTGCATGCTAATGGCATGCAAATGGACCATAATTAGATGCAAATGGCCCCCCGTATGCCTTGCATAAATTATGGCCCCATTTGCATGTCACCTTTTGAATATCGCAGGTGCTGCGCATGGCACAATGGAACTTGCGCCACCGCATCTGAATGCTCCACTCTGACCACTTGAGGTGGTGCAGTTCCACTGCACCATGCACAGTGGCTGTGGCCAGGAGGCGATATTCAGAGAAGTTGCTCAATAGCGCAACTCCGTTGAATATCTCCCTGGCCACACCCATGCGCAACTTTTTTGAGCAGCGCAAGGGCTTGCGCCACAGAATGGCACAGTTTGAATATCTGGCCCATAGTCTACAGTGCTGCCCCTAAGTCCACCCTTGCCAGACTGGACCCCCTCTTCTATTCCTTCTGTCACTTTGCCTTCGACTGTCCTCCTAACACTCATCACTGTGTCCTATACCATAACCTAGACTTCCCTCATTGCAGGACAGGTGTCACTCTCACTGTGCCAGTATCATGGCCAAATATTGGATGCAATCCCTCCCTCCCTCCCTATCTCACCTTTTTCCTCTTGGCCCCTACCATTCAGGGTTGCACTGAGGAGAAATAACTTGCATCTACTGTCCGCTCCACTCATGTCAACCTTGACAGTCCAGTCGGCATTACATATTGCATGCCTAAACTCTGGAACTCACTCCCTCAGATATCCAGCATGCCTCCTCCAGTCAGTACCTTAACTCACTTCTCAAAAACATTTCTCCCCAATCTGCACATGCACCCATGCAAGCTCTTGACTCTGTAAACAGGACCTCCTGAAATTGAGTTGTATCTATACTATGTACTGTTCCTTTATTTTTGTTTGTCATATGCCTCGCTACTGTAATCTAACCTGTTCTACGTAGTAATAATACCCAATAGGTGGGCATTATTGGGATATAACGGATGCTAGGGGCATAATGAGGCCCAACGCCACAGGCGGAGGGCCTTATAGCCCTGGAAGGTCCATTATATCCCATAATGCCCACCCTGAGGGTATTATTACATTAGAAAATAGGCTATATGTGAGTTTTTTTTGTAGAATATAAAAGAATAAAAAAAACTATTAAAAGTAAGTGTTGTGGTAAAGTAGTTCTTGTATTAGTGGAATCACCACTGGAGGGCACTGCTATTTTTATTTTTGTTTGTATGAGGATGCTCTCCAGATTAAGTTGGGCTACTGCTTTGTCTCATCACGTGCCCACACAGAGAAGAGTACAATACTTTAGATTTGTTTTATAAACATTAGTGGGAACAGGGGAATGTATAGACTGGTGTTTTGATTTGGAGACTGGATGCAAAGAGAGGTACGTGTGTTTTTTTTGATGGGCTTTCATTGAAAAGTGGAGGTGCCGAGATTTTGACATGCTAGGTTCAGAGAATATTATCAGTAGTAACGAAAACAAAAGGGGTGTTTGTGGTAAAGGAAAACACATGATTTAAAAATTTATATTTGTGTGTTGCTTCAGTATTTTTGGTTTGTTTACAAGGAAACAGTGTGGCTGAATGGGGAGGGAGCATAAGTGATAGCATGAGCGCAAGAGGCACTCCGAGGAACCACCCATAGTTTTTTTTTTTATGGAGTGGAAGAGACACCAGGCTGGATTTTAGGGAAATGCTTGGGTTTTATTTATTTATTGTTTTAAAAAATGTCTGTTTGCTCTTTCTTTAAAGCTGTGTAGTTTGACTAATGGTATACTATATAGTGATGTGAATGTCACTAAGCAGTGGCAAGAACATAGCGGTGAGAAGTTTCTTGATTTGGGTGGCCCTAGGATCCTCTACGTATTGGGCATCCTGAATTGGCACTTGTTTTTACCGGGCTGTTATTAAAAATAACAGCCGGGTGGCAAACTGTTTCAGCCAATCAGGATGTGAGTTTCACTTCACCCATTATCTAATATATTTTACTGTCATATGACTTGTACAACTGCCTGTAGTACTGCACTTTACCTTGTATGATTATCTTGTAATGTTGTCTGAACAAGTTTAATATATGTACTTCCTCTCACCCTACCCCAGGGTGCATCTGGAATCAACAGTAGTCTGCTAGCATGTCTTCCTGGCAAAACCTTTAAATAAATAAATAAAATTTAATACATGGTCATCTGACGTCTGTTGGCCAATAATATTTCTAGATTTTATTCTTCCCATTTCATAAGTTGTTAATAAAGAATTCCACTTCTATTTTGAAAAGTACCATAGGGTCTTTAATTTCCACCTGAACAACTACCAAAACAAGAAGACAGGACATCAGTTTTACATCTCATTCAAAACACAGCACCTACTGTGTCAATATTGGGAAATACCCCCAGTTCCTGGTGTGGAGCTAGAACCCACAACCTTCTGATCTTCTAGCCTCAGACATGAGTGTACAACCTTCTAAGCCACTGACACTGACATAAGATTACAGAGTTGGCACAAACATGCTCATTCTTTGATGTCAATGAATCTAACAAAACTGGTGAAAATGCATTCTCTAGTTGTAATGTAATAGGGGTTTATCATTTTGCAGTTCACATACTTGTGAAATATAATTTTAACATCTCTGAATGTGTGAAGGTTTGTAACACAATACCCATTAAAGCTAGAAACCTGGTACATGACTCCAAGAGGTAAATTTCCATACCTAATATAGCGCAATTTGGATGAATACTTATTAAACTAGATGGTAATAACTGAAATGTAAATTGTGGTGAAATTTTCAAAATTGGTGTACAATTTCACAAAATTTTGCATAAGTGAAAATTCAAGTTTGTTAGAATTCTGCCAGCACAAGATACAGTTCACCCAGTTCAATCCAGAAGGTTTCTGCTGCAAAGCAATTCAGATCATTGCCAGGGTTAGCCATAAGTACTGAAGGAAGGCAAATCTTCAATGAGACTCAGGCTCTATGAGACTATCTTATAGCAAGGTCACACAGTAATGTTTAGGGAAATTTATGCTTGCAAATCAAATTTAATTTTGATATACGATCGAATCTTAAAAAACTAGCTAAATGCAATATACAAATAAAATAAATAATTGGGAAGGGCTGGTATACATGTAGAATAATAACAGCAAGGGGGCTAACAGGTGATAAGCCATAAGCTCAAAGGGAACGTGACATTATTATGTCCATTGGCCACTAAGCTGGAATTATTCTCCATGGGCCCAATTCTCAAAACTCGGCACAAGCCGCTCCAAAGGCAGCTTACGCCAATCGCCCACGCGTCATGGACTCTGCACCCAATTCTCTATTGCATGGGGTCCAGATGGCAAAGTCCCATGGGTTGCAGCAACCCTAGCAGTGCGCCAAACAGAGGGTGCACCTGGACAGATTGCCACAAGCCTGAGGCAATGTGCAGAAATGTGCATAAGCACAGCCAGTCTAGCACCCCCCCGCCCGGTTACCTGTAATAATATAAAAAACTGTCAGCGTGGCTCAGTTGGTAGCACATCTGCCTCTGGACCAGAAGGTTGTGGATTCTCATCCCACACTGGAAGTGGACTCGTACCTAAATGCTGGCACCCGAATGCAGTATTAGGGGGTGCTGTACTGTTGGGGTGTGCTGTCTTTTGGATGCGGTGTTAAACTGAGATCCCTTCTACCCATCCTGGTGTTGTCCTGGTGGGTGTCCAGGTTGAAGTAAAAGAACCCAGGGGCACTTTCCAGTGTCCTGGCAAACATTCCCATTCCCCCCCCAAAAAAATGGTTCGTGCAATTGTCCAGGCTGCATGTGGGTGTTGATGTACGATATGGCCACCACTACACATTCAGTCACTTCACTACCAGTCTAACATTGCTTGTAAAGTGCTTTGGGATACATTGTATTGAAAAGCACTATATAAATATTGATCCTTCTTCTTCTTCAAAATAACCCTGGTGGCCTAGTGGCCCCCTCACTGATTCCTGATGATTATTAAATAAAATAGTATTAGCCCTTTTCCCTGGTAGTCTAGTACTCCTCCCCATCCCCAATCACTGTTAATATAAATAATAATGTGCCCCTTTCCCAGTAGTCTAGTTCCCCCCCCCACACTGATCATTGTTACATTAAATAATAATTTGCCCCTTTTCCCTGGTAGTCTAGTAGCCCCCCTCCCTGGTCCCTATGACCCCAAAATTACTACATCAGTTAACATCTGGTGGTCTCATGGGCCCTCCACCTCCCACCAGGAAATGCCCTACCACCCCACTCTCCCCAACCAGTAAAGTAGTGGGAGAATGACGCAGCCCACCTCTCACCACCACGGCAGCCACTGACTGAGCTCTGAATGAGCTTCAGATTTATATAGTACCTCGCCAGTGAGCTGTCACTCACTGAGTGAGTACTATATGCAGTACATGCTCATTCAGAGCTCAGACAGCATTTGACCATGGTAGTGAGAGGTGGGCTGTGCCAGTCACCAGCTCCATTATGGGTGGAGGCAGTGGGGTGGTAGAGCATTGCTGGGTGGGGACCCATTAGACCACCAGGTGCTGATTAATACAGTTATCTGGATGGGGAGGGGCCACTAGACTACAGGAAAAGAAAAAAACTATAATTTAACAATTTTTCGAGGATCGGGGTTGAGGGGGCACTAGACTTCCAGTGAAAAAGGGCATATTATTATTTAAACAATAGGCACGACAGGTGTGTAGTTATCGTTAGAGCACGCTACTCCTGGGGTGGGTTGAAGTACCCAGGCTGCCTAGTGCTTCCACCACCCCAGGAGTGACGTTATTACACGATAACACACATCCCTGGAGTGCCTTATTGCTATTATACAATGGCTCGTGTGGTAACAAAAAATAAAAAAAGAAAAAAAGTATGTTTTTTATTTATTTTTATTAGATTTTTCTGTGGGTAAGTATACATTTCAAAAAAGAAATCCCTATTTTTTTGTACCACTGGGTGGCGCTGTTGCTTGGCTGATGCTGTGTGCACAGTCCTGAAGCACTTGTCATTGAGGTTCTCTTATTGTGATGCGAGGACGTTGAAATGCCGTTTCATGTCAGAGCTTTTGTTTCACTTTTGAATGTCTTCAAAAGTAGCTGTGGAGCACGGTAAGCAACTAACAGTTGCAGAATGTCACCTGGAGGCTGGTAGTTTTTATGTGAGTTCCGTTGTTTTAGTTGCAATGAAGCGAGGCAGAGTGGGAATGTTTGAAGCTGCTTCGGACAGTCAGCTGGGTTAGTCAAGCCGCTCGGTTTGCATCGAAATGCTGGCAGCAAATCCATTGATTGAATTCTGTGACTCAATTGTGGTGGTTGTTTTAATCTGAGAGGCTAAGAAAATGGGGCGGCTAAAGTGTCACGGATTAATGAGGCTTCACAGCAGCAGTGTCTGTAGGACTGGTAGCATGATTTGTGTTATGCGGTCATATGTGTGTGCCTGGACTTAATACAGTGATGTTATAGCTTAATATCACCACTGTCCGAGGCACACACTGACCAATCAGAGTCCAGGAAATTTTCTTGCCATTGTATAATTATTTTAACAATGATCAGGGATCAGGGTGGCGGGACACTAGACTGCCACAGAAAAAGGGCTAATTATCTTTTAATGTAACAATGATCAGGGACATCAGGGAGGGAGGATCATGGCACATTGCTGCTAGCAGGGCAAGTGCCCCACTGGTGACATTTCTAAGTACCCTCAGACCAGCCAGTGCTAGTCCAAGGGTACTTAGAAATTTCACCACTGGGGGAGGTTTGTGAATTGTGCTTCAAGGGATATGGCAGCCTGCATTTGCCACAAGCCACTGGCACCATGCTGCAGCACAGTGTGTGGTGAAAGGGCAGTGCAGGACCCACTAGGTGCAGGCTGCAGGCAGTAGGCATGGCCTGCCTTTGTGAATTGCTCCCAGGGCACCATTTGGCATAACGGGCACTTTGCGCCAATTATTTGGATGCAAGCCTCTTGTGCTGCCCTGGGAGCTTTGAGAATTGGGCCCCATGTGTCTTGTCCTTTTCATTTTCAAAACGGTATTGCATAGAATTAAAACCTGTTATATCTTCAAAAGTAACACTTTCACTGTAATAAATAATTTATAATTAAAGAACCCAAAACTGCACTGGTGCATGTGACCTCTGACATACTAAACTATTTGTAGAATGGCTTGGTTGTGGTTCAGTCTTTGTCAGTCTTACAAAGGCATTTGACTTAGCCAATCATGACCACATCCTGGCTAAACTAAAGACACCTGAGTTGGATGAGGGTGACCTTTCCTGTTGCTGATTTCATAACTACCTGATCAACAGAAAACAAAGTGTTAAGTGGCATTAAGGTTTATCAGATTTTTGGGTTATAACAGATGGAGTCCTGCAAGGTTTTATCTTGGGTCCCCTTCTGTTTTCCCTATTTATTAATGACATGTCCAGTAATTGTGGAGGTGCCATGTTACAATTCTATGCCAATCATACTGTCCTATACAGGACTTCTATTAAATTGCATGGATCAATAGCAACCTGGAAAGGGACTTCAATCAATCAATCAAAATCTTTATTTACCCAGGTGATCACCATTGAGCAAGCTCATTTACAAGGTGGACCTGCAGTTTGCAAGGATGAGGGTACAGAATAGAGTACAAGTAAAATATACATAAAACAACAGTAGCAAAAGTATACAACAAAATATATACAGTGTAGAAATAAAGTAAATAATATATACACAGATGCCTTTATAATCCTATCCATCAATAACATGTTCATAGCCTGTAAAGGAGTCACTGGGATATAGAAAAGCGCACACGTAGGAGGCAGGGATGCTGGCAGAAAGATTCTGGGATACTAAGCAGGTGGTATCAGGGCAAAAGAGTGGGCGATGGGGGGTGTGTTGCAATGAGTACGTATTACCGGTGAGACTGGAATGGACTGAGGTGAACCGGTAGTACCGGTGGGACTAGAATGGACTGAGGGAGGAAACTTCCAACAACTTGAAACCTGGTTCTTGTCAAACAAACTTGTACTTAATGTGAAAAAGACCAAAGCTATGCTCTTTGTACACAGGAGGCTAGACACTGAGAAACAACACCTCCTAAGGTTTCCACCACTGGCAGCTCTCACCTTGAAGTGGTGAGGTCATTGAAATATCTTGATGTCTTACTCGACCAAAACATGACATTTGGCCCCCATGTGAATGTAATAGTCAAAACTCTGCATCAGAAACTGGGCCTCCTGAAAAGGCTTTTTCCCTGTCTCTCAGAGGAAGCTCACCTTGCCATTGCAGGCAGACCCATAATGCCTGTACTCTTCTATGGTGCCCCTGTCCTACAGGCCATGCAAGATTCAAACCTAAGCAGACTCAAAACCCAGAAATGCAAAATTTGTCACTTTGTGGTTGGTACTTCCCCTACAGATCACCACTGTGGAGTGCTCACAACTCTTGGATGGCCCTTGTTTGAAGCAGGGTTGCAATATCCATCACACTGCTTTACCTTTAAAATAGCTAAGCTTTCTACACCCCCTTGCCTCATGGGAATATTACAGTATAAGCAGCATGCGAGACCTCTGCACTTCACTGCTAGTTCTTTACTGGAAATCCCTTGGGTATGATCTGGATCTGGAAGGAGATCATTTTCACTTGTGTCCCCTTTCCTATGGCATTTACTACCCTGTGAGATTCAAAACTGCCTTACCCTTGTATTACTTACAAAGAGGCTCAAAAACTACTCACTTGAGATGAACCAGTGCAGGTGCAAATGGCCACATGCCACATACTTATCTATACAATAATCTTAAGGCTGACCCTGGTGGTACAGCCGGCCTAACAGTGTAGCTTGTGTTTTTCTCCTGCAGTACCTGATTGTGATGTTGTCTTGCTGTACAGTACCTGTGATTCTGCTAGTTGGTACTGAATGTGTATACCATCTGTACTAGAATTGTATCTAACTTCTGTTCTCTGTATGTAGACTTTCTTTTATTTTCATTCTACTTCTCCTCTTCTTGTATTATAATCTTGTTCAGCACTGTAGTCACTGTGAAAGTTTTATTCAACTGTATGTAACTAATTCTGGGTCGCACCTGAAAAAGGGACTTGCCTGTCTCAGTGGGCCTACCTGGTCATCAAAATTCAAATAAAATAAAAATAACTAAGACCTGAGGGAAGTAGCAAAGTTTTGACTTCTTAACTGCCTATTTAAAAGAATTTATGCCTTCAGGCAACTTTTACAGCTTAGAAAAGCAACATTAATATATGCACACAATGTATATTTTCCACAGTGTATTTTATTGACATGTTAAACTGTCACAGTAGGGCAATTTCACCACCAATGTAAATAAATAATACACTTATGGGAAGTTACAACTCAGCATATGGCAGGGGTAACTTTCTTGTTCCCTGCCAGATTAAATTCTCTTAACACATTGAAATGTTAGTGTTTTAAAAGTCATCCGGACTTAATAAGGAAATACTGTACAAATGGTTATTCATTTTCAGCTTATCTTAAAGCTGGAAAACCTTTACAGTTCACTGTGGACCATGCTAGTTGAGTCATGGGTCTTGTAAAATGCAAACACTAATTAACCCAGGCTGCTGTAATATGCTAAATTTAAGTTTAGAAAATTGTGAGCATTGTAAACTCCCTGCCAGTATAGTAAACACCATATAAACATACCGTATTCATCTACTGCTTGCATGCATCAGTTATTCCTACAGCCAATTAGAATTTCCTCAAATGTCTCTTTTCTATAATCCAACCAGCTATCACATCTACTCTAAACAAAAGTTCTACATTGAAAACTGTATATTTTGTAAGACCCAGAAAGTTTGGCTATGTCAGTAATTTACCCATGAGGCAAGTAGTCCTAATAAAGTTTCCTCTCCAATACTGCAGTTTTGAAATGAGATCATTCTTATTTTTACATGTATTTTAGCACCTGTACTTTAAGTCAAGATGTCTATGATGATGTTTAAAGAAGCTCTTCCTGCATCCATCTACATACTCTAAAGGATACTTACCTAACCTACAGTATTTCTTCTTTTATTTATTAAAATTACTTCATAGGGCTTTAAGGCCTGGGCCATGCTATTCTAAAATCCTGGATTGCAGTCACTAAATGTTTGCTCCAGGAGCAAATCAGTACCTGAAGCAAACCACAGGTATACGGGAAAATGCAGAAGTGCATTCTGAGTGCCAAAGGCATGATCCAATTTACCAGCCAGGAATAGTATACCATTATGCGAAGTAGTATTTCCGGGGGCATCAATAGCAAAGGACTGGGTGTGGAGGCCCAAGGACCATGTTACCATAAAAATAGTTAGGAGTTCAATTATAGAGCATCTCAAGGAAAGCAGTGGCATGACATATGTGTCTTGAAATACTCCTTAATCAAGACCTTTACCAAGTGGAAGCTGGAAGGGATCATTAGTGAGAGAGGAAGGCTATCCCAAGTGTTTGCTTTATATCTTTATATGTAAATGACCCCATAGAACTAGTAAGGTGCTATGAGGCCATGTGCATCCCATTAGCGTCTCCTTACAGGCCAAAGCAAACACAGTTTGTGGCTCCCCCACCAAGTTACCCAGGGCTGCTAAAAGCCTGTTCACTCCAAACACCTAGCTATGTAATGCCATTTATTTCCCTGGTGTCCAGTGGTCCCCACCCCAATTGCCTAGTCATACAATAAGACAGTCATGGGTGATCCAGTGACCCTCCTGCCCCCATAGGATAGCCAACCCCTAACTAATCCCACCAACCCAATCCTCACCATCTCCATGTCCTCTGGCACCCCCACTCACCATAGGTGCACTCCCCCCAAATGACAAGTTGCACAGCCCTACTGTTCACCACCACACTGTGGACTGAATGATATGGCCCAATCATGAGCCTGCTGCAGAAACAGCTCATTCAATTAGCTGCTGGCTGCTGTGATGAGCTTTAGGGCTCTGCAAGTTGCTGTTGGAGGGGGCACGTCTATGGTGTGTTGGGGAGACGGTGGTGGGAGACTACATGGGTGGGATTGGTTAGGGGGATGTTGTCCTATGAGAGGCAAGATCAGACCACTGGACCACCAGAAATTATGCAATGCATGGCTGGGTGATTGGGGGGCAGGAGGATCACTGACTCACTGGGGTTATGCCAATGTGTGGCTGGGTGATCAAGGGTGGGAACCATTGACCACCATAAAAAGTGTGTTATTACATGGTCAGGTGTTCAAGGGGCAGCAAGACCACTAGGCACCAGGGAAATGGATGTTACTAAGCAGCAGGGTGTATGGGTGGCAGGAGGACCATTGGACACCAGGGAAATGGATGTCACAACATGACTGAGTGTTCAAGGGTGTGGGGAACCATTGGACGCCAGGGAACAGTATGCAAATACATGGCTAGTAGTTCAGGGTGGTTTATGGGGGCACAGGTCATAACACCTGGTTTGGGAAGGTGGTGACTTGCAAGGCACTAACAGCTAGTTACTGCCTCTCCTATCCTATCAATATGCTGGTGCACCTATATGCAAGGTACTATCAGATGCTTTGCACAGGTGCACTGGCATGGTGATTGGCCACTCACAAATGAGTTATCGACTTGTTAATATTGTCATCCATTATGACAACTTTGTACTCCCCTGCTTTGGGAGCACTAAGCAGTGTTAGTGATTTGCTAACCAGTTTAGATGATGTGAACAGCCTTTGGATGTTCAGCTGTAGTGTGCTGCCTGAAATTAATATTATCTTTTAAAAGTAGTCAACTATTGCTGTTTTATAACTGATATAGTTTGTCTCTTCCTATTTGCTAAATAGAAAATGTTGTACCTGACAGTATCAGGAATGATGTGTGGAACAGCACTCTGTCTGGTGGCAGGCATATCTAGTTCTATTCCTCATGATACCTCATCAGCACTATGACCTCACTGACAGCGACATCACAGCTACTCAGCAAGTGTCAACCCATGCTACACAACAAGTCACTTGTGGCAACACAATGAGGGAGATCATAATGCTGATGAGGTATGAGGAGGAACAGACTAACTATGTCAGCTGTCAGGTAAAGCACTGCTCTTCACATCAAACCTAACACAATCAGTTAGAATACTTTGTAATGAGCAAAGAGATAAAGCAAACCCTACTTCAGAAATAAAAGGAAAGGAAGAACTGAGTACTTTCAAAAATTAATAATTTCTGCTTGCTAGTTTGGTGCTGCTGGCTCTTTAATTTAAATGCTGCTGTTTACAAAATGCTGAATCTGCATTTATTTAAAGAAGACAAATGCAGTTGTGTACTTAGCATTTTAAACTGTAAAAAAGCCACTACTGTGTTAAAGACCCACTCTAAGAAGCCATTAAAATGGTTGTTGATGTGATGTAACTAGAGGAGAAAGCTCAAGCAACCATATGGCAAACATTATTTACTGCACTACTGTTATAGAAGGATTAAGACCATATGGGCATAAGAGAGAATGCCCCAGGCCTAGGTCCCCACAGAGGCCCATAACCAAAGCTTTCAGTTAAAAACAAGCTTCTGCCATCCTTTCCATTGTGAAGATACTGTATGCTGCCTAGAACATCCACACAGGCTGCTACTCTGGATCTACAGAAAGATAACAAATATTGACTCCAGCAATAAGAACAATGGCGTGAACTGTGACTATTTAATTTTATTGGGGTAATTGATTCAAAGGTGTTCGGTAGTGCTGGGTGAAACTTTAAAATTAGTTTCAGAAAATTCCAACTAATTCTGCAGAATTCCATTGGGAGTGGGACTGCAAAATTCTGTAACAGAATATATTTAAAATTATGTTGTTTTGTCCTCAAATTACAAAAGAAAACATTTTTGTCTGAAAAAAAGAAAAGTTGGTGACAATTACATGTGAATCCTTTTGAAGCAAGTGAGTAAATCTTATCAGAAATGTACCCAATTGCTGCCCAATGGCTCTTAGACCTGCCTGGTGGTTTCATCTTACTGGATGTCTTGATGGTCAGCTATCTATTTAGAAATGGTCCTCAGATACTGCAGTGAACATTGACTATTCAGTGTAAACTGGAAAAGTTTTCCTTCACTAAAAATTACATGAAGAAAACAAACCTGCAGTTTGAATAAAAATGTCATATTATAATTTTGCAATTCTGTGGAACTTACCAAGCAACTCAAAAGTGACCCTACCATTCTGCCGGAATTCTATCTGCAGAATTCATCATTTCAGGAAGCTGTAGTGTTGAGCCATTAAACTGCTAATTTTATGAAGCTGGGCAATAAATATAGAATAATGCCTGTGCAGGAGTGAGGATTTTTCACACACCCGAGGAGTGTAATAATGCATAAACCTTGAGAACAAGTAGGAGAGCTTTGATGAGATTATGACACACTGAGGTTGTGTGAATCATCTTCGTATCACAAACTTGGCACAGGCTTTGTTTTGTAAGACTGTTGCAAAGTGTTTTAGGTAGCTTCTTCGGCATTCAAAGTACTGACTTACGGCACCACAAGAAACATCAGTGTATGAGAGTGGTTGTTGTGGGAACAGGAGATGAAGGACTACCTCGAGCTAATGTATGTTCATGCTTGGCACTAATGACAGTGTAAGCCTGCAAATGCTGTAATAGCCCAGCATGATGTCATACCAGATTATTATGGCATTTGAAAACTTGTCTGACCAAGTTGATACGTTGGGTAACCAGTTATTATATATTATAAAAAGGGTCTCAGAAATGCTGCATCTGATTGGCTGTTAGGATTCCAACAGCCTTACAGTACATTAATCCATGTTATACTGTCATGTACAGCTTGATTACCATAGAACATGGATTCTTCTTTCAGCATTCCATCCTCTAGCACTGCTGAGTGACTGGAATACTGCATTCTGATTTTGAACCAGCATTCTTAAACTGTTGGTGGAACAACTATTTTATTAAAATCTCCCCTAAATGAAGAAAACATTCAAAAAGTATACTTTTAACACTTTTCTTTTGGAATAATTTTTATAATAGCAATAAGGCACTCCCAGGAGTTAGATTAACAGTCAGTTAATCACCCCTAGGAGCAATATGGCCTTTCGGCTTCACCTTGTGCCACATTACATCCCAGGGTGATTAACAGACGTTAATCTAATCCCTAATCATATATTGCTTAAGTAACTTACATTTGAGAATGTATTTAAAATGAGATAGTGTGTCTTTTTATACCCTGCAAACTTTTTTCTTTAAATCTTCAGCTGTGTGAAGTTTCTGCCATTCACTTTTCATAAAGTTTTTGAATTGTGGAACACATCATTGAAAAATGTTCACAAATTGTAAATTAGGTCTGTGACAGTCACTGTCAAGGAGTGTGCACCTATGGTGGGTGGGAGCCAGGTGGTAGGGTAGTTGTTGTGGGATCTGGGTGAGGGGTATAGGGTGGGGGCAGCTGTCCTACAGTGTCCTACAGGGGGGGGGTACCACTGGACCACCAGGGAATATGCCAATGCATGACTAGGTGATGGGGGGGTGATGTCATAACATTGACAGGAAATGTGGAAAATATGCTGTATATTGCATTTCTATAAATTCTATTCTATTGATATTTATTTATTTATTGGAAGGGCTTGGCCTGAGGATCAATGTGAGAATAGCTCCTCCCACAACCTCTATTTAAGCCCCCACTAATGCACTTCCCTTGCTTAGGGAGTGTTTCCTTGGCCCCTGTGTGGCTTGTGTGACTGCACCTCCTTTGTGCTCTGCTGCTTTGTCTAGTGTGTTTTTCCCTGTCCTTCTTTCCCTTTCCCGTTGTTTTTCTGTGTTTCTGCCTCCTTGATTTTTCCTGTGTCTGTTTGTTTTCTTTTGCTACCCCCCATCTCCTAGCTTCCCTCCTTTCCCAGAGGTCCCAGAGTTGTCTCCTTTCGTTTTCTTTTGGGCTTTTTGATGCCCCTCCACTCAGAGTTTTCGACTGCCCTCGCTCGTTCCCCCGCATTTCCCATCATTCCGGCAACTTATTCTGGAAGCACTCCTCTTCCCATCCACCGACAAGCTTCCCCTTCTCCTCCATGACTCCTCAGCACTACAGGATCAGCCTACAGACACTGGTCCTCCAGTCTCAGTGAAATTACCTCATCTACTCCACTCGTAAGCTGTCTCTTGGCTTCTGTAAGTGCCTCTGCATTTTGTGCTCCAGATGCCGGCCTGTATATTCCTTCAGCCTGGTATGCTGAGAATGTTCTAGTATCTCATCATGGAGCTCTGTACAGACCTTTCTAGCCTGCTAGTAGTGGCTTCAATTGAAACTTTTGTTTTCTCATGGCATGTTACCGTTTCCTTGCTGGGTGGCTGTGTGAGTGTGGGAGAGGGAGTTGGCCCAACTTTAGATAGGACACCAATTGCTTCATGTGGAACTGAATTTGCCTGTCCTCACTCAGTGGAAAGGCTCTGGCACTACAACAGTACTGCAGCTTATAGCACAACAGCATGCATTTGGCTCCAGCTAGGTTTGAACCTGTCTTCTTCTGGGTCCCAAGCTAGCACTGTGGCTGCTAATCACACTACATTTTCAATGTTTACATTCCTACACAAACTGAGCTAAGCACACCCTGGAGACATATACTGTATAAGTGCATTTCTCAGTATTCGCTGTAGATAAGCTCTGGGAGCTGAAATCAAACTCAGTTCTGCAGGATATGTCACTGTACTTTCCTATCACTTGGCAACCTGATATGTAGCATGTCTATTTTGACATAGGCATCTGATTACTAGCTGCTAACAACTGCTGCCCAATGCACTACTACTCACTATATTTTAATACTGCTCTCCCATTTTACAGGACTGTCTATACCACATATGCTACACATTACCTGCAGTCTAGCAGCGGCTAGTGTCTGCTCTACCACCATTGCTTGGCTTTTTGTGATACCTGCAAATGGGGGCTGGGGGTTGAAAATTAGGTTAGCTGAGTTACTTCCATTGTGCATTCCTCCATGGTGTGCGATGCCTCTCTTCTGCCCCACATTTTAATCCCTCATTTCCTCCTTATTTCACACTCCAGGTTGCTCCTGGTACTCACCTCTCCATAGCCACTTGTCCTACTCCCCTCAGGACTGATTGGGGGAGTCATACTTCGGTCCCTTCACTCCACTGACTCTACATACCTCACTTACTCCTCATCTGCTCCTCCAGTCTCATTTTCTACATTACCACTCCACTCCTTGTTCTTCCTTTGATTCCGTGGATTCCTTCCTTCCCATGTCATGCTCCATGGTTCCTCCCCTACTCATATTGTTCTGTTTATGTGTCTTCTATGCCTACCATGCTGTCTCTCACCATGACATGTACTGATTCATCATCCTCTCTCAGTTCATTTCCTACCCTACTTTCTCTCTACAGCAGAGTTTTGCACTTTTGCCAGCCCATACCAGCAGTATTCCGGACTTCGCCTCTAACTCATACCTTCTGAGGTGCCGAGTGAAGGTAGGCTTCCCCTGTCTACTGGGGATGGGATTCCATTACAACCACTACAGCCTACTTCCCAACTTGACATCCTCCATCCCTATCTCTGCTTCGCAGCATTGAGCGAAGGTTAGCTCACCCCAACTACCAGAGATGGGAGCTATGTCTACAAACTACAGATTGAACCATACCTTCTCTACCACATACCAATTGCTGCTTCCCTTCAGGAACAGAACTCTTATGCCCCATGTACCCTCCTCATTCTAACCATGCCTGGCTGACTCACATCACCATCATCTGTCTCTGCTGTCCCTGACAGGTACCTGGGTCTACAGTCTACTTCTTCAACTTATGCATTCTCAGCCTGCTGCCCAAAGTCTACTTCCCTCCAGGAACATGACTTTGCCAAACTAGCCTTTTCCTTATTACCCTGTCTGCAGCCTTGTTTTATCATCCTATTCACTGACTTCCATGGCTGGGAGCAGAGTCCGCTGCTTCACGTGTTCATTCTCCACCTGCTATCTGAAGCCATGTCCCTCCTAGAACTGGACCTCCTACTAGCGATCTCCATTTCTCATTGCCCACAGCCCTTCTTCCAGCCTCACACACTACCTTGCCCGGTCCTTAGCCTGAGCTTGCATTGCTGTGTCCACTGTCTGTTTTCTCTACCCGATGCTGGTCGCCGCTTCCCTTTGGGAATGGAGCCTTTTCACTCCACCTGCCTTCCACCTCTCAGCTCTACCTGTGACATCAACTGTGGGTATTCTTCCCATCTATCAGGCATGGTAGCCTGTTACTGGATCTTCTCTTTACTACATCCCCTGACTCATGCTCAGTTGCTGCTTCCCTTCTGAACCAGTATCTTATCAACTTGTTTGCCGCCATCTTGCCAGTTTGCCACTTCCCTCCAATCACAGGATCCCTCTGCTTGAATGAATCACACCCTTCTTCTCCACTTGCCATCCCACTCTTCTATGGACCCTCATACTTGACCCCTTGGCCTCCTCTCCCTTATGATTTGGTTCTTGCCAGCTGGTCCAGTATCTCTTTTGATCCAATTTGCCTGCCTTTGGGACTTCCTTGCTGTAGGTCTCCCTAACAGTTGATGGTCGAGTTTCATTTCCATTTCAGATGTGGGACTTTTATCTTTTGCTCCAACTCCCTTCGTCCCTTCTATAGGGAGCGAGAACCATCGTCAGACATAGGACTACTGTCCACAACCCGGATGATCTGAGTACAGCGCTTCGCTTTTTGACCTCCATTGATTGACTTCTAGTGACTGCTACAGCCTTCCTGCATCCTGCTTCTGTTTGCTGGGGGCCAACCTGGTTTAGTTCCTTCCAGCATGGTTTGTCATCAGTCTTCGCCTAGCTCATCGCCTTCCCTGGATAGTTCCTCCAGTTCCTCAGGATTCAGTCTGGACTTCCTTCCCATTTGATTGGCTGCCTCTCAACTCTGCCTTGCAGGCTCGGGGCTTTGTGCTATTAACTGTGTCTCTTTTGGGCCTAGTACCTTATCATGGACCAATACTTCTACCAGGTCAACTGCTCTTCCAAATTATTCATTTCATACTCCTACTCTGGCCATTCTAACAGTACCATTCCACTTTTCATTGGATCACTCGTTCATTACTTTGGTGAATTACTACTGCCAGCAAACATCCCTTGGATACCATGCTTCATAGACTCTTTCATCATCATAGCATTTTATATGCTGCCTAATCAGCTCCTCAGGTTCATTCATAAAATACTATTCGCTTGGACATATGAAGATCTTCTCAGTCTATAAGGGATATACCGTCCGACTCCTGTCCGTTCCATTACTGCGATTTCCCTGTCTACTCTGTCTCACTGGCTATCCTCCTACATGGAAAGGATGTAAATTTATTCATTTTTATTTATTTGTACATCAGTTTGAAAAACCTTTG
Organism: Neoceratodus forsteri; assembly: GCA_016271365.2. NCBI lineage: Eukaryota > Metazoa > Chordata > Ceratodontiformes > Ceratodontidae > Neoceratodus > Neoceratodus forsteri. The sequence continues at coordinate 1,265,708,850 of CM028129.1, forward strand.
AGCCATGGGCTCATTTACAAAGATACCTCATCGACAAAGAAAAACACAATACAACAGTATGTTACAACAATGAGATATACAACAAATTGGTTTAAGCACAATACAACAGTGTATTACAACAATGAGATATACAACAAATTGGTTTAAGCACAATACAACAGTATGTTACAACAATGAGATATACAGCAGATTGGTTTAAACAGGTATGTTTCAACAATGAGGCATACAGTAAATTGCTAAAGCCAGGCTATCTTCTATTATTGGATGCAGCCACTCAGGCGGCTTTGTCATAGCATATGAGCAAGACCAAACTAGTAACAATCACAGCCTCGAGTACTAAATAGGTGATTTCGGAGGGAGGTTTTAAAACAGGAGATTGAAGGAGCATCAGAGATTGTGGGGGGAATCATGTTGAACCAGGATGGGGCTCTGTAGCAATAGGCCCTTTGACCGTGCGAGGGCCTAGCCCTGGGAATTGATAGGGTGGTTTGGCCGGAGGTTCAGGTTTATACTAGGGATTTTGCATGGTGGATGGAGGCTGTCAAACCTGGTGGGGAATAGCCCAAGGAGAGATTTTTTTGTTATGATACAGGTTTGATATCTAAGGCGTTCATCTAGGTCAAGCAGCATGGCCTTTGCATATAACTGGCAAGTGTGCGTTAACCTAGGGACCCCTGAAATTAGCCTACAGGCCTTGTTTAGTGTAATGCAAATTTTGCTGAGGGAGGTCTGATCAGCAGCACCATACACCGGCAGCTCATAATCCACAAGGGACAGTATGGATGACGTGACCACAAGTCGGAGGGCCTCAGGGGGAGACAGTTTTTATACCGGTGTAAGATGCCCAGCTGAATATTTGCAGCTGAGGCAAGGGCTGAGATGTGATCATGGAAGGAGAGAGCAGGGTCAAAATAGATCCCAAGGTACTTATAGGAGTAGACTTGTTTGAGTGGGAACTTGATGTTAGAGAGAATGTGGTGTTTGAAGTTGCTGGATTTGTTTTGTGGGTGGGCGAAGATCATGTTTTTTGGTTTTTTGAGATTTATCACCAATCTATGTTCCTTGAACCAACCTTCGGCTTCATTATATGATCTTTGCAAGGAGTCCTGGAGGGCGTTAGGGTTGCGATCAGAGGCAAAGATGACAGCATCATCTGCATACAGTAAAATATTTCCATTACAGGAACCTGGTAGGGTGTTGAGATATAGTGAGAAGAGTAAGGGTCCAAGAATGGAGCCCTGGGGAACACCAGAGCGGATGGGACAGATGTCGGAGAGAGTCCCGCTAATTTTAACACGTTGGGAGCGGGTTGACAGATAGCTAGCACACCAGGAGACAGGCCCAGTGGCAAATCCAGAGTGACTGAGGGCATCCAGAAGGAGGGGATGGGAGATTGTGTCGAATGCTTTTGATAGGTCTACAAACACTGCGCCAGCCAGAGAGCCCGAGTCCAGGGAGGTGTGGAGAAAGTTTGAGAACTCTAGAAGGGCAGTGCTGGTACTATGACCAGCACGGAAACCATGCTGTTCAGGGCAGAGAATGTTGTGGCTGGTAAGGTAATCTGTGATTTGCGAGGCCACCACTTTTTCCAGGGCTTTGGAGAGCGGAGAGAGAATGGAGATAGGCCAGTAGTTTCCGGCCAGGGATCTGTCTCCAGCTTTATGAATGGGTGTGACTGTGGCAATCTTCCAAGCTGAAGGAAATTGCCCCAGGTAGAGGAATTTATTAAGAAGGCTGGTGATTGAGGCGAGGACCAGATCAAGTACCCGGTGAAGGATACAAGGATCCAGGGTGTCACTGCCAGTACTATTGCTCTTAAGAGCATTGATTAGGTGAGGTCTGAGTTCTTGGGCAGAGACTCGGAATAGGTGAAAGTAAGGGCGTGTAAGGACTGGGGCAGGTGGGGGGGAGGGTCGAAAAAATCTCCAGGGAGGACTGGGCTAAGATCTGTGAAAGAGGTATTGAGGCAGTTAGCTATAAGGGCTGGGTCAGGGGAGATAGTGCCATTGATATTGATCTGGGAGGGTGGGGGAGAGTGTGTGCTCCCATTTAACTGTTTGATATTGTCCCAGAAGGTTCTGGCATTCCCCCAGGAGGAGGTGAGTGAGGACTGATAGTGATCAGTCTTGGCCTTTCTGATGGCCCAGCTGCACTTGTTTCTAGCAGCAGCATATGCCTGTCTATCGCTGGGCCAGCCAGTTTCAATAGCCAGGTGCCATAAGTTATCCCTGTGCTTAAGTTGTTGGAGCAGGGTGGGGGTCACCCAGGGAGCATTCTGCACTTTGGAACGGCGGGCAGTCAGTGGTGCGAAAATGTCACAGGCTTTATTGAAGGTTTGGGTAAAGAAGGTTAGTACTGTATCGATGTCAGGGGCATACTGTATAGGAGACCAATCAATTTGGGACAGAAATTCTTTGAGGTTTTTCAGACCATCAGGTTTCAGGTGCTGCCGTACTGTGTTCTGAGCTATGGGTTTGGATACTGAGGTAGTCCAGCGAAAAAGTATGGGGGAGTGATCTCTAAGTGAGTCAGAAAGGACTTGGATATCGACGATCCATTTTGGGCGATTGGAGAGGACAACATCGAGTAGAGTACTGGTGCCTCTCTTTGGATTAGACCTGGTGGGGTGCGTAACGAGTTGAGTCATATCGAATGCTGCAAAGGAGTCATGGGTAGAGGAGGAAAAGGGGCTAAGCCAATTAATGTTTAGATCGCCCACTAGTATTTGGTCAGAGGAGTGGTGTAGCGAAGTGAGGTATTCTGTTAGTGAGGCCAGAGCCAGTGTTTGCTTTTAAGGGGGTATGTAGGCTGTGACTAGATAGAGTGGGCCCCTTGAGGGGTCTGGAGTAAGTTTCAGGGTTAGCGCCTGCACCCCGAAATCAAGAGCAGGTGCTGGGAGGGCAAAGCCAGTAAGGGAGTCTTTAGTGTAGATAGCACAGCCACCACTCCGTCTTCCAGCCCGGTCTTCCCGGTAGAGGGAGTATCCTGGGAGGGAGACAAAGGAGTCAGGGGTGGATTTTGACAGCCAGGTCTCAACCAGGGTGATGACATCCGGTTTATGGGATGAGACCCAGCATTGGAGTGAGTCGAATTTTTTTCAAGAGGCTACAGATATTCATAGAGGCAATGCAAAGCCCATGAGAGCCTGTAGCTGAGCTATTGTGGGGCCAGGGCTGGGATGTATGTTACCTGACAGGAGTAGTAGCATAACTACCACTCTGGCCAGGTGTCGGCGAAAAGTATTTTTGCGATAGACATGAGTGGAGGGGGAGGGGAGTTTTAGAACACATGGGGTAGGCAGTGTAGCAGGGGCTGGGAAGGCTAGCATGATAAGCCTCCCGTGGGAGTTGGAGGTGGGAGCTTGGAGGAAGCAGGGGGGTGGGCAGGGGGAGCAGAAACACCCAGTGGGGGCAAGGTATGCGAGTGCTGGCTCAGATACATAGGAGGGGTGTAGTACCAGAGCACAAGGGGGGGGGCAACAGATTGGCATGTCTGCAATAGCACTAAGTTTGATGGGTAGGACAGTGGCATCAGGCAGAGGATGAGAGCGAGGCATGTCAATAGGCGAAGGGCATGCATAATGCTAAGGAGCTAGAAGGTAATGGTAGAATGAAGTGGAAAGATGCTTGTTTGTAAGTGTTGGTGCCACTTTGGTTCAGTGGTAGCGACACCGCCTTTGGTGTACAAAGTACCAGGTTCAAGACTCTCCCAAAGTATTAGGAGAATGGACCTGGGTAAGAGTTGGAATCCAAGGTCTGGGGGTTGGGAACAGGCAGTGGTTGGGCCTGAAAAAAGGGTGCTCAGTAGTGACTCATAGTGGTCAGAAGTTGTGGACTAGAAGGGAGGACAGAGGGTCTGAGTAGATGGTAATTACAGGTTGGAAGAGCAGGCAGGAGAAATCCTTCTGCTATGCTCTGACTTTGTAATTAGTATCCCTTCTATGAATACCAGGAATTGCATGATAACCCACTCCACTACAAACATCATCTGTCTTACCTTCTACAGCCTCTCCTTCTATCACCGACTCTGTTCACCATGTTACTTGACTCCTACTTCTCAACAGTCATTGCTTGTTTTAAGAATTTCACAGAAGTCTTCAAGAATATTCATTGTGGGATCTCCACCACCTAGCTGATTACTAACCACACGACATCCAAACCGTTGTTTTCACTCCTGGACATTGCCATTCATTATACAATCATCTACACCTTTTCACCTAGTATCTTCAGCTGGGTTAACTTCTTTTCCAGTGGACCATTCAGCTTCTTCTTCTTGAATTACCCTTGTTAATCTCTCCAGAAAAAAACATCACCAAGAACTGGCTCTCCTGAATACTATCCAGCAATCCATAACAGTCAAGAGAAATTCACCAACTCAGTCTGCGTCTCAATCGGTCTTAATCAGCCAAAGCAATAAGATCCTATGGCATCCTGCACTAATCTCTCTCACTCCCAATTCAGCCTACAGACTCTTCCTTATATCTGCCTCCAAGCTTCTCTCAAGTACTTTGGCATCAGGATGACCTGTAAACTTAACCAACCTATACCACCACAGTGCATCTCCTAGACGATCACACCACAGAAATATCTGCACTTACTTCAGGCAATGTACCAGCAGAGTATTTACATATAAAGTCACAAACATCATGACCAAAGAAGCCATCCATCCCTTATACCAAATTTCCAATCATTCCCCATATACATTAGGCTACCATCTGGACCACTTCGCAATCTTCTACTAATCACTTATGGCATTTCTCTCATCAGTCACTCAAACTCACCTCTACTCATTTTACTCTGGGATGCTTATTTAGTGACTTATTGCTCACTAATTGATTCTTTACCTACAGACCACCTTGAACATCAAACCTTACACGAATTGTATCAGTCACCCATCACTTTACAAATCATCGCAAATCCTGCAGTGTATTGTCCAGTTTTATATCGATCAAATTGTGCTCTCCCGACTCATTACACCCCTACAATCCCTTTGGACATGCATCTTTCATCACCTTGGAAATATGGACTACATTAGCCCTTCTTCAACTGGATCTGCTCCACACATAGGATTCTACCATTCCTATGGAAAAGAATTCAGCTTAATCCTCAGGATCATCCTTCAGTCTGCATCGTCCTTGGATCGAGAACAAACCATCACTCGAGGGCACTCAAAGACTCTCTTCTACTCATTTCTACTTCATGGATGCTTCCATAGCAACTCTTCATTTATTACTGAATTCCTTGCCTCCAGACCACACCTTGACATTCAAACCTTTCACAAGCTGGATCATTCACCAATGACTTCTTGTACCATAGCATTTCCATCTTTCCCCATCTAGTAACTTATCGATCAAGTCATGCTCCCTCTGCTCATCACACCCTTGCAATTCCATGGGACAAGCATCATTCAACATTTTGGAAACTTGGACTTCCTTCACCCTATGTCACCTGGATTTAATTTACACTTCGGATTCTATTGATCCTTCAGAAAAGACCTACCCTTCAACCTCAGGAACATCATTCAATCTGCATCATCCCCTGCTGAGTGCCAGGGGGTCATACTGTCAGTGAGTTGGAGGAGGTATCTTTTTGGGCCTTCTATTCCTTACAAATTACTACCTACATACCTTTTGCTCCAGGGTGGGAATAGAGTAAAGCCACAAAAAGTACTACAAGTTACACAAGTACTATATACCCTATCTCTCCCCATTGCTATTCCACAAACATTGAATTAATTTTGCTAACTGGGTAGGCCCACTGAGCCCTCAATCGGTCCCTTTTTCAGGGGTGACCCCATAGTTAATTACAGATAGTCAGTCACAGATACAATAATATACACAATGTGACAGATACAGAGATTCACAAATCAGCATACAAGGTGCAACACTTTTTTACACTTGTCAAGTTTCAACATTTGTTAATGCACTTTGTGCCTGTATGGCTATAGCTATACAATGAATACAGTTGATAAGGATTAGGGTGCTCAGCCCATAGAGATGTTAACGGTGGCTGGTGCACTGGTTTAACTCCATCAAATGGGCCCTAAGACCCCTTTTAAATCCGCCTAGTGAGTTACATTCTTGGAAAGTAGCTGGTAGTGTATTCCAGAAGGGAGGGAGAAAGGTAGAGAAAGCCCAAGCATCCTGTGTGGAGTTTATCTTGGGTACCATTAGGAGCTGTCTGCTCAAGGACCTTAAAGACCTACAGTTTTGTTTGGTGGTGAGCAGGCCAGCAAGATTTGGGGGAATGCAGGCCTGCCTGCCTGAGCTTGAATGCCAGGCAAAGAGATGGGACTTATAGCCTACTTTCCAAGGTGGGCCAGGACAGAGTCTTTAGGGTCTGGCAAAGATGTTCTCTGAGAGGGGCATTGACTGCGGACCTGCTTATTCTATGTTAGAGCGAGCTGAGCTTATGCAACTCTGTGTGCTTGACAGAGTATAACACAGGGCGACCATAGCATAGATTTGGCAGTAAGGTACCTTGCACAATCTTTCGCTGGGAGTCCAGAGTTAGGTAGGGGCTGAGGCGATACAGAAGTCCAAGTTTATGGTTCAGGAATTTTGTGAGCTGGTCAATGTGAGTCTTAAAGGTACAGCCCTGGTCTATGGTGACACCTAAATACTTTATGGCTTCAACAACTTCAACCCTGGACCCATTGGTTAGAAAGAGAGAGAGACAGTTTGGTAGCCTATCCAGGCCCAGAGTCTTTGGACCAAATAATATGGCCTTGGTTTTCTTGACATTAAGGACCAGTTTATTAATATTCAGCCAGCCTTTCAGCAACTGGAGGTCTTTTGACAGTAGCTCATTCAGGATATCAGTATCATTACTGGATCTGTAGAGTACCACATCGTCTGTGTACAAGGTGACCTTGGCCCCACCACAGTGTGAAGGTATGTCATTTATGAATAAAGAGAACAACAGGGGCCCCTGGGCTCAACCCTGGGGAACCCCATCCCATATTGGACTTTTATCTGATGTGGCACCAAGACATTTAACCATTTGCAATTGTCCCTGAAGATAATTGGCAAGCCATTGTACTGCCAGGCCGTCAAGGCCGACTTGTTGCAATTTCGCTAGGAGCAGTTGGTGATTCACAAGGTCAAAAACCTTGGTGAGGTCTATGAAGACTGCACCAGTGCACAGGCCCTTACACAGAGCCAAGAATATATCTGTAGTGAAATTTACTAGGGCAGTGTTAGTTCCATGATTTTTTCTGAATCCATGATGTTGGGTGGGAAATATTTTGTGAGTCTTGACATAGTCCATTATTTGATTGTACACTACCCTCTCCATTACTTTACTTTGGATAGACAGTAGGGATATAGGGCGGTAATTTTTCACCTGTTCACAAGAACCACCTTTATGAATAGGCATGACCAGGGCCACATTCCAGAGGGAGTGAACTATTCCTTAGAAGAGGAATCAGTTGAACAATCAAGAGACTGGGTGGCTATGACTGGGGCTGCAATATTTAGTAGCTTGGGTTTGAGCTTATTGTACCCAGATGCACTCTGGGTTTTGATCCCTTTGAGTAGTTTTAATACTTCTAGCCTGGTGGTTAATTTGAAGTGGGAGTTTGGGATGGTGGGATTCCCTTTGGTATCACCTTGGGGGGTAGGGGTTGCCTTGCATGGTGTGTCTTGAACTTGTCCAGATCCGTGAAGAATGTATTTATTGCATTTGATGCATCTGCCGGGTCCTTGTGGTGAATACCGTTTACAATTATGTCACCTCTTTCTAGTTTGTTGCAGCTCTTTAATAATGTGTTGATTTGCATCCAGAATTTTTTGGGATCAGATAGGTTTGACTCCTGAAAGCCTCTGATGTGCTTCATTTTTGTCCTTTTTAATTCAGTTTTGTATTTGTTTCTGAGTTCCCTGAATTTTGCCAGTTTATGGTAGAGATATGCGAAAAAAAACTTCCACTGGTGGAATTTCCTTGAAAGACAGAAAGTGCGGAAAATAAATTAGCAATTTTCACAGAAATTCTGACTTAGAACAGTGGAATAAATGTATAAATTGTGGATTATTCTATTAAACTGCGGAGAAAGTCAGCAGAACTGATAACTGAACTGCAGAATAATTACAAGTATTGTGGAATAATTCATTAAACTGTGGAAAAAAAATCCTCAGAACTGTTATTCCACAGTTCATGTGTATTATTCCTCAGTTCAGCCCCAGACTTCCTCAGAACAGGGCAAAAATCCACCAAATACATTCAGAAGAGTCCGATCTTGCCAAAGGTGAAAGTTCAGAAAATTCCTCAAAATGTCTGAATTTTCACGGAAGTTCTGCAAAAGTGGAATCAACTTCCCCCATCTCTAGTCTATGGCTAAGCCTGATGATTTAAATTTATCCCATGCTCTGTCCATATCACTCATGACTCTTTGAAGGGAGGCAGTATAGCGCAGTGGTTTTAAGGCATGAGCTGCAAATCTGGTGACATCTAGCAGACCAGACCTAGGTTTGAATCCCACAGCTTCCACTTGCATACTGTGTGACCTTGAGCAAGTCACTTAACTTCCCTGTGCTCCCAGGTCACTCCTGTAAGAAAGCTTTCAGCTTAGTGAACTACTCTTGGTTAAACAACTAAATAATAAAAGGTCTTGGGAGAACCACCAAGCTACTTGCCCTTTACCCTGATCTGTTTTAGAGGGGCATACCTATTGGCAATAGACAGGAAATTGTTAAGGAAATATTCTAGTGCTGTGTCCAGGTTAGGAGCTTGCTTTATCTGCTGCCATTTAACCATGGCCAGGGAACTGAGGAAGATACATGGGTCAAATTTAGAAAAGTATCAGGTCCAAAATACTCTAGGGGGGGTGTAGGGAAGTCATTTTTCCATATGGTATACATGGGGGAATGGTCACTTAGTGAGTCTGCAAAGGTTCCAGCCAGCTTGAATCTATTGGACTAAGTGACTAGGATCCAGTCAAAGGTTGTGTGGTTACCAGTTTTCATGTTTAGTCTGGTAGGTTCCTGTATAATTTGGGATAGTTTCTCCTCTAGTAGGTCGGATTTAATGTCCCCATTGGTGTGGGGACCTCAATTGACATTGAAATCACCCAGTATAATGTTCTCTCCCTGGGGAAGAGAGGGCTTAATATTCAATAGGGATTTATGTGATTTGGTTGCAGTCTTGGCAGGGTTGTACACCGATCCTATGATCAGCGGTTTGGTTCCACTCAGAAGGAGTTTCAGAAATACTGCCTCACAGTCTGAGTTGCCAAGATCAGGCAAGAAAATTGCATTTGCAATTAGACTGGATTTTACACAGGCCGCTACCCAACCCCCTCTTTTGCTCAGCCTGTCATGTCTATACAACTTGTTGCTAATTATGTCAACCTCATTGTCAAGGGCATGGGGTTTTGAGCCAAGTTTTGCTGATAGTAATTAAGTCTGGTGAGTAAAGGCTTGCCTAGGCCTCAAGCTCGTGTATTTTTTGCCTTGGACTACTAATTTTTATGTGTGCTATTTTTAGCCCTTTGGCAATATCCCATTCAAACCTGTTGAAAGTGTCAATTCTAGTATTGGCATAGTGGGGACCTGAGTTTTTCTCTACATCTCCTCCAAGCAACATTTTCAGACACTTTAGGAACTTAGCTAGAGTTCTGTGTACAGATAAGGGGGTCCAATTTTTGCATGCTGCAATGTAGACTACTATACAGTATAAGGTACCGCTTTGCCTAAGGCTTTGTAAATACACTTTGGAGTACTGTAGGGGATCAAAAGGTTGCTCCAGTAGGCATAGGTATTCCATGGGGCCCTCACCCAGCTCGATATCCTGATATATTCGATGTGGGATAAGGTCTGTGCCCAAGACAGCTAGTCTAGACAGGATGGCAAGTAATACTCCCTTTGCCATGTTTAGATGAGGAAGCAAAACTTGGAGAAGTGATTTCAGTATGCTTCAGCTTTGTAATATGCTGCACTGGGAGGCTGCTTCTGAGGAGAAAATTACTGCAGTACTTAAAATACAAGGATTCAACTTATCACCACTTGATTAGACTGTAAATATTCATTAGAGTAAATGCCACTGGGTGATTGGCTGAGAGAAGAGTAAGTCAAGTTGGATGATAGCAGGAGGAAAAGAAACACCCCTAGTAGTCCTTTCATGTAACAAGCCAATGGCACTTTCGAAACTTAGTCATGTGATCATGACTCAGTAGGTATAAAAGTCCACGTCCACCAAGGGCAGGAGTGTGGAGGGTGAGTGGCGGTTGGGGAGCAGGCACAAAGAACTGACAGGATAGTGCTGGTCACTGGCGATAAGGATTCGGACCACTGGATTGGTTTGAGCAAGGCAGCATTTTGGCTTGTTGTCTGGTGCGTGCAGGAACCAGGAGAAGTGGAGCCTGCTGATCCCCGTTCCTGGATGAGGGCTTCTGAGGTCCCGGTGGCTGTCCAAAGCAAGCTGCAGGGGTGTCAGCCCAAGACTGGGTGAAGAACCCTGAGGGGAGAAGAGGGAAGGGGTTTAAGTAATGGGAGAAGTAGTGGAAGGCTTAGGTGAAACAAAAGAACAGGTCAGATTTACAATTCGGGGAAGGGGCAGTTATAGGAGTAGCAGTTAGGAGCAAAAGAGAAAGGAGTTGCTTGTTTTCCTTTACTATTACTCTTTTTAACTTTTAATTAAATAAGTAACTTCCACCGCTAAGTCTGGGCTGAAGGCAAGCAGAAGGCAGAGATGTGTAATTGCACTTCTGAATTTAACTTAAATTCTGATCAGCCCCAAAGCGGTCACCCTGGCTTACAACAAGCAAATTGCAGTTTGTACTTTAATCAGTTAAAACAGTTTAAATGACCACTAACGAAAGGGGATTCTAGCTCTCCCTTAGTAGAACCCTTAAACTTTTTACTAAGTTAACAGGAACTTTCCCTACTACTTTGGAGCTCCAAATGAGAAAAAAGGCTGAGAAGTGTGATTGCAATTCGGAATATAACTTAATTTGATTCAGCCCACAGCAGACCCTTTGACAAAAACAAATAAGTTATGGTTAGCACAATTAATTAACTTAACAGTTGATGCATTAAATTAATAAATCCAGTCATACACAAAGATTAAAATCTAAGTGGTAGGAGAAGCAAACAGCAGCTGGAGGGATGAGTTTGCAGACAGCCAGTCAATTCAAGGGCTCAACTGGTAGAAGTCAATTGGAAGTCAGAGAAAAAAGCGCCAAGAAAATTTCTTTTTTTTTTTTGGTTTCCAACAGGGACGCAATCCTGATCATACCTTGCTGGTCACTGGCAGTAGGGGTTCGGACCACCAGAGTGGTTCAAGCAAGGTGGCGTTTTGGCTTGTTGTCTGGGGCGGTGCAGGAACCAGGGGAAGTGGAGCCTGCTGATACCCTGTACTGGATGAGGGCTTCTGATGTCCAGCTGGGCAGCTCTGGCTATCCAAAGCAAGCAACCGAGGTGGTCAGCTCAAGACCAGGTGAAGAAGCCTTGCTGGTCACTTGCAGTAGGGGTCTGGCTACCAGAGTGGCTCGAGCAAGGTAGCAATATTCTGCTGTTTTGCCTCAATATGCCACAGTTTAAGTTTTTAAAAGCAAGTGGGTGAATATCATTAGAAATGTACCCAATTGCTGCCCAATGGCATTTACTATGGGGGGGTTGTGAAATGGGTTTTACTATAGCGCTGCGACGGCGCTCACACCAACATCCTCCACAGTGACAGACACAATGCTGAGTGTTGGCATTGTACTGTCGGGAAGGTTGGTGCATTTCTATCAGGGGGCTGCACCCTCCAAACCCCCCATGTGGGGGGATCTGCTCTCCACACCCTCAATCTCTAAATATCTAACTCTGAGTTGGACTGGGGGGGTGCAACTCCGAAAAGTGCACCACCGGTGTCTTCCTCGCACAATCACAGCGACTCACCACAGACAGGTGAAATATGTTGCTGTGCTGGTGTTCACTGTGTGGGTATCGACCTTGTGTCAGCACATCATGAAATGTGGAAAACAATTATTCACCTTTAAATAATGCATGGGATGTGTGGATTTTTCTGCTGCTAATTAGAATTGCAGAAAGTTCCTCAAATATTTTTGGAAATAGTTGCAAAAATCCTTCATCATTTGATATGGTCATCATACTCCAGGAAAGTGCTGATGAGGAGATGTTACATACAGTAAAGGTTTGGACCTTACCTTATCATCCTAGGGGCAAAAGGGGAATTAGTATGATGAGTTTACTGTGATACCAAAGCTTCATTTTATGCTGAATGTTCTCAGAGGTCATATCCTGGAGTTTTCTAACGAATTAAAAATTATCCAGTCTGTTTTGTAAGTGCAGAAAATGCTGAAGAAATTTCTGCTACTCTAATTGATAACAGAAAAGAAAATCCACAAATCACACATTGCATGTGAAAGTGAAGATGTTTTTCCTTGTTGCACTGTTTGTGGCATTTCCACTAAATTCACAAATTGTAGATACATTTCAAAGATTTATTTCACAATGCAGAACTCTATGAAAGTGAAGTACATAATTTCACACACCTCTAAATTTAAAGCAAAAACTTTACATAGCTTAAAAATGTCAGTTCTCTGACTTAAAATAAGTTCCGATATGCTAAATAAAAGCATGTTTTCATTGCATTGTTTAATAAAATTAGCAATTTAATGGTGCAGTACCTTTGAATTCACTGTCCCAATAAAGATCATGAGAAACACAGCACACATTGTTACTTAGTAGCTGAGCCAAAAACAGTTGCAGGCTTACTATAGCTCTGTTCATACCACTGTATTGAAGTTTTAGAAAGCAGTCTTTAAATTCTACTTAGTTCAAATATTTTAGTGTTTCCACACTATACCGTAGCCATTCTTCATAGCAGTTTAGTGTATCAGCATGTTTAATTCAGTTATTTTTTTATTTAACCCTTAGGCTGCCGGAAGATTTAGAACGCATAGGTTTTTAGGACAAGATATATTGTCAGCGGCAGCCGAAAATGTGGTGAGAGGAATAGTCATCCTGAGCTGGAGCTCATTTTTGAGGTATGACCTAGGCAAGCAGCTCATATGCCTACTAATATTAAACCTGTATTCCCTGTACCAGTTCCTATGGAATTCTGGAATTATTTTTATGTTTTTATACCAACATTCATTAAATGTATACCAACAGCCGGGTGCCTGTTGCTGCAGATTGTGGAAAGGGAAGGGGGGAATTGTTTAACCAAGACAGTGTTAGGAGGTCTAAACCTCACTTTTAGGTTCTTGACGATATTGGGAATGCAAGTAATAGCAGAGACGTTGCATTAGAGTAATAAACAGGTTTATTACTACCAAAAGGATAAATCACAGTTGCCCTAAGCAGTTCTTACCAATCCGAACCGGGAGCCAGTACTAAGCATTCCCTATACCTCGAGGTTTCTCTGCGTCTCTTGGAGCCTCTCCTGAGGTCGCTGAGGTATAAGACTAGTGTATTACATTATATACCTGAGATAATCACTATGGTTACTGTAAGATAGAAACATTTCTAGTTACAGAGATGAGCCCTATTGGCTAAATTAGAGGTGGCTCCACGGTCCAAGATAACATTATACAATTCTGTAAAATAATCAGTTTCTAAACAAAAGAGTTCTTATACAGAGTCTTACATAACTCAGTGTAGTAGTACAAATCACCAAAAGGTGGCAATGCCGTCTTACATATTATAATTATTCCAAGGACACAGGTGCCTTGGCATCTTACAAGTAAGAAATACACAGAAAATACATAGGAGAATATATGTATTAGCAAGCAAAGTGTATTACAACAATATGTATTCATATCCTGACATCTACTCTTGTACAGTAGATGTCCATAGCCCTATATGTTAGTATAACATATACTTAAGTGCTAGCTGTCTATGGTGTACCTCTGAGGGTACCAATTAGGGTGCAGGGACCTTGTGTAACAAAAGGCACACTGAGCTGAAGCTTGTTTCCAGGTGCGACCTGGGAGCATAGGAAAGTTAAATGGTTTACTTAGGGTCACATAGTATTCAAGCGGGGGCTGTTGGGATTCAAACCCAGATCTCAAGTTTGCAGTTCAGTGCCCTTAAGCACTATGCTATACAGCCTCCTTGTGGTGAACAAAGATGGATACCTCCATTGTTTATGGTGCACTGCTGATAGATTCTGGATTCAAATGATGTTATTTTTGAAAGGAAGGCTAGGACTGCATACTGTGAGATGAAACACAGAAACACAATGTCAACAGAAAAAGACAATTGGTCCATTCAGTCTGCCCTGTTATACCCTGTCCTACCCCGAGACCTACCACCAAGACAGGGTTTTGGCCCCCTCCTCCTTGCTTGTCCCATGCCTTACCAATGCCCCCCTGAGTAACACAGAAACATAGACTTTGATGGCAGATAAGGACCGCTTGGCCCACCTAGCCTGACCATCTCCCTACCTATTGGAAAAGCTGCAGATCCTAGTTAACCAACTGCCTACTTCTTCCTACCCCCCACCAGAATTGTCTTATGTCTGTCCCATGCATTCTTGAATTTCCCCACTGTTTTGGACCCCATGACCTCCTCAGGAAGGCCATTCCAGGCATCCAACACTCTCTCTGTGAAAAAAATACTTCCTCACATTGCCCCGGAGCAATCCCCCCTCTATCTTCAAATTGTGTCCCCTTGTTCTTGCACATCTTATTTTCTGAAAGATGCTACCCTCTTGGACTTTACTGATTCCCTTGAGGTACTTGAAAGTTTCTATCATGTTCCCCCTCTCCCTCCTTTCCTCAAGGGTATACATATTAAGCTCCTTTAGTCTCTCTTCATATGGCTTCTGTTGCAGACACTGCACCGTTTTAGTTGCCCTCCTTTGGACTGCCTCCATCCTGTCTATGTTCTTGCAGAGATGGGGTCTCCAGAACTGCATGCAGTACTCTAGATGGGATCTCACCAACTGTCTGTACAGACAGATAACAACTTCCAGTTTTCTACTGGTGATGCCTCTCCCTATACATCCCAGTATCCCCCAGCAATCCTTATTGCCTTCTCACATTGCTTACTTATCTTTAGGTCATCTCATATGACTATCCCCATGTACCTTTCCATCATTGTTGTTGTTAATACCTCCTCTCCCATTGTGCACTCTTCCCCTGTGTTTTTGTTTCCCAGGTACATTACTTTGCACTTCTTTGCATTGAATCTAAGCTGCTATACTTTTGACCATTCCTCCAACCTTTCCAAGTACCTTCTCATTCTTTCCACCCCGTGTGTATAAATTTGACCATTCCTCCAACCTTGCCAAGTCCCTTCTCATCCTTTCCACCCCCCAATGTGTATCAACCACCCCCCTTGTGTATCAAATCATTAAGTTAACACTGTCCCAGCCATGCTTGAAACCATTAATGACTTTTATGCCCCAAATAAATAAATAAACCTTAGCTAGCAGGTTGTTCAACAGTTCAGCCATTCTCTATAAAATCAAAGTTTTCTTGTGTCCTTCCTAAATCTTCCCCCACCCCACTGGTTAGCTTCCACTCATGCTCCCTTGTTTTTGACTCACTATATCTGCTGAATATTTCCTCACAGTTCACCCTGTCAGTTCCTTTCAGGAACTTGAACATCTCTATTTTATAAAACGGGTAACGAAAATCCTATATTTTGATTGGTTAATAACTGTGCATTAAAAGTGTCTAATGCACAGCTTACAACAAGTTCAATAACCACAGTCCTGGGTAAAAAATCAGGAATTAAGAGGCAAATGGAATGTTCATATTTTGAATTGCCGCCATTGCTTTCCCCCACTAGCTCATTCCTTACTGATCTGCCTGCAACCAGCAGTCCTCTTCCTTGTCATAAACAGTCCACATTCAGTAATGTACAGTATACACCAATTAAAAATAAAAAAATTGTCTTTTGCTTTATTTATTTTTTTATTTTCAGATTGCGACTCTCCTCCCAGTGCCAGCGTGCTTTCTTTCTCACCGACCCCGTTGCTGCTCACTTTTTCTTTAAACTACAGCCTTCTCCTTCTCCTGACTGCCAGTCTGCCCTGCCAGCAGTCCAACTCCTCTTAGCTACCACTGCCACTAGCAAGCAGATCCACAAACAGCGAAAAAAAAAAGGGAAACAACATCCTGCAGACCTTTGTTTTTTCACACAAAGTCACAGCTGCCGTTTCATCTGAGCTCTCATCTTGGCCCCAGATCACCAAACAGACATGCTGTAGCTCGCCATTCCACCTCACCTCAACCACTCACCAGTAATAAATGTAGCGGCAGTATCTGAAAAAAAAGTGCTGCACATCTGTTTTCTTTACCATTATTCAGGCGTGCACCACAAAGGCAAAGCTGCCATCCTGTTAGAACCCATAAGATCTGTGCTCTCATCTCAGCCTGCTGACAAGCCGCCAGGCACTCGCTTGATTGTCATTCTGCCTTGCCAAACAAACAAGCAAACAAAAAAAAAGATTAATAAAATTAAAAGGATAAAGAGCTCTGTGTGTGTGTGGGGAGGGGAATGGCCAAGGTAACCATGGCAACCACCCACCAATTATAACTACGGAGGCTACAGTGGAACACAACAAGACCTGAACTCAAAAAAAAAAAAAACAGCACAATAATACAGGCGGAGGAACTATTTTACCTCAAAATAACTCAAACCTTTACATTTAATCATACAAATTCATTTTTTTAAAGATGTAAAATACAGTGCCCCACTTTATAAGTGCAATAAGACATTCCGGAGGTGTGCATTAGACATTTCTAACACACGGCCAGGGACTGAAGGCACAAGGCCATGCCCCCAGTCATGTATTAGAAATGTCTAATGCACACACCCTCATGTCTTATTACTTACATATTGCCCCACTCTCTTCTGGCCTCCAGTGAGTTTAAGTTCATACAGTGCTCTAAGCCAATCCTTGTATGATCTGCTGTGTTGACCCTTAATCATTTTGGTTACCCTACACTGCATGGTCTCCAGCCTGTCTTTGTCATTCCTTAGCTGGGGACTCCAGAACTGGGCAGAGTATTCCAGATGGGGTCTCATAGGTTATCTCAAGAGAGGTAGTATTACCTTCATCCTCCTTCAATTAAAACCCATCCCAAGACACCCCAACATACTGGCTGCCTTGCTGTAGGTCTTACTACATTGACTAGATTATTTTAGGGAATAGCTTATGATGATTACCAAATCCTTTTCCTCAGAATCAGTGCTCGGCATAACCCTTCCCTCTCTAGAATTCTGTCCTGAGGTTTTTGTTCCTTACATGCATCACTTTACACTTTTTGGTTTTGAATTTCAACCACCTCTCCAATCTGTGCTCATCCCTCTGTAACTCACTTATCTCCTCCTCCTCGCTGTCCGCCCTAACACAAAGCTTAGTGTGATCTATGAAGAGACACATCTTGCCCTGTATTCCTTTTTTTACATTGCTGATGAATGTGCTGAAAAGAACTGGACTCAAGACTGACCCTAGCAGCACCCCACATTTGACCTCCCTAGCTTCCAATATGACACCGTTTACCACCACCCTCGGCCGTCTACCCCCCAACTACAATAACTACCTCCCCATCTAACTGGTTCCTATGCTCCGCATGGATCTCCTAACTTCTTCAAACTTGAAACTTTCACATTTAGCACAGTTTGACCTATGGAAGTGCTTGTAAAATGAGATTTCACTAAAAATTTTTTTTTTTTTTTTAATCACTGTTTTGTGATCAGTTGGGTGTTCAATCCCACCAGTGGTCCCTCCCATTTGCCTTAATGTATTGTTTTAGCACTAGCGACAAGCGCTCATCCCCAATGCCATACGCCCCCTTATGAAATTGGCAGGAAATTTAAAGTAATATAACTTGCCAGCAGCCATGCACTAAAATGTCTAACACATTGGAATGAGTCTTACATTATCCCAGCTGAGTATTGATACTGGTGAGACAGTCCCCCAAAACTTTCACAGTTGAAACGACAGCCATGTTTTTTCACCGTGGCAGCCACAGTAGCCATACTATAAAGCAAGCCATTCAGTAACAGCACAACGTCATGTATGCCACATTCCAACTTTCACCTAGCTGTAACAGAACACAATGTAGAGTATTTTTTACAGTTAGAAAATGTGAACTGAGAACAATGAGAAAAACAGACACATTCCATTAGCCAGCAGTTCCGTGCTGTCACCTCAGCGGCACACCTGTGCACTTTAGTTCTTAACGGCCGGCCTGTTGGCTGCTCAAACACCGCTCCCTTGCTACTTCTATTGTTTACTGTACCATCCCTCTCATTTTTTTTTATGTAGTAACAGGCCTAATGCACAACACACAAAATGAAAGGCATGCCAGGCACAATCTCCCCCCTGCCCGGCAGCCTGCTCACTTTCTCTCCTCACAAAGTAACAATCTGATTGACCCTTGCTATTTCCATCCCTTAACCCCTCAGTTCATTGATATTCTCATTTTTTCATATCACTGAAATATAAATGGTGTTTCTTTCCATAATGATCCTCACATTGTTACTTGCAGTACTGCACCGTAGATCCACACCTGGTCTGTTTTTTCTGTGCCACTGAAACACCATCAATGTCTCTTTCCCGGTACTGCCAGAAACAGCACTGCTGTGTCTTTCCCAGTACAGCAGCAGCACTGGAAACACATACAAATAATAAAAAAAAAAAGACATGTTTCATCTCTAATGTTTCACATTTTAAACAGTACCAGAGTGCTACTGCTTTGGTGGTGGTGGTGGGGGATGCCATGACAACCAGAGACCAAAACTACAGAAGCCTTTCTAGGACAAAAGTCCTTCACTCAAAAAAAAAAGATACAGGAAACTCAGGTGGAGGAACTATTTTATTGAAAATGGAGACAAACACATACTTTTTTCCGATTTAATATTGTGCATTTTACTTACCAAATGCATTTGCAATAAGATGGCCATTTTCTAAGTGCAATAAGCCACTCTGGGGTGTGCATTAGACAGTTCTTACACATGGCTAGGGGCCTGGATGCACTCGCCCTGTGGCCTTGTGCCTTATTACACTCCCCTAGCCATGCATTAGAACTAATGCACACCCCAGCGTGTGTCATCGCTTACATGATCACCCCATTCAGTAAAATTTACATAGGCAATGGGTGCCCAATCATACACTGGATCTGACTCCCACCTGGCAGTCTGGTTCATTGTTTTACACTGTTGGTGGATAGACAAACCCACTATCTGTCCTCCTATTTCTGATTGCTGAAATCACTTGCTTTATGCCAGCGATGGGTGCCCAAACCCATTGATTGTACCCCTTGCCTCCTGATCATTAACATGCTATATTTTTTAAACTGGCAGTAGGTGCACAACTCCACTGCTAGTATCCCCCTCCCAACATATATAACAGTTAAAGCCCACACCTTCTAGTACCCACACCAACCCCCACCTACTGGTGTCCATCTCCAGCCATGTAAAATTCAGCATAGAAGGTGGTGACATACAGTATTCTATAGCTGTATCATCAGAAATAGATGCTTCTGTTCTGTAGTCTGCAAACTGCCATAGCCTGTATTTCTTTGCATGGGGTAGTAAAAAGAAGTGCCAGACAAAAGAGCAGAGTGGTGCAGAATTCAGAATTCCACTAGTGGATTTCAGGAAGAATAACAATTCTGCTTCCAAAATGTTTTTTGGATTTTTGGAATTCAGAAAGATTTTTGTATTTTTTATTGAAACTATAGAATACTTTTCCATAGTTTACATCAACTATAGATTTGGGACCGGATTCACAAAGTCCCCAAAAATCCCACAGCTGCAGGAAAGTGGGCTGCCAATTGTGGAGACACAGTTTTTCTTACAGCTGCAGTATTCTCAATGGTGGAGCTATGACCAGCTACATTATTTATGGCAGCTTGAGGGTGTTTTTTCCTCTCAGCTGTGGAAAATGTTATGCCCGGCAGGGCCAGGCGTAACATTTCCC
Source organism: Neoceratodus forsteri (assembly GCA_016271365.2). Classification (NCBI taxonomy): domain Eukaryota; kingdom Metazoa; phylum Chordata; order Ceratodontiformes; family Ceratodontidae; genus Neoceratodus; species Neoceratodus forsteri. The sequence continues at coordinate 1,265,728,736 of CM028129.1, forward strand.
AGAGCTGCGGTAAACTTTGAATACAAATCTCTGCAACTGCAGAGATGTCAGTCTGCAACTGGAGTTGCAGAGTGGGACTTAGTCCCACGACATTTAGTGAATCTGGCCCCAGGTTTTTGCAGTTTACCTGGAATGATCAATGTAAACTGCAGAACATTAGTCCCCAGTTAATGTAAACTGCAGAAAAATAATCCACTGTTTTATGTCAACTGCAGAAAGCAAATCCACAGTTTAAATAATGAATTGCAAATGCTTTCAGAATGGCAGAATTCTGGTTTTCTCAGGATTCTACAGAACTGAGCAGAATTTCTGAAATTCCATAACATTCTGTCTGATCTACAATGGAGAGCTCTATGTTTTGGAATTAAGTACTTTAGTTGTACAGACAGGTTATGAGACAGAATGGAATGCCACGTCCTGATCTGACTCCACTTTTTTAACTGTTTGTAAGGAACTAGTGCCACTTACTAAACAAACAAATAACATGTTATGCATCCACTGTATCAGTGCTTCACCTATTTATGAAGTAGAAAATAACTAAACAATAATTGTGGACTTTGTGGTCAAAGTCATTTCAAAAACTGAGCTAAATTCGCGTTGTGAGACCTTGAGCAAGGCACATAAACTGCTACAATACTACAACTGTTCCAGTCCATCCAGCTGTGGAAGTAAGTTGAGTCAGAACCTAATTGAAACATGATTTTACATCTCTGCTGGGTTATCCTGTGTAACTAATTACAAAACAAAAGGGACTTGAACAGGGCCATACACTGAGTAAGGGACAATAATAGGACTAACATTTGGGTCTCTAGGTTCACAGCTCAAAACTCTGAGATGATGTTCCTTCCCTCTCCCTCTCTCTAGCCTTAACAATCACCCCTTCCTCTCTATACATTCTGATATACACTTTTGTGCTACCTTTACCTTGATAAGGCCATGTTCATGTGGAATAGCTATGTCACCCCCCAGTTATTCTCTTGCCATAGCAACTCTGTGCCTTAGGAGGAAAATCTGATGATAGATTGCACTGTCTGCTTTCCACTGCATCAAAGACATACAGACTGGAAGAATGAATGAACATGCAACAAGCAGCCATGCCAGCATTAGAAACATAGAATTTATTGGCCGAAAAGGACCACTTGGCCCACCCATTCTGCCCAGATGTTCCCTGCCTAATCTGTCTCCACAGACCTAACTGGTCTCTGGTGACCCTCCCCCTTTCTGCCTACTTACTTTTTTTTTATTTATTAAGTAAACTTTATTATTTTCAATAAAGGAAATACAACCAACACAATATAAAAGTGGGTAACAAATAAAACCAACCCCAAAAAAAAAAATTCACCCACACAAATCAATTCCCATGAACCCTCCCCATCCCCCAGATCACTCATCTATAATACAATTGTCGAAGAATCCACCGATTTGTAATGAAACATGTATTAAAAAAGGACTGTTTCTATGGTAATCAACATAGATCTACTGTTATATAAGGTAGATACCCATGTATAGAGTGGTCCCCATTTTGTCAAAAAGGAAGCCTTTCTATGTCAGGTATTAGCAATATGTAAATTCTAGAATAAGGGTGCTAAGGATCTCCTTGTGCCATATAGTCTTTGTTGGTAAGAGATCATCTAACCATTGGCACAAAATGACCATTTTAGCAGCAGTTGCAATCAGAGTTATATAGTATCTCTGGTAAGAGAAGGGAATATCCTGAACCTTCCCCAATAAACATATTACAGGAGTGAAAAGAGCAGTTAAATCAAAATTGGAAACAAGTTGAGTTTTGATAGCTTTCCAGAATGGCTCCACCTTTTCACACTGCCATAGAATATGCAGAAGGGAGCCATCTGCCTTACTGAATCTAAGACATAGTGAATTTTCCAAACACCCCATTCTACACAGTTTGATAGGAGTAAAATATAAATTATACAAAATTTTGTATTGGAGTTGCAGGTATCTATACTGCTTTACAAATTTATAAACATCTCTCCAAATTTTTATCTGGTCTGAAGCTTCCCAAGCAAGGGGAAGGGAAATCTGACAGTAGTGGGAAATCCCATTGGGCCTACCTGGGTCTTAGGCTTGGTACAAACAATACAATTTGGATACAGCATGTTGCTGGGTAGCGGTCTTGATAAAAGTTTCAAAGTGTAAAGATAGCTGATCTGACCATGGAGAAGACCCAAAACAGGTCATCAATGACCCACGTAATTGTAAATATTTAAAGAGAAAACTATGGGCCAAGTGGAATTTACCCTGAAAAGATGTCAAATCTGGCAGACAATTATCAACGAGAAGATCCCAAACCGGAATCAAGGGATCAATTGAAATGAAGGAGGGCGGAATTGGTCGCTGAGCAATTTTAATATTGGGATTCAGAATAACTGTTGCGAAGTGCATTTCCTGAGCTTGAACCAAAAATAGCAACACAGCTGAGCATGGCCTTATAAAGACCAATATATGGGGGTAGATTTAAGTTTTAGTGGAAGTGAAGTTGGGGATATATATAGCAAAGCTTGTAATGATAGGTTTTCTTGAGAATAAAGAGCCCACTCCAGGGGTAACCAAAGAGGTATATATTTTCCACCCACTTCCTGCAACAACTCCCCCCAACGGAAATATTTGACACCATGCATTGCAAAATAATATAAGAAAAAGTTAGGTAATCGAAGGCTACCCTGTGAGGTGGGAAATGACAGTTTGAAATATGCCTATCTCACAGCACTGTCTTTCAAAAGAAATTTAGAGAGTACAGAATGAAGTTGTAAAAAACATTTTTGTGGTAGAATAATGTTTAGCATACCCAAAGGATATAATATACGGGGAAGTATGTTAATTTTTTATCATACTAGCCGTCCCCATAAAGAAAGGGGTAGACTAGTCCACCATTTTAAGTCATTTTTAGTTGCATTTAACAAGGGATCTAAGTTAATTTTCAATAAAGCCGTGAGATGGCATGGTATCTAGATACCCAAGTAAGTTAGTGCCTTCGGTTCCCATTGTAGTCCCATAGCTAGAATACTAGATTTATTAATGAATGTATTTAAAGGCAGTATTTTAGTTTTGCTTAAGTTTCATTTGTAAGCTGATATAGCACCAAATCTATGAATTTCCTTAAGTGCTGCGGAAATGGATCTGATAGGAAATAAAAGGTGTCATAGTATATCGTCTGCATACGCGGATAATTTGTATTCTGTGTCACCTACTGTAATACCCTGTATTTGAGGGTTCCCCTTCAATTTCAACAGTAAAGGTTCCAAAAATAAATTAAACGGGGTGTGTGACTAGCAGCCAAGCTAAATGGAGGCCTGAACTCTGAGCTCCACTAAAACCCCTAAATAATCCTCACTAAATCTGTTTCTTCTACTGACACAGCACGAATACAGGGTTTTTAGTGCTTCTGTAATCTTTGTCCTTCGAGCGACTAGGTGTTTGATCCCTGGCTGTAGCGTTTTTCCTCAAGTTTTAGCTGCCCCTGTCTGAACTACTAAGCCTCAACAAGCACCGAGATGGATTCTGCCTCAGGGCCCAGCCTGCTGTGAGGCAATATGCCCAAAATTTGGCAGATGTTCACAGAGATTCTTCATCGCATGGAAAAACTTGACACAATGGCTAAACAGAATTTGGCCGGTATTATCAATCTTTCGCAATGAATCTGCATTACTGAGCACAGACTAACTGAAGTTGAAGATGGGTGGCATAAGGTGAGTGCCCGGTTGCATGAACAAGAATGGCTTATTCATGTTCTTTGGGACAGGGTGGAAGATCTGGAGAACTGGGGCTGTCGGAACAATTTGCATTTTGTTGACTTCCTGGAGGGGTGCGAGGGGACTAACACACTTCCTTCCTACAAAAGGAGCTGCCTGACATTCTGGACTGGTGATGTAATGCCTCGTTAGAGATAGACAGGGCCCACAGAACTCTAGCCCCCCGCCCCGAAACTGTAGCTCAACCCCATACAATTTTGGCTCGCTTTCTCCACTTTCCAGATCGAGAAATGATTTCAAGGCTGGCATGTATAAAGAAAGATCTCCAATGGAAAGGGCACAAAATACAGATCTTTGCGGACTATTCCCAGGAGGTAACTACCAGACACAGCCTTCACAGCAGCCCACAGAGCTTGTGCTGAACTGGGCTTAGAGTTCTCCCTACATTATCCGGCCTTGTTGAGGATCATTTACAATGGTGCCCCTATAGTCTTTGATAACCCTGCTGCAGCTGAGAATTTCCTATCTGCTCAAGCTCCTAAACCATCCTGAGGCCATCTGCAAGAGCCTGCTGGCTCGCAGGCCCACTCAAGCCGTCTATCTCTGATGGAGACCGGTTCGCTGGATCCTAATCATCACTCCCTGCTACCCCCTAAATTTCAGAGTGCTTCTAGTTGAATATCTCCTCAGAAACTTTCGGATAGTGAAAGTAAGAGGCAGAACAGGAGATGGCAAAGGATTGAAGGGGCACATGTAGACAAAACTCCATGGCTCCATTCGAGAAGCCTGAGTGAAAGCCCCAAATCCTCGGCTTCACAGAACTCCGTTCACCCTGATATGAGCAATAATAAGTTTCAGGTTTTAATGGATTTGCCTGCAGATGGTTCCCCTGTTGCCTTTACCTTGCCTCCCCGATCTGCGTCTTCAAAAGATGCTGGGCTCTAAGTGGACAAGAACTTTGCAAGAGCGGAGGTATAAGGTTCATCCTGGGAGGCCTCATGTTCACCAGATGCTACGCTGGAATCAGAACCATCGAAGGATGTAACTTCAGTTGCTGAAGCTGTGGGATGACTTCCCCTGTGTACTGTGCTTTGGTCTTCTTCTTAGGATGTCAAATGTATCCCTTTAGTACTTAAACCTAACAGGCTGGGATACAAGGATCATAACTTCTGGTTCCTCATATAGGATACATCAGGCTGTTATTCTTCGGAGGTATAGAAGCGCTATACCCCCTTACTGTGTAGATTTCCTGATGACATATGTTTTCTTTTGGGGGTTGCTTTTCATATTAGTCCCCCATGTGCAGGTATCCTCACCGGTTCCCCACCGGGCCTAAGCAGGAATTAGGTATTTGGGGGGACTTTCTTTCTATACTGTCTTAGGGCCCCTCTCCTTAGTTACTAATAGTATGGAGATTTACTGGTTTTGCCTCACATACCCTTCACATTAGAAGGTGGAGGCCACACATGAGGACCTATAGGTTCTCTTCCTGGCAATTTAGTACCTAATGTCTTTTTTTCCTGTATCGTATATATGGGTAGAAGGACTCGTTAGCTGATAGCCGATCACGAGCGGCAGATCTCGGATTTCTAATAGTCCTCTCTGGTTAGTGTAGTTCTTGATTACACTACCCCCCAGTGACCTCCGCTGGTATCTGGGCCATCATTGGTCAATACGTATAGTGGTTGCTGGTCCATTAAGGGATTGCTTATTGGTCAGGGAAGGGGTGGGATGAAGTTTCTTGTTATTGTTGGGTTTTTGTTATATTTAATTGGTTGATTCACCCTCCTGATAGGGAAGTTTTCTGTCTACGACAGTGCTATTACTCTGTTTGTTACTATGGCAATCTGGTAGCTAGGGCTATAAAATGCATTATGGCTATAGGTGGGGAGATCTGGCTTATTGGGCACAATTCACTAGAGCTGTGCTTCCTTTTGCATATATCATCAGCCATGTTATTTCATTGGTCATATGGGGACTAGATTTATATCTTGGAATGTCCAAGGGCTCAACTCACCGATTATGCAGAAAAAAGTCTTGCTTTATCTAAAGAAGTTGCAACCTATGGTGGTGTTCTTCCAAGAGACAAAACTATCCCCTTCTGAAGCCAGGAAGCTCAAAAGGGATTGGGTAGAAGAAGAAGAATTACATATTGCAGCAGCATCCCATAAACGGGGTGTCTCTATTTTGTTTCACAAGAATCTGGGGTGAAAAGTGAAGCAGCACAATCATGATACGGAAGGAAGGTGGCTCTTGGCAGACATGGAGACTCCAGAGGGCTCTCTAATTCTAGCTAACCTATATGCCCCAACCAAGACTGTCCTCAGTTTTTTTTATACTTTTAACCAGGCACTTACCGACTTTAATGGAAATAATGCTCCAGTGCTGGTGGGGAGAGACTTTAACCTGGTTCTGGACTTCCTTATGGACAGAAGTAATAAAACCCCCGAACCTCATAGGCAAGCCCATAAAGCTGTCCAGACATTGATGGTGGAGCATACTCTGCTGGATGCCTGGAGAACAATGCACCCAGGGGTATATGACTATTCCTGCTTCTCCCAGGTTCATGGTTCATCTAGCAGAATCAACTTTCGGCTTATTTCATCTGCTCTTTATGATAAAGTATCTAAGGCTAACATGCATCCAATATATGTTTCTGACTATGCCCCCTTAGAACTAGGAATTAAAAAGGGATTGGATTCCCCTCCAACCCCTTCATAGTGGTTGGATCCCCTCTTACTGGAAGAAGCTGATTTCCTCCACTGGTTGGGTCCTGTAGTGCAGGAATACTGGGAAATTAATGATAATGGGGAAGTGAATGATTCAACCCTATGGGAGGCCTTTAAGGTGACCCTTCGAGGCAGAATCATTTTATTTGCCTCCGCCAGGCAGAAGCGTCGAGAGGCTGATCAAAGAGCTCTAGAAAAACAACTTGCCTCCTTGGAATCTCAGTATAAATCCCTTCAACCCTCGGTCCCCTCCCATTCCCTTTTGGCTCAACTAGCTAGCACCAGAATTTCTCTAAATGCTCACCTGACCCAACAAGCTGAGCTAAATCTTAGAAGGCTGTGACACTCCTACTGGGAAGGGGGGTAAGCCAGCAAACTACTGGCTTATTGGCTCAGGCAGCAACAGGCAGCCCAAACTAATCATGCATTGAAGGACACACATGGGGGGCTATCTCATTCTAGCAACGGGGTGAATCAGATCATGGCCCAATTCTATAAGGCATTGTATGCTTCCCCTCATCCATCTGATCCACTGATCATTCAAAATTTTCTGGACAAACTACCTATCCCCCAGTTAACAGCATCTGATTGTAGACAGCTGGAAGCTCCATTTACTGTGGCCAAAGTGGAGAAGGCTATAGCCTCCATAACCCTCGGAAAACTCCAGGGGAGGACAGACTGCTCATTGATTTATATAAAATCAAGGGAGTAAACTTGTCTCCTTACCTTATCCAGATGTTTCAACACTCATTACAGGTCGGTCTATTACCCCCAATGCAGAGAGAGGCTACTATTATGGTACTTCCTAAAAAAGGGAAGGACCCACTTTCCCCTGGCAGTTACCACCCTATTTCTCTTATTAATGCAGATGCTAAAATTCTGGCCAAACTTCTTGCAAGTAGGTTGGAGGGCCTCCTATCGGATCTGATTCACCCTGCTCAGGTGGGATTTGTACAAGGCCATCTGAGTTCAGACCATCACAGATCGCTGCTTTAGCAATTGCATTACACCAAACTATCTAATAAGCCCTCTGTTGCCCTTGCAAATGACTTTGAGAAGACTTTCAACTCTGTTCAGTGGCATTTTTTGTTTCACACTTTATCCAAAATGGGCTTAGGACCTGGCTTTATTTCTTGGATATAATTGCTATATGCCTCCCCTAGAGCTTCTGTGCTGATGAATGGGATTATGTCCCCATCCTTTCCCTTGCAGAAAGGTACCAGTCAGGGGTGTCGCCTCTCCCCTCTTTTATTTGTCCTAGCAATACAACCCCTGGCTATTGCCCTCAGAGAATCACCCCTGATCCCTGGTATATAAGTGGGAGGAAATATTTTTAAAACATTTTTATATGCAGACAACCTTCTCATCACCACTGAATCTTCCCCCGAGGTGTTTAATATTATCCTGGATACTTTAGCCACTTTTGCCAAAGTGCCTGGTCTCAAAATAAACCACTCCAAAACCAAGGTGCTTCCCTTAAATATACAGACTCCGGGAAATGATTTTACAGCCAGAGGTCTCCAATGGTCCCCTAATGGTATAAAATACCTGGGTATTATTCTTCATCCAAACATAGGGAAAATGCTCTCTGCTAATTTTACGGCCCTATTAGATTCCCTTAAACAGGACATGGGAAGGTGGAAGGCCTTGAGATTGTCGCTTGCTGGTAAGATCGATTCCATCAACATGATGGCTGCTCCAAGGATACTATACTTGTTAGTCCATGTGCCCTTAGTAATTCCTCAGAAATGGTTTCAGAAATTTGAAGCAATAATAGGTAATTTTTTATGGGAAGGAGCCTTGCCTCGGTTTAGTAAAACCAAATTACGCCAACACTAGAGAAGAGGAGGTTGGGGTCTTCCTTGGCTTCAGAGATATCATATGGCCTTCATTACTTCAGAAACTATTAGATGGTTTTCTAAGATAGGTCAGGCCTCCCCAGCTTGGCTACCTCTGGAGGCGTCCATGGTCCATGCCCCCTCTCCGGCAGTGGTGCTCTACAGTAAGAAAAATCTATCCTTTGAGGTCTCTCATCCTATACATGTCTCTACTCTGTACTGGAAGCAAACTCTTTCTCTCCTAGAACATGATCCAGCCCCATGGAGACACATGCCCCTGTGGAATAATCCAGCCTTACAGATAGGGAAGTCCCCAATATACTGGAAATATTGGGAGGCCCAAGGTATATACACGATTCAGGATTTATTATCCCCCAACACAGTTATACTGGACATTTTTGAATCATTAAAAGATAGATATGGCCTCCCATCTACCCATTTCTGGAGATATCTTCAGATTAGGGATGCTATTCTCCATTTGCCAAATGCCCCTCCTGATGGAGGTGTGCAGAGTTGACCTCACCTGGTAACTACATAGGGGAAGCAACTTAGGGCAGGGCTAGTGGATTTACTCTGATCTGAGAGATACTACTGCAGACCCAACTCAGAGGGCTAAAGCACAATGGGAAAAGGACTTTCAGGTTTCAATATCTGCTCAGCAATGGCAGCATGGCTGGATCAGGGCTCACTTTGCCTGCCGGGATGGGCGTACGCATCTAATCACGAACAAGCCCAGTCATAGAGGGTATAGAGACCCGGCAAAGCTTAAGAAGATGGGTCTTCTCCCCACTGACACCTGTTAGATATGTGGTAACCCTGGGGCACATTTGTTTCATGTCCTCTGGGATTGCCCCACTCTACACTCCTTTTGTGTTTCGGTTCAAGGGATGTGCCAACAAATTTTCCCAGATATAGTTCCGGACCCACCTCTCTTACTGTTAGGATGTGCTCAGCCACATGTGCCTAAGTTTAGTCCAGGGGCCAAATGGGTTACTGCAGTAGGGGCTATTGCCAAAAGACTCATATTATTGCATTGGAAATCCCCGGTGGTCCTTCCTTTCAAGAGCTTCTCCTGGCATTAATTCAGGGGGCTATATTTGAAAGAATCTCCAGTTTCGAGGCTGGTTCTGTGGCTCAATTTGAGAAATCTTGGCATCCCTTTCTGCAATCCAAATATTGCCATGGCATCCCTCACTGAACTGATTCACAGTCTACCAATGCCCTTGGGTTGGATATTATTTCTCTTTTTTTCCCCTCCTACTGAATATGGTACCTCTCTCCCCCTTATGGGTTTTAGCATGCCTCCATCTGTAGCTCCTTCCCTAGTGAAAGATTGCCTTCTTGTATATAGTTGATACGGTTACATGGATTTATGATAGGCACACTCCTGCTCCATAACCTAGTGCTGTAATTGACCCGGCATGATTATATAACTCTTACTTTTAATTTATTGTACCCAAGTACTGTTGACATGGAGGCTCCTGGGACTTAAATGGACATTTATCATTCTTAGCTAGTTATAGTGTATTTTGGTCTAGGCCTGTATACACTTTAATTGTTATTACTGAAGGTACTGAGTCATTATATGTAACTCTATGTGTTGCTGCATTCTCTGGGTCATACCAAATGTTGCGGCAATGGCTTGGTTTCCTTTGTACCTTTGTAATCTTTATGTTTGCCTCATCTATGATAAAATAATGAAAAAATTGTTAAACTTTAAAAAATAAATTAAACAAAAAGGGAGAAAGGGGACATCCCCGTCGGGTACCAGAGATAAGTGGGAAGGGGTGAGAAAGAACTCCATTGCACCAAACGGTAGCTGATGGATGGCTATATAGTGCTTTAATCCAATTCACAAAAGAGGAAGGAATATTATATGCCTGGAGTACTTCAAACAAATATGGCTATGAGACTCTATTGAATGCCTTTTTCAGCATCTAGGGAAACCATGGCAGCAGCTTCCCTAGTTTTCCCCAGATGTCACCATTAAATGATAGAGCTTTCGGGTATGGTCATTATAATGTCAGCCTTTCATGAAGCCAATTTGTTCAGGCTAATAAGGTGTTCCCATAACTAATTCCAGACGTTGAGCCAAAATGTTAGCCAATATTTTAAAATCAGTATTTATAAGCGAGATTGGCCTATAATTTGCTGAGGCGAGCCATCTTTTCTGTTTTTAAGTAGTAAAACAACACAAGCACAAGTAAGGGAGTGATCAGAGAGCCCATGCTCAAACAAAAAAATTAAAAACCTTAGCTAATATTGGAACAAGCTCTGGGTGCAAAAACCTTAAAGAAGTTGACTGGAAACCCATCCGAGCCAGGGGTACGATCCAAGGTAAGAGAGGAAATAGCTGACTGGATCTCATCTGCAGTGATTAGACCCTCAAGAAGTTCCCTTTGAGCTTGGGACAACTGAGGAAGAGTAGTCCCCTGTGGATAACTTGTAATTTCATCTGAGTCCATAGAAATCTCAGGTGACGCAGAATAAATCTCTGCAAAGTAGTCTCTAAAAATATCTACTATTTCTCACAAGTGAGTAATTAAAGTAGAAGAACTGGGTCTACAAAGGCCCAGAATAACCCTGGAGGCTTCCTGCTGCTGGAGACGAAGAGCTAATAATTTCCCGGTCCTTTCCCTTTGTTCTAAATACTGACACTCGGTTCTCAAAATAGCCAACTCCACCCACTCATTCAGCAAAGAAGAGTACTTATCACACAAGACCTGGAGTTGCAGATACGTGGGTTCTGGGGTAGTAGGGGATAATGTGGATTCCAGGTCATGAATATTGCGTAAAAGGTCAGTGAGTGGCTGACGACAAGCTTTGGCTTTAGTAGTCACCAGTCTGATACACTCACCATGAAAGGCTGTTTTAGCAGCACCCCACATCATATCCAAAGATATTCCTGAGTCGGCATTTGTGACAAAGAAATTTTTAATGTACTGATGCAACATGTCCACTACCGCATCATCGTGCAGCAATTGGACATTAAAGCACCAAAAGAAATCTTTAGGAATGCTAGTCACTATTCCATATGTCAAACGAACTGGGAAATAGTCAGAAATTACCCGCTCCTGGATATCACAAGAACTAACCCCTGAAACCTGCTCCTACGATAATAAAAATAAATCGATATGAGAGAAAGACCGGTATGGAGGGGAGTAAAAAGTGTATGATCTTTCAGAGGGATGGAGCAGCCTTCAAGGATCTACCAACCCAACTGAGTTGAATAGATCCTGGAGACCCCTTTGTGCAAGTGAAATCCCCTTCCTTATTGAAGTGGATCTATCCAGCTCTGATCGCTATACAAGATTTCAGTCACCCCAATTACTAATAGAATGTGGCTATGAGAAGCTAAGAGTGTCGACAACCATGTAAAAAATTGTGAGGATTCCAAGATAGGGCCATAAACAGACCCGAGTAATACGTCTTGCATCCCCAATTTAGCCCAAAGAAAAATACATCTCCCTTCCTCTTCCCCAATCTCTGAGATGATCAAGAAAGGCAATCTTCTGGCAATTAAAACACAAACACCATTCCGCTTGGAACTATTGCCCGAACCTTAAGCAAATCCTACCTATTCGCTACAAAATAGGGAGATGTCTTTTTTTCTCCAGATGTGATTCCTGTATAAATGCCACATCTGCATTCAACTGTCTTAGATGCTATAACACCCGATATCTTTGCCAGTGTCCTGAGTGCCCTTAATATTCCAGCTAGCATATATATATGATGTGCACATATTAACCAGAAACCATAAACATCAATAGGTGCGAAAAATAAGGAGTTTGATTAACCATAGTGAGTGGCCACCTACCCCCTTCAGGATTAAGAAAATGATAATACTTAAGATAATGAATCATATCCAGGCAAAAATGTCTCAAAATCCAAAAAAATACCCCAACAAAAAAGAAAAAGCAAAAATAACAAAGACAATAATTTAAAGGTAATTTCCTCATACAACAAAAAGTACCCCAACAGGTCCCATGGACCCAAACTCCCATCCTATTTGGTCTATGATTCATCCCAGCCTGTAGGCCCTGTACGAGCCTACCTCAATCCCCCCCCCCAATGTATTGAGAATGAAAAAGAAAATATTCTCATGGTCAAAAGAGTACCAGCAAAAAAATAAAAATAAAGGTGGGGGCTCCCAATCCAACACCAATATGACAGATCAGAAACACAGGACAGGACAGATTACAGCTACTACCCTCAAATATAAACCTCACGCTGAAAGTCAATCTAACAGGGCTAGTTGGACAAGACATAAACTAGACAATAATAAAAGAGCCCTCCCCCATAAAATAAGTGCACTCAGCCCAATGAAATCTCCAATATAAATATCAGTTGGCGAATCTAAATACCTTGGGGAGAAACCTTCCCCCAAGTATCTAATAGCATGGCATGAAATTGAAAATAAAATAAAATGAAAGGAAATGTAAAGCGGGAGAACCAGGGAAAGGAAAAAAAAAGAAAACAATTCCCTCCTGCCTAAAATATATAACATAAATAAAATACAATATTTATCCTTTTAAAAACAAAATACCGATGCCACACAAGCAAAGTATACTCCTGTTCTGAAATATAGCAAAAATAGGGTTTTGATGAAGGAGAGAGAGCAGGCAATTAATTAAATAGTAGGTCTGTCACCACAAACCATTGGTGGAGAATAATCAAATTACTTAAAAAAAAAGGAAGAAGCATTCTTTTCACACTAGCTGCCAACTAATATAACCTCCATGCTCCTACCACCAAACCCATAAAACTGTCAGGCAGAAAAAAAGATGTGTGCCCTACTTTGGCCACTAGATGAAAACCTACTGGCAAAAAGAAAATAGTAAACTGAACCACTTAAATGGACCTATTTACAGACAGACTATGTGAAAAAAAGGTGCCCCATCCCAAAAACTTAGTATATAATCTGCTGAACAAGAACTGCATTTGGGACATCGGGAACAAATTAAAACATGTACAAAGAACCAGCACCTCAGATGTGAAATAACAAAGCATGAATAGAAGGCAAAAAAGCAGTCCAGCAATCAACAGTTAGAAAACTCAGTCATTCCTTATCATAGTGAACATTTAGACCTAAAAAAGGAAAAGGTTAGTTAGAGGACTGGCAGACCATATCTCCAAACATATAGTTAAAGTATTAAACCACTAAGCTTCTGATGCCAAACATTAATGCCTTTGAGGGGCAGATCAAAAAGAACAAAGAACGTTTTTATGAAAACTCAAGTAATAAATTTAAGCAAGTCAGGCATCATCTGAGGTAGATCGTCTTTAGCTTGGTCTGCTGAGTTAAACATGTGATGTTACAGTCGGACAGAATACAAAAACTTGAGACAGATTCCCACAGCAGTAAGATAAATGATGAAGGGACGATGTGCACTCCTCTATCATCAAGTCTCATAAGAAAAAACTTGAAAAAAAAATAACCAGTCCAGTCCATCTTGGAGGTTTTACTTTGACTGGCTTGCAAAATGTTCAGTTTACTATTGAGCACCTGCTTCAAAACACTTATGCCTCCTAGGGGCAAATCAGAGAAGGCAAAGAATATTTTGCCAAAGTCAAGTAATAGACTTAAATAGGTCAGGCTTCAGCCGAGGTAATTTTTCTTTGGCTTGATCTGCCAATTCAAACGTGTGCTGCTGGCATCCTTTTCAATCTGCAGTCAGGCAGGGTAGAGAAGCTTGAAGAGAATTCCCATGACAATAAACTTAGTGATGAAGGGACGGTATTGATCCTCTTCCATCAGGTCTCATAAGGCAAATCTTGAAATACTGAGATGACTAGTCCCTTCTAACTCAGAGGCATTTTACTTTGGACGGCTTCCAAGATATGCCGTTTATCAAGATAGCGAGCAGCCAGAAAATAAGAGGGCAAGGGGGCTCAACCTCAGCAGGCATAGGTTGCAGAGCCCTGTGAGCCCTGTCAATAATGTATTGAGGGCTGTTTGGAGAGGGACCAGCAATTGATTCACACAGCTGCTGACCAATGGGTAATAATCTTTCCCCTCTGATTTTTCAGGCAGTCCGAAGATAACCAAATTATTACGTCTTGAGTGACCTTCTTGGTCCTCCAAACGGGCTTCCAGTTTCCCAAATTTTTGTCTTAAGGCCACAACAATGGTGTCTGTTTTCCCCTGCCAGTTTTCCACCAAACTTATATGGGCCTCTGAATCACTCACTCACTCATCGAGTAACTTCTCAAATTGCTGAACGGAGAGCCTGCATATCTTCAGTAAGTCAGACTATGGAGTCCCGTATTGGAATCACTTCTTTTAAAAACAGAGCAACTGTTAAGGGCTACATATCAAGAGGTGCAGAAAACTCAGGAGTAGCATTGGATTTTAGACGCTTAGAGGCTTTGTCCTTTACGGGTGATCCAGGAGGTGTGTGACGCACCACTGTTGGATCATCTGAAGTGTTCATTTTTTCAGCCATAATCAGTATCGTCAGGTAGCTAGAAATATGAAGAACACTGTGGTACTGAACTCTCCAAGCACCAGACACAGTAAATAACTTTTAAAGTTAAATAACATAGAGTGATGGAGCTCAGCTCAGGAGCAGGCTGCTAGATCTGGAGCATCACATGACTCTCCTTGCCTACTTGCTAACATTCTCCTTAGTATATTTTACAAATTTTTGAAGACACCAACTGTATTTGCCTCCACTACTTCAGTTGTTAGTCTGTTCCAGGCTCCTATTAGCCATTCATTTAAGTAGTACTTCCTAACATCCCTCTTAAACTTCCCCCTTCCAGCTTCATCACATGTCCCCGGTCCTGGTGCCCTTTCTTGTTTCAAAGAAAATCCCCTCCTGCACCATGTTCTTTCTTGTGAGGTACTTTCGGGTCTCTGTCATGTCCTTGTTCACTCTTCTCTCTTCCAGAGTGTGCATGTTGAGATCCCTGAGTCTCTCCACATATGGCTTTTGATGCAACTACGGCACCATTTTTCCCACCTCTAGAATGCCTCCAACCTGTCTAAGTCCTTTCTGAGGAGTGGCCTCCAAACCTGGACACATTACTCAAGGTGCATTCTTACCAGTGAACGATACAGTGGAAACACCACCTCACACCTTCTGTGAGAGATACCCTTCCCTATCCACCCCAGCATCCCACCAGCCCTACCCATTGCCTTGTCACACTGCTCTACCACTTTGAGATTGTCAGTTATAATAACCTAAGGTTCCTTTTCTGCTTAGTGACTGTGAGTTCCCATGCCCTAGGTGCATGATTTTGCATTTTGGGTATTGAACCCCAACTGGCATGCTTCTGAACACTCCTTGTGTTAATGCAAGAAAGATGCAGTGAAGCATTATCAGCTGCCTGAAGACCAGAGTGAGCATCTGGATCTATCAGATTAAGTAAACTAGCTGCACAGTGGTCCAGGACAGAAAAAGGTGTTTGAATTTCTAAGGCCTGTAACTAATGTTATATTCAGTATTATGGTTACCTTTCTTTCCACTCTTAGCCAACCTTGCAGTCCACTCCTATATATCCAATACAAAAAGAGGTATACCCACAAGAGTAGTGTGCAGCCCAGAACTGGAAAATCTGAAAGCAGGCAGAAAGAAAATACAGTACACACCAAAGCTGTATCAAAGTAAGAATAAAAACAAATATATATATATATATATATATATATGTGTGTGTGTAGGATTTCATCCTCCTTTGGTCAGAGTGGGTAAATAGTCAACCTCATTCCCAGGCTCTGTCAGCCATCCCTACCTGCCTTCATGGTCCTGGGCTGGTTTCCCCTGCTGATTACTCCCCTCAGTGGGGCTGGGAGGAGGATTGTCCTCCTCCACCTGCAGTGCCTCTCATTCAGAATTCCTCCCTCTTGATCTGAAGTGGCAGAGCAGGCTACAGTGCATTGGGTAAGGCTTCAAGGAGTCCAGGTCTACCAGATTTTTTCTCCATTTTCTCCCCATGATCCCAGAGATGTGGCAGCATGCAGAATGTATGCACATGGAGGCATGCATGTGCTCTGGAATCACAGCTCCTTCCACACTCCCAACATTTCATCAGCCTCCTGGACATCTGCTCTGCCCTAAGACTCCACCTGATGGCAGTCAAGAGCCAAGAAATCACACTAACCCAATCCAGGACAGAAGAGCTGCCAGGTGGCCACTTGATACTCCCTAGCCCTGCCTCCAGCAACCCCCAATGACCCAAGTTTGTTCCCAAACCTGGGTCACTGTCATGGCATGAGGTAAGGCACTGTATAGCACCTCAGCTCTGTGCACTGCTGGGCCAGACTAAAAGTAAGACATTTAAATCAAAATTAAGTGAATGAGAATTTGCAACAAGCCCAGATGCCCTGGTGCTTTGATGCATGCTGTTTTTTCATTAGTGGTCACGGCTAACACATCAGCACACTGACATTCTTATAGTACATTGAAAACATTTGATTGGTTCCAATATATGTGATTGACAAGTGTCAACGATCTGCCCCAAGATGATCAGCAAAATTTAAAGCTCTAACAAGATACAAATTGCCTACAAGGAGAAAGGTTAGTGAAATAAGAGAACAAACACCATAAATGATCTGACTTCCAGAGACGACAGCCAAAAAGCCAAATAATAATGCTACAGGAGCAGGTGGGAGGGGAATACAAACAATTGACAGCTCAAAAAGAGAATGTGGATCACTGACAACAATTTAAAACAAAGTAAATAAATGACAACTTGGCACATACAGCTGCCTTATGTGAGACTGTTATCACAATGTAAAGAGGAAATGTGAAGTATAACTGCTAACAACCACTGGGAGAGAATGGGATGTGAGTGGGCTGAGGGTGGTGGTGAGGGGGCATCATTTCATCTTACTGCTCGAGTCAAGTCTACCATCCCAGTGTAGAAATAGTGGTAGGCAGATAGCATAACACTACAGCATAGCAACTATGAAGTGTGTACAGCACAACAAGAACACACAGGAAGAAATATCAGGATGTCCAAGTGCATGGGTCACCAGTTGCTAAACATCCATTAAATCCAAATGCCAAGAATAAATTCACCAGATGTGACAGAATAAGAACAGATATTTATTGGAAAACAAACCAACAATAAAAAGTTAGATCACTGAAATATAGCACAATTCCTTTCTAAAGTACCTAGTACAGTGGGTAATCCAGTTCTTCAATTAAGCCATTGGGTTGTAGTGCCTTCAAATTCACAATTCATCTTACCCCCTTTTGCAACAGAACTAGCATTCTGTAACCACCCCTGTGTCTTGGAGGCATACATTCAATTGCCAGATTGGCATCCTTATGGTGGTATTCATGAAAGTGGAAGCTCATTGCCTTGACAGTTTCCAGATCTAATTTCCGTAAGGTGTTTAAGAATTCTATCTTTTACAGGGCGGGTGGTCTGCCCTACATAGATACCTGGACAGGGGCAAAATGTCACATTCATGACAAAATTAGTGGGGAATGTGATGAGTTCTCTCCTTGTCACCTCAGTCTGGAGTTCTGGGCACACAAACTCATTGCCATTAACCCCATATGTACAAGCAATGCAGTTGTCTCTGTGACAGGGTGGAATAGGACCCTGTCCCAGTTGATATGGGAAGAGTTTGAATGCAGGGATCTGTTCTTTTCTGTCTCTGGTCTGTCTGGTTGCACAGCCAAATTTTCCTGTGAGAGGTAGGATTTGATCACCTCAACAGTCTTGCAATTCTCTGCCTCTCACTGTCTCTCAGTCTCCTCTTGCTATTCTGTCCTTTCCTCCCTTACATATCTGCTGGTATAAAAATATATGCAAATCATTATGTGGAAATGTAACTGATATTGGGATCCCTTTGTTTAGAAATTATATAGTGTTAAATTTTGAAATGTATATAATTGTGGTATGAGATGATTGCAAAAAGCAATTGAAAAATCAAGAGGTTACCTGAGTGCAATTTTTAAGCCCTTTGCAGAAGAGTTTTGAAAAAGGGGCCTCAGCTCAGGGACACTGTGTTCCTGCCAGTAACTGCCTGAAACATACAAGAACACTTTGGAAGAAACAGGATGCTTGTTAAGAATGAGGTTTGGAAGGACTTATAAGAGAGCTGAACTGCAATTGCATGTGAGATGGACACACAGAGACGGAAGGAAAACTCTGATGAATCTGCTGTGTATTCTTCCTTTGCAAATAGTTATTCTGAAAAAGTTTATTTTTTATGTTACTGCTAGAGTAAATAAATATTTTTTTGCTAATTTTACAACTGCTCCTGGTTTTTCCTATGCTTCCTGACCTGTGCCTTGACGACAGATGGTGTCAGCCTAAGTGGGATTTACACCATCATACTCTAAGCCAGGAGATTTGTGTGTGGGTACTGGACGCAGTACCATGGAAGCATAGAGAAAGGTATGGATTCTGCAGCAGCAAGTCCAGGAGTGGTTACCAGGAGAATGGCAGCCAAACTAGTAGAGACAGAAGTCCAAGCTGATATTGTACAGCCAGCACAAGTTATGGAAAAAAGAACAGGCAGTGACAGAACCTGAGAACCTGATAGACTTTTTTAAATGGTGGGCTATACAACAAAAAGAGATGAAGAAACAGAGGAGAGAAGAGATGTAGCAACAGGAGCAGCAGATGAGAGAAGAGATGCAGCGAGAGGAGCAGCAATGGCTGGATGTCTTGCAAGCTACCAAAGGCAGAGGATCTGACACAGATTCAGATGAGCAACAAAACAAGCAACTTAAAAGCCATTAAACTTATAAAGTTGTGCCCCTCAGATGATATTGAGGCTTACTTGACAACTATTGAAAGACTTGCCACAGCCTGCCAATGGCCAAAGCAACAATGGACAATCAGACTGGTACCCTACCTGAGAGGGAAAGCCCAACTTGCCTACAGCAATATGGACACTGCACAGTCAGGAAACTATGACCTGGTGAAAAGCAAAATTCTGAAAAGGTATGACACTTCAGGAGAGACCTACAGGAAGAGATTTTGATCTCTGAAGTACAATTCAGTCGATAATCCTCGAGAAACCTTCACCTGACTCAGATAACTTCTGATAAAATGGCACCAACCAGAGGGCAAAACAGTCCCACAGATCGACACATTTGCCATGGAGCAATTCATTAACATATTAACATCCTGCCTACAGATGTGCAGCTTTGGATAAAAGAACATCGACCAGAAAGTGGCCGAGGAAAACCAAATGGCCAGTCAAATGCCACAGCAGTGAGGTAACGTAAAAGCACTGATAAGACACTCTTTTTCCCATTTAAACTCCAACTATGATCAGGACTCTGGTGGGGGTAACAAATCTGTGCCCAAAGATGTTATTTGCTATAACTATAATAAGCCAAGCCATATTGCAAGAAATTGCATAAGAAGAGTGGCACTGGAGCAGATTTGTCCTCAGCAAATTGGGGCAAGTACTTAACAGATGTGAAGGTGGGGGATAAGACTGTAAAGGGACTCGTTGATATGGGAAGCAAACAGATCCTAGTGCATGTTGAAGTACTGGGAAAACACTGTGCAAAAGGACCAGGTACTGGTGCCATCTGCATCCACAGGGACACTCAATACTATCCCACACCCAATTGACTTTGACCATTAAGGGTGTGTCACACCAAATGAAGGTGGGGATAGTACCAAAGTTACATGTACCTGTGATTATGGGAAATGACTGTCCAGGATTTACTGGGTGGATTGTAGAGGAACTGAACCCTGCAGTTTCACCAACAGTGGTAACAACAGCTCAGGCAAAGAAAATCTCAAACGGTGGGGACACTTCCTTTTAGTGACTTTGATTTGGACTTGTTTGAGCATAGCTCCAAGATCCAGAAATCCAGAAAAGAAAGACGATGCCGGAAGAAACTTTGGCAACAAATTACTGATGGACATAAGGGGTTAACATTTGAAAATGCTGAAACTAAACTGATGACTGATTATGATTTTCTTTCAGAACAAGCTAACAATGTTTCTCTCCAGGGTTATTTTAAGCAGCTGGGGGTGAAACCAAAAGAGGGTGGACCAATGTTTAAACAATGTAGTGGGTTACTGTACAGAGTTTTGGTTAAACCTCAGACACAGGAACAGACAGAACAACTGGTTATACCACAAAAGTATAGAACAGCGTTGCTACAGATAGTACATGATAGTCCCATGGCTGGTCACTCAGGGAGGGCTCTCACCCTTGCCATATTGATGTATATATTTTACTGGCCTGTAATTCATGAAGATGTTGCTACCTATTGTAATTCCTGCTCTGAGTATCAGAAAGAAGCCCCAGTCACTAGAAAAGACAAGGTGACCCAGTGCCCCTACCCTTGATAGATGTGCCTTTTTGAGAGAATTGCAATGAATGTGGTTGGTCCTTTAGACAAAACTAAAAATGGTAAAAGACTTATCCTGGTAGTATGAAACTATGCTACTCGATACCCAGAAGCAGTTCCAATGCGTACTGTCACAGCTTCAAAAGTGGCAGCAGAGCTTGCAAAAATATTCAGCAGAGTGGGCATACCTAAATAAATTATTACTGATCACGGTAGTAATTTTGGTGCTGCATTACATTACTTAAGGAATTGTAGAGAATACTAGGTATCACTGCCATAAGAACCTCCCCCCTATCACTCTCAGACACAAGGTCTTGTTGAGCATTTTAACCAAACCCTAAAACACATGTTAAAAGGGTTTGTAAAAGGGGAAGGGAAAGATTGAGACCAATACTTGCCTTACCTACTTTTTGCTTACTGAGAAGTGTCACAGGCATCAACAGGGTTTTAACCATTTGAAATGCTGTATGGTAGGCAGCCAAGAGGGCCACTGGATGTGGTAAAAGAAAGATGGGAAGATAATCCCACCCAAAAACAATCTGTGACATCTTATATGCGTGCCCTAAGAAAGAAGCTGGCACAATATGTTGAAATTGCCTATAGTAATCAGGAAGAGGCCCAAAACCAGCAGAAGGTATATTATGACCATGGGGTAAAAGAAAAGGTTTTTGAGCCAGATGAAAAGGTTTTGCTACTGTTACCCACAACAGAAAATAAACTTTTAATGAAGTGGCAAGGGCCTTATAGAGTGCTTAGACGTACTGGCACTGTTAACTACGAGATTGAGACCCCTGACAGGAAAAATCCTACTAAGATATACCATGCTAACCTCCTCAAGAAATGGGTTGAAAAAATGCCAAAAGCTGCCTTGCTTGTTTTACCAGAAACTGATAAAGAAGATACTGATGTAGCTTATGATAGACCTGAACAAACTGTAACTTCTGATGCTGTAAAGGTGAATGTTCCCTTAACCTCAGAACAAACTACAGAAATTTGTAATGTGATAAAAACATTTGACAGAACTTTTACCACAGTACCAGGCCAATCAAAAGGGGTCAAGCATGTTATAGGGACAAGGAACGCTCATCCTATTAGGCAAAAGACATTCAGGTTGCATTCCATGTCAAACCAAGCTCTGGAGTCTATAGCATTATATTTTTTTACTTCTCTAGGTATAGATTGTAGATTATTTGCTACAAATTTCATCTAGTTAAAGAAGTCCTCTATCAAGTTTACTGTTTCACCATCTTCAATTATTTTCAAAGGTTTTTTCTATTCTGATCAATCTGAAAATAAGTCTGCAATCTCTTTTATATATGGGTTCCATTTCATTTTTTGCATACATTATACACATATTTTCACTAGCCTCTATTTTTGCCAGTCTGTTTATCATAATAGATGTCAGATGTTAATTCTTCTTTTGTTTCCAAACATATCTCCCAGATAGTAGGAAAATGCTCACTATCCCATATTATAAAAAAATGCTTTTGTATCTATATGACTCAGTTATGCATATATCCAGTAGACTCCCTCCTCTAGCGATAGGTAAGGTATATTCACCCTTCCGGTCTCCATTTGTTCTATGTTAAGACTCTTAAATCGTATTTTGCCAAAACATGCAGTAGATATTTTCCTTTATTATTGATAATTTTATCAGTAGAGTTTCTATTTGGAATTTCCAGTACTCACAGAAAGGAGTCAGCACACAGCAGCATCCCAAAAGTAGATCCACAAGATCAGATACAGATGCTCCACACTGGTTACATGACCAAACAATTCCTTAATGAGATTTCAAGTAATCCAAAGAAAAAGTTACACACAGGCCTAGCACCACCGAGCATGGCTGCCCCTCCCCAACAGAGTCTCACACTGTGATAGAACGCAAATGTTTTTGCACTAAAGAGCACTTTCTTGAGACTCTGTTAGTGCTGGTTTTGACTTTTGTTGGCAGCAGCCTGATACCACCTAATCCTCTTCTTTATTTGAAATTTCCAACATGTCATCAAGATCCCATTCTGTTGATCTGACCTACCTGTCTTTGCCAATTCTCACATTAAAATCTCTTGCCATTAATATAAATGTAGTTGGATGTTTACTCTTGGTATCTATAATATCAATTTCTATGCTATGCATCACTTGTTTAAATTTCTTAAAGGTAAATGTTGGTGGGACATAAATATTGAAAGTGTAAATATTTATTTCCCAATGGTCATTGTGATATATAGATAGTTTGTATGTTGTACCTTAACATCATGACACTTAAAAATATAATTAATATTCACATGAACTGCAAATACCCCCTTGTATCATCCAAACTCTGGGGCCCAGATATTCAAACTGTGCCAGGCTGTGGCGCAAGCCTGGGCACAGCTCAACTGTGTTGCGCAGGGGTGTGGCCTGGGCGATATTCAACAGAGCTGCGCTATGGCGCAGCAGCTGTGAATATCGCACCCTGGCCACCCCCACTGTGCATGGCGCAGTGGCACTGCACCAGCGCAAGTGGCCAGAATGGAGCATGGAGATGCAGTGGCACAAGTGCCATTACACCATGCACAGCACCTGTGATATTCAAATGGTGACATGCAAATGGGGCCATAAGTTATGCAAGGCGCACAGGGGTCCATTTGCATCTCATTACGGCCCCATTTGCATGCCATTAGCATGCAGGTGCGCTGATCCCCGACGACTTGCACCTGGCGCCCTGCCAGGCAGCAGCCATCGGGGACCGACGCCCCATGCAGCCTGATTGCGGAAATTTCTGTAAGAGAAAAAAAAAGTCTGATATCCCCGGTGGTCCAGTGGACCTCACTGTGCCTGATCGCGGGCAACAGTACAGTCCCCCCCAAGTCCGATATCCCTGGTGGTCTAGTGGACCGCACTAAGCCCGATAGCGGGCATCATTACACACCCCCCAAGTCCGATATCCCTGGTGGTCTAGTGTACCCCCCCCACCCTCCCACTGAGCCCCACCACCCGCCCCCTCCATCAGGCCGGGCGGGTGGCAGCACCCACCCACCTGCTGCCCCGCTGCCTGCCGAGATCGATTAGTCAGGTCTGCACACCCATTGGTTCACAGCATGAGCCAATGGGCGTGCAGCCCATACCATACTACTCAGTCCAGATATGTGAATGAATTCAATACTTCCATCTATTATCTATACTAAGAGCTGTCTGTACTTTACCAGTACATTTACTCTTATTTGTACATTCTGCTGATTTTCTAGGTGTTGCCAGTTCTGATAGATGAAGGGCTTGGCCAGTTACTTCTGACAAGTTCATCAATAAATCATTTTCTACTTCAGTTCATGTAGGGTATGACTCCAGTCTATGAATTTTGACCAATACTGGATGCAGAGACCCAGAGGCAGAAGCCTGTGGTCTGAACATCTTTGCCTTGAATGAGTACAATACAACTGGTGAAGATGAAAGATTCGGCAAGCATTTATGATCCTTAAATATTTTTTATCTCCCCTAGTGCCAAGAAATCATTGTCATCTGATCCCCCCAAGGAAATAAAACTCGCTGACAAACTGCTAGCTTGGATGCTCATTGGCAACAATTTATTAAAAGGCACTAATTCATATCTACATTTACTTTCTTAGTCCACAACAATACAGTTCAACAGTAAACAAAAACAGGTGTTCATTTTTTACTTCTGGATTTTCCTTCCTTCCTGATCCTCTTCCTCATGCATGATTCACTTTCAGGGTCTGGACACTAAGATCTGACCCCCCACACCATCACCAGTACCAGGTAACCACTTACCAGGACCACCACACCCTTAGGTCTTGACACTATGATCCGACCCCTAATCTCTACCCTTCCTCCACCCCTTTTTACTTCCACACCCGGGTGTCATTTGCTCCCAGCACGTGTTGCCCTGCCCCTTCCCCTTCTTGTCTATCCCTCCTATTTTTCCCCTCTTTTGCTCCCCCCCTTTTTTTCCAGGCACTTGCTGCCCAATCTTAACTGGGCCCCATCATCCCACTGGACCCAACAAAACCTAGCTGCCCTTCTGCAGCTAACCTGGGCCCCTCTCGCCCCTTGGCTTTAAGAAAACAGAGTGACCCTACCTATGTTGCCCACTATTCTTGCTGCATCCATGTCTAGCCCAGTCTAGGTGCCCCCCCATTACTGGTCCTACCATTCGGGTTGGTGGGGAACATTTCTCATCAAAAGAGGGCTGCTGGAGGGTTGCACAGCCTCTTATACTCCTCCAGGCCCCCATTCAGTCTTCCCCAAGCCCCTCCCTGGCCAATGGCTTGGCTCTGTGTCAAATGACACAATGGTGACCTCACCATCCCTCCCTCCTTCCCCCACCCTTCCCCTTCCCTCTCCCCTGCCTTTCCTTCTTTCCTTTTGGGGACATCTGACAAGTCAGGTTGCCTTTTATTGGCAACCGTATTTGTCATCTGATCCCCCCAAGGAAAAAAAACTCACTCACAAACTGCTAGCTTGGATGCTCATTAGCAACAATTTATTAAAAGGCACTAATTCATATTTACATTTACTTTCTTGGTCCACAACAATACATCTCAACAGTAAACAAAAACAGGTGTCCATTTCTTGCTTCTGGACTTTCCTTCCTTCCTTCCTTCCTGGTCCTCTTCCTCATGCGTGCTTCACCTTCAAGGTCCTGACACTAAGATCTGACTCCCCCCACACCCTCACCAGTGTCAGGTACCAACTTACCTGGATCTCCACTCCCTTAGGACTGGACACTATGATCTGACTCCTAATCTCTACCCTTCCCCGACCCCCTTTTACTTCCATGCCTGGATGCCATTTGCTCCCAGAACATGTTGCCCTGCCCCTTTCCCCCTTCCTGCCTATCCCCCCTATTTCCTCTCTCACCCTCCCATTTTTCCATTGACCCATCTCCCACTGGTGATGGAAGATGGGGCTCCCCCCCTGTGGGGTAGTATCTAGGACCCCTCTTTTCAATTGACCCAACCAGGCCTATCATGGGTCTCAGGAATAGGCACATGCTGAACTTCATCAGGAGAACCCTGTCAGACCTGTACACCTCCGCCCTCTCAAACGATATGTCTCAATGTTGTATATGCACCTCCCCATCTCTATCACTGCTCTTGCCACCTTTCTATTGAGTCTTTTCCTCCCCTTATCCACTGCCCGAATATCTTTGACCCCTCTCCACACCTTCTGGGATGTGATATCGAACAAGTCGATGACCAGTCCTGGCCACCACCCCTTCACTCTTTCTAGGTATGCTGTTATGGCCTGAATCAGTGCCTCTCATGGTGTTTCCCCCAGGTCATTTCCCCCTAAGTGTACAATAAGCAAATCTGGCTTGCTCCACCATGTGCAGATCTCCTCCAATAGTGGCATCAATTGCTCCCAACTGATCCCCTCATTCCTTTCCATAGCACCTTTGTGTGCTCCACAACCACCCGCTGTTGTGTCCCACCACTCCTTGATGCCGCAAATCTCTCTGCCCAATAGATAAAGGAGTGCCCCACCAACCAGACCTGACGTTTTCCTCCTGCAGTGAAAAGAAACAACACCATGATGAGAAAACTGCTCTGTCAATACCTCACATACTTCTTATAGCAGTTAGATCCCCACCTCCCCACCTGCTTCACCTCTGCCTCTGACCCCCCCCCCCGTGCAGCGGTCTCCTATACCACCACTATGCGAAATGAATAGGGGCAAATTCATTTGGGGTCCTCCCAGACCAAGACGAGTGCCTTCTTAAGAACACTTCTGACCTGAAAACCCATCACTGGGCTTCCATCCCCATGGTGGAACTGTATCCCTTCCCCTGATCCCCGTAACCTACCATATGTCTCCAATTATACAACAGCACATACCTCACCTGGTCCTTGACTGACCAAAGCCACAGTTGTGCCCCTGCCTCCCTGGTCCATTTTTGACCTCGACAAATGAATGACCACCCTGTTCTGCCCCACTCAATGTCTTGTGCCTGTAAACCTTGGGCTGTCCCTGACTTACGTGGGGCCACCACCTCCCCGACCCCGAAAGCTCCCTGTGCCATGACTGTGAAAACCACTCTAAATAAACATGCCACAGGACACTCATCACTCTCTGGAGAAGATGGCCTATGATGGGCCTCCTCTTATCCTTCCTCACTCCCTGCCCTCTCTGCCAACCTGCCACCATCTGCCTCACATCCCTTCCATCCATGGCATCAGGCCACTCCCTGTCTTTACATATCAAGCTGATGCTGGGAAGCTGCAGTCCCCCTTGTGGTATGGGCCATCCCCTCCTCCCATTTTCCCACCACATATTGCTTCACTTGGTCTTCCAAGACTTGCTGTCCCATGTCCCAGCTGACCCTGGCTCAGAACTCCTGGAAAGCCTCCCAAGCCCCTTCATATGTTCTCAGCGTGTTGGGTGCCCAAGAGTCCTGGTACAACCATCTGGCCTGTTCCCTCCAATCCCCCACAGATGGTCCAGGAGCCTGGTCCTGTGTACCGCTGCATTCGGTACCAACTCCCGAAACCTGTCCAACTGTAAACTGGAGAGACTGTCAGCCACATCATTCTGTATACCCTCAATATGCTGTGCTTTAAATGATAAATTGAGTTGCAGACCCAAAAGGATAAGATGACACATCACCCCTCCCACTGAGTCCATGACCCCACCTTGTCTGTTTATTACCTCCACAACCCCATTATTTTCACACCAGAATAGTAGACATTTTCCCCTCATCCTTTCCCCCAGAGCTCCAGCACTACTAAGATGGGTAATATCTCCAAAAAGGTGATGTCTTTTAGAAAACCCACCTCTGCCCAGTCACATGGCCATGCCTCTGAAATCCAATCCCCCTTGAAATAAGCCCCCATCTCAAGAGCCCCAGAAGTATGGGTATACAGCTCCAAGTCGGTGTTGTATGCCCACTCCTGTTGCTAAAATGTAACCCCATTATAGTCTTCTAAAAACTCCTCCCACACCCCTATGTCCTCAGTACCCCTTTTGTGATGTCTACCCAGTGATGAGGCCTTTTTGTTTTACCCGTAACCCTCGCCAATCTCCTGGTAAAGGCTCTGCCTGGGCTTATGGTTTGCAAGTGAAATTAAGGTATCCAGCAGCTGCTGTACCAATACCAGCAGCATCCTCTGCTTCCCATTTACTTGAGCAAACAAACCCCTGAGTCATGCTGCTTTGTCCACTGGCAAGCATAAGCATTCCTGCACTGTGTCCACCTCAATCTCCAAGAATTCCAGCTGGCGGCTTGGGCCCTCCATCTTCCCTTCTGCCAGTGGAATGCTTATGAGCTCACACATCACCTTAAAGTCTGCCAACATCCTCCCTGTCTCTGCCTTATTGCCTCCTATGAGCAGAAAATCATCCAAATAGCGGACCAAAGGGGGAGGCACTGGAAAGGAGCAGGGAAATCCAAGCCCCCACAAAAAAGTCAGGGTAGTAAGTGAGGTAAACACTAAGATAGAGATGTTGATAGAGGGAAGGGCAGGGGTAAATGGAGAAAGTGACACAGGCAATAAGGACAGAGATGGGGCAAAAAAGGAATAAGGCCATCAGGAAATGGAGGGTAATGAGTACCAATGCCCATAGTTGGGGCAACAAGCTCCCTGAACTGGTGGCCTTGGTGGAAGAGGGATGCCTGGATATCGTAGCAGTCACAAAAACATGGTACACAGAGAACCATGACTGGGATGTTAACATACCAGGATACATAACCTACATTAGAGACAGGGAGGGGAGAAGAGGGGGGGAGAAGTAGCTCTCTATGTAAAGGAAGGGATAAAAGCAACTGAACAAAAGAGTAAACAGAGAGGAGAGGAGGCACTGTGGGTCACCTTAGACACTGGAAATGGCACCACAAACCACACAGGGGTTGTATACAGACCTCCATGTCAGGGGAAGGGAATGGACAAGGATATGATAGAAGGCATTCTTAGGATGGCAGAGAAAGGGGAGATACTGTTGATGAGAGACCTGAATATGCCATATGTTAACTGGAGCACATTTGCTGCAGCCACATCCAAATGCAGGGCCATTCTTGATGCCCTACAGGTGGCATGCCTCAGACAGCTAGTTTCAGAACCCACTTATGAGGGCGGATCTTAGACCTCATACTCTCAAATGGGGAGAGTGTGAGGATCTCAGATCTAGAAGTAGGTTGCCATCTGGGAACAAGTGACCATCAGACAGTGTGGTTCATGATAAACTCAGCTACAGAGTCAAGCCATATAAAAGTGAGGGTACTGGACTTCAGGAGGGCTGACTTAGGCAAGATAGGAGAGTGCCTTAGAAAAGCACCAGCAAACAGGCTAGAAGGAAGGGTGGAGCAACAATGGGGAAACATCAAAACTGCCATCACAGAGGCAACAAGCCTTTGTGTGAAGCAAATAAACAAATCAAAATGAAAGAAAAAGCCACTATGGTTCACAAAAGAAGTTGCGAGAAAGTCAGGGAAAAAAAGATAGCATTTAGGAAGTATAAGGAAACACAGAAGGAGCAGGACAGAGAGCTGTACCAGTTAAGGCAGAAGGAAGCAGGGAGGGAAGTCAGAATAGCAAAAGTCCAAACTGAGGAAAAGATAGCCAACTCAGTTAAGAAGGGGAATAAAACCTTTTATAGGTACACCAGGGAGTATAGAAAGACAAAAGGAGAGATAGTGAGGCTGAATAGAATGGACGGTGGATGGGCAGAGAGGGACAGTGAAAAAGCAGGGATACTGAACGAATATTTCTGCTCAGTATTCACAAAAGAGGAGGAGGGGAGGTGCCTAATCCAATTAACAGAAGCACTCTTGATAGGGGGATCGATACCAGTCCTTTCACAGAAGAAAGGGTTCTGAAAGAATTCCTAAAACTGAAGGTGGACAAAGCAATGGGGCCTGACAGAATTCACCCCAGAATTCTAAAAGAATTAAGGAGAGAACTAGTGACACCACTGACTACCCTTTTTAACAAATCATGGGAGGATGGTGTGGTACCTGAGGACTGGAGGAAGGCAGATGTGATTCCCCTTCACAAGAGTGGGACCAAGACAGAGGCAGGAAACTACAGACCTGTCAGTTTGACCTCTGTGGTAGGGAAGTGATGGAATCACTTCTGAAGGAAAGAATTGTTGAGTACCTAGAGGCCAGAGGGGCACAGGACCCAAGGCAATATGGGTTCAAAGTGGGAAGGTCATGTCAGACGAATTTAATTGATTTCTTTGACTGGGTGCCCAAAGTAGTAGACCAGGGAGGGGCTGTGGACATGGCCTACCTAGACTTTAGCAAGGCATTACACACAGTCCCACACAAAAGATTAATAACCAGCCTGGGAGTAGGTTCCATTGTGGTAGCCTGGGTAAAACATTGGCTGGGCAACAGGACACAGAAGGTAATTGTAAATGGAGTCCACTCTGAAGAAAGAGGGGTTACTAGTGGGGTATCACAGGGTTCAGTACTGGGTCCAGTCCTTTTTAATGTCTTTATAAATGACACTGCAGAGGGACTGGAAGGAAAAGCATGCCTCTTTGCAGATGACACAAAGATCTGCAACAGGGTTGATACACAAGGAGGTGTGGAAAGGATGAGAAGGGACTTGGCAAGGATGGAGGAATGGTCAGAAGTATGGCAGCTTGGATTCAATGCAAAGAAGTACAAAATAATGCACCTGGGAAACAAAAACCCAGGGGAAGATTACACAATGGGGGGGGGTAGTAACAACAACAAAAGTGGAAAGGAACCTGGGGATAATCATATCATATGACCTTAAGGTTAGCAAGCAATGTGAGAAGGCAGTAGGGAAGGCTGGGGGTATACTGGGATGTATAGGGAGAGGCATCACCAGCAGAAAACAGGAAGTTGTTATTCCTATGTACAAACAGTTGGTGAGACCCCATCTGGAGTACTGCGTCCAGTTCTGGAGACCCTATTTCTGCAAGGACATAGACAGGATAGAGGCAGTCCAGAGGAGGGCAACAAAAATGGTGCAGGGTCTGCAAGAGAAGCCATATGAGGAGAGACTAAAGGAGCTTAATATGTATACCCTTGAGGAAAGGAGGGAAAGGGGGGACATGATAGAAACTTTTAAGTACCTCAGTGGAATCAACAAAGTCCAAGAGGGTAGCATCTTTCAGAAAAAAAGATGTGCAAGAACAAGGGGACACAATTTAAAGATAGAGAGGGGCGGTTCAGGGGCAATGTGAGAAAGTATTTTTCCACAGAGAGGGTGGTGGACGCATGGAACAGCCTTCTTAAGGAGGTTGTTGGGTCTAAAACTGTGGGAGAATTCAAGAATACATGGGACAGACATAAGGCAATTCTTGTGGTGGGGTAAGAAGAAATAGGCTGTTGGTTAACTAAGATCTGCAGCTTATCCTGTAGGTAGGGAAATGGGCAAACTAGGTGGGCCAAGCGGTCCTTATCTGCCATCAAAGTCTATGTTTCTATGTTTCACCCTCTTGTGCCTGTATCTCTGACCAAACACCCATTGCAAACAGGAACTAAAAGTCTCGAAGGTGGAACAGGCGACTGAGCACCTCACTGGCATGGCTTTATTGAAATATAGCCTGCCCTCAAACTGAAAACCCAAAAGGACCCAATCCTCAGACTTAACTGGCAGCAACCTAAATGTGGATTCTAGATCCATCTTTGCTAGCCATGCCCCTTACACTGCCCTTATTATCACCACCGTCTGGTCTAGGGAGACATACAAGACTGCCTGTAGGGCATCTGGAATTCCTTCATTTACAGTGGCCCCTTCCAGGTAAGACAGAAGGTGGATGAGTCTAAACTCACCTTCCTGCTTCTTTAGGACTACCCCAAGAGGTGACACCTGGAAATGGGGGCAGGGAGGTCTGGTGAAAGGGCCCTCTACCCTTCCATATAGTGCCTCTTTCTGAATTTTGGCTCACACAATATCCTCCTTCCCTTTTACTGAACCCAAATTGTTTACCATCATTACTCTGCTCCCACCCACAAAACCCACCCAAAGGCCTTCTCTGAGACCTTTCTGCAGAAATTCTGCACTAGCTATGTCTGGATAGTCCTGTGTCCAGGCCTCAATCACCTTCCATGCTATGGGGATATGTGCCAAGGAAAAAAACCAGCACCCTGTTCCTTCTTCCCAAACAATTCCATCCATAATTGGAATTGCCCCCTCTACTGTGTCCACCTCTGCCCCAGCCCCTCCCCTCCCTCCCGACAGGACTGCTCATGGTACTGTCCACCTTGCTGTGCTCTCCTCTCACCCCCCTTGCTGACAGTTTGCCACTGGGTGTGAGCCTGCGCAGCATGAGTAAATATGTCAGAATTTACAGTTTGCCCATGTACAAGATGCCCTGTTGTAGCCCTAACATGTGTTCACCACTGGGGAGTGGTTGCCCTTCTTACTGTGCTCACACCGGATGCGCTAGCTGGGCCTGATAGAGTTCGCACCCTTAGCTCCGAATGTGTGCAGTCCCATCTCAGGTCCCCCTTCACTGCCATTCTTTTCCTAAATGCCTCATCATACTTTAACCATCCATACCCCAGTTTCACCTTGTAGGCATCCCTGATTGTTGCCATGTAAGTTAGAAGAGGAATTGCTGACTCCGGCTGCTTTTCCAAGATCAATGCACTGTATATAAGGAAACCCACCTGTCACATGTCTGTGTTTGTACTCTTATATTTTGCCTCTTCCGCCTTGTGCCCCACCACAGCAAGTGCCACTGCCATCTCTGACTTTCTTTTCCGAATCCTTCTGCTCATAGTTTTGGGCTGTGTCCTTGTCCACCAGACCAAAAATGTCCACCTTCTCACCTTTCCATATTTTTTCCTTCAAGAAGGATGATGGTGCATAATCGCCGAGTGAGTAACCTGGGGGTCCGTCGTACAACTTCTTAATCCCCAGTGGTTTTCCTGTGACTCCTTCTCCTTCCTTACCTCTGTTCTTTATTGCCTGCAATACCCGCTCCATCTTTTCAACTCCTTTGTCACCCATATCACCTATCAGCCCTTCCAGGTACTCCTTCAGGTTACCCTCATTTGTCACATCTATTTTGTCCTTACCCCCATTTAGGCCTGGTCCCACTGGCGCTGGTGCAGACTGCAGTGTCGGGACAGGCGAGGGGCCAAGCCCTGCTCTACGTGGTCTCTTCCCTCCTGCTCCCTCAAGTGCATCCCTCTCTCTCTATCCTCTTCCTTAATGCTTCCTCTTCTTTGTCCCTCTGTTTTGCCACTTCCATCAGCTCTATCATCTGAGTCCTCAGCTTAGCAGCCTCCTCCATCATCTTGGCACTGGAAACTGGGGATCTCTTTGGTGCCATCTTCCGCTGTTCAAATGCAATACTATAATAGGAGAGGGATTGAAAAAACATGAGGGGCTTTGACATCAACCTCCCCCCTTTCTTCAACCCCCCAGCACTTGCTGGAACGCTGTTCCATTTGGCGGATCATCCCCTTGACACTCTATGTCTACTCTCACCCGGGCACCCCTTGCCCTCACCATCTGGTTGTGCCACCTTGTGTCTGCCATTTTAGGCTCCATCCACCACGTCCACCCATCCTTGCTCCTTATATGAGGCATCCTCAGTGTTAATCCCCCTGCTTCTTCCTCTTTTTTTTGTGCCCCCCCAGTTGGTGTTGCTCTGTCAACTAGGCCTGTTGCCTGCAAGCCAATTATTTACCATGCATGGCATGTCATCCACCCCTGGCAACAGCCACCTCATTCTGTATCCCTACTTTGACCCCTTACATATCGGTACACATTGCTGCAATTCCCATGGGTACAGCCCTCTTGATGCAACCCAATATGCCCCTGTCTCACCCCAATCCCATAATTTTTGCTCCTGCTATCCCCTTGGATCCAGTCCCCATGTGCTTCTGAACAAACACTGTCCCTCGCCCAAGCTTTTCATATTGACCACTGCCTTGATGTGTCCTTTCTCTCCGTTATTTTTTTTTTTTTTTGTGAAAAAAAAATGCCATGTCTCCTGCTTCTTAGCCGCTTGGCAGGATGCCCCCCTGCAGGCTCTGAGCATCTTCTTTTTTGCTACACCATGTGCCATGCCTCCTCAGGCCCTTTGCCTGACCACTCGCTCTTTCTCCTCCACATAATGGCCCTGTCCCGATACCGTCCCCAATGCCAAATTCTCCCTTTACCCTTCTGTCTTCCGTGGACCTCATTCACACTCACATGCCACAAACCTCCCCCCCATCCCCTTGAGACCTACAAAAGACAAAAAGCCCTTTATGGAAGTCTTCACCTCACCGGTGCACCATCGGCCTTGCTAGGCCATGCCCCGAACCTCCGTGGCATTTCTGCCCCCTTTGCTTCTCCTACGCCTCCAAGCTCCCACGGTCTTGCAGCCGCCATCGAAATAAACCAGCATGAGAATTTTTTAAAGGAGCAATCACTGCTGCAAGCCACTATTGAGCGAGAAAAAGGATATGCGCCAACAACCGCATGGGCCCACAGGCCACGTCCTCCACTGACCACCACCATGCTCCCCTTGGATTGGCCTCTTCCACTGCATCATGGTGCCTTCTGTCCTGCACTCCCCTCAGCAAAATCACAAAAACTTTCTCCATACCCACAACAACATTACTCTCTGGAGGACAGCTGGCCTGATTCAACCATTACGGCCACATGGTGACCTCCAAAAGCCCCTCTCCACTGGCGCTGCTCTCACCAAAAAACAAACAGGCATCCCGTCAGGTGGCATCTCGCCCAGGGACCTCCCAGGCTGGTGATTTTTACTGGAACCGAGGTCCACCGCCATCTGCTTGCCCTCACCACTTGGAAGGCATCTCCCCATTTCCTGAGCACTACCACCCGCACCACTTCTCTGTACCTAAGCATTCAGTAACCCAAAATAACAAAACCCAAACCAAAAATGACTGTGGCTCCCATGGCCACTGGCCCAACCTGCACCAAATTCAAAAGCCACAACCAGCACATATTTCTTTGCCAGCAATACAAAATAAACATTTCTTTAACTTTTGTAACTTCATTCTATGAGCTACTTTATCTTAATAAAACCAAAACCAAACCAAGGCTCTACATGACCTGTAAGGCCAAAAAGTCCAGACTGTGCCTTACCTGAAAATTGCCAACGATAGGGCTGAGAATCTCACTCGAAAATTTCCCAGCAAAAGAGGGCTGCTTGAGGTTTGCATGGCTTCTTATGCCTCTCCAGGCCCTCATCCAGTCTTCCCCAAAGCCCCTCCCCTTGGCCAATGGCTTGGCTCTATGTCAAATGACACAAAGGTGACCCCACCATCCCCCTCCCTCCCTCCCTCCCTCCCTTTCTCCTCCCTTCCAATCTTTCCTTCTTTCCTTATGGGGCCATCTGACAACTCAGGTTGCCTTTTATTGGCAACCCTGTTTGTCATTGTCATTTTGTTGAAAAAATCTGTAATTTTTATTACACCTTCATTATTTGTTCCCTTTTTCTTAGTATCTATAGTTTTCTTTTTTGGTGATTTACCCATTATTTTGTTCTATTAAATTCTGTACTTCTGTATTTTAACTTCTACTTACTGTACACTTTAATAATAAGATAGGTGTATAGTGGAGTAATAATGGTCAGGAAACCACTTCTAAACTTTTAAACCATATAGATGTCCCTACCTACACAATTCAAAATCTATAGTCTGTAACAGTCACAAAGAAAATATAAATTGCGTCACCATTTACAGAGTCCCAATAACCTTCTCTTTTCCATTTTTAGAGTTTGATTTTTCCCTTCACTTTTCCTTATGATTTTAATAAGTTCAGTTGTATCTATTTATTCACTCTGACTTGATCTTCGGTTTCCAGTTTCTTCTTCTGTCCACTGCCGTCTTTGCCTTTCAGCTGCTGGAAGGTGAGTTTCTTTTTCTTTGTCTATTGGAATGTCCATTTGCTTCTCCCTGTTTACTATTCACTGCGCTTTGAGCTTTTGCTCCTTAAGCCTTGAGTATACTGATAAAAGGCTCCTTGAAGAGAAGGCACACTAGTAGGATGTAAACAAACAATCAAGTATTAGTAATAGTCTTTATCAGTTTTATTTCAATTAAAATCAATAGTCAGAATTATCACTAACTGACAATTAAACATCTACTAACTTGAGATTGTTTCTTTAGTTCATAAATTAGGGACTATTGGCTTTTGTTAATATTTATCTTTTTTATTGTTCAGTTCCTTCCAATGCCCATTTTGCATATACCTATTTTTCCTGTCTTTTTTCTTTGTCCCTATATCTTATCTGCTAAAATATCTTATTCTGCCCTTCAGTTCTTAATTAGTCACACACCTGTTTTCTCAGACTTTGCACTTCAGGCAGATCTTGGAGGTCCTGAGGGCAGTGTGGAAGCCCTCCCCAGCACCAGAATGTGGACCCCTTCCCCACCGAGACACGCAGCAAACAGCTTCAGGCAGATCTTGGAGGTTGTGAGGGCAGTGTGGAAGCCCTCCCAGAACCAGAGTGCGGAGCCCCCACCAAGACATGCAGCAAACAGCTTGGGCAAATCTTGAGGTCGTGATGGCAGTGTGGAAGACCTCCTAGAATTGGAGTGTGGACCCCCAAGACACACAGCAAACAGCTTTGGGCAGACCTTGAAGGTCATGAGGGCAGTGTGGAAGCCCTCCCCAGAACCGGAGTGCGGACCCCCCCACCGAGACACACAGCAAACAGCTTCGGGCAGATCTTGGAGGTCATGATGGCAGTGTGGAAGCCCTCCTCAGAACCGGAGTGTGGACCCCCCCACTCCACCGAGACACGCAGCAAACAGCTTCAGGCAGATCTTGGAGGTTGTGAGGGCAGTGTGGAAGCCCTCCCCAGAACCAGAGTGCGGAACCCCCCCCCCACCAAGACATGCAGCAAACAGCCTCGGGCAAATCTTGGAGGTTGTGATGGCAGTGGAAGACCTCCCTAGAATCGAGTGCGGACCCCCACCGAGACACACAGCAAACAGCTTTGGGCAGACCTTGAAGGTCATGAGAGCAGTGTGGAAGCCCTCCTCAGAACCGGAGTGTGGACTCCCCCCCCAACTCCACCGAGACACGCAGCAAACAGCTTCAGGCAGATCTTGGAGGTCATGAGGGCAGTGTGGGAGCCCTCCCCAGAACCAGAGTGCGGACCCCCCCCCATCAAGACATGCAGCAAACAGGTATGGCTCATCAGCACAGCAGTTCAACAAAGCAGAGCGTGGAGAAAAGGTGCCAATTTCAAATTCCAGTTGCCAGACGAATGGAGATAGATTTTTATGTCTGCTCCTAGCCTAAAATACTGTTATTATTGTTCTGCAGCAGGGAGCTTTAATACTTGCCTCAAACTATAGTAGACAGATTTTCCAGCTTCTGTAGCATGCCTTAAGTCTCAATGTTAGTAAGCTGTTTGTGAACTAAATACATGATACCAGCAGCTGCAGTGCACCTTAAAATCTTGTTGTTTAGTAAGCTGTTAATTAATTAATTGTGCGACTACCAGCTGCTGTAGGGCGTCTTAAAGTCTCGATGTATAGCAAGCTGTTTTAAATACAAAACATTATTTACCAGCTGCTGCAGGGAGCTTACAGTTTTAGATCCTGAGCTTAAAGTTTTAGATCCTGTACAGCCTATGGTAGCCAGCCCTTCCCTCCCTTTTACCTATTTAATGTGTTCTCCCTACAACAGCTTCGGGCAGATCTTGGAGGCTGTGAGGGCAGTGGTGAAGCCCTCCCCAGAACCGAGTGCAGACCCCCCACCGAGACATGCAGCAAACAGGTACGGCTCGTCAGCACAGCAGCTCAACAAAGTGAAGCCCTGCTGATGCTTCGCGTCAGCTCCCCACTGCCCCCACCACCACCCTTGGCAAACTCTCACTTATATAGACAAAATCACATGCTGTTTTTAGCCAATCTGCTCGCTCTCCCATTTGCAGGCTATACCAGTTATCCACTAGAGGCCACTACACTAAGGTCTTAGCAATAAAACACCATCCTAACCCTTGCTCTGCAGCCTCTCCATTATGTCTCAACTGTACCTATTAATCTTCTTTACCCTCATCCCCTGGATGTCCCTCCCACCGTCTAAT
This sequence comes from Neoceratodus forsteri, assembly GCA_016271365.2. NCBI lineage: Eukaryota > Metazoa > Chordata > Ceratodontiformes > Ceratodontidae > Neoceratodus > Neoceratodus forsteri. The sequence continues at coordinate 1,265,766,274 of CM028129.1, forward strand.
TTCTCTACCCTGCCAGCCTGCATCATACCATGTGTCAGGCTGCTAACAAACATTCCTACCTCTACTATCATAGCTGAGTTGCAGCACGGCCACTTCTACCACACACTAACTACCAGCCCCAGACTAATTACATCTACCTTCCGTACCAGTCTCCTAGTCTTTCTGCCACACACTCGGAGACCAAAAGCTGCCATAACCATACCTTATACCACCTCTAGAAAACTTCAGTGGATGGCACATCACACAAAACTCCTGATCACCCTGCTACTTCTCCTTGCAGGTGATATCGAGCTTAACCCCGGACCTACCCACCACCATACCCCAAATCATTCTGTTTCACTCCAACTCCCCACAGGCCTTAAACTGATTCACATAAATATTTGTAGCCTCTTGCGCAAACTAACCTTGCTTCAAGCCCTAGCCTTGTCCCTTAACCCAGACATACTGATTATCTCTGAAACCTGGCTAAAACCACATAACACTGATACAGAATTTGTTATACCCAGCTACACACTTCTACAGCATGACTGTATAGGCAAGAAAGGAGGTGGCATAGCTATGTACGTCGCCTCCACCATCCAGTTTTCCGTGATTGCCTTATCCCTACCTTCAGAGTCCATTAATGCCTTAATGGTAAAACTCACCATCCCCCACTCAATTCCAATCTGCATAGCAGGTACATACTGTGCTCCAGACACCAGCACACCTGCCATACTGGACTATCTGGATTCCTTAAACTCCCTGGCAGCAGGTAGTGAGATCCACATACTAGGGGATTTTAACCTGAAATGGCTCACTGAGTCTCATTACAAATTTCGAGACAAGGTGACAGCCCTAATTCTAACTCATCTAATCTCTGAACCCACTCGGTTAAACCACAAAACACAGAACCACACACTTCTAGATTGGTCCTGCACATCACACCCGCACAGGATCATAGCCTCAGTTCTCCTTCCAGATGCCCTTAGGGACCACCACGGAATCTACTCCGTATGCAAAATTCACAGACCTAAAGCTCCCCCACCCAGAATCATAATGGCCAGATCTTACAAATCTCTGGACCTCCCCTCATTATTAAATGATTTGGGCAACTCTGACTGGTCATGCATTAGTCAATTCACCTCCATAGATGAGGCACTGTTGTTCTTTAAGTCCAAGTTCATTGACATCTGGGACCGATACGCCCCCCCCCAGACGCACCAGAGTCCGAGGTGCTCACCTCCCATGGATCTCTCCCGAAATCCTAGCCCACCTCCGAATCCGAGACAAGACCTGGAAAACCTTTAAGATCTCCAATTCTCAGGCCAACCTTCATGCTTACCGTGTACTTCGCAATACTAGTACCAAAAGAATCCACCAAGCAAAAGCCAACTATTTCATAGGCGCATTCAATTCCTCCTCCCATCTCCCCATCAAGATTCTGGAATGTGGTCAAATCATTTCTCTGCCCTCCATCGCAGCCTTCCACCCCTTCCCTTCAGGTTGGCGGACTCTCCATCACTGACCCCTCAGCAGTGGCCACTTTGTTTAACACTATCTTCACAACCATCCATGCTATTCCCCTGTCCACCCCCCACCCTTCTCAGCACGCCTCCCCCATCACCCCATCTTGTGGCACACCTGCAGCTCACTCCTTCTCCTTCCTGCAAGTCACTCCTGATGAGGTATACAATGCACTGGTTGCTCTTAACCCAGATAAGGGCAAATGTCCCACCGGGTTGGACTCCAAAATGCTCCACCTGTCGGCCTCTGCCATAGCACAACCCCTGGCCTCCCTTTTTAACTTATCCTTCTTCCTAGCTGAAGTCCCCTCTGAGTGGAAGCATGCCATCATAATCCCACTTCCCAAGTGTGGTGAGTCCTCAAACCCAAACAACTATTGGCTTATCTCCTTCCTACCAACCCTTGCCAGACTACAGGAGCGTCTGGTTCTTTCTCACCTGTCCACCTTTCTGGATTCCTCCTCCTTTTTCTCCCCCTACCAGTCTGATTTTAGGAAATCCCTCTCCACCATTACATCTCTTCTCAGGATTACCGATTCCATCCTCACAGGGATGGATGCTGGCCACAGCACAGCTGCCATCTTTATCGACCTGGCTAAAGCATTCGATACAGTGACACACTCTCTCCTCCTGACCAAACTTGTCAATGCTGGACTATCCAACTGGGCCACATCTTGGCTCCACTCTTACCTCACTGGTAGATCCCAAGCTGTCCTCATCAGTTCTTCCACCTCTGCACCCCTCCCAATCACCTCAGGAGTACTGCAAGGCTCTGTTCTAGGCCCCCTCCTGTTCTCGGTCTTCCTGAATGACCTGCCCTCTGCCTGCCCACACATTTCCATCTACATGTACGCAGATGACATGGTGCTGTACACATCCGGCCCCTTGACCTCTAAGGTTATGACCAGACTGCAGCAAACTTTATCTCGGTCCAGCACTGGCTCCTCTCAAACCACCTCCTCCTCAATGCCAATAAAACAGTCTCACTAACCTTTGGCATGAGTCAGAACATTTCTAGGCTCCCCTCCCCAATCTTATTCCACACCCTGGAAGGGTCCTCTCTGGAGTCCTGCACCTCCTTCAGATATCTCGGTGTCTGGCCTGACCAGCACCTCAACTTTTCCTCGCATATTGACTCCTTACTCAAGAAGCTGCACCCTAGGCTTGGTGCACTTTACCAGAATCATGACAGCATCCCTCTTCCAGCCAGGATGGACATTGTGAAGAAAATGATCCTCCCCATCCTCAACTACAGCAATGTAGTCTACGGCGCTGGCCCCAAGACCACATTAGCCAGGCTGGACCCTCTCTTCCACTCCTTCTTCAACATGCTGGATACAGATTGGTCGATCCCAGCAGGAACATCTGCCAGAACTAGACACATGGTGGATTCCCTGCAAGGGGAGGGCCTCAAACAACTGGTACAACAACCCACAAGAGACAGGGCTATCCTAGATCTAGTACTGACTATCAGGGAAGGGATCACAGATCTCCAGGTTGAAGGTCACCTGGGGGCCAGTGACCACCACATGGTATGGTTCAATTTGGCCACTACATCTAAATCATCCCATTCCAAGGCAAAAATATGGGACTTCAGAGGAGCTGACTTTGATAAGATGGCCAACAGAGTTAACCTAGTGCTGGCAAAAAGAAACACAGGTGAGGGGGTACAGGCAAAGTGGGCAAGCATTAAGAATGCAATACTTGAAGCAACATCCCATTGTGTTAGACAGAAAAGGAATGAAAAAGAAGAAGGAAACCACTTTGGTTCTCAAATACAGTAGCAGAAAAGGTCAGAGCCAAAAGGCTGGCCTTCAAGAAATACAAGGGAACACAGCAGGATGAAGATAGGGAGACATACCAAACTGCCCTAAGGGAAGTAGGGAAGGCAGAAGGGCAGGCAAAGTCCCAAACTGAGGAAACACTAGCATGAACAGTAAAAGAAGGTGACAAGACTTTCTCTAGATACATTAGTGAAAGGAGAAAGTCTAGAGGGGGGTATTGCTAAGCTCAAAGGAGAAAAGGGGACATGTGAGGAGGAGGATCCTGTAAAAGCAGAACTGTTTAGTGAGTCTCTGAGCACAGGACAGGTCCCAGAAGACTGAAGAAGGGCTCATGTGATCCCGCTCCAGAAAAGTGGTAGGAGGCAGTGAAGTACAGACCAGTCAGTCTTACCTCAGTAGTGGGCAAGATTATGGAGGCACTCCTTAAGGAAAGGATAGTGCAACACCTGGAATCCATAGGGGCACAGGATCCAAGACAGCATGGGTTTACAAAAGGAAGGTCCTGTCAAACTAATCTCATAGATTTCTTTGACTGGGTAACCAGAGTGGTGGACCAAGGGGGAGCAGTTGATGTCGCCTACCTTGACTTCAGCAAAGCTTTCAACACTGTTCCACATAGGAGATTGATAAATAAGCTGGGTAGGCTTGGGGTGGGTCAGAAGTTGGTCAACTGGGTGGCAAACTGGTTGACGGGCAGAAAACAGAGAGTGGTGGTAAATGATATACAGTCAGAAGCGATGCAAGTCACAAGTGGGGTACCTCAGGGATCAGTCCTGGGGCCAGTCCTCTTCAATATCTTCATTAGTGACATTGCAGATGGACTAGAGGGTAAGGCTTGTCTGTTTGGAGATGACACCAAGATCTGCAACAGAGTAGATGATCCAGATGAGGTGGGCAGAATGAGAAGAGATCTGGATAAACTAGCAAAATGGTCAGAACAGTGGCAACTGGGATTTAATGCAAAGAAGTGCAAGATCATGCACATAGGGAAGAGAAACCCTGAAGCCACCTATAGGCTGGGAGGAGAGTTGCTGGCAGTCACAAAGGAAGAAAGAGACTTGGGCATCATCACCGATGACCTGAAATCATCCAAGCAGACCACTAAAGCAGTAGGTAAGGCTAGGGGATGTTAGGGTGTATTAGTAGGGGTATCACAAGTCGTAAGAGGGAGGTAATAATCCCTCTTTACAAGACACTGGTTAGGCCCCATCTGGAGTACTGCGTGCAGTATTGGAGGCCACACCTTCACAAGGACATTAACCAAATTGAGGCAGTCCAGAGAAGGGCAACTAAAATGGTGCAGGGACTGCATCAGAAGGCATATGAGGACAGATTAACGGAGCTCAATATGTATACCTTTGAGCAAAGGAGGGAGAGAGGTGATATGATCGAAACATTCAAACACGTTAAGGGCATTAACAAGGTGAAAGAGACTAACATGTTTAAATATAAGAAAAATAGCAGGACAAGAGGACACAGCATGAGATTAGAAGGAGGCCAATTAAGGGAGAATATGAGGAAATTCTTTTTCACAGAAAGAGTGGTCAATGCATGGAACGGCCTACCTCAGGAAGTGGTGGCTATGAATACAGTGCAGGGCTTCAAACAGGCATGGGATAGGCATAAGGGAGCAATACAGATGAGTATGAATAGATAGGCCACTGACAGAGCAAAGGCTGATGGCACATTTACAAGGTAGAAAAAGAAATGGGCAGACTGGATGGGCCTTGCGGTCCTTATCTGCCATCAACCTCTATGTTTCTATCTTTCTATGTTTCACCCTGAACTATCCCTACTCCACACACCACTGTGCCCTATATCAAGTAATGAACCTCACCTCTCTTGACAATCGCAGACTGAACCACTGCGCCAAGATCCCGGCCAAGTATTGGTCACAGCATCTCCCCTCCTACCTCACCGATGCCACAACCAACCCCAGCACCCAAGCATACTCTCTCAGAAACTCAGACTCTAGGTCCCTAGCTGTCCCATACCGGTCTACTACCATTGGTCAGTCAGCATTCAGCTACCGCATTCCCACATTCTGGAACTCCCTCCTAGCTAACGTTCATCACTTCTCCACCCTCTCGCATTTTAAATCCATGTTCCAAGCCCATTTTACCCCTACCTGTGCTTGTGTCTAGGCGTTTCCCAGTCTCTAGTAGAATATCAGTGTATGTCTGCACTTAGTAATTGCAATTTTTTGGTACCTAACTATTGTTCTCTCGCATTATACTGTTTTTCATATGGTCCAATTTTGCTAGTGGCCTGCACTATGAATTTATTGCACTCATGCTGTATTAGCTGTGGCTACCTACTGATTCTCTGAACCTACTACTGTCTAGTAATCAGAACCAAATGTTAGTGTTCTCCCACTATGTATTCACTTGTTTACTGTCTTCAACTGTCTTCCTATGTTCCCCCCTCCCCCAGAACGCTTCTGAAATCGAGCAGTAAACTGCTCAGTATGCCTTTCCTGGTAAAACACTTCAATAAATAAATAAATAACCTTGTTTTTTACTGTATTGATCCCAACCATACTAAAATATAAATTTAATACCTACTTGAAGTGGTTTGAGATATTTTGCTCAGTTTCCGTATTTTGTTTGGTTTATTTGAAATAAGTTGTCAATTCTCCTTTTAACAATGATAGAGAATAGCTACTGAAAAGCAAAAATGGCTTGACTCCAGCTACAGCTCTCATCCCAGTTCCGAGCAAGTCACTATCTCTGCTTATCTAAATAGAACTACTTTCCTGAGTGGTGTGTCTTTCTGGGCACAACACAGTCCCTTTTGAGCTGGTTAGCTTCAATCCTTTAAATAATTTAATTACTGAAAAAAGTTCTTAAAATGGCTTTTGGTTTTCTAAAAGATGCATGAAAGGTAGTGTACTCTCATGCTTCTGGCAGCTCACCTGAGATTACCTGGAGTAACTGAGAGTAAATGCCAATCCATGTGTTTTAAGGGGACAGGTCATGTGACCTTTTTTGCTTGTTGGCTCAAAAGTTTAAATTCAAAAGTAAAATACATAAAATACATATTTCTGTAGTCTTTTGTATTTTATGTCAGATTTCTATTTTCCTTTTTCTCTTGTACTGATGCTGATTTTTACCTTTTTGTAGCTCCACAATATCTTCTATCTCCTCATTTTTTCCTGCGATCTCCGGGTATGTTAAAACATCACACTACAGTCTGCATACAACACACATTAAAAGAAAAATCATCAGCTTAGTTTGTCACATTTATCACAGTTACACAGTTATCACATTACTTTTAATACAAGTGATTAAAATAAACATCTGCAAGTATAATTACGTTGACGGTACTGATTTTCTTGTTTTAGTTATCAATAGGAAAACCGCAAATGTACTTTCTTTATTCAGTATGCAAGCTCTCTGATTCTTTTGGGTTGTACACTGGCCCGAGCCTCTAACTCTGACTCTAAACATTGTTTGGTGGAGGGTAGAGAAGAAACAAAAAGAATCAATAGTGGAGAGTTCTCTGGTCTAGTTCTTTTATCCCAGCTGCTGATACTTGGCCTCTGTTCTCTTGTTCTCATCTCCACTCAATGATCCTCGATTCAGCTTCTCTCCACCTGCAGTCTTGGACCTTGGACCATGTTTGCTGGCACTCAGCCCCCCATTGGAATCACTGCTGCTTCTGCACCAATGCAGGTTTCCCACTGCTGCACTCCTAGCATCTGTGAAGAAAGAACAGAGCCAGCAAGGTAGGCCAAGCTTCTGCAGCACAAGACAGCCTGGAAAGATATCTGAAGTTGTTTTTCTCTTCTTAACTTTAAACCACTATAGATTACAAAAGCTATAGTAATTTTAGCCTTATAGGCAGTGGTAGGATACCTTTTGCAAGCAAAAATATTGCTTTTCAGAGATCCTGCTATGGTAATTCCTCCTCAGTTGCGTAGCGTGCTGCTTTCCCTCCCTGTCCTTCTGTTCGAGGTCTAATATGAACAATACACCGACTCTTCAATTGAAGACATGTCTTGCTACTGAAACCAGCAACTGGAACAAAAAATCAGATGCCTGGGGCCATGTGGAGCATTGGAGGCACAGAGGGGCCTGCCAAAGTGAGGACAAGGAGGAGGAGGCAAGATGGTGGGAACAATCCTGCTCCAGAGTCAGCAAGGGGTCAAGCAACTGGTGGCAGCACCATAAGGGGGTGGAGGCATGGTAACCGCACACCCATTCTTGTGAGTATATTGTACATGGCATCTAGTTTGTATAATACCATAGTCAGTGTGCACAGATGCTGTAAGTATAGTGGTTCTATACATATGTGTACCACACATATACAGTGGGTTGTACAATGGAGGCCATCATGGTACTATTGCATTCCATATGTGCACTGGCTGTGGCAGTATACACCCTACTATATTCCCTTGGTACCTAGACACATCTACATTGAGCAGCTTGTCTGTGCATTGATGACTGGCTGTATCCATGCAAACCTATCTGCCAGATGCACCAGTATGCTACATGTAACATTATACTACATACATAGGGTCACATGGGACAACTTTCCTACAAAGGAGTTACACAGTGAACCCAATTATTGTCAGGTATGAGTGGAGGGGCATTGCTCCTGTCCCACTCCATGTGCATTTCTCATGCAGTTTCCATGAACATGGTATAGTGGTAGTGTAGCTATCACCAAGACACTAGAATACATCTGTGGGTGACTGCAGTGTTCATACACATACCCACCTGCATAGTGTCCTGTGTGTTGGAGATCACTGGTGTCCATTTTTAGCTTGTCCTTCAGAGCAGTGCAGAACATCTGGCCAGTTGTGTTTGCACTGCCCTGTTCCAGTTGTATGTGTTGCAGAGCATGTTCAGTGATAACCCAAATTGCTGCCATGTTCTATTTGTTTGGCTGGCACATGCTAAGTGTTATCAGTATGGCAGTGGCTGTGCTGTTCATGTTCTCTGGTGTTTGCTGTGCATTTCTGCACTCTGCTATATAGTCTGTGGTGTGGATCTGTGTGCAGGTGTGTTCAACTATCAGTGCTGCAATGCACAGTGTCACATTATAAGTGCGATGCTGGCTATGCCTGTTGTGGTTTTACCATGTCGCAGTGACAGCGGCTATGGAGACATCCCCAACAGCGACAGCCGCATTGCCGATTGTCGGCAATGCAGTGTCGGGGATGCCTCCTGTTTCCATCTGGGGGGCTGCACCCCCGCTCCCCCCCCCCAGTCTCTAGGATTCCAACTCCAAGTTGCAGGTAGACCAGGGTGGGGGGGGGTGAAACACCATGCGAGGCAATCCCCAGGCCATGTGGAGACCATCACAGTGACTGGCGGATTTTGGCCGAATCCTATCGCTGTGGTGGTCTTTGCCATCGGGGTTTCGATGTGGTGACAGTATACTGCCTGTTGCATCCAGCGTGTGACACTTCATGACCAACAGTGTCCATGTGGTAGTTATTAGGTACTGTGCACCAGGTGTTGGCACATGGTGTTTTGATCTCATAGTCTGCAGCATAGCACTGCAGTCATGTATGGTCATTCTGTGCCTCCCATGTCTGTTAGTCATTCCACATGCACTACATGTGTGTGTCACATCATGATTGTCCTATTGTAGTGTTTCTTGCAGTCCTGTGTTATTATATGCATGTGCTCAGCTGTTTCTGTCTGCATTACTCATATGCACAGCTATGCGGGCCATGTGTTCATCACATGTGTGATGTGTGCCTCATGGCTGTCCATGGTTGGTGTGATTCAGAGTGTTCATTAGTCACCCTCTCTGAGCACAAACTTTAACCCCTCTACACTGCCAACATGGTTACACAGCTGTATTATCACCAGTGGTTGTGTCACCATATGCACCCTATGTATATACACACTAGTGTCTGTGCGGACACTGTGAAGCATGGCCTCTGCATATGTGTTCTCAGCACAAATGGGGGTCTGTGTGTTATGAGGACTGGCTACTGCATATTTCTCAGTAGCAAGTCATCTTTCTGTTGCATGGATGTTGTACCACAGGCCCTCTGGGCTGGGGACATACTGCTGCAGAAAAACTCACAACAACTCCTGGGGCACTTAGCCCTGCTCATGGGGGCTGTGCACTCTGAGATTGTGAACACACAGGAGGAGCTTTTAGCAGGGCTGGGCCTGATGTATGTAGCTATCAGCACCATGATGCAGTGGAGGTGGAATAGCCTGTAAGGCTGCAGAGGAGGAGGCAGAGGAGAAGTAGGAAGACCAGGAATAGCAGGTAGGATTCTCCAGTTTTTGGAATTTTTTTTGTTTTGTTTTTTGTTCAGCTGTTTTGTGGGTGGCTTGTGGAATGGGCATTTATTTATTGTGTCCAACAGATTGCTGTAATATATGTTTTTTAGCTTTATTTGCAAGTCACACCACTGTATATTTGTTAGTAAAACTGTTTATTGTTCTATGTTCTGTGTCATTGTAGTCACTTGGCTGCCCCATGCACTTGACTGCTCCTTCAGATCCTGTCATCTTTCTATATTTTATGTTGCTGTACTGCATGGCCATCCAGGTGTGGCATGTCCAGACTGTAGCTGTCTCTGTCCATGCTGGTGTGCAAAACTCTGTTGTGTACTGGATCAGGCTAAGCATCATGTCATCAGCCATACCTGTGCTACAGTATGCTATGGGATGCTGTGCACTGGGGTCTGTTGAGCCTCATGTTATTGACCATTCCTGTGCTAAGCACTGGATTGCTATGCACTGTGGCCTGCTGAGCAAAATTTTATCATGTATAGCTGTGCTCTGCTCTGGATTGCTATATACTAGGGCCTGTTGGACTCTGTGGCATTTTCAAACATCTCTCCGGTGCTCTGTGTGGCTCTGTAAATGCTGCACCTTTAGTGTGTTTTGCTATTTTTAGCATTCTGTGTGCCACAACTGTGCACTGTACCTGCTGTGCATTTTGCCAGGTATGTTATCCATTTTGCAATCCTGCTATCAGACTGTGCTAGGCTAAATGTATCTCTGCATGGCGTTACCTGTTACTTGTACTGTATATGTAATTTTACTTTTTCACATTGGATTGTGTAGCTTTGGAAATGGGATCTTTTAATAGTTTTGATCAATAAATGACTAGCTAATGAAAGGGACTGGTGAGTAGAGATGGGCAAAAGGGATAAAATTCACTTTGAAAATTAATTTTCGAAATTCGCAAAGTGTGAAATGCCAATGTTGTGAAGGTTTTACAAAGTGGAGTTTCCTTTTTTCTAGGCAAATTAACTTAAATTCAGTTAACATCATCTAACTTCACCTTAACTTCATCTTAACTTTGCCACTTTTCTAGGTGAAGTTAAACAAAGTTACAAATGTTGCAACTTCACCGGAACTTTGCCGGCAAAGTAAAACTTTGCAACATCTCTACTGGTGAGGGACATACCTCAGGAATGGCAGAGTCTCCAGACCAACAGCCAAAGCACTGAATGAGCCTAGCTACATTTTCCGTTGCTGTACTTCTTGGTTAGGCATCATTCAGTATAGGTGAATGCAGTGGAAAGATCAACAAAAGCACATTGCCTTGATTGTATCCACACTGCAGATGGAACAGCTTCTGGAAAATTATTGCTGCTTAAACTGTTGTTGAGACTAGCTCCTTTGGTGGTCTCAAAAACAGTTTTCAAAAAAACCCTCTGCAAGTGCAGTTTTATAAACACTAACCATTATTATAAAAAGGGTCTGAGAAATGGAGCTGTCTGATTGGCTGCAAACTTTCTAACAGCCTTATGTTAATCTTTTATTAACATACATGTAGAGCTTAGCCGTATACTGAACAAGGTTTAACACTGTTTAAAAACATTTTTATTATAATAGCAATAAGGCACTCCCAGGGATTATGTTAATGGTCAATTAATCACCCTATAGAGGCATGTGGCACTCGGCTACACCTCGTGCCACTGTACACCCCTAGAAGGTGATTAACAGACCATTAACATAACCCTTGGTCATGCCTTATTACTTAACAAGCACAATATTAACATGGATTAGCTTAGCTAAACTGGGTTGAGCAGTGAAATATGGACAGGGACCTTTTGTCTACAACAGCAACTCATATTTATTTTTCCGTGTACTATGACACATCATCACAGTGAAAAAGGCTGGGAACTTATTTTTAACCGAAAGGTTTTGCTGTTGGTCCCCTTGGAGACTTGGGCCCCAGAACACTGACCTTCTGTTTTCTCCTTCATGCAGCCATACCAGTAATACAGTAAATACTGTTTAACATAGGGGTGATGGAGTTTTCTCACTCCAGAGACATCCTATTGGCAGCCCTTGTAGGGCCTTCTTAGAATAGGTCTTTAGAACAGCAAAGATTTTTTACTTATATTTCCTAAATGCTAAACATCAACAGCCAGCCACTTAGTTAATATATGTAGTTTCAGCAATAATTATATGAATAATAGTCTTTACAGAATAATTTGCATTTTCTTTTCATGCACAGTTTTTCCCAAACTGTTTCAAAAGCAATGAGTTAGACTGGTACTGAATTGACTGAATTGTGTAATAAAACCCATTCCACTTTTCCTCACCCACACATTGCCATGGGCAATTATCTGAACAAGTTTTATGTGAAGGGGAATGTAGACCAGAAGGGAACTTAGTGTAATGTAAAGTTAAAGCTGCTTATAGAGGACTCGTTCGTGAACAGACATTCAGCCCGTTATATAGGACGGTCGATTTAACCAAAAAGTCAGTTCCCCCACTGGCCCATTGCCCACTTATCCCATCCTCCTTTGAATGTCTCCCTCACCATCAATGATCGCAATCACTTTGCACTGCTGGCTGATACAGTGAAAGTCAATTCCCCCGCTGGCCCATAGCCCACTTACTCCACCTTCCCCTGAATGTTTCCCTCACCATCGCGATTACTGTTTATTTAAAAAAAAAATCAGCAAACTGCTGTTTATTACCTTCATCTCAGCTGGGTTAAAAGAGGTTGCATCCTAGATGTTTGGAGGAGCAATCTACATTCTACACTGAACTCACAGCTGGCATCAGAACTGCACTTGCATGACAGGACCTCCCCGACTGCTGCATCTGACACGAATCAATTCCCCTGCTGAGACAAGCCTGCTTTCAACCTGTGACGGCTGATGGTTAAATGTTCAGATTTGTTGTGAGTTTCTTGGTGCAGTGCAGCTCAAGTCCATTTCTCCTGCTGGAATTAATGAAATTCAGGTGATAAAGAAGGTGGACAATGTCTGCTATAAGTCCAATATTGTACTCTGCATGTATGTGAATGGGCAAATGGAAAACACTTTTTGCCTGAATAATCCAACCACTCATAATAGCCATGGGCGTTATAAGTGGCTTGACTGTACTACCTAAAGGAATGCACACCCTGACAGTACAGCATCCACTGGTACTGTACTGTGGTGCTGGTGTTTGGGGTATGAGCCCATGTTCCTGTGATGGAGTGGAAGGGAGTGTGGCAAGAATCCATGACTTTCTGGTCCAGAGGGGAATTTGCTTCTAGCTGAGTCATGCTGACTCCTAATGACTATGAAGTCATTTTTTAAAATGTATGCCATGCGCTAACATTGGTATTTGTGAAGGGAAGGGGGCTTGACGGTGTTTGAGACATCTAATCTATTTTCATGTTTCAAACTTAAAGGGACACTGTCAACCTTTTTTATATCATATTACTTCTAGGTAAAACCCCACATTTTATGAATGCTTACGTTCTCTAAAATGCATTGATGTTGCTGGTTGTTTAATCTGTCTCCTTGCTTATTAGAACTGAAATGCATGGGACTGTATAGTTATACACAGCCTTCTTTTGCTCCAAATTGTTTACCTAAGCTTACTGCATACTTTCTGAACATTAGAAACACCCTCAAACAGTGCAGCCTCTCATGATACAATAGTCTCATCTACTCCCACTGCATAATGAGTAGCTAGATAGTGCTGGGGGTGTTCCTGAGTCCAGGAAAGATACAGTTGTAGCTGGTCAAGAAATTTAAACAAACATATTTTGGTGTGCTAACACCAGTATGGTTGACACTCATTTTTTCTATTTTCTATTTTTTGAAAGGAAAAAGGAGTCTCAATCAAACAACCAGCTACATCAGCAGTCTCTATAGAATGAGAACAACCATACAATGTGTTTTTTAAACTAAGGACACTTTGAGGCCGAAGGGGGTTGACAGTGTCCCTTTAAACACTTTTTCATTTGAAAATTGTCCCATGCTCCATATTGATGTGATCACACCAAAACACAAGGCCTTATTCAGTTATACTGTGTGCTGCTGGCAAAATGCAGTGTCATCATCTCATTGCATTCTTACTGTGCTATTAAATTAAATTCATAAAAATGAAATATTATTTTTATGTTTAATAGTGTTCTCTGGTATTTCAAATTCGAATTTTTCTGATGCTCTCGAAAAAGTTTTCAAGGATGTCTTCTGGTACAAGTACATTCTTAAATATATGGAAGCATCATTAGAATTATGATTTATCCTAGTATGTCATGTCCAGCTAAGAATATATACAGGGTGGTAGCAAATAAATAGCTCCCACGGTTGTAGCAGTTGATATCATTCAAGGCACTTTACCTAAAAATCTGTCTGTCTTTGGTTACACTGTTTATTTTATGTTGAAGTCCTTGCCATTCTGCATGCGCTTTTGAATTGTTTGAATAGCATTCTTGAACGTTTTATTTTTTATTAGGATGTTTCAATTATTTTTGTCCTGACCTGACCACCTCTGAAACTGCAACTTTGAAAGTAGATATAACCAAAAGAAACATGGCAACCCCTACATTATTTCTGTTTCTATAGTTATTACCACATTCTACATCTATCAAACAAGTTTTATGAAAATGTCATGGGTTTGAAATGGTTTTATGTATAAAAACATGCACATAGTTCCCCTTTTTTGGGGAATATCAGTTCAAGACGGTGTCATAGTAGTGGTAATTTACTTTATCATTTTGTATTTGTGGAAAAAATGATATATTCTTGTTTTACTTTTTCTTTCACACCACTGTTGACATCTAAACTATTGATGTTATAACCACATACAACAATTAACTCCCTTAAAGAATTTTTCCAGAAGGAGAGATGAAGTCTCACCAATGTAACTTAAAACAACCATGGCAACTAATGCTTTTTATTGTGGATATTAAATGTTTGGATGACCATCATGTACTGACCAAAAAAAAATATGACTTTAATATTGGGTTGCTGAAACGCCAGTGAACATCCTTAAAATAGACTTAGATTGTTTCAAGCACTGTCAACTAAATCTATTCAGCTTAAAAGGTTCAGCACTGACAGGGGAGGGTTACTTTGCCCCACTGACTTCATGCTTTGCAACATCATTTTATTCATGTTTGCTATAGTCTTCTGTCATGTTAAGCAAATGATAAATGATGAGTCTGATGTTCAGTTGCAATTATGGGCACAAACTTACTACAAAAGATTTGTTTTTTTACTGCCCGTAGGTGAGTTTAAAAAAAAATGAGGACCTGTGTTTTGATTGAAACAAATGTTGTGACAGTGGGCCATTGCAAGGCAATTTTGTTACGAAGCATAGAAATCTGTTATACTGTACCCTTTTGTTTAAGGTTCAAGTCATACTTTTATTAAACTGTTAACCAGTGCTTGCAAATGAAGGCAGTGCCAGTGCAAATTGTCCTTTTGTATTTTTAATATGGGGTGGTAGGTTCTATATCATAACAGCAAAAATTTTACCGTGACTTGCAAAAGAGTGAGTACATCTTGCCAAATACCAAACTGGCATAACACACACCAGAGCAAACACAAATTTGGTGCACATTAATATTAATGTTTAATGTGGGAGGCTGTGCCCCATGCACCTCCACAAGATTTATCTAGCTCTGTGCATCAAAAATCAGCCACACACCACACAACAGTCTCAAAGCTAATTGCAGCAGGAATCCGATTCAAAGTGAATCCTGTTGAGCTGCAAGTCTTTCTGCAAGGGTCATGGAAGTTATTTGACTCATCAGACCGGGAAGCACTTGAGATGAAGGTGCTGCTCCCTGATCTTTTTTAGGACTGATGACTTGCTGCTGTATTTCTTGCTATATCTTCTCTCTACCAGGTGGATTGAGACTTAACTGGATCTTTTTATCTGGTTTCCCTTTTCTGGTAACTTTTCATTTCCCCTGTGTGGATATATGGCTCTACTTGATCCCTACACTTAGACTTTCTGGAAACTGTTGGCAAAACTCTGTCTGATTGCCCTATAGAATCATTTGTTCAGCTATTTGGTTTTGCTCATCTTACACTTATTTTTTAGCCAACAAGAATTAACCAGCTATTTACCTACTACATACTCTTTTGGATCCATTTTTCTACTGTGCACTATACAGGGGCCCTCTTCTCAGCACCTACAAATAACTGATTTAGCTTGGCTGTACCCTCCATTTAATTTTTGCCACATCATACTATGTCTTCCATCCATCGTAAGGCTTGGGTCTGCTGTGTACTTTCATGTAAGGCTCTTCTTTGTAGGTGCCTTCAACTCATGAGAAAACATGAAACATAGAAAAATAGACTTTGATTTCAGATAAGGACTGCCTGGTCCACCCAGTCTGCTCATTTCCCTACCTATTGGACAAGCTGCAGAGCCTAGTTAACCAACAGCCTACCTCTTCCTAACCCCCACCAGAATTGCCTTATGTCTGTCTCATGCATTCTTGAATTCCCCCACTCTTTTTGACCCTATGACCTCCTCAGGAAGGCTGATCCATGCATCCACCACCTTCTGCATGAAAAAATACTTCCTCACCTTGCCCTTGAGCCATCCCCCCTCTATCTTCAAATTGCGCCCGTTGTTCTTGCACATCTCTTTTTCTGAAAGATGCTATCCTTTTGGACTTTGTTGATCTCCTTGAGGTACTTGAAAGTTTTTTTCATGTCCCTCCTCTCCTTCCTTTCCTTGAGGGTATACATATTAAGCTTCTTTAGTCTCTCTTCGTATGGCTTCTGGTGCAGATGCTGCACCATTTTAGTTGCCTTCCTCTGGACTGCCTCCATCCTGTCTATGTCCTTGTGGAGATGAGGTCTCCAGAACTGCATGCAGTACTCCAGATAGAGTCTCACAAACTGTCTGTACAGAGGGAAAACAACTTCCTGTTTTCTACTGGTGATAACTCTCCCTATACATCCCAGTATCCCCCCAGCCCTCCTTATTGCCTTCTCACATTGCTTGCTTACCTTTAGGTCATCTGATATGACTACCTCAGGTCCCTTTCCATTGTTGTTGTTGTTAGTACCTCCCCAACCCCCCACTGTGTACTCTTTCCCTGGGTTTTTGTTTCCCAGGTGCATTACTTTGCAATTCTTTGCATTGAGTTTAAGCTGCTATACTTTAGACCATTCCTCCAACCTTGCCAAGTTCCTTCTCATCCTTTCCACCCCCCTTTGTGTATCAACCCTGTTGCAGATCTTTGTGTCATCTGCAAAGAGGCATACTTTTCCTTCCATTTCCTCTGCAGTGTCACTTATAAAGACATTAAAAAAGGATTGGTCCCAGTACTGAACCTTGTGGTACCCCTCTAGTAACCTCCCTTTCTTCAGAGACAACTCCATTTACTATTACCCTTTGTGTCCTGATGGACCAGATTGTCTGTGTAGTTAGCTCTTATGGGACTACTGAGAAATTCCGCCATCTAAATGTGTATCTGCCCTGCAGGATCATTTCATTGGACTGCTCAGATTTATGTTTTGTATGATTACATTGTAGCCAATAGGACACACCCTGTATTTTTTGTCTATATTGCATTTAATTTTGAGATGCCTTAATCCTTGGAAATGTTTTCTGTTTTTTTTTTCTAGTTATACTGCCTAAAACAACCTATAGATTTTATATCTTACCCAGAACTTTAGGGGATTTTAAGTTTCTCCTTGCTTACATGCTGCATGCGACTTACCCCAGTACTTGAGAGACTTTCCGCAGCCTTTACCTGTACTGGACTTATGGCAGTATAAACTTTTATTTTTATGAATGTAGCTTGGACTCATGCTCCCATTAAGAGAAGCCTATGGACTGAGTTATGATTATATATACAAGATATGGGCAGCATTTTTTTTAATCCTGTTTTATTGGTATGGTCTGGGAATTATTGTCTACATTCGGAGGAAGTTCTACTAGTGTAGTACTTTGGGGATTCCACTCACATTCATCATTCAGCTGCAATGGATATATTATATATTGGGCTATGGGTACGTTCTTTTACTTATTGAATATACTTTATTGTGCTTGCCTTTTATTATTTGAAATGATTTGTTCATTTAGATTAAATACTTCAGTAGTTTGATGTCTAGTCTAGATTGATTAGATAGACAGTATAGCTTATAGTTAATAATTCTAATTCTTACTATAAAATGTAGCTGTTTTTTCAAGGGGGAGTGGGAGGTTCTGTGGGGGGGCACTTTTGTATGCTGTGGGTCATCACTCACCAGGTGATTTGTGTGCTGTTGGGATTGGGTGCGGGATATTGGTTGTTACTTAAGCAAGGGCTTTCTTGGGGTTACTCATTTTTTAATCTGTTAGGAAGTTGCCTCGTACTCTTATTGAAACTGACTTTGCTTAGATTACTGATCTGGTATTTAACCTTACTCCTACTTCAGAGTTCTGTGTTTCATGGTGCAACAGCTGTTATGATATGGGGAGAAGGGGGTTGGATAGTCTATGGTGGCAGAAGGGGAGCTTGTTTCAGTTTCTGTCTCTACATAGGGGTGTGTTTACTAAGGTTTTTTGTGGTGGGGGTGGGCCTACTCTGGAGGGACTTTTTTCTGTCTTAATTATTGTTGGCCTTTATATTTGCTGGGAGAAGAATCATGGCTATCAACACAGCTTAGACAGAAATAATGTTTCAGGGGTATCATTTTTGCTCTTAGAATATTAAAGGTACCCAATCCCCAGCCAAATGGTCTAAAATATTACTTAATTTGAACAGGCTATAGGTAGATATTGGGATTCTTCAGGAAACCCACTTACCCTCTGCCCAGCTGTCCTTATTACGGAGATCCTTGGTGGGGAAAGTCTTTGGTGTGGGGGTGCATACTCGTTGATGGAGGGTGGTAGTTTTGGTAGCTAGGAGGGTTCCTTTTCGTATGTTGCAAGAAATTGCAGACCCACAACGTAGATATCTGTTACTTAGTGCCCTATTGGGGCACAAAGAAGTTGTCTTGGGAGTTGTATATGGACCCACGATGGAAGACTCTAGTTTCTT
The DNA here is from genome assembly GCA_016271365.2 of Neoceratodus forsteri. Classification (NCBI taxonomy): domain Eukaryota; kingdom Metazoa; phylum Chordata; order Ceratodontiformes; family Ceratodontidae; genus Neoceratodus; species Neoceratodus forsteri. Next base: position 1,265,784,773 of record CM028129.1, read on the forward strand.
CATGATTACTTTGAACTTGTTGATCCCTTGGGTTTCTCTCCCTATTTTGCTTGCAGGAGATTGGAACACGGTCATCTGTAATTAACTGGATAGGTCTGGGGTGCATTGTCAGAGCTTGACACTGGGCCAGCTGGCACTGCGGGAGTTAATGGACTCTGCAGGGCTAGTAGACCCATGGAGAGTTCTGAACCCATCTCAGTATGAATATTGCTTTCATTCAATACCAGATAATTATTTTTTGAGCATAGATTTCTTTTCACTGGGGATTAAGCACCATTCAGGAATTTGCCTTTGTTACTATGGCGTAAAAGTTGCTTCGGATCATCTTTCAGTTCTTATTCATCTGAGGTTTTCTATTTCCTTAGATGTTGACAAGTCCTGGAGGTTAAATAAACAGCTTCTGAAATCCCCCTAAATTTTAGACCATATTAACAAGTTTGTTACTTGGTTTTTGGAAATTAATTCCCCTCTATGCCCAGGCAGGAAGTGTTTTAGAAACATAGAAACAATCCGGCATGGTGGCACTGAGGGTTGAGGTACTGGATGCCACACCTCACTCCACGCTGGTGACCCAGGTTCGGGAGTGGACTCGGGTTGCTGGTGGGTCAGCCGGGGGGAGTTAGGCTTGAGAATCCCACGACGGCGCGCCTACTCTGGGGAGGGTTGAGGCTATAGCCCAAACACTTGCCTGACTCCGAGCGGAGGCTTGGAGTATTGCAAGCCCCTAACATCAGGGGCATGGGCGGCCACTATACAGCGTGATATCAGCACTTGACGCCTTGATGTTGGGGGGCCCTACGCTGTAAAGGGTGGGGAGAAAATGGAGAAAAATGCCTGCGATCGCTGGGAAGACAGAGCCCCCAGAGATGTACCCTCTATGTGCCTTTGCCTGCCCAATGGCCCCCGGACTGATGAAAGTTGATTGATGGGGTAAGGGGGCTCTGCCCCATCCCCGCTCGAGGGGTAAGCCAAAGCTCCATGGGAACTAGTGGGGTCATTCGGGCAGGGTGGAGGGTAGACAGATGTCTGCCTTGGGGCTCCTGAGAGGTCACGGATGGCAGGCTGGAAAAGGCCGATTAATAGCTATTTCAAAAAAAAAAAAAGAAACATAGAAATAAAGACTTTGATGGCAGATAAGGACTGCTTGGCACACCTAGTTTTCCCATTTCCTACCTATTGGATAAGTTGCAGATTCTAGTTACCTAACATCCTACCACTCACTAAAATTGTCTTATGTCTGTCCCATGCATTCTTGAATTCCCCCACTGTTTTTGACCCCACAACCTCCTCAGGAAGGTGGTTCCATTCATCCATCACCCTATCTATGAAAAGTACTTCCTTAATGTTGCCCCTGAGCCGTATCCCCTCTATCTTCAAATTGTGCCGCCTTGTTCTTGTACATCTCTTTTTCTTAAAGATGCTCCCATCTTGGACTTTGTTGATTCCCCTGAGGTACTTGAAAGTTTCCATCATGTCCCCCATCTCCCTCCTTTCCTCAAGGGTATACATATAAAGCACTTTTAGTCTCTCTTCATATGACTTTTGTTGCAGACCCTGCACCATTTTAGTTGCCCTCCTCTGGACTACCTCCATCCTGTCTATGTCCCTGCGGAAATGACGTCTCCAGAACTGTATGAAGTACTCCAGATGAGGTCTCACCAACTGTCTGTACAGAAGGATAACAACTTCCCATTTTCTACTGGTGATGCCTCTCCCAGTACATCTTAGTATCCCCCCAGCCCTCTTTACTGCCTTCTCACATTGCTTACCTACCTTAAGGTCATTTGATATGATTACCCCCAGGTCTGTTTCCATTTGTGTTGTTGTTAGTACCTCCCCCCCATTGTGTACTCTTCCCCTGGGATTTTGTTTCCCAGGTGCATTATTTTGAACTTTTTGCATTGAATCTAAGCTGCCATATTTCTGACCATTCCTTCAATCTTGCCAAGTCCCTTCTCATCCTTTGCACCCCTTCTTGTGTAGCAACCCTGTTGCAGATTTTTGTGTCATCTGCAAAGAGGCATACTTTGTCTTCTAGACCCTCTGCAATGTCACCTATAAAGACATTAAAGAGGACCTGTCCCAATACGGAACCCTGACGTACCTCGTAGTAACCCCCCTTTCTTCAGAGTGTACTCTGTTTACAATTACCTTCTGGGTCCTGTTGTCCAGCCAGCTTGTTACCCAGGCTACCACCCTGGGACCCACTCCCATGCTGGCTAACTTGTTTATTAATCTTTTGTGTGGGACTGTGTCAAATGCCTTGCTAAAGTCTAGGTAGGCCATATCCACATTGCCTCCCTGGTCAATTACTTTGGTTACCCAATCAAAGAAATCAATTAGATTTGTGTGACATGACCTTCCTGCTGTGAATCCATGCTGCATTGGGTCCTGTGCCCCACTGGCCTCTAGGTACTCAACAATTCTTTCTTTCAGAAGTGATTCCATTATTTTCCCTACCACTGAGGTCAAGCTAACAGGTGTGTAGTTTCCTGCATCTGCCTTGCTCCCACATTTGTGAAGAGGAATTACATCCACCCTCCTCCAATCCTCTGGTACCACACCATCCTCCTATGATTTGTTAAAAAGGGTAGTCAGTGGTGTCACTAATTCTCCCCATAGTTCTTTCAGAATTTTGGGGTGAATCCCAACAGGCCCCATTGCTTTGAGTTTTAGAAGTTCCTTCATGACCCTTTCTTCTGTGAATGGACTGGTCTTGACCCCCCTCTCCAGAGTGCTTTTATTGTTTGGTTTAGGTACCTCCTTCTCTTCTTCTTTTGTGACTACTGAGCAAAAATATTTGTTCAGTATCTCTGCCTTTTCACAGTCACCCTCTGCCCACCCCCTCCCCTTTTTTAAGCCTCACTATCCCTCCCTTGGTCTTCCTTTGCTCCTGATGTACCTATAAAAGGTTTTATTGCCCTTCTTAACTGAGTTGGTTATCTTTTCCTCGGTTTGGGCTTTCACTATTCTGACTACCTTCCCTGCTTCCTTCTGCTTTAACTGATACAGTTCTCTGTCCTGCTCCTTCTGTGATTCCTTGTACTTTCTGAATGCTGTATTTTTTCTCCCTAACCTTCCTTGCCACCTCCTTTGAGAACCATAGTGTTTTTTTACTTCACTTTGTTTTGTTTATTTGCTTCACACAAAGGCTTGTTGCCTCTGTGATGGCAGCTTTGATTATTCCCCTTTGCTGTTCCACCCCTCCTTCCTGCCCATTTGCTAGTGCATTCCTTAGGCACTCACCCTTTTGGCAAAGTCAGCCCTCCTAAAGTCCAAAACCTTTGCCTCTGTATGGCTTGACTCTACTGCTGTGTTTATCATGAACCATACTGCTCGGTGGTCGCTAGTTCCCAGATGGCTACTCACTTCTAAATCTGTGATCCTCTCTCCATTTCCATTTGAGAGTACCAGGTCTAAGACTGCTCCCTCCTGAGTAGGTTCCAATACTAGCTGTCTAAGGCATGCCCCCTGCAGGGCATCGAGAATGACCCCGCTCTTTGATGTGGCTGCAGCAAATGCACTCCAGTTAACATCTGGCATATTCAGGTCCCCCATCAACAATATCTCTCCTTTTTCTGCCATTCTAAATATACCTTCTATCATTTCATTGTCCATTTCCTCCCCCTGAGATGGGGGTCTCTATACAGCCCCTGTGCAGATTGTGGTGCCATTGCCTGTCTCCAAGATGACACACAGTGCCTCCTCCCTTCCCCATTTACCCTTTCCATATGTTGCTTTGATTCCTTCCCTTATGTAGAGAGCTACTCCTCCTCCTCTTTTACTCTCCCTGTCCCTCCTGTAGATAGTGTACCCTGGTATGTTTACATCCCAGTTATGGTTCTGTGTGTACCATGTTTCTGAAACTGCCATGATATCCAGATGTTTCTCTTCCATCAAGTCCACTAGTTCAGGAAGCTTGTTACCCAGACTTTGGGCATTGGTACTCATTACTCCCCATTTTTTGATGGCTTTACCTCTTGTATCCCCATCCCTGCCCTTACTGACTTTGCCATCTCCATTTACCCCTATCCTGCTCCCTATTGACCTTTCTACCTTGGTGTTTACCATGCTAACTTCCCTGTTTTGTAGGGGGAGGCTGGGAATTCCCTACTTCTTATCAGTGCCTCCCCCCCTTAGCTAGTTTAAAAGCTTGCCAATGAAGCATTTAAACTGATCACCCAGGAGACTGGTTCCCTTCCTGGAGAGCTGTGGATCATCGTGCCAGTGTAGGCGGGTATCCTTCCAGGTGGAGCCCCAGTCCCCAGTGATGCCAAAACCCTGTGCTCCACACTAGTTTTTCAACCATTCATTGAGTCGCATGGTGCGGAGTACCCATGCCTCACCCATACCATAGACAGGCAGCACCTCTGAGAAGGATACTGTATGAGCTACTTGTCCAAGGGCCCTCCCCAACTTCACAAACTCCTCTTGCACTGCTGTAATCCCACACCAAGCCAAGTCATTTGTCTCTAGGTGGACAGTGACATTCAGCTCTGTCTCCCCTGCAGCTGCTCTCGTGATTCTGAGAATTCACTTCCTGTCCCTCCAAGTCATGGCATCAGGCAGGCACCATACTTCAATTTCCCCAACCCTCCAGTTCTATCCCCCTAATAACTAAGTCCCCCACCAGAAGCTGCTTCCTTTCCCTGTGGTATCCTGTGACACCTTCCTGTGGGCCTCCCTTGTGAGGATTGCCAGCAACCTCCTTGATCTCCACTGTGGGTGCCTCTACAGGGGAACTATGCTCCACCAGAATTTTGTATGGATTGTGGAGCGGTACAACTGAAGGGATGCACCTCTGTTCCACCACCCTCATCCCCCCTGAGCCACTGTGGTTCTACCACTGCTCTTTCTTGGCAACTCCTGAGGTAGAGGTGGTGGCCCTGGTGTTCCCCAGATGGGGGAAGTTTCCCTACTCCTGTCAAGTTTGTTTCTGAAGATGGGCAACCTCCTCCCTCAGAACAGAGAGTTGCCTGCAAATAGGGCAGCATCTCGGCCTCCAGAAAGTTTCCTGAAAGACTGCTGCCCCACAGCCAGTGCATTGCACTACTCCCCAAATGTCTGTCTTCTTTCCTGTTTATCTTGTTTAAGATGTTTTTTTATATATAGTTTGTGTGTGCGCTTTTACCATCAATGCAGTGTCCTGTGCTGGAAAGGATATGACAGTTGGATGCCCCTTGCCCTTTTGAGGAAATGATGTCAAAACCTGTGGTATAAAGGAAATGATACCCGGGGAGATGAGGGGCAGGGAGGTTGGGCCAGAAACAATCAGCTATAAGCTCTGCCCCACCACTACAATGAGTGTTGACCTTCCTTTCAGCAAGACAACTTGCACAGCAATTTAACAAAGAAAATACCCAGCAAAACAAATGATCAGAGAAAAATCAAGCAGTTCAGCCCAACACAGGTAAGCCTCCCCTGACCCAACACAATCTGGTGTTGTGTGCTCTGAAAAGCAATCAGGGGAACACAGCTTCCACCACCCGAGGCTCTGTCTGTGTTCAAATACACAAACTGCAGGCTTTGCTATGACAACTCCTCAGCCACCAGTAAATTATTAAAAAATAGTTTGATGCAAACTGTCACAAAATACTAGTAGACAATCTGGCTACCCACAATGGAAAACCAAATATGCAGTGTTTCAATCCTTCTGAAGTTACTCACAAGAGAAACAGTTTTGAAACCTCCTTCTTGATTAAAAACTAAACACAAAGCAATACCAAGTTTAAGCGTTAAAGTAAGGTACACCTCCCTCAGATTTGAGCAAGAGTGAGATTTGTTGCAGATTTCTAGTCCAATATAGTGTCTCCCACACAGCTCTCAGTTGTTTCAAAGCAGCAACTTGTTCCAACTCCAAGAAGATGGCCTTCACGCAATACTAAGTGTAAGAGTTAAAATAAGGTGCACCTCCCTCAGATTTGAGCAAGAGTGAGATTTGTTGCAGATTTCTAGTGCAATATAATGTCTCCCACATAGTTCTCAGTTGTTTCAAAGCATCAACTTGTTCCTACTCCAAGAAGATGGACCTTAAAATGTGCCCTTTGAGAGGAACTGATTTGTCTGTCCTCAAAGTGCAAAAAGCAAAGAACACAGGAGTCATCATTACTTCTAGACCAAATTAGGCAGCTTAAATGTCAACTCTCATCCTCTCCTCCCAAATATGTTTGGCAATGCTTAGAGCTTCTTATTGTCAAATATAATAAACTTTTTAGTTAGTGTGGTGAACATCTCTTATTACACACCAGAGTCCATTATTTTGATCAGGGTGAGAGGGCGGGCAAGCTCCTTGCTTTGCATTTGAGGACCCAGATGGCAGATCAAGGAGCTTGCCTGCTCTCTCACCCTGATCAAAATAATGGAATCTGGTACATAATAAGAGATGTTCACCACACTAACTCAAAAGTTTATTATATTTGACAGTAAGAAGCTCCAAAGATGTTTGGCAATGCTTAGAGCTTCTTATTGTCAAATATAATAAACTTTTGAGTTAGTGTGGTGAACATCTCTTATTACGTACCAGAGTCCATTATTTTGATTAGGATGAGAGGGCGGGCATGCTCCTTGCTTTTCGTTTGAGGACCCAGATGGCAGATCAAATTATTTCATCTACCAAGTCGGACTCTGGCCAGCTGGTTACTTCACCCCCTAATATCACAGCCAATTTCACAGATTATTACCAAACTTTATATGCCCCCACAGTAGAACCTTCTTGTTCTCTATGGTTCGAGTCCTTCCTTCAATGTATCGAATTGCTAAGTTTGTCAGAAACTCAGGCTGAGTATTTGAAATCCACACTAACCTTGCACAAGATTGAAGATGCTATTGACTCCCTACCTTTAGACAAAGCACCAGGGCCAGATGGATATACCCTTAACTTTTATAAGAAGTTCAAAAGCCTACAGGTGCCTGTACTACTGAGTACCTTCGATTACATCTTTCTACACAGTACCTCAGACACCTCCTTAACTGAGGCCCTTATTGTAGGCTTTCTGAATCTTGGGAAAGACCCTTTAAAAGTTACTAGTTACATACCCATATCAATCATTAATTTGGATTGTAAAATACTTGCTAAAATATTGGGCATCTGATTAAACAAGGTATGGGGTTCTTTAATCAGTAAAGAGCAGGTTGACTTTGTGCTGGGGAGACTCTCTGCAGACCATCTTTGGAAGTTAGTGCATTTTCTTCCTGCATCCAGGGAATCCTTCACCCCTACTGTGTTGGTCTCCCTGGATGTGGAGAAAGCTTTTGCTAGGATCTCCTGGGAATATTTGTTTAGACTTCTTCCTATGTATTGCTTCCCATTGGAGTTTATTAATCGGATTAAAGTTTTATATTCTCAACCAATAGCCTGAGTTCTGTGCAGTGGGGTCTGGTCAGATTTGATCTGTCTTAGGCAGGGGTCATCCCCCCTTCTTTTTAATATTTTCTTGGAACCTTTGACCAGGAAAATCAATGCCACTCCACAAATTTAGGGTATTCCAACTGGGCTGCAACAGTGTAAGTTATCAGTTTGCACAGATGATATTTTATTGCATTTACTCCAGCCAGAGATCACCCTGTCTGCTGCCCTACAGATAATTCAACAATCTGGTAAATTTTCAAATTACAAACTTAACCTGAATAAAACTGAAATAATGCTACTGAATGCTCAGATGACTAAGGTGAGTTTGGACCATCTAGGGCTGGTATGGGTTCAGGATGGTATTCAGTGATATGGCAATTCAAACTGAGTGACTCAATATGAGTGAACTCAGTTTGATCACCTGTGTATAGCGTGAGCATGGAAGGATGATGAATGAAGAAAGAGTGAGTGCAGGGGAGCAATAACAGTGATAAGAGAGTTAGTGCAATGGTAGGAGGGGGATGATGTAGTAGAGGATATGGGAGGTAGTTTGGCAGCTGGCCATCTGGTGTGGTGTTGGAGGTATATTGCTGTAGTGCAGGAGGTACTGGGTTCTTGGCTGGCGAGGGTGAATATGTTTTTGTGATTTTGTAGTTGTCACTTAGTGCTCTTTTTTCTTTTGGCTGCCATTCCCCGATCCCTGCATGTGTGCTCCGCAGTCCTCCATCCCTTGTTCTGATTATTTGAGCCCCCCCAAAATAGTCCCTTCCTGAGTTGTCCCCTTACCCCAGTGTCAGGTCCTCCTCAGAGTTGATTATAATTAGTTAGGAGTGTAAGGGTGTGATGCTCCCCACATAGGGGGCATGGGGGGCACAGCCCCCTGCATGAAACTTTCATATATTCATCCCAGTGACTTTGTTGAGACTGTCACTCATTGTGTTTTCTGTGTAGTGTACAGCAGCTGTATGAGTCTTTGGCAAGGTGCATTTGCTGTCATAACAGGTGCTGTTTAATTTTCATCATTATGACATGGAATCGTTAAGGATAAACTTGAATATCTAGGAGTGTATATTAGTGTCTCTCTCATTAAAAATGAAACATTATAATCTGGATTTGTTATTTGACCAAATTAAGCTTGACTTGTTCATTGGAACCTCCTTCCCATTTTCTTCAGGGGATGGGTAAAAATATTAAAAATGAACTTGCCACCCTGTGTTCTATATCCCCTCATTATGCTTACTCAAGTTATTCCACAAAAAATAATTTAATGGTCTGCATAGAATTTTGTTTTATTTCCTTTGCAGGGCAAACCACCTAGGAGGGCATTTGCAAAAGTGCTGGCTCCCAAAAATATCAGCAGTCTTTGCCTTCCTGATTTTTATTTATATTATTTAGCTATCCATAGTACACACTACCTCCAGTGGTACAGAAACCCCTTAGATGATTCTTTGTTAGACTATGCACTCCAATGGTTGGAAATTGAACATTTTCAACGTGATCAGTTAAAGTTAAATATTACCACTTTATTGCATATCCCACACAGCAAACTCCCTTGTCTTTTGCACGGTACACCAATAGACATATCAATTCATACTCATAAACAACTGTGTTCTTTCCTCTGCTTAGACCCCATGAAAGATATCTCACAATCCTTGTTCGGGAATTTGAATTTCAAAATTGATGGGCACCCTCTAACTCTGCCTTTTGGCCATATCCAGAGGCTAGTTTAGTGGAGCACTTACTTCGTGATGAAATCTTGTTAAAGTTTTTGGATGCCCAGCAGACATTTCAAATCTCCAACAGGCACTACTTTAAATATTTTCAAATTTCTCATTTATTGTTCTGCCACTTTGGACAGGGGCCCTGGTCTGGTGTGTATGGTCACCAAATGCTCAGCCTGGCACCTAACTCATCTTCTTCACATGCTATTTCCTTTTTTCATAATCAGTTTCATGAGTCACTTCTCAATAAAGAGTCAGGAATTGCTCTTTATTTGGATAGAGCTATCCCTTTGACTGATACACCCCTTGCCTGGCCCTGCCTATGGAAACATGCATACAAATACCTAAAATGGGACAGATATCATTTTATGCAATTTCAAATATATCATAACCTGTAATTATACACTGGTTAAATTGCACAGAATGGGTACAATGTTGTCTGACATCTGTACCCGATGTGGTAAGGAACAGGGTACCTTATTACATATATTGTGGGAATGTGAAAAAAGTTGTTGCTTTTTGGGATACCATGCATCACCACCTAGACCCTCTGCTGGGGTTGGAGTCAGTACTTCTTCCCAAGGAGTGTCTCTTGGGATCATTTGGTGATATTCTGATTGACAAACAATGTAATCATATGGCTTTCATTTCTGCCTGCCCTAGGAAAGTGATCCTATGACATTGGTGTGATCAAGCTATTCCTACTTATTTGGAATTGTGTAAAGAAATATTATTTGCCTTGCAGGTAAAAAAATAATTGCAAATATGACAGATCATCTTCCAACTTATTATGGAAATCATTATATGTATTATTGACCTTGCAAGACGTTTAAGGAACACCTCTTAAATTCCCAGTTGGGTCTGGATGAATGTTATGGTCTCCCTCCCCTTTTGATAGCTCATATGGTTTTGATAATTTATTTTGTCTATGAGACAATATGTAATCCTCCTAAATATTTGCTCTATTTGGACATCAGAAGGTCTTCTGGCTTATACTACCTTAGTATAGTGGGTTCCCCTCTGGAGAAGAGCAGGAGGGTGGGTGGGTTTTGGACAGGAGGGTGAGACAATTGGGTTGTAGTGTGTGGGTTTTTTTTCACTATGGTAACTGAGTTGGCTGTTTGTTGATTTTGTATTCTTAAAATATTCAATAAAGTATATTTAATTTTTGTTTCCCATATAGCTCTTTTCTATCCCGTTGCCTGCTGCCACAACTTGGCTGGTATTTCTTGATTTTCTCCCCGTTACCCCGGAACACAGTTGTGCATGCGTGTGGAGGTGCACATGTGCTCTGCAGCTTTAGTGATGGTCCCTTTCGACCACGCGGCCTATTGTTAGGGTTCCCTGTGGCCTGGTGCTACCACCTAGCCTCCACAGGATGGCAGCCAAGAGCTGGGCAACCCTCACTTCCCTCCCCAGAGAGGAGAGCTGCCTTGTGACTGCTCGACCCAGCTCCACCCCCCCATCTGACCCCTGGAAGCCTTAGTTCACTCCTGAATTCAGGTCGCTGGCATGGTGCAAGGTGTGGTATGTAGTACCTCAATCCTTAGTGCCACCAGGCCAGACATCTAAGTATATTTAATTTAAAAAAAAAAGAAAGTGCTAATAACATAACATAGCATAACTTAGAAAATGGACTTTTTATTTCCTGGCATCTGATTGGCTGGTACCCTTGCCAAGGGGCTACATTAACTTACAATAGATGCCCAGGAAATAAAAAGAACCAGCTCAAAATGCCACTTCACCCACTTGGTTATCCTTGTGCTCACCCTGCTTCCTCATTGGACCACAGCACTGCAGGGAATTTGAAATCACCACTTAGTGAAAGATACTGGGCACCCACTGCTTAGTAGTTCAGTGCCAGCTGCTGACAAAATGCACATCACCATTTGAAGGGCTCATTTCTCACCACACTTTTTTTTGTTTATTTACAGAACTCTAATGTCCCCTAGTTGATGGTGCCATGTTAGCCCGACTCTCCAACAGCAGACCAAGCTCTTGTTCCTCCATCTTCTAGCTGGCCACCCAGTTGCTCCTGAAAATTAAGGTGCTGGCCACCCAGCACTCAGTAGTTCAGTGCCAGCTGCTGAAGAAATGCACATCACCCTCTGATGGGCTCATTTCTCACCACACTTTTTAATTTTTATTTAAAGTACTCTAATGTCCCATACTTGGTGCTGTCATGATAGCCGATAGCCCAACTTTCTAAGAGCAGACTGCACTCTCGCTCATCCCTCCTCTAGTGGGCCACCCAGTGGCTCCCAAAAGTTTTAGTTTACTTTAATTTATTTATTTAATAAAGTACTATATTTGATTGCAACTCAAGGAGCTGTACAAGTGAACAGATTTATTTTAAAACAATTAAAATATATAAAATACAACACTAATCAGAATGATTTCCTAAATCAACTAACTTAGCTGGAGGGAAAGGCTTCTCTAAATGAGAATGTTTTCAGCTCCCTTTTGAAGGTATTTACTGATGGGACCTCTTTCAAAGAACGAGTGAGTGAATTTCACAGGGTCAGTGCCATATATGAAAATGCATGGGCACCTGATGATTTTAAGTGAACCTTGGGAATCACCAAAAATCCCTCATCAGCTGACCGGAGGGGTTGGGATGGGTGGTAGGCCTGTAGGATGTCTTGGAGGTAGCAGGGCCCCAGTCCATGCAGGGTCTTATATGTCAGCAAACCAATTTTAAAGGTGATCCAGCACCTAACAGGCAGCCAGTGCAGAGAGTGCAGCACAGGTATAATGTGACATGATCTCAAAAGGCCAGTCAACAACCTGGCTGATGCATGCTGCACTAGCTGCAGGTGGCAAAGATCAACCTCCAATAGCCCCAGGTATATGTCATTGCAGTAATCAAGCCATGATATCATGAAAGCATGGACTAGTGATGGCAGATCACTCAGGGTATCACTGTTTAATCATGGCAATGTTTCTAAGATTGTAAAAAGCACTCTGGACCATGGCCAACACCTGAGATTCAAGTGTTAGGCAACAGCCCAGTACAATGCCAAGATTCCTTACCCTGACAGAGCTGAGCAACTGGGAGTCCCCAAGTCTAAGCCCAGAAATTTGACCAGGTTGCGCGCCAACCCTCGGGCAACCAGGTTCCACCACCAGTGCTTCAGTCTTTTTCAGGTTTAACCTCAACCAGTTGGCCCTCATCCAGTCTTGGATTTTAGAAAGACACTGATTGAACACCGAGACTGCATCCTGCTGTTGAAGTGCAAAAGACAGGCATAGCTAAATATCATCATCACAGCAGTGCAAACTCAGCCCATATCATCTTATAATGTCCCCTAGCAGTAGCATATACACCACAAACAACATGGGGACAAATTAGAGCCCTATGGAACCCACATGGCAGCAGCAGTGGTGCAGAGGAAAAAGTCCCTAACATCACCCTCTGCATCCTGCCATTGAGGAAAGAATGGAACCAGTTCAGGACTGTACCAGCCTGTCCACAACAATCCTGCAGGTGCTTCAACAGCACCCCATGTTTCTCGGTGTCAAATGCAGCTGAGAGATTGATGAAAATAAGAATGGAATGCTTTCCTCCATCCCTTGCCACCAGGAGATCATTAAGCACCTGAACCAGGTAAGTCTCAGTACTGTGCCTTTTCTTAAAACCCAACTGGAGAAGGTTGTAAATGTTGTGAGTTGATAAATGGGCCTCCATTTGAAGAGCTACCACCTCCTCAATAACCTTTCCTACAAAGGGAAGGTTAGATACAGGTCTGTTGTTAGCTAGGCAGTCCAAGTCTAGTGAAGCTTTCTTCAAGAGCGGTCTTAGCACTAACTCCTTCAGGGGCTCAGAAAAGACCCCTCTCACTAAAGAACACTGTACTATCGCAGCCAGGACCAGGCCAATGAAATCAACACACCTTACAAGCAGGCGTTTTGGACCCAGATCCAATCTACAGTAGGTAGGGCTCAACTCCTGGATGACCCTCACGATATCCACAACTTTGTAAATATTTAATGATCTTTTTACTTTTTAATAACTGTGACATGAGCCTTAATGTTATTTGTTATTTTATAAGTAACCTTTAGTACATATTAGTAGTTTTTGTACATGTACTTTATAAATGAGTTGAATGATGTCTGTTCCATATTTGGACAGTCTGAAATTGTTTGTTTTGTTACACGTTTTGAAACATTAGATAACAATAACACAGGTCTGTCTTGTAAACTGGACAATAGTCCAAATGACATGTATTACCTGTATAAAAAAAAAATTTTTTACTACTCCTTTTACTACAACTGCCAGCTGGTTGAAGTCAGACCAGATAGACTGAATGCCCACAACTCCCAGCTCATTACTGCATGCCCCAATAGAGGGCATTGATCGGATTCCTTATCTAATGGAGGCAATCTTATCAGCAAAGAACAGAGCAAACTCATCACACCTAGATTGTGAAAAGGCTCTCACTGACCGAAGACCGGCAGGATTACATAGCCTGCCAACAGTCCAGAAGAGCTGAGCAGGTCTGTTAATTGCTGCAGCAATCTCCTTGGCTTGGAACCCTGCCATTTTACAGGAGATTGCTGATTGATAGTCACTATAATGAGACATCAAAATAAGCTTATCTTCATCATACCTGGATCACAACCAGCACCGCTCCAACCTTCAACCCCTTATCTTCAGCACCCTGAGAATCCCTTCAAACCAAGGGGATCTCCAGTGTGAGGTGAAGGGTTGAACACAGACTGGTGTGATAGAGTCAAGGGCTTTGGCAACAGCCCTATTACACGTTGATACCAACTTCCCCAGCTCATCACAAGCACTCATCATACATGGCAGGTCGAGCACCACCATAAGACCTTGCGGGGTCAAACCCCTTAAAGGGCGATACAGGACCATCTCTGTAAGAGAAGGTCTACTGGTGGGGCTTCAAACTAGAACCTCACAGTATAGTGGTCCGACCAAGTGACCGGTTCCACCATGAATCAGTGACCTCCAATCCCAGTGAGAAGACAAGGTCCAGAGAGTAACCATGTACATGGGTTGCAAAGAGAACCACCTGTGTCAGGCACAAGGAATGCATTAATTGCAGGAAGTCTTGTCCAAACAGTGAGAGTTTATCATTGACCCAGGCATTGAAGTCTCCCAGAATAATCCATCTGGGTGACTTCATTACCAGTTCAACAATAAAGTCTATGACTTCCTGCAGGAATTCAGTCTCATTCCCCGGCGGATGGTAAATGAGAAGGATCCTGCAACCTGCAACTGCAATCCCCTGAACAGCCACACGCTCATAGGACCTCATTGTTCCCTCTGGGAGAGCAGTGAAGTGCAAGTCTGATTTAAAACAAATCACCACACCTCCACTCCTATGATCCTTTCTCAGGCAGTGGATCACCGAGAACCCAGCAGGAACTGTCAATTCCAGTACTGGGCCAGTGTTCTCATCTAGCCAGGTCTCAGTGATACAAGCCCAGATCAGCTGTTGAACAAGATCAGCAATAGTAGCCATCTTGTTCTTAATAGATCTGGCATTGCATAACACTGCCCAAGAAGGACAGGTAGATGAGATTGGTCCATTGAATACCTGCTCACCAAAGGTGGAACCCTTGGGTATGGGCACAAGACAAGCGGATTCTCTTTCCTGGACCCATTTCACCCCAGGCTGCCTCCTAGAGCTCACCACACCAATCCACCTCCCCCAGCCCTATTCCCCACAATAGGTCTCACTGACCCTTGCCTTCTCCCTCTGCGGGCAATCCTCAATACCCTATACCATCTGTCGACATTTGATGGTAATAAGGGACAATCAAAAGGAAGGAGGTTGCACAACCTAAAGGGGAAATAATGCCTCCTCAAGGGAGCCACCAACCAACACATTCTTTATTTATTTATATGTACAATCGGATTTACAACTCTTGAGCCAGAGACTCATTTACAAAGGTACCTCATCACAGAAAGGACAAAACAGTGATACAGGTTACAGAATGCGGACAGAGTTACATATATTTTGTACAATCTATATACATAGTTACATTTGAATCAGTATAGGACACCCCAGATATACAGATATCTAGCAGGGGAAGGGATAGAGGAACCAGAGGGGGGGAAGAGGGAAGGGGTGTGTGTGTGTGTGGAGGTAGTCTGGAGAACTTTGTCGAGAATTGAGTGTACTGAGGAGGGTATGCGAGCACCGGTTAGTGACAATTACAGCAGCAGGTGTTGAAAAGGTGATTCTGAAGAGTGAGTTTAAAAGGGGAAATTTTGGGAGTGTTTGTGATGATGACAGGAAGAGAGTTGAATGGATTTTCTTGACTATTAGGCAGGTCTGGTAGTGGAGTCTTTCTTTGAAATTGAGGAGATTGGCAGTGGCATAGAGATGGCAGGTATTGGTAAGACTAGTGGCATTGGTCAGGAGCCTACAGGCCTTCTTAGGTGAGAGTTGGATCTTATTGAGTGCAGTATTATCAGCAGCTCCATATATAGGCAGGCCACAGTTCACTAGAGACAAGACAGAGGATGTGATGGCCAGCTGAAGAGCATCTGGTGGGAGGCGATTCTTGTGGCAGTAAAGGAGGCCAATCCGGATGTTAGTGGAAGTTGAGAGGGCATTAATGTTGGTGTGGAAGGTGAGAGCAGTGTCGAAGGTAATCCCTAGGTATTTGTAGGTGGATACTTGCTCACAGGGGTGCTGAGTGCTGGGGAGGATAAGGAGGGGACTTTTTTTGCTTTGTTTTGGTGGTGGGAGAAGAGCATCGACTTAGTCTTTTTTAGATTAATAACAAGTCTATGTTCCTTGAACCTCTTTTCTGCCTGGTTGAAGGTGTGTTGGAGAGGGTTCTGGAGGAAGGCAGATCTATGGTGTGAGGTATAGAGAATGGCATCATCCACATATAGAAGAATATTGCCAGAGGAGGCACTGGGCAGGGTGTTTTGGTAGAGACTGAAGAGTAGGGGATCCAGGATGAAGCCCAGGGGAACCCCTGAGCAGACTGGATGGGTGTCGGACAGAGTTCCATTGATTTTTATACACTGGGATCGAGCTGAGAGGTAGCTAGATCATCAGGCGAGGGGACCAGTGGAGAAACCGATTTGGTAAAGGGAGTCAAGTAAAAGGGGATGGCAGACAATGTCAAATGCCTTGGAGAGGTCAATGAACACTGCTCCAGCAAGGTTGCCAGAGTCAAGGGAGGAGTGCAAGAAATTGAAAAATTCTAGGAGGGCCATGGCAGTGCTATGGCCTGTGTGGAAACCATGCTGCTCAGGGCAGAGGACGGCATATTTAGTTAAATATTCGGTGAGCATGGCCACAGCTTTTTCTATAGCTTTGGAGTGCGGGGGAAGAATGTAAATTGGTCGATAGTTGCTGGGGAAGGACCTGTCACCACTTTTATGAACGGGTGTGATGACATTCTAAATCTACACTTCCAGTTACCTCCAGTTATACTATATAACTTGTATACTAAACCAATTACCCTCAAAGTGATAAATAGCCGAACATGAAATTAGTAAAATCAAAAATTAATGTTAAATAAAAAATACAATATCAGTGACCACACTCATACAGCCACATATTCAAACACACAAACACACACACCAAACCCCCAACCCCCAGCCTCAAACCCCAATTCTAAAAGCAAGTTAAATAAAATAGAATAAAATAAAATAAAAGGGAGTCCAAGTTCAGGGTGCAGTCACTAAAGCTGGCCACACAGAATAGTTCTAGCAGGGAGCTAGGACCAAACAACAAGTAATGACTCCTTAACCGAGTCACAGTATTGCAGCTTGGTAATATATATTATCAGAAAGTATCTGGCAATTTGTAACAGAACAAGGGACTCTCACCCCCTTGAACTGTAAGCAAATAATTTGAGTTTTCCAGTTACTTCATCATCCCTCTCACGACTGCAAGTTCAGGAAAATCCCAATTGTCTGGTCCACTCTCTAGCAATACAAACAATCCAAGTAGGCAGTATGGTGAATAATTTTAACCATACCAGTTCTATGGATGCCAAGGGCTCTCTGACCACCCTGACTCCCCTCCCAGTATAGACTTTCACCCAGGCACACCAGAATCACTGCACTGCTGCCAAAACTGCACTCGAGCCTCTTTCCATAGAGTCCAAGTCCAAACTCCACAGGCCAACACACAGTTCCAGGGAAATGAGACGCCAGATCCAACAGCACAGATCACCTCTCACCAATAGATTATAGTTTTTGTTTTAAATCTATGTTTCATTTCCAAGAACTGAACAGCGGTTTTGAGGGATGTGTATGCACATGCCACAAGACAGAGAGAGAGACACACAGCAGGTTAGCAAATGCACCGTTGGCCCAGGCTGTCGGCAAGTAATATAGAAACATAGAAGTTGACAGCAGATAAGGACCACAAGGCCCATCCAGTCTGCCCATTTCTTTTTCTAAATTATAAGTGTGCCATCGGCCTTTGCTGCGTCAGTGGCCTATCTATTCATACTCATCTGTATTGCTCCCTTATGCCTAACCCATGCCTGTTTGAAGCCCTGCACTGTATTCATAGCCACCACTTCCCATGTAGGCCGCTCCATGCATCCACCACCCTTTCTGTGAAAAAGAATTTCCTCACATTCTCCCTTAATCGGCCTCCCTCTAATCTCATGCTGTGTCCTCTTGTCCTGCTATTTTTCTTATATTTAAACATGTTAGACTCTTTCACCTTGTTAATGCCCTTAAGGTGTTTGAATGTTTCGATCATATCACCTCTTTCCCTCCTTTGCTCAAGGGTATACATATTGAGCTCTGTTAATCTGTCCTCATATGTCTTCTGATGCAGTCCCTGCACCATTTTAGTTGCCATTCTCTGGACTGCCTCAATTTGGTTAATGTCCTTGTGAAGGTGTGGCCTCCAGTACTGCATGCAGTACTCCAGATGGGGCCTAACCAGTGTCTTGTAAAGAGGGATTATTACCTCCCTCTTACGACTTGTGATACCCCTACTAATAGACCCTAACATCCTCCTAGCCTTACCTACTGCTTTAGAGGTCTGCTTGGATGATTTCAGGTCATCGATGATCATGATGCCCAAGTCTCTTTCTTCCTTTGTGACTGCCAGCAACTCTCCTCCCAGCCTATAGGTGGCTTCAGGGTTTCTCTTTCCTATGTGCATGATCTTGCACTTCTTTGCATTAAATCCCAGTTACCACTCTTCTGACCATTTTGCTAGTTTATCTAGATCTCTTCTCATTCTGCCCACCCCATCTAGATCATCTACTCTGTTGCAGATCTTGGTGTCATCTGCAAACAGACAAGCCTTACCCTCTAGTCCATCTGCAATGTCACTAATGAAGATATTGAAGAGGACTGGCCCCAGAACTGATCCCTGAGGTACCCCACTTGTGACTTGCATCTCTTCTGACTGTATAACATTTACCACCACTCTCTGTTTTCTGCCCGTCAACCAGTTTGCCACCCAGTTGACCAACTTCTGACCCACCCCGAGCCTACCCAGCTTATTTATCAATCTTCTATGTGGAACAGTGTAGAAAGCTTTGCTGAAGTCAAGGTAGGAGACATCAATTGCTCCCTCTTGGTCCACCACTCTGGTTACCCAGTAAAAGAAATCTATGAGATTAGTTTACACTTATTTAAAACCAAAAAAAGACTACTAAATTGGAATACTGTGTATCTGTGTGTGTGCGTGTGTGTGTGTGTGTGGGGGGGGGGGTGATGGTAATCAAGGGTGAGCCACTGCATGTAATCATAATCTCTGCTAGCAATAGGCAAGTCTTTGACAGAGGGCAGACATTTTTTCATTTTATCTATTGAAAGTTGACCATTTTCTCTATTTGCAGGATGTTTTAAAATGCACTGTTTGCCAAATACACATATGTTTCTTATTGAATTGCACTCCAAAAGTTTTAACTGTTTATCTGAGCAGTGTCCAGTCTTTTCCCCTTTCAGTTTCAACAGCTGCTTAAAAAGGAGTGGAAGCTATCTATGGCCAAGTGCAGCAGTGAAGGGACTACTTTATGTAACCTTTTTCTCATTTATATTTAGTTTTTTGCATTGTTTTTGGTAGTTTATGTGAAATCTGAAATAAAAAGCACATTTTCTAAGCACAATAATACCCTCCAGTGTGGGCGGTATTGGCAATGAGGGACCTTCCAGGGACTATAAGGCCACCTGCAGCTTTAGGCCTCATTACACCTCTGGGTGGTCTGGTATTGCCCAATACCACCAACCCTGTTGGATATTATTGCTTACATGTCATAACATACCATAGCATAGCATAACTAACATAACATAACATAGCATAGCGCAGCACAGCATAGCATAGCATAACATAGCATAGCATAGCATAACATAATATAACATAGCATAGGTTATGTAAAGTAATCCCTTCACTGCTGCACTTGGCAGTAGATGACTTCCATTCTTTTTTAAGCAGCTGCTGAAACTGAAAGTGGGAACAACTGGACACTGCTCAGGGGGGGTGGAAGAGGGTAATAGTGGAAAGGCAGAGATACTGAATGAATACTTTTGTTCAGTATTCACAAAAGAAGAGGAGGGGGACGTACCTAGACCAAGCAATAGAAACACTCTGGATGGGGGTTGATACCAGTCAATTCACAGAAGAATGGGTCCTGAAAGAACTCTTAAAACTCAAGGTGGACTAGACAATGGAGCCTGACGGGATTCACCCCAGAATTCTAAAACAACTAAGGGGAAAACTAGTGAAACCACTGACTACCATTTTTAATAAATCATGGGAGGATGGTGGGGTACCTGAAGACTGGAAGAAGGTGGATATGATTCCCCTTCACAAAAGTGGGAGCAAAGCAGAGGAAGGAAACTATATACCTGTTAGTTTGACCTCTATGGTAGGAAAAGAATAGGTGAGTACCTAGAGGCCAGTGGGGCACATGCCCCAATGCAGAATGGATTCACAGCAGGAAGGTCATGTCAGATGAATCTAACAGATTTTCTTTCACTGGATGACCAAAGTAGTAGACCAGGGAGGGACTGTGAACATGGCCTACCTAGACTTTAGCAAGGCATTTGACACAGTCCCACATAAAAGATCAATAAACAAGTTAGCTAGCCTGGGAGTGGGTCCCAGGGTACTAGCCTGGGTTAAAAATTGGCTGGACAACAGGATGCAAAGGGTAATAGTAAATGAAGTCCACTCCGAAGAACGAGGGGTTACTAGTGGGGTACTGCAGGGTTCAGTACTGGTGCCAGTCCTCTTTAATGTCTGTATAAGTGACATTGCTGAGAGACTGGAATGAAAAGGATACCTCTTTGATATGACACAAATATCTGCAACAGGGTTGATACATGAGGGGGAGTTGGAAAGTATGAGAAGGGATTTGTCAAGGTTGAAGGAATGGTCAAAAGTATGGCAGATTAGGTTCAGTGCAAAAGAAGTGCGAACTAATGCACCTGGGAAACAAAAACCCAGGGGAGGAATACACAATGGGGAGGAGGTACTAACAACAACAAAAATGGAAAGGGACCTGGGGGTAGTCATAACAGATGACCTAAAGGTAGGCAGACAATATGAGAAGGCAGTAAGGAGGGTTGGAGGATACTGGGATGCATAGGGAGAGGCATCACCAGTAGAAAACAATAGGTTGACATCCCTCTTTACAGGCAGTTGCTGAGACCCCATCTGTGCAAGGACATAGACAGGATGGAGGCAGTCCAGAGGAGGGCAACTAAAATGGTTCAGGATCTGCACCAGAAACTATACAAAGAGAGACTAAAGAAGCTTAATATGCATACCCTTGAGGAAAGGAGGGAGGGGGCATGATAGAAACTTTCAAGTAACTCAAGGGAATCAACAAAGTCCAAGATGTTAGCATCTTTCAGAAAAGGAAATGTGCAAGAACAAGGGGGCACAATTTGAAGATAGAGGGGGGATGGTTCAGGGGCAATGTGAGGAAGTTTTTTTCACAGAGATAGTGGTGGATACATGGAATGGCCTTCCTGAGGAGGTCATGGGGTCAAAAACAGTGGGGGAATTCAAGAATGCATGGGACACACATAAGGCAACTATAGCGGGAGTAGGAGGAAGTAGGCTGTTGGTTAACTACAGAAGGACCTGCAGCTTATTCAATAGGTACATAAATGGACAGACTGGGTGGGCCAAGTGGTCCTTATCTGGCATCAAAGTCTATGTTTCTATAGCATAGCATAGCATAGCATAGCATAGCATAGCAAAGCACAGAACAGTACAGTGCATACACTGCATAACATAACATAACATAACATCATGTTGTCCTGTAAGATTTGCATAACCTCAAGAATAAAATAAATGTGCACCATTATCTGTTCCTCTATTATGATAAAAAGTCAGTAAACATACCAGTTAAGTCACTCTACAAAGGAGGAAATAAACATTTACCTAACCAAAAACAGGTCTATACTAATACCTCCTTATGCACCCAACATGTCTAGAAAGATTTGCTAAGGACACAAATTGCCAAACTGATTTCAGCATCCTAACACTAGTTCATTCTGGTTTCTGGGTGAATCAGTCTACCGTCACAGCCCTCTTAAAGGTCACTGGTGACATCTTCGCAGATTATGGGCAACTCCACTGGTTTATAATTTTTTTCCAGAGAAACAGATTTATTTATAGAACCCACAAACCAACTGCTCCCAAACACTGAACTTATGGAAACTCACATGTGTCATAGTTGTTCAGATTCAAAAACACTGGTAACACAATCCCACATTACATGGATTTCTACTTATTTAGTTGCCATAAACCAGTTTACTTATGCATTATGAAGATGACATGATCCTATGCCACAGCACTTTTCCCCAGGCATGATCTCTGAAACATGGTTGTTCCCAAAAAACAAAAGCAAATATCCATTTATTAACGGGTGATACTGAATATGTTCAATCCCCAATACATGCAAGATTACACAGTTTGTATAGAGCCCTAAGGTATCTCAGATGATCTGTCAAGAGAAACAATGTAGCAATTCTTTCTCTGAATCATAGACTGTGCCAAAATCTGCTTCTGAACATCTCTGAAAATGCATATACTTTAATTTTTACAATTCATTTACCTAGAATAGCTGAGTTGAGATGCAACATTTTGTTTACAGTGGAGTCTTGCTTTTGGTCATTTATGCAACTGAGTAGACTGGAGCATTGTATAGGTTATATGACTATAACAGGGTCAGACAGTGAGTATTTGGCTCTAGTGGTGATTGAACCTATGATTTCCTGGTTCTCAGCTGGTTCTCCAGCCACTAAACCACATTGCTTCCTAATATGCTCCACACCATGATCTCTAATTAATAATACCGATGTGTGACTACTTACTGTACTTACTGTACCTTTGCACATTTCATGGTCAACAGTGGTGGAGCCCTTCAAAAGGTCAGATGAAGTACATCCCATTTAGACTGTATTTGCTTTGCCATGATTTTTGCTGTGCTTGGCCACTCATGCATTCTGTAGATAAAATGGGTACAGTTTCAACTATTCTTCACCCTTCTGTTGGGCAAAATCATGGTGGATGCAAAAAAAAAAAAAAAGTTCTGCCTGTATTAGTATCTCATTTGAATATCCCAACCAAAGAGTCTAATATTCACATTTAACTGTGCTGAGTAAAGCATTTATGTTGCCCTCTAGTGAGACATATAAATATTACACTGTTGAAAGCATCACTTTTTTAGTCAGCAATTATATGTCCTCAACAAACTCTACATAAAATGACAACAAAAAGAGTGACAGCTGTGAATGTTGAAATAGCCAGTAAGGAAGTTTTATAAACATTGCAACAAGATAATATACATTAAACATTTAAGGAATGGAGAAAAAAGCTAGGAATGAGAAAGGAATTGTTGACATAATGACAGGAAAATACATGTAATATTTCAGAATAAATATTTAGTCTAATTTTAAATCTTCCATAGAAATTCAGCATTATGTGATTTTATTTCTGTAATGGATTAGTGACAATTCAGAACATAGTCAAATTAGGCAAAAATAATTCCATGACTCTGTGATAGTACTAAAAAACAAATGCCAAGAAAAAAAATATTGGACTAAATAAATAAATAACATCGTCCATCAGGCATGGAGGAACTAAAGAACAATTTGGAAACTTTAAAAAACAAAATGGTAAAATGGATGGCTTAAAGGATTTTCTTTAAGGAGTTGCTTGCATATTTAACTTGCCCATGTACTTCTCCCATAGTATAAATGGTAGCACATGAGGTTGGCACCCAAAAGACAGCGCTGTCTGAAATGGCGACGTGATGTGGGCGAAAGCCCGAAAGGCGAGGGGGCAGGGTGGGAGACCAGATGTGGGGTTGTGGGTGACCCTAGCAACAGGATGTCGCTATACATGCACGCACACAGGGGGCAAGCATGGCAAGTGTGGCCTGGGAGGGGGCAGAGGGGATGTAGAGGGTGATGCTGCGGTCGGCTACCGAGCTGCGCCATGGCGTCAGGAGTTGGTCTCCACTTGTGGTGCTGGGATTCCAGGTTCGGGTCTGGGTCCGGGCGCTATTGTGTTTTTGTTGCGCCAGGCCCAGAAGTTATCTTTATATTATTTCTCACCCCCTCGACATGCACCACCCTGGAGTTGAGAATCCTTAATTAGGGGGATGCAGGGAGCAAAGCCCCCCACATGGATGGGTGTGGGCCCCCCCCACAGAATGCAAATTATAGAAGTCCCTGGCACCATTCTTCCATGCCCCAAGGTTGTCAGGGTGGTGAAATTGTTTTCACTACCCTGACATTGCGATAATGTGAGTCACTGTTCAATGCTCGCTATTATCACATAGAACTGTATAAATTGGGTTTAGCACTGGAAAACATACAGTAATAAATGTTATTTATGCTTGTAAAAAGGCAGATCAAATCATTAAAAATACTTCCCCTTTTTATTAGTGTCAGTGGCTTTGTCGGTACCACACCTGCCTCTGAAGATGGAAAATTGGCAGCCTGTGAGTTCTAGCCCCACACCATGCATTTAGGGTAATATCTATAACTGACAATGTAGTGCAGTAAGAGGGGTGATACACTGTTGAGGTGCCATTTTTCAGATGATATGTTATACCAAGGTTCCATTGTCTTGCTCTGGTCGTTGTTCAGGTGGATGGTAGATGGTAAATATCCCATAGCACTTCTCAAATAAAGTAGGGTAATTTCACCAGTGTCCTGGTCGAAATCCCCATTCACTAAAAACCACCAACAGCTTTAGTTATCTTTCACCTAGTTCAGTGTCAGTTGGCTTACATCTGGCTACAGAGATAAAGAGCTGTTGTGTAGTGTGCTGGTGCAGAATGTGGCTACTGCACTCCACTCCACAAGTGGTTGCATTTCAGTGATTGTTCAGAGTGAGTTCTGTGTTGATTGTAAAGCACTTTAACCTGATTGCATTAAGGGTGCTATACACAATGCAATGTTTCAAGTTACTCCATAACAAAAGGAATTAACTGCTATTGAATTTGCTTTGTTTACTGCAGTATGCTGCAATAATGCTTTGCACACTGGGCAGTACCTTGGTAAAAAGCTGATTATTATCATTATCACTGTCCAGCAGCAATACTGAAGTTCAATAGCCAGATTTTCAAAAGTGGAAAATTGTTCATACTGTAGGTAGAAAAAAAGTTACACAAGGGAGGGTTTCTGTGTGCAATCACAATTGTTTCTGCATATGTCCAGTTTTGCCTTTTTGCAACCTTTTCCATAATGTGTGGCAAAAAAGTTACACAAGGGAGGATTTCCATGTGCAATTACAATTGTTTCTGCATGTGCTGTTTTTCCTTTTTACAACCTTTTCCACAAGTTGTGGCAGTTTGAGCATATGTTTCTGCACAGCTGCAGAAAAATCCTACACCTGGTATTACCTGCATTACCAGCTCAGCAGTGGTATTATGGCACCAAAAAAAGGACATAACACTGTGCAAACACAAAGGAAAAACACAAAAAAAGCCAATTCAGAAATGATTGCAGAGAAACTCTGAAGGGGACATCGAACATTACAGTGCATTATGTACAACGAATAAAGGATAAGTGTGCTATACTCATAAACATACACCTGTTGGGAGCTAATCAGATAATAAAGCCACTTGCATTTGCACTGACAGCTTTATTTTATTCATTTATTTGGTTATTTATTTTGATAACTAAGAAAGAGTGCTGGAACAAGGGTCCTTTTTCAGACTCTGCCCAAGCAGAAACTGCAAAAACAATAAACAGGAAAAACATAAAACAATAATACAATGAAAACAAAATGCATTAACCAAAATTGCAGTTACAATTACTATACAAATACCGTAAAAAGTCTTATTTTAAATATAAAAGGAGAAAGCAGATCACAGTAAATCAGAAAGACAATTTCAAAATTGATGAGCTGCTGTAGAAAAAGCATGAGCACTAATCTTAGATTTATGCAACCATTCAACTAAAACAACCCCTTTCACTGATCTCAAACTAGGAAGCATTAACCTTCGATTTACTAAATCTGAGATCCCCATAAACAACAACAACAACAAAAAAACACTTTTAAATACCAAATAACCAAAAACATACTTAATGTGTAAGAAGGGAGAAAGCAAACCAAGGTGACAATATGAGTTGCAATGATGAGTATGAATTGGTGATAACAATACAAAGAGGCAAATGTTATTACTGTATATGCAACAGAAAAACTTTAGAATTCTTTGACCCCCAACTGAAAAAAAAGACTGGTAGCATAGACAAACTGTGGTAAAAGAGACCCATTAGCAATAATTTTTCATGTTTCCAAAGAAAACAAATTCAAATTTTATAATGATTACATTTTTTGATTTACTGTCCTACAAACCATTTTTACATGTTCAGAGAAGGACATCCCTGGGTCCAGTAACACTCCTAAATACTTAAATTGTGACACCTGTTCAATTAGATTGCCAAAGCTATCTCTTAAATATAAGGGTGGAGAATCATTGATCATCCCACGAGAACCAAAAAGCATAGACTTTGTTTTCTTAGAGTTGAGGATCAATGAATTATTCAGAAACTAAGTACAAGTAGAAAGAAAGTCAAACTCCAAGTGTTTAGTGACAGTTGTTACATTTTTACCAGAAAAGTAGATAATCAAATCATCAGCATACAACAAAGATTTACAATATTTAATATAAGAAGGCAATGAATTAATAAATAAAGTAAACATTAAAGGGCCAAGAACAGATCCCTCAGAACCCCTTTGCTTATGCACAGTAATCAGAAGAAACAGAACCAATGGAAGAGGGATGCCTGGATATTGTGGCAGTCACAGAAACATGGTACACAGAGAACCATGACTGGGATGTCAACATACCAGGGTACACAATCTACAGGAGGGACAGGGAGGGAAGAAGAGGAGGAGGAGTAGCTCTCTATGTAAGGGAAGGGATCAAAGCAACAGAACTAAAGGATAAACAGGGAGGAGAAGAGGCACTGTGGGTCACCCTGGAGGCTTGAAATGGCTCCACAATCCGCACAGGGGTTGTATACAGACCCCCATCTCAGGGGGAGGAAATAGACAAGGAAATAATAGAAGGCATCCTTGGGATGGCAGAGAAAGGGGAGATTTTGCTGATAGGGGACCTGAACATGCCAGATGTTGACTGGAGCACCATTGCTGCAGCCACATCCAAGAGCAGGGCCATTCTTGATGCCCTACAGGGGGCACGTCTCAGACAGCTAGTTTTGGAACCCACTCAGGAGAGAGCAGTCTTAGACCTGGTACTCTCAAATGGGGATGGAGAGAGGATCTCTGATCTTGAAGTGGGTAGCCATTTGGGAACAAGCAACCCCCAGACAGTGTGGTTCATGATAAACTTAGCTGTAGAGTCAAGCCACACAAAAGTGAAGGTACTGGACTCAGGAGGGCTGATTTTGACAAAATGGGAGAGTGCCTCAGAAAAGCACTAGCAAACAGGCAAGAAGGTGGGGTGCAGCAACAATGCGGAAACATCAAAACCACCAACACAGAGCCAACAAGTCTTTTTGTGAAGCAAATAAACAAATCAAAATGAAAGAAGAAAACACTACGGTTCTCAAAAGAAGTGACGGGGAAGGTAAGGGAAAGAAAGATAGCATTCAGGAAGTATAAGGAAACACAGAAGGAGCGGGACAGAGAACTGTACCAGTTAAAGCAGAAGGAAGCAAGTAAGGCAGTCAGAAGAGCAAAGGCCCAAACCGAGGAAAAGATAACCAACTCGGTTAAGAAGGCGGATAAAACCTTTTATAGGTACATTAGGGAGCAAAGAAAGACTAAGGCAGGGATACTGAAGCAGAATAAAGAGGAAGGTGGTTGGGCAGAGAGCGACAGTGTAAAAGCAGGGATACTGAACAAATACTTCTGCTCAGTATTCACATTGGAAAAGGTGGGGGAAATACCTAATCTGGTCAATAGAAGCACTCTGGATAGGGGGGGAGTTGATATTAGTCCTATCACAGAAGAAAGGGTTCAGGAAGAACTCTTAAAACTGAAGGCGGATAAAGCAATGGGGCCTGATGGGATTCACCCCAGAATTTTAAAAGAACTAAGAGAAGAACTAGTAACACCACTGACTACCCTTTTTAATAAATCATGGGAGGATGGGTGGTACCTGAGGACTGGAGGAGGGCGGATGTGATTCCCCTTCACAAAAGTGGGAGCAAGAAAGAGGCAGGAAACTACAGACCTGTCAGTTTGACCTCAGTGGTAGGGAAAATGATGGAATCACTTCTGAAGGAAAGAATTGTTGAGTACCTAGAGGCCAGTGGGGCACAGGACCCAAGGCAGCATGGATTCACAATGGGAAGGTCATGTCTGACAAATCTAATTGATTTCTTTGACTGGGTGACCAAAGCAGTAGACCAGGAAGGGGCTGTGGACATGGCCTACGTAGACTTTAGCAAGGCATTTGACACAGTCCCGCACAAAAGATTAATAATCAAATTAGCCAGTCTGGGAGTGGATCCTAGGGTGGTAGCCTGGGTAAAACACTGGTTGGACAACAGGACACAGCGGGTAATAGTAAATGGAGACCACAGTGAAGAAAGAAGGGTTACTAGTGGGGTACCGCAGGGTTCAGTACAGGGGCCTGTCCTTTTTAATGTCTTTATAGGTGGCATTGCAGAGGGACTAGAAGGGAAAGTATGTCTCTTTGCAGATGACACAAAGATCTGCAACAGGGTTGATTCACAAGGTGGGGTGGAAAGGATGAAAAGGGACTTGGCAAGGTTGGAGGAATGGTCAAATGTATGGCAGCTTAGATTCAATTCAAAGAAGTGCAAAGTAATGCACCTTGGAAACAAAAACCCAGGGGAAGAGTACACAATTGGGGGTGAGATACTGACAACAACAAAAATGGAAAGGGACCTGGGGGTAGTCATATCAGATGACCTAAAGGTGGGCCAGCAATGTGAGAAGGCAGTAAGGAGGGCTGGGGGGATACTGGGATGCATAGGGAGAGGCATCACCAGTAGAAAACAGGAAGTTGTTGGCCCTCTGTACAGACAGTTGGTAAGACCACATCTGGAGTGCTGTGTACAGTTCTGGAGACCCCATCTTCACAAAGACATAGACAGGGTGGAGGCTAGCCAGAGAAGGGCAACCTAAATGATGCAGGGTCTGCATCAGAAGACATATGAAGAAAGACTAAAGGAACTAAAGATGTGTAGCCTTGAGGAAAGGAGGGAGAGGGGGGGCATGATAGAAACTTTCAAATATCTCAAGGGAATCAACAAAGTCCAAGAGGGTAGCATCTTTCGGAAAAAGAGATGTGCAAAAACAAGGGGGCACAATTTGAAGATAGAGGGGGAATGGCTCAGAGGTAATGTGAGGAAGTATTTCTTCACAGAGAGGGTTGTGGATACATGGAATAGCCTTCCTGAGGAAGTCATAGAGTCAAAAACAGTGGGGGAATTCAAGAATGCATGGGACAGACATAAGGCAATTATAGTGGGGGGTAGGAAGAAGTAGGCTGTTGGTTAACTAAGATCTGCAGCTTATCCGTTAGGTAGGGAAATGGGCAGACTAGGTGGGCCAAGCGGTCCTTATCTGCCATCAAATTCTATGTTTCTATGTTTCAATGCCCACAAACTGAGACCTATTAGTTAAATAATCAAGTATCCAGAAAACTACATTAAAAGAAAAGCCAAGATGCAGTAATTTGTCACAAAGCATATTATTATCAATAAGTTCTGAGTAGCCCATTTGATGGGTGTATTTCTTTACACATCATACTTACCCATCGTAAATATATATCGGTGTGTGTGTGTGTGTGTGTGTGTGTGTGTGTGTGTGTGTGTATGTGTGTATAGATAGATAGACAGATAGATAGACAGATAGATAGATAGACTTTGCAAAAACTTTGTCAGTGTAATAGTTAGGGTTGCTGTTTCAGCGACAAAAGTAGGGAAATGCGATTTTAGGGTTTTTAACCCAAACTCTGCATTCACCCCTACAAGCAGTAGAATGGGCAAGGCAACACAAGCAACCAGAGTTAGCCATCATCAGGTAAGACAAATAACACAACTCTCTTCAGATAATACAAGAGACACCCATAATCATGGCCCACCAGGTGTATGAGGTCCACTACCATGCCAGTGTGTTGTGGGATGCCTGCATTCTGGGCACCATGGAAAGGGGCACAGCAGGCATCACACCCCAGAATGCTCCCTAGAGACCTACCAGGAGGCTGCTGGGGTCATGGGGG
Source organism: Neoceratodus forsteri (assembly GCA_016271365.2). Classification (NCBI taxonomy): domain Eukaryota; kingdom Metazoa; phylum Chordata; order Ceratodontiformes; family Ceratodontidae; genus Neoceratodus; species Neoceratodus forsteri. The sequence continues at coordinate 1,265,814,500 of CM028129.1, forward strand.
ATGGGACACTGCATACAGCTGGCTGGTGGGAGACAGATGGGTGAGAGGAGCCATGGTACCAGTACCACAATGGGGCTGTATGAGTTTCAGTACCATGCCAGTGTGTTTGAGGGGACACCCTAATGTCAGCTGTCATGGTAGCGTGTTTGAGGACATCATGGGCACCCTGGGGGTGTGTGGCAGTGCATAGGCAGGGCCGGTGGGAGTCAGATAAGTGACATGAAGGATTGCACCCGCATTCCAACAGGGTTGTATGAGGTACAGTTCCATGTCAGTGTGTTTCATGGTTACCCAGAGGTCTGTTTTCAATGCACTGTGTTGGGCCATCACACATTACACAGACCTATTGGAAGCCTGCCAGGGTCACGGATAACAGGAGATGGAACAGAAATATCTGATGAGACATACATGAGTGGCAGGAGGGGTGGCATCAACACACCAATGGAACTGTATGAAGTTCACTGTCATGCAAGTGTGTTGGGGGACAACCACAGGCTGGGCAACTGGAGGGTGTTGAGGTCATGTTGTCGGGGACAGTGCATAGCTGGGGGTCATGGGAGAGAGATGTATAAAGGGAGTGGTGGCAACAGTACCACAATTGGGCAGTTTGAGTTCCACTGCCATTCCATTGCATTTGGAGGATACCCAGATGTACGATGCCATTGTAGTGTTGGGGCATCACCTGCATGTAGTGCAGCCTGTGTGGAGGAGGGGACTGCATAAGTACACTTGATGGGAAACAGATGAGTGACATGAGGGGTAAAGCCTGCAGCACAATGGGGCTGTATGAGGTCCACTGCCATGCAATGTGTTTACTGAGCCTTGTAAGGTCTGCTGCCATCCCACTGTGTTGAGGCAATGCCTGTGACAGAGACCTAACAGGAGGGTGCTGCAGTCATGGGGAACAGTTCTGTGAATGGACACAGATGGGTCAAGGGTGGGTGGCACCAGCACCATAATGGGATTGTATGACTTCCACTGCCATGCCAGTGTGTTGAGGGAGCACCCCAATGTAAGCAGCCATGGAAGTGTGTTGGATGGGTACTCACATACATTCTCCTAGAATGTCTCACTATGCAGTGTCCCATCCCCCATGATCCCAGCAGGTTCCCGGTAGGTCTCTAGGGAGCAGTTTGGGGTGCAGTGCCCACAGTGGCACCCCTATGCTGCCAAGGATGCAAGCATCCTCCCAACACGCTGGCATGGCAGTGGACCTCATACACCTGGTGGACCATGATGATGGATGTCTCAGAGTGTTGTATGTAGTTTATCTTACCTGATGATTGCTTGTGTTGCCTTTCCCCTTCTGCTACTTGGGGTGGGGTGGGGTTGCGAGGTTAGGGATGAAAACCCTAACATCACATTTCTTTACTTTTTTCACTGTAACATCAACCCTAACTGTTGCACTAACAAAGTTTTTTGCAAAGAATTTCCTTCCTTTTTGAGAAAATATATGTAAACAAACATCATTTTCACATACTTTTTTCATTTAGATGTGAGGAACAGACAGTACCAGTACATGGAAATTCTTGTTGAGTAATTGTTTCTTAATATTAACAGACATAGCAGTATCACTTGTTTTTGTACATATTATGACATTCTTCCCATTTTCTGTATACAATACGTGAAAAATGCAACCACTGGATACATTTTCAAAGTGTAGTAAACCTTGTTTGTTTTTGTAATACAGACTGCTTTTAATGAAGCAGACCACATGCACAGATACGATTAGTTAAGCATACTGTAAAATCATTAAGCCATAAATCAGCACAGAATTTTAAATTACATTGGGTAGGATTCACAAAGAAGTTGTGCTTGGTGCATCTCAGGTGCGTAGCACAAATGAGATGCGCTGAGCCCAAACATTGGTATTCACAGAAGATGTGCCATAAGATGCTCTGGGAGCATCCCCTCTGTGAATACCAGTGATGCGCCATGGCACAACCTGAGATGCCCCAGCACAGGGTGAGATGCGCCAGAGCACCTGGGACCACTGACCACAGCAATAGGAACAGCTCAGCCAGGGACATAGCAGCAACAGGGGAGGACTGCAGAGGTGAAATGAGGGCCAGGGAACATCCAACGTAGGGAGTGTGCCCAGGGCCAAAGGGCAGGAGAGTGGCAGCTCAAAGCAGACAAGATGCACGGAAAGAGCACACATGTGTTCAGCAGGAAACACCACATAAACACCCTCAACCCAGGGGACAAACGGCACAGTGAGCATGCACATGGACAGCTGGCATGCAGTGGCACAGCAGCAGAGGTGCAATAGTCAGCATGGCATAGGCAGCCACGCCTGTAACAGTGCACAGGAACAATGCAGGGTGGACATGGGAACTGCAACACAGGCACAGTGGAGCAAAGGCACAATGGCACATGGGCTGATGCCCGTAGCCTGCACAGGAGGCACATGCACACAGGCACTGTGTACTGCAAGCAGAAAAGCACAGCACCAGGGTGACAACAACAAATCAACCTGTCCCTCCCCCAGAACAGAGGTAATGTGCAAGTGAGCACATGTGCATGCCACACACATCCCTGAGGACATACACTGTGCTGGTCAGATGAGGTGGACATGGCACATGAATGTGCACTGCCACAGACCAAAATGGGCCAAGGCAACCAAGGGAATTGAGGCAACCAGGAAGCACAACAGGTGACCAGTAAAATATAAAGGGAATGACCACAGACACAGGCATCATGTGCAAAACATTTACTCAAAAACCCAGATCTGAACAACAACAGCAACAACAACAAAATCACAGCAACACGCAGGCAAATGTAAAAAGGTGTGGTGAAATTAAAAAACTATGTACAATAACAACAGGGGTAGTTGCAGATGGGAGGGTGGATCAGGGAAGTCAGTCCGAGGAAGGAGATGGTGTGGAAGGGCAGGGTACAGAGCAAACAACAGGGGCCATGAACAATAATACACATAGGCCTAGTGGTCTTGATGGGGTGCATCCCTCTGCTGCAGTTGCTGTCCCCTTGCCTGCTAGGTATCTCTTATAGCATTGCATGCCCACTGGATCGCACCCTGCTGCTTGGACAGCGGTGCCAGTAGCCTCTGCATAACAAACAGCAATGCATGAGTCAATGGTGTTCCATTCTGCCTCCTCCTACCAGCTGATACAGCTACCGATGTCCATGAACCTACAGTGGGGGCACAGAGAACAGGGACTCAGTATCTTGGTCTACACCGGGACCCCCCCCCTTACCACCATGCAAGTGTGATGGAGGCTGCCCATATGCCAAGGACTGACAGCCAGCCTTGCACATCACACACCATCAACAAGCTGGCCCACACAGCCACACAGTGACTGTGGAGTTGTACAGGCAACATTCAACGCCTGCAGGTGCATGCAGAGTGTTGCGATGAGAGACATGTAGCCATGACCCCTACAGCATGTGCAGATGCCAACTGAGTACACAACTGTGCAAGCTTAGTCTGAACCACCATTGAAGCAATACTGGGTGCCGTGGCCCTGAGCAGATGTGGCAAATGGGGACAAATACACAGGAGTCATTGCCACAGTGGCCCTAGCACATGCCGCTGAGGCGACAATCCATGTATGCGTACAACAGACAACACATGGACATGCATGTGAGGCAGGCAATGACCTGCTGTGGGCAAGGAACTGGCTCCCTCACCCCTAACCATATAACCACACAGTAGAAGCACATGCATTGTACTTATCTACCACCATCTGTCTGGCCTGTGCCCATCCACGAGATGTCCTACTGCCTCTGTTAGCTGCCTGCACCACAGCCCTCTGCCTTACTGCCACTCCTGCAAGGGGAAGCACAAGTGAAAAGCACCAGGAGTAGACTGTAGGTACTGCCAATCCCCCCTCACCCCCACCCAGCCAGTGACCCAATGCAACAGCACCATGGTAAGCATGCAGGGACAGCCCCCCCAATGACCCATTGCAACAGCACTGTGGCCAGCATGTAGGGACAGTCCCCCCCAAATAGTGACCCAATGTCACAGGGTGCAGATGGATGTGTACCTCGCCAAGGTGGACGCCACAAGGTGGCAGTCACAGTGTCACAGCAACATCCCTGGGGTGCACCAGAGCACATAGGGTGATGCATGGTATGCATGACTGAACTACCTATGCTTCACCAACAGGGTATGCCAACCGTGTGTGTGTGTGTGTGGATGCATGCACTCTCCACCACCCCCCACAAATGCAATGAGCTGGATACAGTGAAAGAAACAGAGCACAGAGGTTCCTGGGCATGGAACCACCCCCTGTGGGCCTGGGCCTGGGTCTGGAGCCAGTGAAGCCATGTAGGGTCCCTCCTGCGCAGGTCTCCATAGCATAGCCTGCACTGCTCCCCCATGCATTGCACCCCTGTGCGATGGGTGAGGCATCCTGCCACCCTTGCCCACACCACAGATTGTGGCTCCTGAAGGTCCTGGCTGCCAAAGAACTGTGCCTCCAGTGGCAGGACAAGTGCCACCAAGTTGGCCAGTTCCACATCACCCCAGTTCAAGGTCCTTGACCCAGCTGCCTGTGCACATGGCATGGCTTCCCAATGTTTCCCACTGGCAGGTGTGTACACTACAAGCACCACTGCTGAATCGGCCTGTTCATGCCTGATGTATGAAAGGCCAACATGCAATGCAGCACTTATCTCAGTAATGCACCATGGCAATCCGCACTAGCCATCATTCGTGCAGCACCACACATGTATGGTACATACAGTCTGGGTGGGAGACTAGGGTCAGGGTTGGTCACTGGGTAGTGCATGCATGGTCATGTGAAAGTGCCATTTTGTGTATGGCAAACTATGCCACACACTTAGCACAACTGATGTCGCACATACCCAGACATACACTGGTGGTAGCAATGGTGCAGCATCACACTGTGACACAGATGCACTATACATGCACAACATTCCACATGCCACACATAGGCTAGGGTGCAGTTCACCTGACATGCACCATAGCAATAAATAGCGCAGCCACAGACAGTGCCCGATGTGCACGATGCATGGCATGCTTGGTACAATGTATCGTGTATGTGCAGAGATGCACCATATGGAGATGTGCTGCATCCATGAAATGTGCCGAATCCATCACACATGTGTGCAAATGCACTGTAGAGGGATGTGCACAACTGGTCAGATGCACCATGCTGATTGAGATGGGCTAGGAACAAATCTGCATTCACAGCCATGGCATGCAAATCAGATCATTGCCCAATTCAGGAGCAACTCATCTGCTTTGCATCTCATCAGTGTTGCTTCAACACCCATTTGCATGTGCTAGGTCATAAATGAGCCTGAATGCGCCACCCCACACCACACCACAGGTGACTGACAGGTATTGCAACCTTGAATGTAGGCTTGTTTACATCCAAATCTGCACAGCTTTTCAGCCACTACAGACAGCGGAGGTTTGCAGGCATCCAGTTGGCTGTGAATGTGCTGCTTCCTGCCAGTTTGCTGGCACACATCCATACATTCTGGAACTGTAATGCAGCATGCCACCTTGCTGAAACACAGCCATACATGCTGGAGCTGTGATGAGCATGCCACTGTGCCAGAACACAGCCGTACATGCTGGAACTGTGCTGCTGCCTTCTGCTCTGCTGGAACACAGCCATACATGCTGGAATTGTGTTGATGCCTGCAATGTATCTCTTCACAGGAACCAGAATGTCTGATGTGGATGAACAAAGTGGGAGGCGAAGGCCTAAGTTCACTCAGGATGAGGACAGGGCCCTGTTGGAGGCCTACCACCACAGGCAACACATCCTAGCTGTCAGGGGTGGCAACTGCCAGATCAGGGACAATGCCTGGGAGGAAGTGGCCTGACATGTCAATGCCCATGGGATCTACAACAGGACACCAAAGGAGTGTAGGAAGCACTTTAACACTGACAAGCGGTGGGCCAAGGAGAAGGTGGCCACCATCCAGGCCTCCTTGAGAGTGACAGGGGGTGGCCCACTGACAAACGTGCACCTCACTCTACATGAGGAGTTGCTGGTCTCCAGCATGGGCCATGCCACTATCATAGGGGTACCCAGTGGTGGCTTCCAAACTGGGGACAGTCCATCGCAGCACTGTGAGTATGCAGTAGTCACTATCTGTGGAGGTCTGTGTGTGCTTGCCATGGGTGGCCATGTCATGCCATACCAGGCCCTGCTATGTGTCCATCTTGTGGTGTGCACATCAACTGTCATTGTCCAGCCCTGACCTGGGCACATGTGTGTCCCATTGGCCCCTTGTGCTGGCCCAGCCACCAGCAGGGGTACACAGGGTTGAGACACTGAGCACACACCCACCAGAGATGGCCATGTGGAGGCATATATGCCTGTGTGCTGTGTGAGCCCTGTGTGCTGCCACCAGCATGTCCAGGGGTGCAGGATGCCCTTTCCAGCCACAGTGTGCAGCAGTTCCTTGGTATGGCACCTGTATGTGGAACACCAGGGGGTCCACTGCAATCTGCACAGTGGTGAGCTGTACCATACATGTCCCTGTACGGCAACCCTGGCCACAGTGCATTGCGGACACCACTAGTGCCTGTGTATAGCTCTGGCCGCACTGGGTCTCACATGCTTGTGTGGCAGGACAAGCACAGCTATGGCACACATGGATGACTCCATGTACATACTTGTCTGTAACCACCACTGATGCATGTTACTAACCATGTTACCCTTTCTCTCTTTCAGCTCCATCACACCTCGAGGGTGCTGCAGGGTCCAGGGACACTTGGACTCCCCAGTGGAGGATGAGCCTGGACCCTCCAACCCTTCCGCAGCCAAGGCCAGTGCTGGTGGTCAGGTGAACCCACCCTGGCTGATGAACTTCCTGGGTTTTGCTGATGAAGAACCAGTGGACAGGAATAACATTGTGGATGGCCTGCTGGTGCTGGCCTTGGGCATGGAAGGGGCATATGATGATGATGTTGAAGATGATGCCACACAGATTTGGGATGACACAGTCAACATCAGCCCCACTGTGATCCATGTGCCTGCACAGGTGGCACCATGCAGCGTGGGTGTTCCTGTGCCGCCATGTGCCACCACCGGGCAACCACCAGTGCCTGCTGCAGATGCGACTGTTGGTGACCATGTCTCAGGTGCTGCTGTGGGGCACAGGATGGCTGCCAATGTCCAGCAGGGTGCTGTGGTGCCACAACAGGTGGCAGGGGGCCATGATGCAGAAGAACCTGGGTGCACAGTGGTTGCCCACACCCAGATCCTGCCCATACAGCAGACTGCCTTGTGGCATTCACCTATGGTGGATGCAGCACAGCAGGCCAGTACACCACCTGCCTGTCAGTGCCACGTACCAATAGATTCTCCCGCCGACATGGTGGAGGAGTATGCACGCCTCCTGTGGGAAACAGTGGAAGGGCAGGTGTCTCTCAGAGCAGAGCTCAGGGATATACAGATGCAGTTGGTCATCATGAATGAGGTGGCATCTGCGTAGCGCACCCAGATACTGGGCAAGGTTTACCTCATATGGGTGGGCACCACTGCAGCAATGGAGGGGGTGGCACTGGCACTTGAGGTGATCAGTTCTAACCTTGTACCATGTGGACACCAGGGTTCCTGCCATACTCAGTGCAGTGCCTCACACACCCAGGTCACAGCGTCAGGTGACCCCATTGCTGCTGATGCCGTCACCAGGCCACCCCATCCCCAACACCCCTGAATCCAATCTGGACCTCTGGGCCATCACACATGCAAGCACACAGTCATGGCCTCACATGGGTACCACAGCAGTGGCAGTGGACTCCCCCCATGGCCAGTATCATGCATGATGTGAACGCCAGGCCAGGGTGTGGCCATGACCATGTCCACAGTGGCAGTGGTGACTCCTGCTGAAGCCTGGGGGTCCTGGTCCCATGGCTCCTGTAGCCTATCACCGTTGAGGCCCACAAACCTGGCTGGCAGTACCTGGGGCTATGTGCTGTGGCACACATCTTCCCTGGGGCAACGCATGTGTGAGCTACCTGTGTAGTGCACTGGGCATGGCCAGGGCCACCAGTGTTGAGGCTGTGTGGCATGGGCAAGATAACAGCGACTCTGAGTCTGATGTGCATGTGTGCTGGTGGATGCCCTCTGATTCATGCCATTCCACAAAATTCCAATGTGTCCCTCCCCCCGTTCATGTCAGACTTACAGTGTGCATCTGTGCATGTCTGTCACTGCTCTACATTGCACTCTGCACCTGTTGTGTAGTGGACACCTGCGCATATGTGTGTCTTCTCCACCACCTGTGTTTTGTGTGTATATATGTGTGTGTGTGTGTGTGTGTGTGTGTGTGTGTGTGTGTGGCTGCTGTTTGTTGCTCTCCTCTGCTACTCACCTGCGGTCTCCAATATGCTCCTCCACTATGGTGTCCCTGTGCCACCAGGACCTACCGGCCAGGTATGGGTACCTCTGCTCCAGAGGAGGCTGCCCACCCAAACCTTGGGGTTCCTCCTCCTCCTCATCCCCTGTACTGTTGCCCTCCTTGGCCTGGACAGGTATTCCATGGTCAGTGGCCATGCTGTGTAGCATACAACAGGCCAGGAGTCTGCCATAGGCCTTTTCTGGGCTGTACTGTAGGACACTACCTGACCTGTCCAAGCATCTGAAGTGCATCTTCTGCATGCCGAACACATGCTCAATGACAGTGTGTGTAGTGGTGTGTGCTGCACTGTATCTTTATTTGGCCTCAGTACCAGGCTGACATATGAGGGTGAGCAGCCATGGGCAGAGAGGGTACATAGCATCACTTGTGGGGGACAGGGCAGTATGTTAGTTTCACACGTGTATGTGCATTGGGTTCCACTAACCCCCCCCATTTTCCCATCTCTGCTGCCACTGCCTGACCACCTCTGTACCTGTGGCCCACCTCCCAGTGCAACCTTGTCCACCACTGTGGGACACTGCATCTGTTTCGCACCCACCGCCTGGCATGTCCTGGCTGGCACTCTCCTAGCCTGCACCTCCCCATCACTGCCTCTGGGACTGCTTGCTCCTGTCCTGCCCAGCCATGGTTACCTTATATTTCCCTGCGGTTGCTCGTGCCTGGGGTTGTGTGCCATCTTCCACCCTGCTGCATATGCCTGCTGTGCCACACCCCTGCAATGCCCATGCTGTGCTCTTCCACAACACTATCACTGTGTTTGTTCACCCCTTCCCAGCAGTGTGCCCATTTCCACTGTCCAGCATGGTTGTTGGCCTTTGCACTGTCCCCATCACAGCCACCCTTCCAACCACTACCTTTTGACCTCAGTTGTGTCATGGTGTGCATTGTATGGGCATGTTTGCATGCCCCACTCACCCACTAGGTGGCCACTAGGGATGTCCCCACTCTCAAAACAGCAGCTCAGGGATGACTGATGCCATATGAAGGCACTGTGTTTACTCCCAGGGTAAGTGGAGCAGACACTAGTGATGCACCCTGTGGCATTGCACACCACCTGGCAACTGATGAAGTAGAAACCCTTGCGGTTCATGTATGGGAGTGTCTCTTCACCAGGTGGTGTGTGAATTACCACATGGGTGTAGTCAATGCTCCCTATCATGCCCGGCATGTGCACCACCTTGTGGAATTACTTCATGACTTCTGTCCACTCTGCCTGTGTGCTTGGGAAGTGAATTAACTCTGAAGCATGTGGCAGCAGCACAGTGAGGAATTGGGTGAGGAGCCGGGATGTGAACGCCTGGGAGATGCCAGTGGTGTCACCAGCTGGCTTCTGGAAGGTGCCCGTGATGTGCAGGCACATTGCTATTATCAAATAACATTGGAAAAAGTGATCCACATAGAGCAATTGTTGAAAAAACAAGATAAATCATTTGTTTAAACACACACATTACAGCTCCTTGGCGCTTCGTAGGCATACACCCTCTTCATCGGGGATGGAGTCAATTTGCATTACAATCACATTTATAGTCACATGAATAAAAAATCAATTCAAATTGACCAATGAGGTATTGATAGCATTACATAAAGCTCAGTCAGTGTTTTACCACAATATAACTAATAAATATGCCTCTACAGCTAATATAATGCTAATCATCACAGGCTAGTTCTAAGGGAAAGAGAGAAGGGGAGGGGTTCCAATGTAAAAATCCATTTAGATTCCTTCTTAATAGAGGTTTCACATGTTCAATTATAGTAAACCTTAAAGAGGAGGGCTTACTATCCTGTTTATACAAATAATGCAGTGGTGTCTCATCCATCTCTGCTGTCCTCCCTGCTGCTCTGCTACTTCTACTACTGCTGCTGCTGCTGTTATCCTGCTAGCTGCCTGATGGTGGCTTGCACTTAGGTCTATTCCTTTTAAACGCATTTCATTTGTGCATATCTGGAGGGATGCGCCATCATTTTGCTCTGTGGATTGGGATGCGCCATGTATGCAAATACTTGCCCCTTCCAGATGCACCGCATATCATTATAAGTGGTCTTAGGTGCATCTGAGGAGGTGTTGGTGCATCCGTGATGAGCCAGCGCATCTCAACCATTTGTGAATCACACTTCAGTGCTTCTCCGGGATGTGCTGGTGCATCTTAAATGCACTGGGAGCATCTTTTTCATGAATTCTGGCCATTAAGTTTTGAGTATTTCCATGCCACTCAGTTCTTACCTTTGGGTTACTATATCCAACTGCTAGGCTGCTGGATACACATGTGATCATCAGATTGCATTTCAGTTGCCTTAGGCCTCATAGTGACCCTTGTTTAAAAAACACATTTTATGATTGCATCATTCTGTAAAGACTGCTGATGTAGCTAGTAGTTTGATTCTGATTCTTTTTAAACTTTTAAAAAGTTAAAAACAGACAGCCCACCATACTGGTGTACCACACAGAAACAGGTTTGTTTACATTCCTTGATCAACTCCCACTGCATCTTTCCTGAACTTGGGAATACCTCCAACACAGTCTAGCCACTTATGATGCAGTGGGAGTTTAGGTGGCTACTGCCTCATGAGTGACTGAACTGTTTGGGGGTGCTTCTAATGTTTAGGAAGTAATCAAGAAGAATAGATTCATGATTTGAAACAGAACGTTATTTATAAATATACATTACCATGCATTTCAGTTGTACTAAACGAGGAGACAGACAAAACAAACAGCAACATTAATGAATTTTAGAAAAGGTAAGCAATAATAAAATGTAGATTTTTAACTAGAAATAAAATGATGAAAAACAGGTTGACAGTGTCCCTTTAACTAGTCCTTACTTTCCCTACTCAAGCCATTTCTTATGTGTATCTGATCAGGCTGCAGCACCATCACTAGACCTATGATACCACCATTCAGAATTAATTCCAAAGAAATCAGCAGACCAAGGTAAGAAATACCACCCACTGTTAGTCAGCTACAAGAGGAAACCTAGACAGTTTTGCGATCAAATAATATTAAAAAATGGCTAGCACACACTGCTAAAGATAACTTACTTGAAAAAAGGTGGCATCCAGAGTAATTCCTGGGCAGTCAGAGACTACAGCCAGCATATTCATGAACCACACAAGGCACATACCTGAACCAATCATAATGGCGCCCAAACATGCATGGATCCATGATTATTGTTATAAGCCTTCATCTCCAAACTTTCATGAGCATTGTAAAGCAGATTCACACCCTGCGCTTGCACGATGCTTCCTGTTCACCATATTGGGTGTGACACTGGCTGCCACATCTGCATGTTTTCATGCATGTGCACATTACTCATGGCCGCCATCTTGGAAATAGCATTTCCAATGCATGCACATGTCGCCATGCATGTCACGGCACATGAATGAGCATATATAAACAAGAGTGGCTTGCTCCACAAGCGCTCACATAATAATAATAATACATGCAAAAATGCTGTTGCCAGATTCAACTAGTACTCCAAGCGTGCATATTAAGAAAACACACTAAGATAACAAGGGGATACATTGACCAACAACAGTTCACAGGTCAATACATAAAAATAGGCCAGAGGTGCTCAAGAGCAGATAGTAATAAATGAATAGCCACCATATATGAATAACAAGCCTACCCTGGTTGCCCCTTCAAAGTAATCTTAATACATGAGTTAGTGAGTGTGTGGATAGATAGATAGATAGATAGATAGATAGATAGATAGATAGATATAGATATATGTATTCTTTGTAAAAAAAACTATATTAATGCATCAGTTAGGGTTGATCTCAAACCATAAAAAGGAGGGAAATACGACATTAGGGTTGTCAACCTTAACATCCCACCCCCACCCTGCAAACACCAACAGGCATCTGGGATGAGCCTTGGGGTCATCATCACTAATGCTCACCCCATTTCATAACTAAATAAGCTGAGATGGGTACAGTACAGGAGAATGGGAGAGAGTATTAGGGCTGATGACCCCAAGAAACACCACCGACATCTGTTGGTGTGTACAGGGTGGGAGGGAGGTGTTAGGGTTGGAAACCCTAACATTATATTTCCCTACTTTTTATGGTTTGATATCAACCCTAACTGATGAATTAACATAGTTTTTTGCAAAGTATTTCCTAACTGTTTGAGATAATGTAATCATAGCCTTATTTGCCTGTGGGAGCACAGGGCTCTCTGGGCCCTGCACTTCCACCTATGTATAATTTTTTAGATAAAGTAATTGTATCCTTATTTGCCTGTGGGAGTGCAGGGCATCCCTCCATAGATGCGTATATGTAGGTTGCTGTTGAAGGGCCCTGTGCTTCTATTTATAGGACAACAGTAACCAGATTGCCAGCATAGCCATCTTATTATGCCACCTTATGTACCTGGTACAGAAAATTTTTGAATCTACACTAAATCATAATTCCGCATCACTGCAAGACCATTCCACTCCACAGGTGAGAAAACACATTTTGACTAGGATTTGAAAAATGACAGCTGTGACATACATGAGGTGGGGGTAATGAGAAGTCTGTGTTGAAATTTTTGGGGTCAAAGCCTTTTAAATTTCTAAAGTTACAAGTGTGCATAATGAAACTGCAATGAATGGTCATAACTTTTCCATTGTTACATATTTAGACCCCAAATTTTAAACATAGCCTTCTTATGACCCCACCTTATGAACACTATGACTGTTATTATGCAAATCCTGCCTGAAAGGTGAATTTGCCAAGAGACCACAAAATCACCTTTCCGGTGGGAGTTGCATAACAACACTCCATTTGTTCAAGAGGAGGGATCTCAAAGAGAGTATGTTGAAAATTTGGTGTCAAAATATGTACAAATGGCAAAGTTATGCACCAAAGTTGAAAATCCCATTGAAATACATTGATTTCCGATACAAAGAAAGATCTTTATTCATGAATCGTCATACGAAACAAGATCATATTTTGTATGATGCTGATGCAAAAAAAGAATTTCAATGTTAAAAAGACACATTTTAAGGGAATTTCTGAGCAGTAAAGTGCAGAATGCAGCTCAGGAGGTCCCAACAAGCAAGCTACATGTATTGGTTCCTCCAAAGAATATCATTTTGGGGGGTTTCCAAATTTGAATTTCTCAGGCAAAACTGAAAACAGGATTGAGGTCATAAAAAAAGGATTTTCCTCAATCAAAAAAGGATGATGTCATAACCCATCCAGGCAGGTATCCCACAGGGTCCTGTACTTTTCTTCATTTTTCTTAACAACCTCTCCTCCGCCTGCTCTTCTTGTAACATCCACATGTATGCAAATGATATTGCTCTGTATACATCTGGCCTATCCCTGTCTAGTGTCACTGCCACCCTTCAGCTAGACTTTGATAATGTCCAGCACTGGCTAGTTTCACATTAGCTATTTCTTACTGCCAAAAAGACAATCTCCATGACCTTTGGCACTAGTCAGAGACTGTCCCACTTCCCTCCCTGCCTTCTTTCCACATCCTCAATGGGACTAAACTGGAGGACTCTTCCCCCTGCTAAGTATCTTTGTGTCTGGCTTGAGAGGCACCTCAGTTTTTCTGTACTCATGAATGCAATTGCCAAAACACTTCACCCCAAGCTTGGTGCCCTCTACCATAACCACAGCTGCATCCCACTGCATGCCCGCTGCATGGTGGTACAGAAAAAGATCCTCCCAGTTTTTGATTATGATGACGTAATTTTCAGTGCTGCTCCCAAAACCTCCTTTGCCAGACTTGACACTCTCTACAACTCCTGCTGTTTTGCACTTGATGTTCCCTCCTCTCTCATCACTGTGACTTATGTAACTCCCTCTCCTTCCTCTCTCTTGAGGATAGGAGATGTTCCCACTGTATCTCCTTCACTGCTGAATACTGTTTGTTTCCTTTCCTTCCTATCTCTCCTCCTCATTTCCGTCATCCCCCCACTCACTCTCTCTGTAGTTATGACCACCACTCTCTAATTATTCCCAAAAGATCCACCTCTAAAGGCCAATCTGCATTCTCCTACAACCTGTCCAAACTGTGGAACTCTATCCCACTATGTTTTCATCATGCTCCCTCTCCCACTGTTCTTTTCTTTCTCCTTCCCAAACTCTCTCCCCACATCTGCACTTGCAACTAATCTCTCTTCTCATGACTCACCTCTCTATCCCTTTAATTTACCCCATTTCAATATCCTACCCTGCATCTTTCCCCCTCTTCATGGGGAGACGGAACTTCTAAGTTTCTTGTCCCAGCTAATCCCACCCTCCTCTCCATTCACACTTGCACCAATTCATTTCATTGTATACTGTTCAGAAATCACTTTTCCACATCTACAGCTTTTGATGTTATGATGTTTTAGTGTACTACCTTTTTATATTTACATTTATACCAATTCATATTACTGTATACTACTACCAATCACTATTCTGCTACTACAGCTGGATATGTAATGTTGTAACTGTACTACCTGGTTATATTATATTTACTGCTGTATTTCCCATTGATCCCTACTCCTGATTGATGCTCTGCCATTATGTTTTACTTGCATGTATACATATGCACGTATATATTGCTGTATTTTCCCCCTTTCCCCCTCCCCCTGGACACACCTGGAAACAAGGCTCAATGTGCCCTCCGGGTGAAATATTTCTAAATAAAATACGTAAAAAGAGTTTTTTTTTCATTTCATACAGCTATCTTTTAGTGCTTACTGAGCATGTTCAGAAATGATTTTTTCAAATATTTAACATGCAATAACTTAAAAACTGCTCATTAGTTTTTCACCAGTTTAGCAAAAGGCACTACTGTGGGCTAGTCCCTTTCTACCCTGAAAATTTCAGAACAAGATTCCAAACTGTCTGGGCTGTAGGAAAGTTCAAAGAAAAATTTGCTGCTGGGGGTCGGCAGGGGCAGGGGAGGATAGAGCATCTGGAGGACTGCACTTCTTCCTTGGGGAGGGGGGATCATGGCACCAGCACCTGAGTGCCCCCTGACAGAGGCTGGGGAGTATGGTGTACATGCGCATACATGGGGGGAGTTGGATACAGATGTCTTGAGGGAGCATGCATGGGAGCATGCACGAGTCACCTTGGCCGGTGTCTTTGCATGCATCCAGCTCCAGAGGGAGCTAAAATAGAAAAATCCTACTGCAGTGCCTCTATGTAGCCATCTTACTGACCCTCTATCGCTCCCAGGCTGACTCCCATTCCAGACCTGTGTCCATGACACCTTGGCCAGTGGCACAGCACCACCCTGGGGGGCAAGCCAGGGGGCAGGGAGGACAGCTGATTTGGAGCAAGGGCGATGAGGGCCATGACCTGGCTGATATCTGACACTGGAGCAGAGAAAAATAAAATAAAAATTCCAGCAAATTCAATGCATGGAAAAATGCTGTTTTCACCTCTCTGGAACATGGAAACTGCACATCTAACCAGAACGTAACTTGCCAGATCCAGAGATCTACCCTTTTTTTTTCACATGATCAGCTGGTTTTATTATGGCAAGCACCCAAGTGCTTGCATTCATGAAAAGGTGGCTGGCTGTGGAGGAGGGACGGTTGTGCTGGTCACCTTCTCCTTTTTATCTAAGAAAACTGTGTGCTGTGCATGGGTGGTGGTATTGGTGCCAGCCAGGTTCGGGTGCTGTATGTATGTGTATGTGTGTGTATGCTCATGTGTGTGTGTGTTTGTGTGCGTGTGTTGTGTGTGTGTGTGTGTGTGTTGGTTGGGGAGGCATGATGCAAACTTTTTTTAAGTGCAGATAACTATTTTACAATAAGAGGGTGACTGGCTGTGGAAGTGGGCCAGTTGAGCCGGTCACCCATCAGTGGGGAACGTAATCTTTTACTTTAAAAAACAACTTGTGGGGGTTGGGGGAGAATAGAGCAGTGGTACTGGTCTTTTTTGACAGAGGGGTAGGGGGGTGGGTGTTATATTTTCTTTGGTTGCCACTGGGATGGGAGGTGGGGGGAGGCATAATGCATATTTTTTCTTTTAAGTGCGGATAAACACTTTATAAGAGGATGAGCAGTCAAGGAGGTGGGCAGATTGAGCCAGTCACCCATCAGCAGGGAAAATTATCTAACTTTATTTATAAAATAACTTGTGGGTGCTGGGGGGAGGAGGGTGGGATGTCATTCGGTGGGTGGGGGTGCCACTAAACACCAGGGATAGCTATGAGGGGGGCACCAAACACCAGAGAAACAGCAGCTCATAGGTGCCACTACAGCAGGCAGCATGAGTTCAGCTGTGGCTGCAAAAGTCAAGCAATACCCGCTGTTCAGTCAATCACTGTATTCTGCCCCAGATTTAACCCCAACTCTTAAGCTGATTTGGAAAACTTCTTAACAGGGGTTGAGCTACCCTCACTTTCAGAATCCCAACAAGGTGAGGGGGTGTGGCAGCTACAAACTAGAGGTGCTAGCTGCACACTCAAGCAGACTTAGATAAACCAGGTGGTCTGTTTCTGCTGGCACATTCGTATGTTCATATGTTCATATGTAACAAGTGAAATTAGTAGTCCTATTACAAGTTCTGAGGCTACTACAGCAATTGGGTCTCTTTCACTGGAAAAGGCACCTGGACCTGATGTTTTTTTGCTACTATTTTACAAAACATTCAAGAATGAATTGGTTCCGATGCTTACCCAGGTGTATGAATATTTGCATGATTCTGAAATCTGAGAAATCCCACTTTTTGAGGCATGGATGGTTTTCCTTCCCAAGCCAGGGAAGGAGACTACATTCCCAGAAAATGATCGTCCTATTTCATTATTAAATGCTGACATCACAATTTTTGCCAAGGTTTTGGCCTCCCATTTAAAAGCAGTATGGGTGGATCTAATAGGCCCTGAACAAGCTGGATTTGTGCCAGATAGACACTGCAGTGAGCATTTTAGAAAACTCTTTCATCTTTTCTCAGCGTCGAGAAAGACAGACACTAATCCGGTGCTGGTGTCTCTGAATACTGAAAAACTTTTGACTGTGTCGCCTGGCCATATTTATTCTTGATTCTGTCTTAGTATAGAATTCCTTCTGAATTTGTGCAGTGGATCCATATCCTTTACTTGAATCCTGCAGCTCTAGTCTTGTGTAACAATGAATTCTCTGAGCTCTTTTCACTTTCTTATGGAACTTGGCAGGGATGCCCCTTATAACCTATGCTTTTTAATTTATATATAGTGCCCCTTATCTGGAAAATAATTTCTTCCCCATTGGTTAAAGGTATAAGAGCAGGGAGGTGAGAATATAAAAGTTCCACTTTTGCGAATGACATTTTACTGCACATTTTGGACTGGCATACCTCTTTACCTACCACACTAGAACTCCTAATTCAGTTTGGTCACTTGTCCGGCTATAAATTAAATTCCAACAAAACTATTGTTTTTTCTTTGACTTTAAGTTGTGCCAAAATTGACATTCAAGATTTAGGCCTCAGATGGAAGTCTAAGGCAATGCTTTATCTGGGGGATAAAAACTGCAAGTGATATTCATCAGTTAGAATTCCTTAATTTAGACCTGTTAATTAAACAAATGGACCAAGACTTACAAAGATGGCGGTACTTGCCTTTATCACTCTGGGGGTGGGTAAATATCCTAAAGATAAATATTTTACCAAGACTTTCATACCCCTTGAGTATGTTAAATTTGGTGCTTCTTAAAAGTTGGTTTATTAAAATACAATCCTTGTGGTCAAAATTTCTTTGGCTAGGCAAACCACCACTCAGAGCTTTTATTAATTTGTTTGTAGGCTACGTGACGTGGGAGGGCTTCAACTCCCTCACTTTGTTAGGCTATTACTTTTTGATGCACGGGGCAAAATATTTTCAGTGGGGCCATCCCCTATCAGGCTGGTCCTATGTCCCTAGCTGGTTACTTATTGAGAAGGCCTTGGTTGGAGAACATCACCTCTCTTTACCTTCTCTATTATATACATCTCTGTCAGTCCTGCCATCATCACTATGACATATGCCTATAGGATGATCTGTAAGAGTGCATACTCAATTATGCCATTTCTTAAAACTCCCTTACCAGAAGGACATTAGTGAACCCCTTTTCCATAACCAAAATCTGATATCAGGTAGCAAACCTTTTGAGTTACTAGAATGAAAGGGTCATAGTTTGGATTCTATTAGTGCTATGATTTAAGATGATACTATTCTTTTTTTAATGATTTTAGAAACAAGCTCAATCTACCACCCCATTCCTTCCTACAGTATGCTCAATTTAAACATTCCCTGTTGCAAGTTTTAGGCAATCCCCAGTGGCAAAATTTTGCTGGAACTTTATTTGCCACTCTGTCTTTCCTCTCAGTACAACAGAGACCAGTTACTCATACCTCCCAGGAAATATGTACTCAAGCCTGGAATAATGAAGCCACTATTGCTTACTATTGGGAGCATGCCTTACATTTGAACTACCCAGCTACTGAATGGTCTAGGATTTGGAGAAAACTTTATAAATATGTTAAGCAGGATAGACTATGTTTGTTGCAGTTTAATATATTACATGACTTGTACTACACTCTGACTAAGCTATATAGGATGGGTAGATTACCTGACACCAAGTGTGCATGATGTTCCCAAGAGGAGGGCACATTGCTACACGCCCTTTGGAAATGTCTTCAAATCTTTTCTTTTTGGAAACTTATTCAACAACTTGTTACACCTATTACCCTCATTTTTGGTCATGCATGTTATTTTGCAGTAGAGATCTGTATTTTGGGGGACTACAATACTATAATATCCAAGAATGAGAAGATATATATATATATATATATATATATATATAGCATTGATTTCAGGAACAACTAAATTATTACTATTACACCACTGGCAGAGTAGTCAGGTGCCTTCATGAGTGGAATGGGTTCAGGAGTTTTTTATAGCTTTGAAAGCAGAAAAGGCTATAGCCATGGCTAATCATTCTTTACATAAATTCCAGGCTTGCTGGTTTCCTTTTACTCAATTTCTTACTGGGAGAGTATGAAGATTGGTGGTTCTTTTGCTAGACAGCTCCATGTGGTGTGGTGTGGTTTAGGATAGTCATTTACGTAATGCATAATTCCCCATATATTGTAAGAATAATGGTTAATTCTGTGTATTTTTACTTATAACATGCATGGGCTGGGGGCTGGGGAAGGGGAGGAGGAGTAGACTTATTTATTTTTTGTGTTTATGTTTTCTTTTCCTGTGTTATTATGATTGTGTAGTATTATTAATATTGTTTGTGTTAGGTTTGTGATTTGTGATTTGAGGGACTGCTAGAGATCACCAGGGTCTGTTTAAAGACATCAGGGGCCCATTTTTTTTAGTTTTGTGGCCTCAACCATGTGGAATTCTCTTTCTCATTTTCTACAAGCCTGCCTGACTGTCCAGAGTTTTAAAAATGCATTAAAGGCCCATCTGTTCAGTTTATCCTATCCAGGTTTTACATACTAACATACTAAAATGCCAGCAGAATAGGCCTAACGGTCTTTCGTGTCTGCTCGTTTGGTCAGTCCCCAACCTGGGTGCTGACCTTGCTGTCCCCCTCGCCTTCTCTGGCTTCTCCCTTCCCAGTTCTAGATATTCTTGCTGCATTGGATTTTGCTTCCAGAACCCTTCCCCTGTACCTGTCCCACCCCTTCTTGAACCCTCCACTGTCTCTGCCTCCACCAGCCCCTAGGCAGTGCATTCCATGGCTCCACCACCCTCTCAGTGAGTAGCACTCCTCCTTTCTCCCTGAATCTTCTCCAGCTTCCAGCCAGCCATGCCCTCTAGTGGCCCCTTCCTCCTTCCTTTGAAGCACCCCGACTGTTCCTCCCTATTTACTCTCTTCATGTACCTAAAGACCTCTATCATGCCCCCCGTCCTTCTCTCTTCCAATGTGTACATATTTAGCTCTTCGAGCCTCTCCTCATAGGTCCTGTCCCCCAAGCCCCAAATCATTTTGGTTGCCCTCCTCTGGACCCTCTCCAGGAGGTTAATGTCCCGCTTTAAGTGTGGCCTCCAAAACTGCACGCAGTACTCAAGGTGGGCCTCACCAACAGTTATACAGAGGGAGTATCACTTCCCTCCTTCAGGAGGTGATCCCCCTAGCGATGCATCCCAGCATCCTGTTGGCCTTGGCTGCTGCCCTCCGACAAGTCTCAGAATTGTTCATCTTGACATCCACCACCACCCCCAGGTCCCTCTCAGCCATCGAGACTTGTAGCATTTCCACCCCAGGGTGTACACTTGACCTGGGTTTCTGGCCCCCAGGTGGAGTACCTTGCATTTCCCTGCATTGAACCTCAGCTTCCACTTTCTAGACCATCTTTCCAGAGCCTCCAGGTCCCCCTGTAGGGCCACCCTCCCCTCCTCCCCATCCACCACCGCCCCCAGTTTCGATTCATCTGCAAAGAGACTCCTCTCACTCCTGATTCCTGTCCTTATGTCAGATACGTAGGCGTTGAACAGAAAGGGCCCAAGGACTGATCCCTGTGGGACCCCACTAATGACCCTCCTTGGGGATGAGACTATCCCACCAACTACAACCTTCTGGGTCCGGTCCTGGAGCCAATTGCCTATCCATCTGATCATCTGGTTCCCCACCCCCATTTCTCCCAGCTTATCCAACAGGCCCACGTGAGGAACAGAGTCAAATGCCTTGCTGAAGTCCAGAAAGAGGACATCCACTGGTCTACCCAGGTCCAAGGCACTTGTCACCCAGTCATAAAGCTCCACCAGGTTTGTCTGACACGATTTCCCCGGGATGAATCCATACTGTCTATCGTCCAGGCACCCTGACTTATCCAGGTCCCCCCCTAGCCTCTGCTTGACAATGCCCTCCATCACCTTGCCCACCACCGAGGTCAGGCTGACAGGCCTGTAGTTCCCTGCCACCTCCCTTGATCCCCCCTTGTGGATAGGCACTATATGTGCCACCTTCCAGTCTTGGGGCACCCACCCTGTCCTCAGAGATGGTGAAAAGCTCTGCCAGGGTTTTGCCAGGACATCTGCAAGTTCCTTCAGCACTCTGGGATGTAATTTATCTGGCCCGGTGCTTTCTCCATCTTAAGGGAGCTGAGGCTTCCTCACTCTCTCAGCTGTGATTTCCACTTCCGTACCCCTTCTCCCTGCTTAGCCCTCCCCACCTGCCAGGGATGCCTCCCCCTCTCCCCAGACCTGCCGATCGGTAAGGGTCCCCCCCTCCTCAGTATCTCTGTCTCCTCCCATGTATGATGCAGCACCCCCATTTTCCCTGGTGAAAACTGAGGTGAAGTACTCATTTAGTACCTCAGCCTGCTCCCCCGGGTCTTGTGCCCATCCCTCCCCTGATTTAATCCTGCTAATCTGCCCCTTCACCCTTCATTTTTCCCCAATGTATCTAAAGAACCCCTTGTTCCCTCTCCTAATTTCCCTGGCCAGGTTCTGCTCCTTCCTTGCCTTAGCCACCCTCACCACTCTAGTGGCCCTTCTAGCCATCAGCTCGTACTCCCCTCGATCCCTTTCACTCCTTGAGCACTTGAATTGCTTATAGGCTGCTTTCTTTCCCCGCACCACCTCCTGGACCTCCCTGGTCCACCAACAGGGTTTTTGGGCCCTACCGCATTTTCGTTTACTCTTGCACAGGTGCTGGTAGCATTCTGCACCCTCTCCTGATGATTTCCCACCTACTATCAGCGTCCATGTCTGACCCAATCCCATCCAAATGCTCCTTAAGGATCCTTCCCATTTCCTAAATCCGCCCCCTGAAGTCGGTTCTTCCGCCTGTGCAGTTTCCATTCTCCCAGGTCCAGGCAGAACCAGACCGTGGCATGGTCACTCCCCGCCAATGGGTCCCTTACCTCCAGGCCCCCAATCTGGTCACTGTCTGCCAGGACCACATCCAGTACCCGTGCCTCCCTGGTCGGTTCCCTCACCTGCTGAGTTAGGAACGCGCCTTGAAAGACATCCAACAACCTCTGTTCCCTGGTCACAGAGGATGTCATAGTCTCCCAGTCTGTTCCTGGCATGTTTAAGTCCCCCAACACCACCACCATTCCTCTGCCCAGTCTGCAGTGTCTCCTAACATCTGCCACCAGACTGTCCTCCAGCTCCTCCGCCAGGGCAGGGGTCTATACACCACTCCTATTTTACTCTCTTGCCCCTTGTTATCAAGGTGACCCAAATCGCCTCCACGGTTCCCTCCGCCTCCTCTACTCCCCTATGCCAATGCAGTTTTGACTATCATTGCTACCCTCCTCCCTTCCCTCCCCTGTCCTTCCTGAACATAGTGTATCCCTCCAGGTTCAGGTCCCAGTCATGTCTTGCAGTGGCCCAAGTCTCAGTGACCGCTGCCACATCCACTGCTCCCTCAGTTGGCATCGCCTGGAGCTCAGGCATTTTATTGCCCAAGCTCCTGACATTTAGCAGGACTACCTTCCATCCCTTCCCTATAGTTCCATTTCCCCTGCTCATGTTCCCATGGGGATTCTGTTTTCCCCTGGTCTGCACTTTGCCAGTTGGCCTTTTCTGCAATCCTCCTGGTCCCCAGGGGGGTGAAGACAGAGTCCCTCCTTTATAGGCACCTCCTTGACAGCCTTTTCTCCCATCCCATCCCCCTTCACAAGTTTAAACCCCACTTTTCACCAATGAACCCCTCTATTTTCGACTTAAGGATTCCCCTCCCCTCCAAATTGAGATGTAGTCTATCTCTAGCATACAGCTCCTTATCCTCCCAGGTCTCCCCCCAATCCCCCATCAACCCATAACCTCTGGCCTCACACCACTCCCTGAGCCACTGGTTTATCTCCCTAATTTTCCTTTTGTGTTCCCCACTAGCCCTTGGCACTGGCAAAATTTCTGAGAAGGAAACTGTGCATCCTATGTCATGACAGACCCTGGCGGCTCCCTGAATCTTGCCTGTATCTCTAGCTCGCTATTTCCCTCAATGTCATTTGTACCCAGGTGGACCAGTATGTCTGGGGAACCCCCACAATCCTTTGCCAGCTGATATACCTTGTGCTTAGCCCTGTGCACCGTTAGTCCAGGGAAGCATCTTGTTCTAACTGGCCAGGCTTCTCCCTCCCTATCCCATTTGATACCCCTGATCATAGAATCCCCCAGCAGGAGCACTCTGACCACTCCTTTTCCTCCATTCCCCCCTTCCATGTCTCTCTTCCTTTCTACAGGCCCCTCCACCCAGCTGGCTCCGTGTTCCTCCCCCTTTCTGTGTGCCACATGCCACCCCCTCCTCTCCAATCCTATGCCTCTCCTCCTCCTGAGTATCCTTTTGTTCCTTGCTAATTCCCCCCTCACTGCTCGCAACTGGTCCTTCTCCCCCATCTGCTAAACTAGCCTGGCTCATCCTCCCTTCCTTCCTGTCTCCATTTAGTTCCTCCTTGCTAGTCGTGCTCCCCTGGCCTAAACCCTCAGCTCCCTTTACTGAATCCTCTTTGTACTTCTGGTCCTTCTCCTTTACCTTTCCTCCCAACTGGTCCTTCTCCTTGTGCTTTCCTCCCTCTTCCCCCTGCCCCTCCTGCTCCGATTCACTGCTCCCCATTCTCCTGCATTCCAGGTCCCCCGTTCTTCCTGCTATCTGGCCCCTGCCTCCTGCCTCCCACTCCCTTTCCATCTCTAACTACCCCTGTCATGGCTACATCACCCCCCTCATCCTTGAGCAGAAGAAGAGAATTGAAGCGGTTACTGAGTGTAAGGTCTGATCCACTTCCCTGCCTTGCTTCCTTCTGTCCAGCCCTGGCCATCTGCCTACTTCCCTGAGAATGTTGGCCCTCCGTTCTCCCTTTGTGAGGGCCCCCAGTTACCTGCCTGCTTCCTTGGTAGTGTCCTTTTGGACCCCATCTGCCAGGTTTCCTATGTGACCCCTGAGTATTCTCCTGCACTCCTTTCCCTATGCCCCAACCCCCAGTGCTTGGTGCAACCCTGTGGGAGATTCCCAGCCCCTTCCCCAACCATACCACCCCTTCCCCAGCTTCTCCTAATCCCTGCAACCTCCTCCCTGAGCTGTGCTAGCTGGTAGCACACTGGGCAACCAATCAACTTCCAAGCCCAGTCCAGTATCATGGCTGCTCCACACCCTGTGCACCCCACCACCCTCCCAAAGATGCTGGCCCTAATGATGTGTGGTTCCATCCCCTTCCAAATAGGTTTCTTGGGTGAGCTACCAGGTTCCCCCCTAGTCCAAGATACCCCTACTGCCTAATCAGGTCACCCACTAATCTTACAGACAGTCCCACTGTACACCAGTAACCCTGTTACTAGGTGCAGTACAACACATTAAACTTATAAGGGAAATGAACAACTCCAAAGCTCCTCTCTCCCAGCCTTTAAATCCTACCCCCAGTGGCTAGAACTACATGAGCTGCACCTGCAGCCTTTTCCTCCAATTGCAGGGCAGGTGTTCCCCATAAATTTGCAGACTTCTGGGAGGGAGGGGTGGGGAGGGTGGGTCTTGGGCAGACACCTGACTCGAGAGAGTGTATCAGCCCTGTGTCTCCTCCAAGCCCAGCAGCCAAAGAACTAGGCCCAAGCAAATCCCACCAAATAGGTTTTAAATCAGAAGAAATAGGCTCTACCAGCGCAGCCTGTTACACAGTGAAACATCCACAAAATGAGCCCCACTTACAGCCACCAAATCAGTTTACAAACATCCAACAGCACCCAAAACAATACCCTGCTAGCCCCTTAGCAGTAAGAAAGAAAAGAACTAACCTACCAAGTAAAATCCACAAGAACCCTGTGAAAACAACAGCAGCAGCTACTGTCCTGGAACACAACTGATCCTGTCCCCTTCCAGTTCTTTCTGAGAAGACAAAGCAGCTAACACCTCAATCTGATTCAGCTCTGCCTCCAGTCAATTGGCTGAGTGAGACCTGGCCAGGCCATTAACACCCCTCCCCCACTATGCAGTAACCTTTACAGCTAATGGAGTCAGCACAAGGAATCAAAATTCAAGTCAGAGCCCCCAAAATATGTTTGCTGCCAACGGAAACAGGACTCCAATTTAATCAGCTTCACTAACAACACATCAAAATAGGCTTGAAATTAACATATATAGGTCTCCAATTCAAATAACCATCTCCAAGCAAATCCCACCAAATAGGTTTTAAATCAGAAGAAATAGGCCTCTACCAGCGCAGCCTGTTACACAGTGAAACATCCACAAAATGAGCCCCACTTACAGCCACCAAATCAGTTTACAAACATCCAACAGCACCCAAAACAATACCCTGCTAGCCCCTTAGAAGTAAGAAAGAAAAGAACTAACCTACCAAGTAAAATCCACATGAACCCTGTGAAAACAACAGCAGCAGCTACTGTCCTGGAACACAACTGATCCTGTCCCCTTCCAGTTCTTTCTAAGCCATTAAGTTATTATTGAATGTAAATTATTGCTGCATTTTATTTGTAAATGTTTTAAAACATTTTTATTGTTTTATTCTATGTACAGGTGCCTTTGATTTGGAAAGGCACCTTTTAAAAATAAAATTTTGATTGATAGTTATATTGCTGTATGATGTATTATTGTGTTATATAACCTTAAAAAAGCATATTAAATTGCAAAAAAAAAAAAAAGAAATGCCTGCTATTCTCCTACAGAGACTGTTGGGGAAGTGCTCCTCTAGCTAAGCTGGGCACCTGGAATTTTGGGTACCCAGTAAATTTATTTATAGCCCTTATTTGAAAAAGCAAACACCAGAATCTTGCTAAATAGAACCCATTTTGCTAGGTTCCGGTGTTTGATTTTTAAAATGACAACATTGTTATGCATTTTCCATGCTTTTTAGTTCGTGGAAAAAAAGAAAACAAGACAGCAGCTCACAAAAAAAGATTTTTCACTCTCAAAAAAGGAATGGATCTCGTAAGAAAGAATCATTTTTCTTGAGTGCAATCCTTTGTTGAACTTTTTACTTCGATCCTGGAAAGTGATCTTCACATAGGAAATAACGGGAACATAAAAACTGAATAACTTTGCAACAGAGTAATATTTTTTCACCAAACAAAGCCTGGCAGTTCTGTTACCCAAGCTCTGTCAACCGTAAAAAAAAATCACACCAAAATTCCACGCCATCTGGGCACAAGGCGATCAAGAAAAAACATACAAAGTGGAGACTTTTAAGGTTTTTGCATCTCAGAATCCACACATTCTACCAGAATAAAACTTGCCACATCAAGAGATTTAACCCGCAGGACAGCATATACCACATTTTTTGTAAATCCATTGATTTGTTGGAGTGTTATTAAAGTGCAAAAACTGATGTTTAACATTAAACAGGCTACTCAACCCAAACTATATTGGTGCTATTATGCCACCATGTATATGTGTATATATATATATATATATATATATATATATATATATATATATACCTATTTATAAACACTGTGGGCATACAATCTGCAGTAACCGGCCCCAGCCCCATATTGTTGCTATGTTACAGATGGTAAAGACTAAGAAATGTGCAATGTGCAAGGTTCAACCTAGTGGTTAGTAGGAATGGATCACAGTGCCTGGGGTGCAATATAAAGGAGCTGGGCCTGACCATAGATCAGTCCTCAGGAGGGGAGGACTACAGCTCAGGACAGGGCAACTCCAACAGTATGGAGTGGCAGACAAGACCAGAAGCCCTAATTAAACAAACTCAGCTTTCCACCAAGGCAATCTTGGAACAGCAGCAGTCCTTCATGCTAAAGCTCACAGGTGGCCTGAAAACATTGTCCCACACAGACAGGGTCGCACAAGGGTAAAGGGTGTTCTGTGACTAGAAACCAAACAATTAAACAACTGTCGTGGCTCTCACCACCACCTATATAATAGATGTCAGGCAAGTGTTTGTGGAACATTTTTCAGCCTTTACTGGAGCAGCAGCAGCACACACCTACAGCATAGGCACAGCTAATTTCTTATCACGTTTCACCTAGTCATGGTCATTCTCAAAAGAGAAAGCCATGATTGGGTGAAACGTGAAAAAAAATTAGCTGTGTCTATGCTGTTGGTGTACATTGCTGCTGCTTCAGTAAAGGCTGAAAGGTTTTCTACAAACGCTTTCATGATGTCTATTATTTACAGGTGGTGGTGAGTGCGATTACTGTTCAATTAAAAGGCCTGGAAGCATTGTCGGCCCCTAAACCATCTAAACCTGCCCCAACAAAAAACATACAAGTTTCAGGCAACAGTTCAAATTCATCACTGGAGCTGAACCAAAATGACCCAAACCAATCAGGAGGGAGATGAGGAGGAAAGCAGAGCTGAGCCTATTTAAGAGTCAGAACAAGAAGACAACTCCTTCACTGAAGAAGAACCCTCTCTGACATCTAAGCTGTGCCCATTCAAAGCAGTTCCTGAACTGGTAAAGACAATCAAAGCAGCAGTGGGTTTCCAGCTGCTCCCTCCACCACCAGACACTAAGCTTAACCCCATGATCTAACGAATGCAGAAGAAAGAGGACTCCTTTCCCATATGTCCTGCAATATTAGATATGGTGTTCAAAGGATGGGAGAGAAGGTCCCACCAAAATACCTGAACACAGATCACCAGATCGTGTGTATCAGATA
Source organism: Neoceratodus forsteri (assembly GCA_016271365.2). Taxonomy (NCBI): domain Eukaryota; kingdom Metazoa; phylum Chordata; order Ceratodontiformes; family Ceratodontidae; genus Neoceratodus; species Neoceratodus forsteri. Next base: position 1,265,842,362 of record CM028129.1, read on the forward strand.
GAAACTGAAATACCACAGAACTGATGCTTGGCTGCACTAAGTGGCCCTCACATCGCAAACCTCAGCAAAAAGACAATGCTCACAGCAGATGGCACAACAGCACTGAAAGACCTGATGGACAAAACGCTAGAAGAAATGCTGAAAAGGGTATTCAAGATGATAGGATTGGCAGCACAAACCATCACTACCTCCATATATGGGACCAGAACCCAAATCACATGGCTAAAGGATGCCCTCACAAAATTTACTTTAAAGTCACAGAAAGCCAGCCTCATGGACTCCTCATTATAGACAGCACATATATGGGGGACATGGCAGTTGATGCCCTTAGACTAAATGCTATGTCATCCACAGTGGTTAATAGAGCCAGGCACCACCTATGGCTAAAACTATGGGATGAAGAGTCACATTCCAAGGTCAGATTGCATAAACTACCATTCAAGTAATGGCTTCTCTTTTTTGAAGGCCTACAAGAATCTCTTAAGCAGAGATGAGAAGGGAAAGAACTAACCAAAGACAATCCCAGTTCCAGCTACCTTCCATCAGCACACAGACCCAGCACAAGCAACAAGTGTAACAACTGCAGGAGAAGGAACCTGTCCTTTTAGAACAGAAGTAACCAAGACAACTTCAAGCCACACTTCACACCATGTTACAAGTACTCCTCATCCTTCCAAGGAAGGGGAGGGTCAATGCAGGGGAAGATTTAACACATCAAACAGGGGCAACCAGCAAGCCAAACAATGACTACCTTAGGCCCTAAACACTGCTATGAGTACCACCCCTTATCAACCAGCCATGGGCAGTTGGAAGAGGTTGCCACTTTTCAAACACATCTGGGCTATAACAACAAATGATAGATCGGTAAAATAAGTAGTCTCAGAAGGCTATGCAATAGAATTCGAGAGAAATCCCTCAAGGGTTATACTAATAGTCTCCCCGTAGCAAAAAGAAGGGCATCACCACAGCAAGTCGCATCCACAATAAAGAACTGAGTAGTGAATCATGCCATTTGACCAGTAACAACAAGTGAACAAGTCAAAGGTGTATACTCCATATTTTTCATGGTCCCAAAGAAAATGGGAGTTCTCAGACCAGTCCTCAACCTGAAATTCATCAACAGACACATATGTTATCAGAAATGTAAGATGGAAGTCATCCGATCAACATTAAAATGTAACAGACAGGGAGATTTTTCTGACTTCAATAGACTTAAAAGATGCCTACTTACATGTACCCATACCTCCATCCCACTACAAATTCTCAGATTTTCCATAATGAGACAGCATTACCGATATCAATCCCTACTGTTCAAACTAGCTTCTGCACCAATAGTATTCACAAAAATATCAGTCATCGTAGCTGCTCACCTATGACAGCAGGAATTTCATGTGAACACCTACCTAGATGAGTGGCTCATCAGGGCAAGAACACCAATGCAGTAAATCAAGGACACACAGATAGTGCTCAGGGCCCTGCAAGAACATGGCTGCATAGTCAACAAAGACAACAGTTCACCATTACCATCAAAAAACAAAGGACATCTGGGAGAGGACATAAAAGCAGCTGAAGGGACAGCAAAACCCTCCCAGAAGAGGAGAGACAACTTGGCAGAACTGGTGAAGCAACTTCAAAGATGATCAAGCCCCTCCAGGTCACAAGTTGTTCAAGTACTCAGGTCAACGTCATCCTGCATTAATCTAGTGCCATGGGTGAGATGGCATATGAGACCTCTCCAAATGCTCATTATCAAAGTAGGCCCAGTGACATACTGTAGAATAACCTAAATGACAAGATAACAATAACAGACAAGGTATACCATTCTCTAAGATGGTGAGTAAACACAAAAAATCTAAAGACAGGAATTCCAATAGAAACTCGTTACCAGCATATAATAGACACAAGCACAAGCCTAATGGGGTCAGGCACAGCGCTCCAACTCTGAACAGCACATTGCAGATGGTTATGACCAGAAACAAAATGTCCAATATACATACTGGAAATTAGGGTGGTATACAATGCACTGTGCATGTTCCAGTAATACATCAAAGACTCATCAGTACTGATAAGATCAGACAATAGAGCAACAATGGCATGTCGTGTACATGAGTCCCTTGTGACAGAACTGTATTGTCAAACTTCAGTCAGCAACTTACAGACAAGGGTACACACTGGCACTGTATTAGTGTCAGAAAATAGTGGGACTGCATAAAATATTTCAATTTTGCCATGATAATGAACAGTAGACAGGAGCACACAATAAGACTGCATTCATACTACAGCATCCATCAGACTGCAGATATTTACACCAGAGAAAAAATAAATAAATTGCAGCAGTACCAATAAGAGGGACACACCACTGTCCCATAGAGGGATACCATTGCAATAGGAGCAGATGTATCAAAAATAAAAGTCAAGCCAGCTGTAAGGGGAAAAATTACCACCAGCTGTCAGACTAACTCAGTATCGTTGCTAGAAAAAGCAGCTCACAAAAGAGTAACTTTCACTGCCAACAGCAGTCCCCTGACAGCCAGAGGGAGAACATGTGTGCAAGGACCCAAAACAACTGACATAAGGCATCAGGAGGACAGGTATAAAAAAGCTTGATTTTTAATTATCAGAGGTAAAGAGGTAAATAATACAATGGATGCCTGCAACAGTTACATTTAACCAGGTCCTATGTGTGAATAAACTTGTGACCACTTTTCCCACCACAGTGCACTACCATCTAATAGCTGAGTGCTTCTGACAGCTTAGCTTGACTGAGAGGCTATGATATGAGTGCAGTCTCATGGCTCGCATAGAAACATAGAAACATAGTGACAGCAGAAGGGGACCATTTGGCCCATCTAGTCTGTCCATGAGCCTACCCCCCATCCATTAACTGCTATTCAGTTTTATGGTGCCTTTGTATCTGTCCCATGTGTTTTTTAAGGTTCCCACTATTTTGGCCTCCACCACCTATTTTGTAAGGCAGTTCCAGCCATCTACCACCCTTTCAGTGAAGATGAAGTTGGGTATGTTGCCTCTGCATCTGCCCCGTCTAGCTTCATTTTGTGCCCCCTGGTTCTTGAGTGATTTTTGGTTTGGAACAGGTCTTGAACCTACACCTTGTTTATATTTTTCAGGAACTTGAAGGTCTCAATCATGTCCCCCCTTTCTCTCCACTGCTCCGGGGAATGCATGTTCAAGTCTCACAGGCATTCTTTATAGACTTTGTCATGCGGTCTGAGTATAATTTTAGTTGCTCTCCTTTGCACTGTTTCCAGTCTATTGATATCTTTTTTTAAGGTGCAGTCTCCAGAATTGGACGCTGTACTCCAGATGTGACCTCACCAGTGATCTATAGAGTGGCAGAATGGCCTCTCATTTTCTGCTATTTATCCTGCTACCTACGCACCCTAACATACCATTTGCTGTCCGCCACCTTCTCATATGGTTTAGACATTCTCAAATCATTTGTTGTAATGATTCCCAGATCTTGTTCCTGTTTTGAGGATTCCAGTTTTTTTTCCTCCCAGGTAGTAATCCCCTCCTGGGTTAGTCTTTCCAATGTGCATGCTCTTGCACTTCTTGATATTAACATTTAGTGGCCATGTTTTTGACTACATTTCTAGGGCCATAAGGTCAGTCTTCATCTTCTCCACATCCCTTGGAGTGTCCACCCTGTTGCCTATTTTTATGTTATTGGCAGTCAGACTCACCTTACCTTCTAGTCCATCTGCAATGCCACAAATAAAGGTATTAAATAGTAAGGGTCCCAGCACTGATCCCTGTGGCACTCCACTATGTATACCTCTTTCCTCTGAAAGTGAGCCATTTACTAGAACACTTTGGATCATTCCAGTAAACCAGCTCTGTAATCAGTTTACTACCTGTTTCCCTTCCCCCATGCTTTCTAACTTGTTTAGCAGCCTCCTATGAGGGACTGAGTCAAAGGCCTTGTTGAAGTGCAGGTATACTACATTTACTGTACCTTCCTGGTCCACTACTTTTGTCACTCAGTTAAAAAAGTCTATTAGATTGGTTTGGCATGGCTTTACCTTAATAAAGCCATGTTGTTTTGTGTCTAATTTATCACTGTCCTCAAGAAAGGATATAATCCTCTCTTTGAGGAGGGTTTCCATTGTTTTTCCCACTATAGAGGTGAGGCTTACCGGTCAGTAGTTAGTTGCACTTTTCTTGCTCCCGCTTTTAGGTAGCTGAAAAACTGTTGCCTGTTTCCAGTCTTGTGGGACCTTGCTCATCTTGAGTGTTAAGTTAAAAAGATCAGCCATTGGAGAGGCCAATTCCACCATTACAGTAGTTTTCTTAATAACCGAGGGTGCATTTCATCTGGTACCATGGCCTTGTTTATGTTGATTTTTTCCAGCTCCTCTTGGACTCTTTCCTTTGTAAAAGGTCCTGTGTATACTCCGGTGTCTCTTCTATTGCCTTCTTTAATGGTAGGTCTGCAACTGTCCTGCTCCTTGGTGAATACAGAGCAGAAATATCTACTGAGAATTGCCACTTTGTCCTTGTCATCCTTGGCTTCCCCTCCCTCTTCCTTTGTGAGTCTGACGATGCCACCTGTTTTCTTTTTCTTTTCACTGATGTATCTGTAGGTTTGTCTCCAATTTTGACTTCTTTGGCTATCCTCTCTTCTGCTGATGCCTTTTCAGCCCTGATTTCTTTGTTTGATTCCCTTTATTTTTTCACGTAGTCTTCTTTGTCCTTGTTGGATCCAGTTTGTTTGTATTTCCTGTAAGCATTTAATTTTTCCATAACTTTGTTGGTTACCTCCTTAGAAAACCAAAGTGGTTTTCTCTTCTTTTTGGCTTTGCTCACCCATTTTATGCAGTTGTTTGCTGTTTGCATTATGGTGATCACAATTCAAGATAGGAGCCACTGACAGGACCGTCCACTGAGATGGCTGTTATACAATGTGCTCTGACCTGCTCGAAGGGGGTTAAAAAAAGAAACAAAAAATGCAGTTTCAACCAACACATAACAAAATGTTCACTTACAGAGAGGCACATTACAGAAAGGACAGTAATCACTAGAGGACTTAAACTCAAAAGTTTTTACATTTCACCTGTAACACAGGATTACCAACACAGCAACTTAGGAAAAAGTGGCCAACATCAGCAGTTTAAATTCATTTTCATTATTTGAGAAGCAGTGATCATGAGGTTGGGTCCCAAGGAAAGTATTGTTAAAATATTGAGTTAAACATGCAGAACTTCCAACATTTTGCTAAAACATTGAAAATGGCCATTGACATGAATTGTTCATCATGCAAAAAATAATCCTTTTTTGTTTTCCAAATTCCTTGTTTCATAATAGTTACATAAGTAACTTTCAAGAAAATAGTTTTCACCAACATAGTCATGCCATTCAGGACTTGTCTGAATGGGATTTATTTAGTGTAATATTGATCCAGTCTGTGTCTGAAAATATTAATTGTATCACTAACTGTGACATTCACATGGAGTTTATTCCAGTTATTCACAACTCTCTGATTGAACCAAGATCCTGATTTACTAGTTTTATAAAGTCCCCCTTTGAGCTGATACCCATGGGCCCTTGTGTTTATGCTAGATTCTTTCCTCTGTAGGTCAGCACACTCCCATAGGTCTTGATTTTCAAAGGCAGAATAGACAAAACAGAGATTCCCTCTTAATCTTTGATACTCAAGATTGAATAATGATAGTTCCTGCATTGTTTCTTGATATGATAGATCTCCTAAACTCTTTATTTTTTTGATCTCTTTACTCTGTACTCCCTCCAATAATTGTACATCCTGTTTGTGACTTGGGCCCCAAAATTGAACTCCATACTCCAATAATGATCTATCTAGTGAGATATAGAGCAGAAATATTGCAGTTCTAGCCCTACTTTTTATGTACCGTAAAATGCAGTTTAGCATTTTATTCATGAGTCTGGCCACCTCTATTGTATGATATCTGAATATTAACTCATTAGTAACATAGATTCCAAAGTCTTTTTCACATGTAACTTTGTGTAGCATTTGTCCATTTAACGTATAGGTAGCTTGTAAACTATTTTTTCCCAAGTGCATCACTGCACATTTGTCAGTATTAAACTTCATTTTGCATTCATCAACCATCTACTGTACCTAATTTGTTAAGGTCCAGTTGGAGTTTTTTTATGTCATCTTTATTTCGTATAATAGCACCAGTTTTGGCGTTGTCTGCAAACTTTGTAATCCAAGTAGGATTAGATGTTTGCAGAGATGATACAAAGATTTTGAACATGAAAAAGGTCCTGATCTTGGGGAACTCCACTGGTAACATTCCCCCAATTTGATGAAAAACCTTTAATATTAACCCTTTGTTGCCTGCCACTTAACCAGGATTCCATCTATTTTATAATAGATATGTATATTTCTAAATCCAATAAGCTTTTAATAAATTCTACATGAGGTACCAGATCAAACGCTTTAGGTAAATCAAGCTAGATTAACACTAACTGAGAGTCCATTTTCCAGAGCTAGACTTACTTGGTCAAAAAAACATAACAGATTGGTCTGGCATGATCTGTCAACAGTAACTCCATGCTGAGTAGTATCTGTAAGACCTTTGTCCTTAACTGTTGATTCAAGATATTCCTTGACATATTCTTACATCAGTTTGTAAATATTGAAAGTTAGACTAATTGGCCAGTAGTTTTGAGGGTGAGATCAGTTATCTTTTTTAAATAAAGGTGTGATGTTTGCTGTACACCAGTCCCTAGGAAGTTTTCTGCTTCTAAGTGATTCACCGTATAGCAGGGATAGGGGACCTGCGAGTTCTAATGCTAGTTCCCTGAGTACCCTCAAGTGCATTCCATCTGGTCCTAGGGATTTGTTTATTTAATTTATGTTTAGCAGTAATACTTGGTTTATCAAAGGTAATTTTGACCAAATCATTGTTAATATCACTGCATTCAGTTGGATTAAATGTATGAACACTGTCCTGGAAACACTCAGGAAGTAGTCATTAAATATACTGTATTCAACATGGTTTGGTCATCAGTTATGATATTTCCATTTACACATCATGGTTCTATTCCACATGTTCTTTTTCTTTGGTTGTTTATGTAATTAAATTTTTTTTCTTAGTACCAGTTGTCAGTGTTGCTACTGGTGCTTCTTCATGCGTGTTTGCCCTTTTAATACTATTCTTACATAATTCTGCTATATCCTTGAATTTCTGCCAATTTATTTATGTTGCATTCTTTTTATACCTCTAATAAGCTATTTTTTTCTTTTTTGTCTGCCTTTTAACTTTCTTATTAAACCATGTTGGTATCTTCCCCCAGTTATTATACTTAACTTTTTCTGGTATGTATCTACTAGTTCAGTACTCCACCTTGTTCTTAATTCTATCCCACATCTCATGAACACTTAATCCCCTTAGTCCTTCCCAATTCCATTTAATAATTTCCTTACACATTGCATTATAGTCTCCCTTATTGTAGCATTTGATTTCAGTGACCCCTTTACAAATTGATGTATTATTACACATCTTAAATTATATCATATTGTGGTCACACTGTCCTAGTGGTTCCCATACAGCACAATCTAATATATCATCTTTCATATTACTAAGGACTAAGTCCAACATATTACGCCCCCTAGTGTCTTGGCAGACCTATTTGTCTAAGTTATTAGAAATGATCATACCAATTAAATTGTTTTCTATTTCAGTGGTTCCTGTCAATTGTTCCCAATCAATACTGGGGAGATTAATATCACCTAAGATAATTTCCCTGCCACTGAGATCCATACTTTGAATTGCCCCATGAATACTTTATTTTCTTCATTTCACAAACCAAGTGCCCTATAACACACCCCTGTTTTAATTTTCTTGTTACGGCATTGCACAATGTCTACCCATAGTTGTTCCACCTTAAAAGAATGATCAGGTTTGGGTTTGACTTCATATGCTTCATACGTATCTTTAACATATGATACAATGCCTCCACTCTCTTTCCTTCTCAGTTTGTAAAAAGCATTTCACAACCTGGAATATATAGACACCAATGATCATCCTGTCCCCATGTGTCTGTAACTGCGCATAAATCTATGTTTTCAGTTTGTATTAGGGCCCTTAATTTGTCCTTTTTGTTTATGAGGCTTATTGCATTAAGAGATACAATTTAATTTATTTTGTATGTGTCTTGTTTCTAATTTTGTTGTTGCCTATTTCTTTAACTGATTATTATTTCCTTGTGTTGATTCCCCTCTCCATATATTATTCAGTTGAAATGTTTGTTTATGATGGTATCCCTTATGATGTTTCCTAGGTATACGTTGCACTTCCTACTTAGATGGAGACCATCACATGCGAACAGTTCAAAACTACCATCAAACTTTTCCCAGGTTTTAATACAGCAAATATTCTGCTTTCAAACACCATTCTTTCAGTCTATTATTTATTGATTGTATCTTTTTGGTCCACCTATAACCTGCTTTTGGGACTGATAATATTTCTGAAATTATTAGTTTAAGCTGTCTTTTATCTGCTAGCGTTTTAAATTCCTTATATTCCTCTGTAATTACTTCTGTAGTTTGACCTTTCATGTTATTAGTACCAGCATGTGAAACAACCACAGGTTTTTCTCCTGAAGGTTTCAATATGTTGGGAAGCATCCATCCAATGTCTCTAATTTTTGCACCAGAAAAATTACAATTTGCAATTATATTTCCTTATTCCACATTGTAGTGTACCAGTTTATATATTTAACTATAGAATCACCTAAAATGAAAATCTGCCTCTGATTATCTATATCCTCTCCCATTTTGACTTGTTCTATAATCACATTTTGATTTAGAACTTTTTGGCTTTGTCCTCTTTGTTCATGCCTATGTTGTTTAGCCTCTGCATTTCTTGATAGAGTCTTGTTAACCAGCTCATTGCTTTCAGACTGATCCAACTCTGTACTCAACAGGTCATTAGCTTGTTCCTCAACACTATCCATTATGTTACTAAGTAGGGAGAATCAGATATTTTGTTCAACTGAAAATTCCATCTCCATCCTCTCTTTACTTTGTTTCTTGTAGAATGCATTTTCTCTCACATAGCACCAGTCATCTGCATCCTCTGCTTCTCTCATATTTGGTTGATCATTTTTTGTTTCTGGTTGTGACAGTTCCCTTTCAGACCCTATGTTAACATTTACAAATTGTTTAAGACCTTTGATCTGAAATTTCAGGCCAAATATTTTCACTTTTAATTCTTTCGGTTCTAAACATTGTTGGCATATATAGATTGCTATGGCAGTGCAGGATTCTAACATGAATTTACAGCAACATGGGCATTTGTTTCCCACAGTACTGTCCTTTAGAACAATTATTGTATTGTTCATTCTCTCTATTAAATCACAAGCAATTCTATTTTGAACCTTTGGTTATTTAAACTTAACTTACTCACCTGTGGTTCCTGCAGTCTCCTGCAGACACCTGCTGACACACACTTGTCTCAGCACACATTTCCGCTCATGTGGATGTGCGATCACCCCACTCGTGTTCACCCTGCTCACACTGTAGGCATCATATTTATCTCCCACAACCCAGAAGTGTAGTCTGAGGTCAACTAGCTCCCAAGATTCAAGGGCAAAATTTTAGCAAGGCACATGTTTGAAGGTAATTCTGTACTCCAACAGAGTATTTAAACTCACCCAAACACAATAAAAACCTCTTTGTAGATATGTTCAGTAGACCAGAGAGCAATCTGAACTACTAGTACCTCCCTTTTCTGCACACATCTTAGTTCTGGCCCACAACAGTCCCCTATTGGCAGAGGAGGCTGTCAATCACTAGGTCCTTGTTCCCATTCACAAAAAATACATTTTATTTTAGTGCGCAGCAAAGCTCTAGACTAAGTGCTTGCACCTGTTCTGTCTTACAGAAACTCTGTCTCGCAGCATGAGAATGCAGCAAATGGTTTCCAGCCCTGCTGGCACTGGGGCATCGGATTTATCCCCTTTGAAATGGAAGTGCAGTCCGAGGTCAGCTAGATCCCAAGATTCAAGGGCAAAATTTTAGCAAGGCACAGGTTTGAAGGTAGATCTATACTCCAACAGAGTGTTTAAAAGCAGCTCATCACAATAAAAACCTCTTATAGAGACGTTCAGTAGTCCAGAGAACAATATGAACTACTAGCCTCTCCCATTCCTGCATACTTCTTAGTTCTGGCACACAACAGTCCCCTATTGGCAGATGGGGCTGTCAGTTACTAAGCCCTTTTTCCCATTACAAAACATATGTTTTGTCCTAGTGCTCAGCAAAGCTCCAGACCAAGTACTTGCACCTGTACTGTCTCACAGAAACATAGAAACATAGAACTTGATGGCAGATAAGGACCGTTTGGCCCACCCAGTCTGCCCATTTCCCTACTTAATGGATAAGCTGCAGATCCTAGTTAACCAGCAGTCTACTTCTTTCTATCCCCACCCCCTAGAATTGCCTTATGGCTGTCCCATGCATGCCTGAATTCAATCACTGTTTTTGACTCCACAACCTCCTCCGGAAGGCCGTTCCATGCATCCACAACCCTCTCTGTGAAAAAATACTTCCTTATATTACCTCTGAGCCGCCTCCCTGTATCTTCAAATTGTGCCCCCTTGTTCTTGCACACCTCTTTTTTTGAAAGATGCTACCGTCTTGGACTTTGTTGATTCCCTTGAAGTACTTGAATGTTTCTATCATGTCCCCCCTCTCCCTCCTTTCCTCGAGGCTATACATATTAAGCTCCTTTAGTCTATCTTCATATGTCTTCTGGTGCAGACCATGCACCATTTTAGTTGCCCTCCTCTGGACAACTTCCATCTTGTCTATGTTCTTGCAGAGATTGGGTCTCCAGAACTGCACACAGTACTCAGATGGAGTCTCACCAGCTGTCTGTACAGAGGATAACAACTTCCTGTTTTCTACTGGTGATGCCTCCTATGCATCCCAGTATCCCCCAGCCCTCCTTACTGCCCTCTCACATTGCTTGCCCACCTTTAAGTCATCTGATATGACTACCCCAGGTCCCTTTCCATTTTTGTTGTTGTTAGTATCTCACCCCCCATTGTGTACTCTTCCCCTGGGGTTTTGTTTACCAGGTGCATTACCTTGCACTTCTTAGCATTAAATCTAAGCTGCCATACATGTGACCATTCCTCTAACCTTGCCAAGTCCCTTCTCATCCTTTCTACTCCACCTTGTGCATCAACTCTGTTGCAGATCTTTGTGTCATCTGCAAAGAGACATACTTTTCCTTCCAGTCCCTCTGCAATGTCACTTACAAAGACATTGAAGAGGACCAGTCCCTAATACTGAACCCTGCGGCACCCCACTAGTAACCCCCTTCTTCAGAGTGGACTCCATTTACTATTACCCTCTGTGTCCTATTCTCCAGCCAATTCTTTACCCAGGCTATCATCTTGGGACCCACTCCCAGGCTGGCTAACTTTTATATTAATCTTTTGTGTGGGACTGAGTCAAATTCCTTGCTAAAGTCTAGGTAGGCCATATCCACAGCCTCTCCCTGATCTACTACTTTGGTCACCCAGTCAAAGAAATCTATTAGATTCATCTGGCATGACCTTTCTGCTGTGAATCCATGCTGCCTTAAGTCCTGTGCCCCTCTGGCCTCTAGGTACTCGACAATTCTTTCCTTCAGAAGTGATTCCATCATTTTCCCTATCACTGAGGTTAAACTAACTGGTCTGTAGTTTCCCGCTTCTGCCCTGCTCCCACTTTTGTGAAGGGGAATCACATTGGCCCTCCTCGAGTCCTCAGGTACCACCACATCCTCCCATGATTTGTTAAAGATGGTAGTCAGTGGTGTCACTAGTTCTACCCTTAGTTCTTTTAGAATTCTGGGATGAATCCCATCAGGTCCCTTTGCTTTGTCCACCTTCAGTTTTAAGAGTTCTTTCAGAACCCTTTCTTCTGTAAATGGACTGGTATCAACTTCTGTATCCAGAGTGTTTCTATTGTTTGTTTTAGGCACCTCCCCTTCTTCATTTGTAAATACTGAGCAAAAATATTTGTTTAGTATTTCTGCCTTTATACAGTCACCCTTTTCCCACCTCCTCCCCTTTATTAAGCCTCACTATCCCTCTCTTAGTCTTTCTTCGCTCCCTGATGTACCTAAAAAAGGTTTTATCCCCCTTCTTAACTGAGTTGGCTATCTTTTCCTCGGTTCAGGCCTTTGCTTTTCTGACTGCCTTCCCAGCTTCCTTTTGCTTTAACTGATACAATTCTCTATCCTGCTCCTTCTGTGATTTCTTGTACTTTCTGAATGCTTTCTTTTTCTCTTGAACCTTCACTGCCACCTCCTTTGAGAACCATAGTGGTTTCTTACATCGTTTTGTTTTGTTTATTTACTTCACACAAAGGCTTGTTACTTCTGTGATGGCAGTTTTTATTATTCCTCATTGTTCTTCCACCCCTCCTTCCTGCCCATTTGCTAGTGCATTCCTTAGGCACTCACCCATTTTGGCAAAGTCAGCCCTCCTGAAATCCAGTACTTTTGCCTTTGTATGGCTTGACTCTATTGCTGTGTTTATTGTGAACCATACTATTCGATGGTCGCTAGTTCCCAGATGGCTACCCACTTCTACATCTGTGATCCTCTCTCCATCTCCATTTGAGAGGACCAGGTCTAAGATTTCTCCCCTCTCAAATGGGTTCCAATACTAGTTGTCTAAGGCATGCCCACTGCAGGCCATCTAGAATAACCCCAGTCTTTGAAGTGGCTGCTGCAACTGCACTCCAGTTAACATCTGACATATTCAGATCACCCATCAGCAATATCTCCCCTTTATCTGCCATTCTAAGTAAACTTTCTATCATTTCCTTGTCCATTTCCTCCCCCTGAGAAGGGGGGTCTGTATACAACCCCTGTGTGGATTGTGGTGCCATTGCCTGCCTCCAAATTGACCCACAGTGCTTCTTCTCCTCCCTGTTTACCCTTTTGTTCTGTTGCTTTGATTCCTTCTCTTATGTAGAGAGCTACTCCTCCTCCTCTTTTACCCTCCCTGTCCCTCCTGTAGATAGTGTATCCTGGTATGTTTACGTCCCAGTCATGGTTCTGTGTGTACCATGTTTCTGTGACTGCCACAATATCCAGGTGTTCCTCCTCCATCAAGGCCACTAATTCAGGAAGCTTGTTACCCAGACTACAGGCATTGGTACTCATTGCTCTCCATTTTTTGATGGCTTTACCTTCTGTAGCAGCATCCCCCACTGACCTTTCTGCCTTGGTCTTTTTCTCATTTAGTACCCTGTTTTGTAGGAGGAGGCTGGGATTTTCCTGTTGCTTATCAGTGCCTCCCCCCTTGACTAGTTTAAAAGCTTGCCAATGAAGCATTTAAACTGATTGCCCAAAAGACTTGTTCCCTTCCTGGACAGATGCAGACCATCCTACCAGTATAGGCTGGTGTCCCTCCAGGTGGAACCCCAGTCCCCAATGAAGCCAAACCCCTGTGCTCCACACCATTTTTTCAACCATTCGTTAAACTGCATGGAGCAAAGTACCCTCGCCTCAACCATGCCACTGTCAGATAGCACCTCTGAGAAGGATACTGTGTGTGCTACTTGTCTTAAGCCCCTCCCCAACTCTACAAAGTCCTTCTGCACTGATCTAATCTCATGGTGAGCCAAGTCATTTGTCCTTAGGTGGACAATGACGTCCAGCTCAGACTCAAGTGCAACTGTTCTCGTGATCCTAAGGATGCACTTCCTGTCCCTCCAAGCCATGGCACCAGGCAGGCACCTTACTTCAGTTTCCCCTGCTCCTCCAGTTCTATCCCTCTAATAATTGAGTCCCCCACCAGGAGCTGCTTCCTTTGCCTGTGGTGCCCTCTGCCTCCTTCCTGAGGGCCTCCCTTGTGACAGTTGTCTGCACCCTCCTTAGTCTCCTCTGTGGGTGCATCCATAGGGGAACTATGCTCCCCCAGAATGGTGTATGGATTGTGGAGTGGAACAACTGACTGGGTGTGCCTCTGTTCCACCACCCTTACCCTCCCTGAGCCCACTGTGGTCCAAGTGCTGTGCTTTATTCACAACCTCTGAGGCAGTGGTGGTGGCTCTGGTGCTCCCTGGATGGGGGAAGTTCCCTTGCTACTGTCCAGTGTGGCCTGAAGATGGGCAACTTCCTCCCTCAGGGCAGATAGTTGTCTGCAAACAGGGCAGCATCTCAGCCTCCAGAAAGACTCCTGGAAGACTGCTGCCCCACAGCCATTACATTGTACTACTCCCCAAATAACTGTCTACCTTGTTTAGTTTTTTTTTGTGTGTGTGTGTGTGATTGGTGTGTTATATAGAAATATATGTATTTATATAATGTGTATGCTTATATTGTCAGTGCAGTGTGCTAGAGAGGATATGATAGTGATATGCACCTTGCTCTCTTGAGGAAATGATGTCAGAACCCCAGGTATAAATGAACTATTTCCAGGGGTGGGTGGGGTGAGGAGTGGGAAGAGTTTGGGTGTAAACTGTGCCCTCACAAAACAATCAGCTAAAAGCTCTGACCTACCACTGCGATGAGTGCCTTCCTGTCAGCAAGATGCCATACATGACAATTTGACAGAGAAAATACCCTGCTAATCAAACAGAGAAAAATCCAAACATCCAAGTCAGACACAGGTAAACCTCCCCAGCCCCAAAACAGCCTGGTGACTTGTGCTCTGAAAACAGTCAGCCCCAAAACACGTCAGCTGTGCAGAAGGGCAGAAACAGAAAACAGTATTCAGCCTCTGTGGATTTAAACTCTTCCTGCAATGAAAATCTTAACAATTGTAACAAAAGTAAAGCAAGTTCCACCGCCCTCTGTTGATTGAAAGACTGCCTTTTTTGATAATTCTAAGTTCCTTATTTCACCCTTCAGTTAGAAGTATCCTCCACCTGAAGAATATTAACTTTCCTAAGGAATCTGCTTCAAACCAAAGACAATTGTAAATTGTAAGGTTCACCTCCCTCTGTTGTGAGCACAACTCACTTTCTTGCAAATCTCAAGTCCAGTGTTGCAGCTTCCAGCCAGAGGTAGCTTCACCTGAAGACAGAAATTTTGTCTCACAGCATGAACATGCAGCAAAAGGTCTCTAGTCCCACTCACACTGGGGTATTAGATTTATCTCCCGCAACCTGGAAGTGCAGTCTGAAGTCAGCTAGCTCACAAGATTCAAGGGCAAAATTTTAGCAAGGCAGAGGTTTGAAGTTAATTCTATATTCCAACAGAGTGTTTCAAAGCACTCCAACACAATGAAAACCTCTTGTAGAGATGTTCAATAGTCTAGAGTGTAATCTGAACTAGTAGTCCCTCCCTTTCCTGCACACTTCCTATCCTAGTTCTTGCCCACAACAGTCCCCTTTTGGCTGAGGGGGCTGTCAATCACTAAGTCCTTGTTCCCATTTGCAAGAAAGACATTTTGTTTTAGTGCTCAGCAAAGCTTCAGACCAAAGTGCTTTCACCTGCATGCTCTCACAGAAACTCTGTCTCACAGCACGAGCATGCAGCAAATGGATTTGTTTTCTGATATTCTTTTTTCATATTCTGCATATGAAAAAATAACTTTGGCAAATAAAAAAAAAAACATTTGAATGACAACAGGAAATGCTTCCAGATAGCCAATGAGAAGGCCCTCTTATAAAAGATCACTAGAGGAAACATGCCATATTGGATTCCCTAATGATTCAAACAAGTATCACATCAAGAAAGTTCTGTAAGTGATCAATTAATAAATTTATGTCTTGCCATAAAATAAATGCTTATGCAAGTCTAAAAAACACACTGCACCCAACCAGATATTATAATTGACTGCCACTTTTGTCTGATGATGCTGCATTCAATGTTTTTGTGGAACAAAATGGGCATTTAAAACTTAGAAGCAGTTACCTGTCTTAGCACTGCTTAAGTAATACCTTTTAATAATAAAATAAATAATAATGTGGCAGAAGAAAAGGCAGTTTATGAAAATGGGTTGTATAATGTACTGCCACATATCTTTATAAATTCAGTAGTACATTTGTTTTTTTTTCCTTGGAATATCATGGTTACACTAGAGACAGAGGCATTTCTTGCCAGTAATTTTTCAATCTATTAAGTTTTTAATGTAAAAGAATTGGTCCTGCAGCAGACATAAAAATGACAGTTAAACATTGATTTTATTAACTATTAGTAATTTTTTTCAGAAATGAATGTACTATTACATATTTTTCAGTAATAAAGATGCATTTTTAGGACTGCAGGTAGGCAAAGCCTGCAGCCCTCTTGCATCAGCTCTAAAAATGAGCTACTGGATTCAGACTGTGGAACACTCCCTTTGGGGTTTTTGAATGATTCTTCCACATCTTTGCAGCCCTTCAGTTTAACCCTTGCAGTGCTACAGACTGAGCATCTGTCCAAAGCTCATCAAATAGATTCATTCTAATTCTTTCGGAAGCCTAGGTATTAAGAAACAAATACTCTGGACAATCACCTCTCCTCCCTAACATTGAAGTGTTTCAGTGAGTACAAGAAACACATGTTTTCTTTCTAGTCCAACTTAGTAAATGGCATTTTTAGAGCTAATGCAAAAGGGCTGTTGAGTAGACCAATTCCAACACTATTTTCTCAGCTTTTTTTTTTATTGCAATGTGACTTGCTATCTTTGGAGACTAATAATTTACTGACATGACTTTCAACAGATAACAGCATATAACTGCAGAATAGTTTCAAATTACAGTCTGTCAACTCTCCCAGTGTGTGTGTGTGTGTGTGTGTGTGTGTGTGTTTGTGCATGTAGCAATGATTTACAGTATTTCCTCTGAAGAGTTGATTTATGTTAACCCTTTTTGGACCTAATTAGTGGCATTGGAACTCTCATGCTTTCATACTAGTAGGAAGGGTTTTAAATGCTTGGCAGCTAATGTTTAAGGGGTTTTCAGAGGTTGAAAGGAGTATCCTAGGAAATTACAAAGAATGATAGCAGTATCAGCTTGCAGTGTTCCAAGATTGAACAAAGCATTTCCCCATAGGGCACCCTCCTTTTCCTGTATGTTCCATGTAAAACTGGGACAAAATTCCTTTATATTTTCCTGTATGCTCAAATCAATACATGTAAGCAACTGACTTCATTATGCCTGTCAGTAAAATCACTATAACAAATGTTAAGGCTGTTTTTATTTATTTTAAATGATAAAACTCACCTGGAACATATCACAGAGGCTCTGGAAAAATGGTGGAATCTCTCACACTTTGCTCTCAATGTTCACATGTCTCCAGAACCTCTTGATGATATTATAGCATTGCTACAATGTATTGACACAGCCAGATAGCCTGGTTAAGATGCAGTATGTCATATTCAGTGGTATCATACTTTTAGCCATTTTGGCAATGTACTGACACAGGATAGCTTTGCTGAGATGCAGGATCTCATTTTCAGAGGGGTCCTAATTTTACCCACTTCTGCAATGTACTGATGCGTGTTTGCCTGGCTAAGATGCGGTATCTTATTTTCAGTGGGGTCTTACTTTTACTGATGCTGATTTAAACTATGCATATGTGAGTATGGTGCATATGTAGTCATGTCAGTGCTACCATGATATGGCTGAATATGGAGCAAACTGCGCATGTGCGAGTATCACACATGCACAGTTCTGTAATCACAGCAGTATCAGTTACATCTGACTCTGGTGTGGCAAGAGTACCTCATATTCTTTTCAACACTTTTACCACTCCTAAATGCTCTCCACAGCTGTATCGGCTCTGTGCTGGCAAAAGCTAAGATATGGGCAACACTGGGGACTGCTCTACTGTCTTCATGTCCTCAGCCTCTATTGACAGGTCAGTTTAGAAGGCCATCACCTTCTGGGACAAAATATGTTTTGTAATGTTACCCCTAAACTTGCTATCTCTGACCTTCAGAGCATGTCCCTGTGTCCTGGTGGAGAACATATCCATATGTCCAATCCTGTCAATACCCCTGAGCATGGGAAGATTGAGCTCATGTCCCATCTCAGCCTGCTGTTCCACAGGGAGAAGCAAAAAGGATGAGGAGTACCCACATATGCAGAAAGCACCCAGACCACAAAAATATTATTCAGAGTCCTTTATTTAACTAAAGTGCATAGTGTGCTCACACATCGTGAGCATACACGAGCGGCAGCCGAGCATTTCTGCAACTAACATTTCTCCTGAACCCTGCCAGGCATCATCACAGTAGTTCACTCTGCTGATGCCTGTCAGAGGCCAGAAGAAGCATAACTTTCAGATCAGCTCAGCCGTCACTTTTTTATGCTCATTATGTGTGGGTGCACTATGCACTTTTAGTTAAATAAAGAACTCTGAATAATATTTTTGCAGTCCTGGTGCTTTCTGCATATGTGGGTGCTCCTCATATTTTTGCTTGTTTCAGTTTTTTCATTGCTGAGCACCATATTACTTGTCCCGCCACTCCGAATTCAGTTTGCATTGTTCCACGAGGAGAAGACAGTAACACCTACTAGTAAACATAAATGTGGATATTAGCAGTTAGATTCTTGCAGGTATTCCTATTTTGAAAATGCAACCTCCCCTTAACAGAGGTATCTAAACAGAAAGCCCACCAGAAAATGCATTTTTATTTTTAGTACTAAACACATTCTCTTTACTGCTGCAGTAAATGTAAACACTGGAGGAAATCTGAAGAAACTTATAGAAGGAAGCTTACAAAGGATGTCAGTTGGCATTTTATGTGACTGTACAAATATGCAGAACTAAAAAAAATGCTACATAAATTCACTGCCACTAAGCAAGGACAGACGGGGGATTTGCCAGCACAAAAAGGAGGCTTGGTTTGCACTCAGAGAGGAGTGAGAAGGTCAGTTTTCCTATGTGGGACAGTGACCCACAGGGTGTAAAAAGTTGGGGTTATTATAACTATGATGGATCATAATGGTCTACGTAGCCCATTTTCTTAAAGCAGCAGTTTTGTCATCAGAGAACAAAAAAGCTGTGTCAGAATTGACAACCATCTGTCATTTTTTCACAGTCTCCCACTAAAAAATGAATACAGACACAATTTAACTTGCCACACTATAAGACCGCACCAAATAATTCAGCATTTATGACAAGCTGGTGTTTCTCTGCTTGACAACTGTGTTGCATTCTTTTGGCAGGATCTTTATAGAGTATAGTTCCACAGTAAATGCTATTTACATTATCCTCACTTCCATCTTAATGCATCCTAACCCCCTTTCTGCTATGATATCATGATATTTAGGGCTTCATTAAGTAAAGCTGTATCCAAATTTTCTCCCTGTGGACCAAGTTAAACTTTTTCAATGCCAAAAAAAAAAAACAACCTAGCAATGCATTCTCTGTCTTTGAATAAATTTAATATAGGGTGGTGTTATACTTTGCACATTCTTATGTTGTAAGATTCTAGTATGTCCATCTATTAAAACAGCAGTGCAACAATCTGGTTAACATGTTGACCTATGCTTTTTTATGCTATTTTAGATTGTCACTTACCTTCTGACTTGTATAATACCCTTCTTTCCAATGTCTGAGTCTGCTTTAGTACTTTTTTCATGTCTAAAATAATAAAAGGAGCACTTCTTTTTATCCTTACTGTGCTGCAGACTGATATATCAGTCCAAAATTTCTATACATTCTAATTATTTGGGCAGCCTAAGGGTTAATATGGAGTGGATCAGGTCTTCATCAGTATTTTCAGCTGTTTTTGTAAATCTGTTGTTTATATATCACTTGTGTTGTGACACAAATTAACTATTATGAACCAGGCAGTATACTCTGACCTTACAGAACAATAGTTGTTCAAAAAACAGCTACAAATACTGATGAAAACCTGGTCCGAGCCATATTAAAAGAAGTGCTCCTTTTATTTCAGACATGAAAAAAGTACTCAAGTAGACACAAATTGTGGAAAGAAGTCAGAGGGTAACTGACAATCTAAAACAGCATAAAAAAGTATAAGTTAACATTTTCACCAGATTGTTGCACTGCTGCTGTAAGTTATGAGGCTATGCTGAATTTTACAAATGTGGGCTCATAACTTTGGTAATATTCAGTATTTTTACCACAACATTTCAACATAGCCATTTTGGTATAGTGACTCATTAATGTGACAGCTGTCATTTTTCAACTCCTGCCCAAAATGTGTGTTTGTAGCCCAAAGATTGATTTTGCAGTCCCTGCATGATATCACCTTTAGGTCAGGAGTTGAACTTTTCTCTGCCCTTCTTTATGAGTCAGGTTCATCACAAGGCTGTTTTGAAAAGTAGGTGTAAAAATATTTTAAAAAAATAATAATTTTCAATATTTTTAACCCAGATTCCTCTTCTGCAACCCTATTGGCTCTGTCCAGAGTTTGTTTAAATTAGAAACAGATAACTGTCTTACCACCTAGGATGCCAGCTAAAAAATCAGGGAAGACAAGCTGTTTGGGAATACTGATTGCTACTCTGTCACCAATATAATTGCTGACCATTGTTTTGTTAGATATATTGCCCTATAAGATTTTTATTTTAATTTCCCTCCAAAATGAATCTATGTTTTGAGACCAATTAACCAATAACAAAGTACACGGTAGACTTAAGAAAGCCAATTGTTTGATTGATACTCAGACTTTGGCAACATCCAATCAAGTGTCTGAAAAAAAATGTTGCTGCCTGACTTAGCAGTCTGCCTCTTAACTCTGAGTTACTGAAAGTTATACATTCACTTGGCACATGCTGTTTAGAGAGACACACAATTTGGAGATTGCTTTCATTGGCACTGTCTGTGAAAGGACTGAGCATGGAGAAGGCTACAGAACTAGTGTCTGGATTGTTGTAAATTCAATTGTTCAAAAGGCTGCACAGTTTCCCAAGAGGAGTCAATTAGGCAATGACTTGCAGCTGCCAAACTGTGACGTCTGCTGGTTTGGCAAGGGTGGCATGAGGTGGGAGCAGCTCATGCCAACTATGCAAAACCTTTTGTCAGTCACCCTCAGTCAGACATACTACTTATCCATGTTGAAGGTAATGATTTGGGCCATAAAAAGTGGGTTAGACTTAATTGAAGTAGTTAAACCTGATTTGGCTGCACTCACAGCAATGTTATCTGCCTGTAAAGTTCTATATTCAGACATAACAGAGTATATGATCTGAAGAGGCCAGTACCATGCACCTGGACTTGAAAGGTCATGCAGAAAGGTAAACATTCAAATATCCAGCTTCCTTAGTGATCTGGGTATGAACACTGTATGACATCCCAAAATAAAGCATTACAAAAATTGGCTTTATCTAAAAGATGGTGTGCACCTCTCAGACACTGGCAATATAATTTTTCTGGGGGACCTCCGTCATGGAATCCAAACATTGTTGTGATGTGTGGTCACACTGATCAGCAGTACCAGCATGCTGCCCCACAACAGCTCTTTTCAGAACCATATATACCTTTGTCAAAAAAATTAAAGTGCCTGACATTTTCAGATTTTTTTACTCATCTCTGCTAGTACATGCTGTCTGCAGGGTTGGTGCCTTGATGTCAGTGGGAGGAGTCACTCTTGCTGGGTGTGGATTGTTCTGGGGGAGTCTGATCCTTGAGTGCAGAAAGGCAGCAGTCTGTGAATACTAGGTGCAGAGATAGTATACACCCTGACTGTTGGCAGCAAGTAGACTATTTCTGGCTTTTCCTGTTTTTTTTTTCCTTCTTTACTATTGGTGACACCCCTGCTAGTATGGACTGTGATAGGGTGGGGGGAGGCTGTAGGCTAGTGACATGGAAGGAATGACACTTTTGCTGGGTGTACAGTGATGGTGTAGGTGGTGGTGATTATTATGTGCATAGAGAGTGAGGAGATCAATTACCAGAGACAAGAATGGAGTGCACACTGATTGCTGCAATCCTGGTGCTTTGGGACCTTGACTGAAGGGTACAACCACATATGGCACATAGACATGAGGGTGCAGTACCAGTGGAAACCACAATAACTGACTGTAGGGATACTCATAACCCTAATTACTGGGTACAGAGAGGTTGGACACCCTGATTGGTGGGTGCAAGCAATGGTCAATGATAATTGTTCAGCACAGAAAGGAGGTGTCCATGATTGCTCACTGAAAGGAGGGTGGTCAACTTCAGTGGTGGGATCAGAAAGTGTGGTGACCCTCATTGCTCACTTCAGGAATGGTATAAACCCTGACTACTGAGTCTAGGGAGGTGAGGTTTCAGCTTATTAGGTGCTGCGATCATGTGTACCCTGATTGGTGGGTGTATTCAAGTTGGGAAGCCTAACTGGTTAGTTGAGAATGGATGTGGACCCTAACTGCTGTGTGCACCAAGGCTGCAGACACAAATTAGCTTGTATAGGAGTAAAATTAAAGATCACACAAGACAGGGACTTGGTTTCTGAGAAAAGTCATCTCTCAGCCTTGACCAGTGGGGTACCAATAGCATCTGAGTATGACCTGTGCACCCTGTGTGTGCCTTTGGAGTAAAGGAATGAGAAGACATCACTGGCAGCACTGCAATGTGAAAGGGCACCACACTCACAGCTCACAATAGGTGTTACTTCAATATTGTATTGTATCACTGTTGCAATAACTGGATGTACAGTATTACACCTTACGGAATTATGTGTCAGGAGACAGATAGAATCAGTTAAAAGACAAAACATTTAATAAGTTCAGAAACAAACAGTCATACTTCATAGATAACAAAGGCACTAACATATTAAGATCACCCTTTTTTTGTTGTCTTTTCCTGTCATCACAGAAAGCATGCCAAAACAACTAGAAAAATGAGGAAGTTCTCACCCTGGTCAAGGCTGTCCAGGAGCAAGGATGGCCAGAGATAATGATGTGGAGGACTAGTCTTCCACAGACCAAAACATGGAAAACTATCAGTCACTTTATGAGTGACAAGGGTATTGACAAAGGTTTCAAAGTCTGCCAACACAAGTGAAAGCAAGTGCACCAAAAGTTTTTCAAACTGAAGGCAGTTAGCAGTGTCTGAGATGGGGACCAGAACTGGTACCAGTGGTCCCATGTCATGTGGCTGGGGGCAGAGATGCCTGAGTTTGGTGACCAACACCATGGAGGTAAGTACAATGATAAGTCTAATTAATTATTCATGGGCCAAACTATGCTTCTCATTGTTTACTGCATCAGTCATTAATGTTTTAGAAGTGACTAATCCAGCTGTGAAGTGATGCTGTGTGGCATACACTGTTCTCACTACTGTACTAAAAAGAACTCAACTCATTACCTCTGGGAAACACCTGTAGGTGGTGGCCAAATCATCCCCTTTATCTCCCACAACTACTTCAGTCACAGACAAAGACTTCCTGTTTGCCCTGGACACTTCTCAGGCCATCAGCACTGTTTCTCTGTATTACTTGTGAACTGAATCAATTAGAATTGACTGCAAAGCACCATTAGAAAGGTAATTTTGTGTTGAACAACTTTGCCACTGATACTTTGTGTGTATCACATATACTTTAGGAGTTATTCACATTTGTTTATGGGATTGTGTATGTGGCCGGCATTTGTCCTTTAAGTCTCACCTAAGCAACTTGAATAAAATGGGAAAGAATACATGTTTTTATTAGAAAAATTACTGTTTAGTACAAAATTACTTTTGTACCTACATCTAATGTATTGATGCTTAATTTGGTGTTCACCTGTTACATATTTTCCTACCAAAAATGGTTTAAGTTGACTTTTTATTGCAAAAATAAAAATTATTTTGCTAGTTTGACTAGTATAGAAAAAAAAAGAAATTGCTAATAATTTATTGCATAGCACTATTGGACAGGTAATTTTGTGCTGAACAACTTTTCTACACATACTTTTTGTGTAGCTCTTACGGTTCATGAGGTATTCGCATTTGTTTGTGGCATGCCGATTATGGCTTGATATTGCTTAGAAAGGCCCAAAATGCAGTGTTAAGAGTATACAGGACACAAGTTGTGGACCTCTCAAACAGCTCCTCTAGAGTGAATGAGTTAAAAAACAAGAACAAAAAGAACATTGTTATTGTAATTAGAATCATAATTGCAATAACAACATTGAAGCAGTCATTTCTTTGTATTCACAGCTGGCTGCAGAGAAGTAGCCCTTGGCTATGCCTCATGCCACCCTTCCTCCAAACTGGTTGTTCATTTCTTGTAAATGTCTGGTTTCTCAGTCATTGCTGCTTAAGTACTGAATGGCTTTAAAGTGAAGAAAATAAACTTTTCTGCTAAAAATATTACTCCTCTTGTATAATAACTGTAAAATAAAAAGTGTATTGCAAATAGTCAAAAAAGAAAGTAAACTGAATACTTCCAATGTGATGCACAGTACTGCACAATCTATACTGTACAGGTGTTTGAAACATTTTCATATTTAATATTTAAACATAGTAGTAATAAGTAAATAACCATGGAGTAATAAGTAATAGGTAACAAATCTGTGGGTGCAGGAATGTTACATTATAATATTCCAACTCCATTGTCAGACACAAGGCTGATCTAAGTGCTCACAACCATCTGCGAAGAACAGAACAGATGCGGTGACCTCGTACCTCAGCACGCATTCGCATCTACATTAGAAGCCCTCTGTTAACACCCTAATGAACCTTGAAACTTAATTAGGATTACGGTAAGTAACTGAAGCATATGCAGTGCTGACATAAATGATTGCACTGTACAGTTACTTGAAGTCAGTCATGCAAAATGCATATTTTACAAGATACCTACACAATGTTTTAGTTTACCATTCTTGCACATTCTCTCTTGAAGGGTGCATGAAACGTTGGTCTAGTTGGATACCTCCTGGGCTCTACTAGTGTAAGTGCTTTGTTCCACAGTTTATCACTATGCAATAAAAAATATACATTTGGAGCACAGAGCAACGGCTTTGTTTTCTGCCATAAGTGAATTATGAGTGTTGATCCTTTTCCACATCTTCTCATGCCTAATTGTTTTCTAAATGTACAACCAATGTACGTAGGAAGCCACAAGTTAAAGTAATAATTGAAAACAAATGTACTTAAAAATAGTGTGCACAAAGAAAGTGGTGCTCTCGGGAAAAAAGTACAAGACTTCTGAAATGCTGTACTGGTCACTCACCAGCAAATGAATCACGACTCCACCAGTTTAGAAAAAAGCTGATTTTTATTTGTGAACAACCACCACTAGGTCAAATGCTTGACACATTTTGGATCCTCGCTTTGATAAACGGTCCACGAGTTTCCAAAATGCATCAAGCATTTGATCGAGTGGTGGTCGTTGTTCACAAATAAAAATCAGCTTTTTTCTAAACTGGTGGAGTCATGATTCATTGGCTGGTGAGTGCCCAGTACAGCATTTCAGAAGTCTTAAAGTAATAATTGACTTTACAGTGCAGAATAATGCATTATCTAACATAGAGTGCACTACATGGCATGTTGTGGTGCTCTGATACACACTCATCTAGATGTGAATTCAAAGACTGAGATATGCATATAAGAAATTATTACCACACATCCTCTATTGTATTTCTTTTGTTATAAAATGGAAGTCAATATATGTGTACTGTGGTGGCAAAAAGTATTATGTCTCACAAAGAGTAATGCTCATTAAAATCGTATTATTGATCCTCCCATAATTATCACAAGTGTAAGATATCTTAAGCAGCTATCTGTTTCATCATGACAACAGTGTATTGCCAAACAGATAGAAAAACACACAAAATAGAAAAAAGTCTTGTTACTGAGTTTCATTAGTACTTGTCATCTTCACAAACAAGATGCATTGTCATTGTAAAGGTAGATTAATGGATCACAAGGCACACACTCAGCAAGAGTATAGCAGTTCACCTGTAACCCTTCATGAACTTGATGTACTGCAGAACAATGTATCAGTTCACCTACATAGTATGAGCAAGTAACAGTGCTGAGTCACAGCCAATTTCTGTTTTAAATATGTTGTGTAAACAAAGACATATTTTCTGGAAAGATGTTTAACTGATTATGTGTCTTACTTTATTTTCTGTATTCACAGAACATTCAGGCTTCCCCACTGCAGCAACACAAAGGGACCAGCTGAAGGTGGTCCCCATAGATCAGGTGCAAGTTTCAATAGGAAGGGTTTATGGCTAACTACATTGTTTGCACTATAGGTAACACACAGTGTGTCTCAATTTTCATAATGCTGAAGGTTGTGTATGATATTGTTTATTTGCTTGCTTTTTTATGTTACATAAAATCACAATATAATACATGTGCCATATAACATGTATCCACCAAAGTAACAGTTATAACTGTCTACGGAATAACCAAACAATGAATACGTATGTTTCTGATATACTGGTAAAGTCTGACTATATGAAAATACAAAATGCACATACCCGAATCATGCAAACATCATAGGAAACTGTGTACTTGTTTTGTATTTGCCCTCTTGCTTATTCCAGTCAATAGGATAGTCAAATAGGACTTGAGCAATTGGTAACAGCAAAAACCAGGGCACAAAATACTCTGGATCTGATCTTTACAAATCTGGGGTCAATAGTAAACAATGTACAGACTAGCTCCCCATTAGGCAATAGTGACCATCAGATAGTTTTTTTCCAAGTAAGAGAAAAGGGCAAAGAAATAAGGGAGGGTAAGACTACAGTACTAAATTTTAACAAAGCGGATTTTACCATCATGAGGGAAGCTATGGCATCTTGAAAGTGGGAAAAGAAATTTGAAGGACTTTCTATAGATGATATGTGGGAGCTGTTTGTAAAGAGGCTGAGATCAACAATAGAAATAGGTATACACAAATATATAAAATATGAACATACAAGGAGTGCTCCAAAATGGTTATCACCAAAAATAAAGAAATTAATAAACAAAAAGTATAAACTGTATAAAAATACTAAAAATCACAACAATATAAAGCTTTAAATAAATATAGAAATATGGTTAAAAAAGTCAAATGGGAAATTAAAAGGGCCAAAAAGGAATATGAATACAAACTTGCAACACAAGTCAAAGGAAACTATAAGGCTTTCTATTCATATCTAAATATTAAACAAAAAAGTAATAACACGCCGGCCCAGTGGCGCAGAGGGCTGAGGCATTGAACGCCACACCTCGCTCCACGCCGGCGACCGAAGTCGGGAGCAGACTCGCGGTAGCAGTGGAGTCGGCCGGGGGGAGTTAGGCTTGAGCGTCCGACGACAGCTCGCCTACTCCGGGGTGGGGATTTGGCCATATTCTGGCTCTTGTGTGACCCCGAGTGGAGGCTCGAGGAAGCACATTCCCGCAAAGGGGATTGGTCGGATGGCCGCCAAGCAGATCAGACGTCGACGTATGTGTCATGATGTCAGGGGGGAGTATCTGCTAAGGGGAGGGAGAAAACAGGGAAAATGGAAGCCTGCCTCATCCGGGAGGAAGCGGGACCCTGGGGCGTGCCGCACAATTTGCAAGCGCCCACTCGACAGTCCACCAGAGCCGACAGAAACTGTAAGATTAGCGAAGTGCCCCCTACCTCGTCCCCACCCAGGGGGTAAACCGTGGCTCCATGGGGGCCTGTGGACTGTGTGAGCTGGGTCGCAGGTAGCGGGATGTCCGCGGGACAATGCCGAAGGGTTGGAGGAGGCAGGCTAGAGGAGAATAAAATACAATTTCAAAAAAAAAAGTAATAACACCATTGGACCTTTTAAGAATGTACAAGGGGATATATTAAATAATAAAGAAGCCTCAGAAACTCAAAACAAATACTTTTGTTCAGTTTTTAACCAAGCTACTTCAGATAAGGAAGAAAATAAATTTAACTCTATACCGGGACAAATACAGATTACAGTAAAAAGTGTACTTGATAAACTAAAAACGACAAATAGAAATAAATCACAAGGCCCTGATGAAATTCATCCAAGGGTATTATATGAACTGGCAGAACAATTAGCTTCACCACTAACTTACATTTTTCAAACTTCTATAGATGTGGGACGTGTTCCGCAAGGGTGGAAGGAGGCATTAGTGATACCTCTATTCAAAAAGGGATCAAAAACTGATATGCAGAATTACAGGCCAGTCAGCCTAACATCAGTTGTGGGAAAAATCATGGAGTCAATATTAAAAGATTATATAATGGATTTTCTAGATACTAGAAAAATGCAGGATCCAGTACAACACAGATTTAGGAAAAATAGATCCTGCCAGACAAATTTGTTAGTGTTCTATAAGAAAGTGGGAAAGGCATTGGATGAGGGAAATAGTGTAGATGTTGTCTTCCTGGATTTTTCCAAAGCCTTCGATAAACTCCCACACCAGGAACTAATAAACACACTTAAAGATTATAATTTTAACAATAATATAGTTAATTGGATTGATGCATGGCTGAAGGAGAGAAGACAGAGAGTGGTAATTAAAGGAGATACATCTGGCTGGGAGGCAGTGACTGGCAGAGTCCCCCAGGGATCAGTTTTGGGCCCCTGTCTCTTTAACATCTATATAACTTCATTAACTGTACAAAATGAAAATATATGGGTAACGAAATTTGCAGATGACTGCAGAATCGGAACCATAGTAAATGATCAAAAGAATACAAATGATCTGCAAGATGCACTAAATACTATACAAAAGTGGACAAAAGTAAATAAATTAGAATTAAATAGAAACAAGTGTACTGTTATGCATTTAGGAAAGAGAAATAACAACTCATCTTATAAGATAGACACCACTGAACTAAGAAAAACAACAGAGGAAAGAGACTTAGGGATTATAATTACTTCAGATCTAAAATTTAGTTCCCATTGTGATAAAATAGTGAAGAAAAATAATCAGATACTGAATTGCATATTGAGGCATATTGCCAGTAGAGATAGACAAGTGATTATGCCCCTCTATAGTGCCCTGATGAGACCCAACCTGGAGTATTGTGCTCAGGTATGGGCTCCATATAAAAAAGGAGATGTTCATAGCTTGGAGCATATTCAGAGAAGGGCTACTAGATCCATCAAAGGGTTAGGAGACATGTCATACTCTGAAAGGTTAAAGGAGCTAAACTTGTTTACTCTGCAGCATAGAAGAACTAGGGACGATTATTTTGTGTTATATAAGTGCTTACAAGATGATGCTCTATTAGCTGACCTAAGGTTGACCCCCAAAAAATCAAAATATGAACCCAGGGGACATCAGTTTCAATTAACAATTCAAAAATGGCATACTCTTCCGAGAAAGCATTGGTTTAGCCAGAGAGTGGTTCCTGGCTGGAACTCTTTACCAGCAGAAGTGGTAGCCAGCACTAATATGGATATTTTTAAATCTAGATTAGACAAGTATCTTCTTGGTAAATAAAAGACATGATAGATTAATGTTCAAATACATAAAATAAAGGCAAGCTCTATGGACACAAGTCTAATTAGCTTGAAATTACCTATGAACCTATGAACCTATATCTGTATCTTAGCCTAGGAAGAGTTAGCCAGGCACCCTATAGGGGATCTTGTTTGTCTGGGTCATGGGCAACCCAAAGTACACAGAGAGGAGAACTCATTCATCATTAATATTACTCAGTCTGAGGCAATACATGTTAAAGTCCAGTACAGCAAAATATACAGTATGACACAGATAACCTCGGAACGGTAAAGTATCTATGTATTAACATAATACTGAACTATGTCCTTTTCTTTTTTGTTGTTTTTCTGCAGATCAAGCAACACTCAGAAAGGGCACCAGTAGTGCCAGAGCACAAGACACAGAGGGAGGTAGACAGCATGACCAAGCCCCTTCTGTGTCCAAAACTGTGGCATTACTGAGTGCTGGTGGCTCAGGAACAGAACATCAACCTGAAAAAGAGCCCAGCCTGGTCCATCTGGGCTATCTGTCACTGCAGCAGGATGTGAGTCTTGCACAGTAGAACATAAGTAAAAAATCGCTCCCTTGAAATATTATTTTATAATCTTTTTTTTCTTCTCCAGTCATATGTGCCTTTGTGGCTTTAGCCTGAGCTCTAAATGTTGCATTAATGCATTTTTTTTTCAAAGAATTCCTTTACTTTTTGAGATAGTATAATTGTATCTTTATTTGCCTGTGGGAGCTCAGGGCCATCCATCCATACATTTTTGAGATAGTGTAATCATATGCTTATTAACAGTGAAACACTTTATTGAAATAACTAATTAATTGTTTTTCAAGGGGATAGGGCTGTTTGTCCTTAACTGGGAGAAAAAACATGGTGTGCATTTGAAAATGGAAATTATGTTGATACAATGATTTCAGAGTATAATCAGCCAACAGACTTTGAGACTCATTATTTCCCCATCTGTGTTGCCTGCTACTGAACTAGCTGATTGGTGGCCCTATCCAATGAGTTGCAAGGATTTCCCTGACCTATCTTCTAAGAACAGATAATAGATGTATAGCACTGATTGATAAAATTGTGTTTGAGCATTACTGTGCTGTTCCACTAGATAACATGTAACTTATTCTAGCTAGAACCCATGCAATGAAAATGTGCTATACTTTCTGAGCACGATACATCTATAACACTCATTGAAAAGTTATGTGGGTGCAATGCTTTTTTTCTTTCACAAGTATAAATGATCTGTGTTCTACAAAGAGACCAGACCATGATCAGATGATAGATCTATGACAATCATTCAAAGGTTTGGAGGTTGGCCGCCCCGATGGTGCTGTGGTTTGAGGCACTTTGCACTATACCAGTGAACTGAGTTCAGGAATGAGCCCTGATCAATGGGGTTTGGCTGGTGGGGGTGAGGGAGGAGCTGGATTGAGCCACCATTTGGCAGCTCTCCTCTCATGGGGAGGGTTAGGCACCATTCTGATTAGCGGACAGTGTCAGGAGGGAGAGGATGCCGTTAGGCGCTTGACAGAAACCGTGTTTCAGCAAGGCCCCCTGCCTGGACTTCGGTCCTTTGTGCTGGTGTCCTCTGGGGGTGGGATTAGGGGATTACATAGTTATATACTCAACCACACAAAATCCCAACCCTACTGACAAAAGCATGATCCCTACAATGGGGGGATTGGCGGTACGCAGCCACTGATCCTGGGCTGGCAGTGAGCTAAAAATGTCTATATAAAAAAAAAAGTTTTGAGACTGCAGTGTTCTTTTGTTTCAGGAGCAAAAATATTACTTGTTCTACATAGAAGGCATACCATGGAAACCTGTTAGATAATTGTACAGTACAGATTGTACTGTTCATATCAGGACACAGCGACACATCATGCAGTATAATTGCTGTATCAGAGAATATTTGCAAGGTTATGAGCAACAGAAAGAACTGCAGATGTAGAGTTGCTGGCAGATAATAGACAGTTACTGAAGATGTTACATAAAGTAACCAGAAGAGATCTTCATTGTAATAATATGTGACAGTCATAAAAACAGAACTTTTTCCTAAGTACATATTTTAATTTTTTTCTGCATAGATCAACCTCCCTGGTGCCAGCACATAATTGCTGCTGGCACAGGTAAGTTATCTGCAAGTTCTGGGTTAACACCAAGTACCTAACTGGTAAATGTAACCCCCATTGCTAAATATTAATGGTGTCACTACCCAGGATCCACAGTGTATTGTAGATACCTTCAATACAGCATTATCTGGCCTTAGTGAGGTTCTCCCCAGGTTTCTTCAACAACACTTCCAGCTCCCCCCCAGCCTTCACCCCTCAGCTATCCCTCCTTTTCACTTCCAGACTTTCTTCCATCGGGAAGCTAAATCTTACCTTTACAAGGTCCTGGGAAAATCTAGATTTAGTGGTGACTCACTGGATTTGAAGCTCCTGCTACTGGCCCTTGATGTTGTCCTATCCCACCTTACCAAACTTCTTAATCTCTCACTCCGTATAGCCCAATTTCCCTCACAATGGAAGTCGGTGGTGGTTTCTTCAGTACTTAAGAGTGGTGATAGAACCTTCCATAGTAACTATCACCCAATATCTATCCCCCCCCATCTCCAAAGCCCTTGAGAGGATTGTATCCGATCACCTCTCTGACTACCTCTCAAAATACAACCTTGTCATCAGCAACACAGGTTCAGGAAGGGCCACAGTACTACCACTGCCTCCTGGAATACTCTGATTTCATACATAAAGCCCATGACCATGGCCACTTAGTTCTGTCTGTGTACATAGACCTAACAAAGGCCTTTGACAAGGTCAGTCACACACTTCTAATTGAATCCCTTCAGTCTCTGGGCCTCTCACAAGATAATAATAATAATAATAATAATAATAATAATAATAATAATAATAAAACTTTATACAGCACCTTTCTCAAAACCAAGGCACCTTTACAGTGACTACATAAAACAGTAAAATAAACACAACCCAGTAACAGCTGAATTCATAAAATACAATAAAATCATCATCAGGGGTAAGCCTTTGACCATAAATGGGTCTTTAAGGCCTTTTTAAATTCCTCCACGAATGCACACTGCCAAAGCAGATGGGGTAGAGAATTCCAGAGGGCAGGGGCTGCGTATATGAAAGCACAGGCCTCTGAAGATTTTAAGGAAACCCTCGGAATCTCTAGCAACCCCTCATCCACCAAGCGGAGTGATCGCCTAGGGCAGTATGGTACCAGGAGCTCATTCAAGTAGTCTGGGCCCAGTCCATATAGGGCTTTATAAGTCAGAAAACCAACTTTAAAGGTGATCCACCACTGTATTGGCAGCCAGTGCAGATCTTGCAGGACTGGAGAAATATGACAGGCACGAGAAGTATCTGTCAATAACTGAGCCGCAGCATTCTGCGTGAGCTGCAAGCAGTGAATATCAACACCTGATAGCCCTAGATTCAGGTCACAAAGACTGGGACCAATATAGACAGATCACCAGACAGAACTAGGTGCTTAATCCTGGAGATGTTCCTCAGATGGTAAAAGGATGATTTGACAACTGCCAACACCTGCAATTTCAGTGTCAGCCCATCATCAAAAATCACCCCCAGGTTCCACATCCTTTCAGAGATAGGGAGCTGGATGCCAGCCAGAAAAAGTCCTGAGGGCAAACCAGTTCCCATCCCCTCTATTTGGCAACCCGGGTCCACAACCATCACCTCAATCTTGTCTGAGTTCATCCTTAGCCAGCTTGAATTCATCCAGTACTGGATTTCAGTGAGACAGTTGTTAATTACTGAGAGGGCTCTATCCTGGTCGGTGCAAAAGATAGGTAGAGCTGGGTATCATCAGCATAGCAATGAAACCTCAGCCCATACCTTCTTACAATGTCTCTGAGGGGTAGCATGTACACTGCGAAAAACATGGGGGACAGCACCGAACCCTGAGGAACCCTACAAGACTGAGAGACTGGGCAAGAGGAATTAATCCCCGACACCACCCTCTGAGTTCTGCCTGTGAAGAAAGATCTAAACCACCTGAGGACTGTACTAGACAGGCCACAGATGAACCTAAGGCATTTGAGAAGTACCCCATAGTCCACAGTGTCAAATGTTGAAGAGATATCGAGAAGAACCAAGATGGAGCAGCTCTTTCAATCTCTTGCCATCAAGAGAACATTAAGTACCCAAACTAGTGCCATCTCAGTACTATACCTCTTTCGAAAACCAGACTGGAGTGGTACATAAATGTCATGGATGGTCAAATGGTTCTCCAGTTGTCTGGCCACTACTTTCTCAATCACCTTCCCCACAAAGGGGAGGTTAGAGGTTGGTCTGTAGTTAGCATGACAGTCAGGGTCCAGAGAAGCTTTCTTCAGGATGGGAGTTACCACCACCTCCTTCAGGGAGCTAGAGAACTTACCCATCTCCAAGGAGCACCAGACTATCTCTACTAGGACCAGGCCGATAATATCACAAGAACCTTTTATTAGGGAAGTTGGGCCCGGATCCAAACTACAGCATGTAGGTTGCATACCCTGGACAATCCACATGACATGACATCAATGAACTCCGGCTGCTCATAGGAATTCCAGGAAAGCCTAGGGGCCATAATCAGGCACCGATCAACAGCTTCTCCATAGAAGATGTAGGTTGGAGTGCCACCCAGTTGTCAGCCACCCTAGTCCACCTTGTTCCATCAATCTAAGATGGTCAGCATCAAGGGCAGATCTCTGCCAGCAATGCTGTAATCTTCATCCATGTCACTGCATCTCCCTCAAAGTCCCATCAAACCATGGGGACCGAGGGCAAACGGGGAGAGGATGAACACGGACAGGAGCAATTGAATCCAGAGCAGAGGAGATGGCTTTATTATAGGCCAAAACCAAGGCACCTGGATCACTGCCCACACCAGGAAGCTCTGATAGGTCAAGCACCACTGCCAGGCCCTCAGAGCTTACATCTCGCAAAGAGCAGTACCTGACCATCTCCACAGGTGTAGGCCTATGAAGAGGGGTGCAAAAACTGAGCTCCACAGTGTAGTGATCGGACCATTCAACAGGTTCCACCTCCAAATCAAAGGCTTCGATGCCGAGGAGGAAGATTAAGTCCAGACAGTGACCACCTTTATGAGTGGCAGAAGTAACAACTTGTGTAAGGCCCAAAGACGTCATCAATTGGAGGAAGTGTTGTCCAAACTGTGAGAGTTCATCATCGACCCAGGAACTGAAGTCATCCAGCACCATCAGCCTGGTGACTCAAATGCCATGTCGATCAAGAAGTCCACTACTTCCTGCAGAAACCGCTTCTCATCACCTGGTGGATGGTAGATGAGAGCGATTCTGCAACCCGCACCTGCCACTACAGTACACTCAAATGACTCAGCCCCCTCAACTGGTACACTTGTGAGGCCCAGTTCAGTCTTGAAACAGACCACACCCCCCCCACAGCCCAACCTCCAGTGGTGTAACACTGAATACCTGACCGAAATAGCGGCCTAAATATAGGGCCTGCATTCTTATCCAGCCAGGTCTCAGTAACGTATGCCAGCTCCACCGACCCAACAAGATCTGCAATAACTGCAGTCTTGTTTTTAATGGATCTGGCATTGCACAACACCACTGGGGTCGGATGGGCCTCTAGAGCTGCACGGACTGCTTGCCCACCGGTACTGGTGGTGCCCATGTGTATGGAAATCAGACAGGAAGGACACTATTCCAGATTCCATTTCACCCAAGGACATCCTCTGGATCTCACTAACCCAATATGATGGCCCCGCTCCTTCGACCTTGACTGTTCGCACAGCCCAACTTCCCTCTTCCCTCTATGAACAATACCCAATGCTCTACAGTGTTGGTATGTCAATAGCTATAATGGAATGGGGGAGAAAGGGCAGAGGGAACAAAGAGTGGAGGACGAATAGTGCACAACCATGGGGATAGGCCTCCTACACATACTAAGACCCAATAATATCAAAACACCCCGAACAAATCCCCAATTAGATAACTAATTAAACTCCCAAATAAATTCCCAAATTAAAACAAACCCCAATAGTATTCCTGAGACTCCCCACATGCTCACACCAGGAGAAGAAACTCAGGGAAGCAAAATTAACAACCCCCCCAAGCAAGTCTATAATACAATACAATTATAATCAAATAAATTCCCAAATTAAAACAATCCCCAATAGTTTTCCTGAGACTCACCACATACTCACACTGGGAGAAGAGAATCAGGAAAGCGCACCCACCCTATGAATTCACTAAAACAACATTTAAACACTATAAAAAACTTTCCACAGTGCTCTGATATTACCATCAGAGCATACAATCTCAAATGGATGGGATTAATCTAAGTGGTCCATGTAAGTCTGAGGAAACAGGTAATATAGCAGACACCGGAGGTCATAGTTTAGAACTTCAGCTCACAAAATAGAGTAAAAACAGTATGAGCAAACTTAACTTGCTAAATACATAAAAAAAATTTGAATACTTAGGTGCACCCCCCCCCCACTGCGTGTAACAAGTTCATAAAGTAGTGTTGAATAATGTATGATGGTAAATGAGGTAAATGGTGCCCCAGGTCTTCTCACTACCTGGGGACACCCAAAAGGACATGGCACTCTCACTTCCGAACAGTAAACAAAGGACATAAAAGATAAAAGGTCTGACCATTAAGCTGCTGTCTTATTGTCTCATCAGGGTTCCATGAAATGGGGATCTCCCGGTATTTCCAATAAAGGTCAAAGTCTTACTCATCAGTCAGGAGTAGAGGGCCCTGCCTGTGGGGACCACCGCCAGAGATGTTTGCCCTGCAACCTCGGCACCCCACCTAGGCCAACCCACCGGCAGGCCCAACAGGGGGCCTTGGAGAATAGAAAACCTGTTGGCTGGTTCCCCAACCTGTTCAGGCCCCCTCCTCCCAAGCAGGCAAATTCTAGCTGGCGGCCACCCACAACTGCAAGGCCCCAATAATCCGAGCGAATGGAGACCAGTTCACTCCAAGCAGGGCCCAGTATCCCTTCCAGGTAAAAACCACCTCCAAAACAAAAGATCCAGATTATACAGGCAGACACAAACAGTCCCACAGCCAAGTTCAATATTGAGACCCACGATGTGGCCCTCTTGAACTCAATTCCATGACCAGATCTATGAACTCCTCTGTCGGCTAACTCCACACTTTGACCTTGATGCTTGTTTCAAGAGGTAGATACTTCACGAATCCTGGTTGTCACACAACTAAGTTCTCACTCAGACAAGGGCACAAATCTCTTCTTCCCCAGTGCTCACTCTCTCTTCCTCCACAGTGGGGCAAAAGAAGAATCCAAAATCCTCCAACCAGCTTCCAGCGTCCAGGAAATCAAGCATCCGAACAATGAACCCCTTTCTTCCTTGTGCATTTCTTCAAGGCTGGGACTCTGGACTACACACTGTAATGCCAGAAACTTCCCCAGACCAGAATCGAACTGCAGCTCAACTCCCCCCCAAAACTTCTAATTCAGGAAGCAAGCAGTGAGTCACAAAAATGGCTTTAAAATAGCTAAAAAATGCTCCAACAACATGAGAAGCAATCGAAAAAGAAATGATAAAAATGACAAAAGTAAACAAACTTAAAAGGGGAACAAACAGAAAGAAACAATAAAGGAAAACTAAAATGGCAGCACAAATTATCTTCCTGACAGCTGGCCCAATGTGGCCACCATCTTGGTATCTTGATTGTAGCCATCTCCTGGTTCACTAACTACCTTAGTGGGAGAACCTAGTGGGTGAAAATCAATGACACTGTCTCCTCCAGTCTTCCAGTTCATTCAGGGATCCCTAAAAGCTCAATTCTTGGCCCTCTCTTATTCAGTCTTTTACTCAACTCCCTCCCCCAGCCTGCTCTGGGTAGATGTTACTCTACGCGAATGATGCCATAATCTTTTGTAGCCACTGATCCCACCACCCGCCCCGCAAATTGATCTTTAAAGGTTCTTCTCAGAATCCAAATCTTGGTTCTCCTCTCAAACTCATTTTAAATTACAAAAAAAAAAAGCTGAAGTGATGATGTTTGCCAACCCACAAAACAAAAACAGTGTCTCTCCACTAACCATTCTGAACTGTCAGCGCAAACCCCTGGAGCAAGCACTGTACATAACTTGAAGTACCTCAGGACCACTCTTGATTCCACCTCTCTTTCCATGAGCACATAAACATGGTCTGTAAGGCAGTCAACACCAGGACAGATCTTCTCTACAGACATAGGTCCTGCATGTCAGCTGATGCACTTCACCAGGCAGTAATCAGTTCAGTCCTGTCATTAGTCAACTAAAGGCATTGTTATTTATGGATCCGTGGCTGACACTGCATTAAGCAGAATTAAGGTCACCTTGAACAAAGCTTGACAGCTTGTGGTTGGTTGTTATCAGTACATACACACCTGCGACCTGTACCAACAAACAAATTGGATAAACTTCAATGGTAGGCTTTGTTATCAGACCAGCCTGTTAGCAAAAAAGATAGCCACTGGTCTCTTTCTTCCTGCTGCTCAACATGTCCTAACTCCTGCCTCAACTACTCAGGCAACCAGAAGCTCCTCCAAAGCCACCTTCATTATCCCATTTTGTAGGACCTACTTCGGGCAGAGGGCTTTCATTTATAGGGCTCCTCACTAGCTGAATGGTCTGCCCCAAGAGGTTTCTTCTGTAAATAAAAAAGGTCCTTTCAAACTAAAACTTCGGCAACATCTCATTGCCTCTAATTGCTGTGACTGCTACTAGCCTGTTCCATTATTCCCTCTCCCACAATTTGCTCCCTACCCCTTAGCCACATCTTATATGACAATGTCATTACTGACTGCACCTTGTACTATTTCTTCTCCCCCCATAATCTCTATTCTTTTTCCCCTTCTGTCCACTTAACCTCTCTTTCCCTGTCTTTTGCCCTTGCCTCCTCTGCTCTCTCCTGCTCTTTGCTATCCTGAACCTTTGCCCACCTGGATTCTTACTCCTGACTGTAACTTGCTTCATATGGCATGTAACTACATTGATTCTTGTATATTGTACATTATCTGTTGCTGCATCTTTATTCTGTTATTGCACCTTGTAATTCATTGTTGTTTAATTGGAGCAGTATAGTGCAGTGGTTTAAGGCTCTGAGCTGCAAATCTGAAGACGTGGGTTTGAATCCCACAGCCCCCACTTGCGTACTGTGTGACCCTGAGGAAGTTACTTAACTTCCCTGTGCTCCAAGGTTGCACCTGTAAACAAGCTTTCAGCTTAGTGTGTCTCACCTGGTTAAACAATTGAAAAAAAAATGACATGCAGCCTTTGTAAAGGAGTCTCTAGATCAAACTTTTGTAATTCCAAGACTTTAATAAATAAATAATAAATAAATAATAAAAAAACTGTCTTCTTATACAGGCAGTATGTGCAAACATCACAGCTAAAGAATACATAATCATTTTAAGAGTTTTAAAATTTACTCTCAGAGGTAAACAACTGCTAAACATGTAGCAAAGAATGAACTGTGCTGTGACATCCTACTGACCTGCATGGGAGTACATTTGCTGCAGATCCACACAGATTAAGAGACTATGCACATATCCATGTTAACAAAGAATAAGGATGTACTGTGATTCAGTACTGCCCTGTGTAATATGTGCATTTACCACAGTTCCAGAGGCAATGAGAGACATCACAGGCAGCCAGGTACCTCATTACAGTATAATAAAAATATTTCATGTCTTGTGTATCACTGTTTCCTTTTGATGCCACTGTTTCCCAAAGGCAAACAGTTATCAGTTTGAGAACTGAAGATTTGTTCACAGTTGAACTCTTCACAACACAGTATTTATACTCTTCAGTGTGTCATATATATCACTGTTGCAGTGTTGCTGGTGCTGTAGCACAAAACCTAGAACTCTCTTCCCACTCTCCCCACCAACACAGTTTGCATGCTCAACTTTGTAGCACATCTCTGAGTCCAGAGCTTTTGCCTGCTGCCTCTATGTTAGACTGTTACAACCTCCACTCTGCATGGCACGTACCTAAGCAACATTATATATTGCAAGTAAAATCACTGGTGAAGCTATGATTAATGTCAAGCAGAAATATTAAAAAACTGCAACATTCTGTTTTTTATGGCACACACAGTAATTGTACTCCTTGTACCATTGTATCGTTATGGTAACTGTCTATAGTAAAATGTATAAATATATTGAAAAGTGCTTATGTGGTCAAAGTACATCTCAAATGTACAGCACAACTTTATAGAAATTCCCTTTTGAATAAAACATTACAGGTGTCTTCAAAATGTCCTTATCAATGGTCACTTAACAAAACTACATCATGATTTCACATTACCATCCTGAAATCAGCCATGCCACACACATTATATAAGGTTCAACATTCAACATTTATTTGACACATTCTCATAACATTTGTTTATCATTTCCATATTTGCAACAAATCAACACCATTGTTTGTATATTACATTGATACGTTGATATGCAATCCTGGGAGTTCACCCTTTATTTCCAACTCCATCATCACCATCATTATTTATATTTTACATTTCTTCTCTGGCCCGGGTGTAAGGACCCAATGCCCCTCCACTCTTTAATCTTCTTTTTGGGCTCAGGTGTCCTACCTGTTCCCCCAGCCCTATTCCCCCCTTGAGGTGAGTACCCCATAGGGAGCCCTCCCTAGCCCTGTCATATCCCCCCGTCCAACTAGTCCCTCCCCATTTTTCCCACATTCTGGCTTTATTCACCGTTTCTCTCATCCAGCAACCCAACTCTGGCACACCAAGTGTCCCTGTTGCCCTCACCCGGTAACCCATTAATTGCCCTTAAATACATTTTCCTTTAGGTGG
This sequence comes from Neoceratodus forsteri, assembly GCA_016271365.2. Classification (NCBI taxonomy): domain Eukaryota; kingdom Metazoa; phylum Chordata; order Ceratodontiformes; family Ceratodontidae; genus Neoceratodus; species Neoceratodus forsteri. Next base: position 1,265,882,476 of record CM028129.1, read on the forward strand.
GTGGGAAATGGAAAAACTCCAACAGTTGCAGTAGAGAGAAGGCTCTCCCCTCTCTGCAGCCCCTTATCAACCCCCTCAAATCCCCTCCCCTAGGCTACCTTTGCCCCAATCATTCTCTGTTATCTGGTCTCTTATCTCACCACTCCCCTGCCCCTTCTTGTGACCTCATCTCCCCCCGTGATGTCACTAACCCCTCCCCCTCCTACTTGGCCCCTACCTCTGTCCCCCTTACCCTTTCTTTGCTTTGCTGCTAATCCCGGGGGGGGAGGCAGTGACAACTTGGGCTGCCCTTTAATAGGGCAACCTCTACTGTCTTCTACAGCAGCAGAAGACGCAATATCCTTTTCACTGTTGACTAATATATTCTCCTAAATTACAGGTGTACAACATACTACATTTCCTTTTACAGAATTCTTTATTGTTACAGGGAAAAAAAAGTCACCACATGGTGCCCTTAAGATGCAACAAGTATGCAAGCAAAAGACAATAACTTCTTCACTTCCAGGTTTACAAGATCCAGCACAACCTTAACACTAGTCATTCTCTCTACAGTACAATGCATTCAAGAACAAAGCATCCTAACATTTTTTTTGGTACACACAGCATAGTGTTTAGAATTACAAGATGTATAGAAGCAAAAGGCAGTAGCTTCTTGACTTCCAGATTTACAAGATCAGCACAACCTTACTACTAATCATTCTCTCCACAGTGAAAGGCATGCAAGAACTACACACAGAAGAACAAACAAAGCATACTAATGTATTTTCTTTTCTATTGTAGCATGTGTGGCAGCAATCTAGGCACTGGGGGAGGACCTCCAGAACTTTACAAACACCATGGTGTAGGGCTTCAAAAGTCACACCCAGTCTGTCATGATGGCACTGGACAACCAAAAACAGATTTTAGATACCATGCACCATTGCAAAAGACTGAAGCAGCAGACTTATCCAAATCAGCAATGTAATCCTCACTCAGAGTACCTGAGAGCTCACTCAGAGCCACAAGGACAACATTGCAGCTCAGTGGACCACCCATGTACTGCTACATAGAGTGCTGGAGGAAGTGCGTGGGGACAAACAAAGATGTGTGCAATACCAACTGCATACTGTTGCAACATGAGAACCAGGCCCTCTTTGAGGAACCTCTTCACGAGCCAGAGGATTCTCTGTTGAAGCCCCTTCCTCAATCACCAGCTCAAAAGGAGACGGTGTTATTTCACCGGATCCACATACCCAGCATGGACACTGCCAGTGAGCACCTGCTACCACTTGCATTCTCACTCAGGAACTAACTGATGCACCTGCATCATGGTCTCAAAGTGTGGGTATCTCTTCATTCCCCCCTCCCCCCCCCAAAAAGGTACTTGTAAAATAACGTTTGGTTTAAAAACAAGAAAAAATAAAACTAAAACCATCTATTCTATACTTTATGTTTAAAAAAAACCCAGAAATGTATTTTTATTTCGTTTTTGTTAACCCGATGCAGTAGTGTGCACTAGGCAATAACTTGCCTATTTTCAGGCACGACCTGGGAGACTACAGACATCAGGATATTACATTGTTACAGAAACAACAACAGGATTTTACATGGTTCTTGAGGACAAGGCAAGTAGGTACATTTAGTTCTAAGGACAGTAGTGCAATTTTTGTAAAAGTGTTTAGTTGTGCATACAGTAGACAATGCATTTAGAGTTGTGCAAGAGGTTACATAGTATCATGGAGAATGGTACAGTCAAATTAATGATTTACACAGGAAGAAAACTGGTAATATAGGTAGTAACAACTAAAAACTGATCGTTTCTAGTCAGAGTAGATAAAAAAAAATTGTCACTAGAGGTAGGCAATATTGTACTATGTTTTGAGTCCTAAAATGAGGAGCTGTTATGTGCATCTATATGCAGGAGGCAGTACAGGGTGAGTTGTCAGAGTGAGTAGTTAAAGGCATGTACATTGGGAGCATTGCAGTATATGGGCTCAAAGGTGACTTTGGAAGGTGCTGATTCTTTGCACTGGCTACACATTTGAAAGCATCTTGTTCCAAAGCTGGGGCACCATAGAGGAGAAAGACATCTTGCCATACCTGGTGAATGATCTAGGGACCTTTAGTAGGTATGTGCCAGAGGATCTTAGGATGCAGCAACTAGTATTGGGTCCAAGGCATGAGACTAGAGAGAGCAGAATTTGGCTTTGTAGTACTCTGTGGACAATTTTCCCAAGTGTAAGGTCCATGAGGGCTGAGGGTGAGTGCCAACCTAGCTTACTGTACAGAAGACAGTGATACGTGAGGCGATTATGTCCAAGAGCAAGGAGGCATATAATCTTTCAAGGGAGGTGTAGATAGTATTTGTTAGTGTGAGTAATGCAGTTGTAGTACTGTGGCCTTTTTGAAAGCCATATTGGGTATGGCACAGTAGGTTATAGCTGTTCAGGTATGAGGTTCAGTAAGTTGGGAGGAGACAACTATTTCTAATACTTTGCTTAGCACTGGAAGAATGGCAATGGGTATATAATTGGTTATGATTTTTACATTACCTTTTTTGATGACAGGGGCAATGTTAGCTTGTTTTCAAGCAGTGGGGACAGTGGAAGTAGAGAAGGAGAGGTTAAGAATCTTTCTTAGTGGAGATGTTAACTCTTGGGCTGCTTTCTTTATTAACCTAGGTTCCAAGACATCCGGTTCTGCTGATTTTGATTCAGGGAGCAGTCTAAGTAGTTTAAGAATCTCCTCATGTATTGCAATTTATTTATTAATAAAAATGAATATTTTTTATTATATTTTTATTTAAAGATTCCGCATTTTAATTTTATTTTACGATTTTTCATCCTGTTCATTGTAATTTCTTGAAAAACAGTACAATGAAAAACAATTGCTTAATTGAACTTGGTGTGTCATTTCTTTACTTCAAATTTTGTTAACTCAATGGACATATGTGTTGTGTTCTTACAATTAAAAAGTGGGACCACTGCTACATGAGTGCATGTAGGGAGGAACCCAAACCATCTGACATGGCAGTGTCTTGGGAAGGGGCCTCATACTGGACACCATGGGTGGGCCACTACATACAGATGTCTGGTGGGACATGCAAGGGTGAATGGAACAGTTTCACCAGCACCCCAATGGTGTAGTATGAGTTCCACAACCATGCCACTCTGCTGGGGGGGTGGATGGAGGTGGTTAAAATGTATGACCGCTGCCATGCCAGTCTGTTGTTTTGGGGCACCCTAGGCCCACTGCCATGGCAGTGTCTTGGGAACGTACCTGAATGATATGCGCAAAGGATACAGCAGAGCATAGGGAGGCCTGGTAGGACTCAAATGGGAGACAAGAGCATTTGCATCAGCACCCCAGTGAGACTGTTTGAGTAAAGCTGTAATGGCAGAGTACTTCGGGGGGTCAGATGGACTGCAGGTCTGTGGGCTAACCACTGTGTTGGGGCAGACACAAAGTTCCACTGCCATGCCAGTGTGTAGGGCTTGAACTGCAACTCACTGCCATAACAATGTCTTGCTAGTACATATGTATACTGGCAGCATGTGTGCAGCACTGCATTGAGAGGTCTGGTAGGACACACATTGGTAATGGGAGTGGTTGCACCAGCAACTCTGTGGGGCTACATGAGTTACACAGGCATGCTAGTGTGCTGGGAGGGACCCATAACATACAGTGCTATTTAACTGTGTTGGGGCAGTGCTCAGGACAGACACCAACTGGGAGGCTGCTGGTGTCATGAAAGGATGAGACAGTTAATGTGGTGGGCTGCTGAACACAGATGATGGAGAAGACAGGTGACACCAGTACCCCCAATGCACCTGAATGATGTCTGCTTCCATTCCAGTGGTTTTTTGTGCTGTCACCCAGAGCTCCACTATCATCCCACTGTGTTGGGGCAGCGCCTCAGACAGAGACCTACCAAGAGGCTGCAGGAGTTAGGGTGGATGGTCATCTGAATGGAGATGAGTGTTGGAAGACAGATGAGTGACACAAGAGGTTCCCTGCCACCCCCATGCAACTGAATAAAGTCTACTACCATGACAGTCTGTTAGAGGGTCACCCACAGCTGGGCACCAAGAGGCTACCAAACTCATGATGGTGGGACATTGCATAGGTAGGGATCATAGCAGACAGATGACTAACATCAAGGGTAGCACCAGCAACACAAAGGGTCTGTATGACTTCTGCTGCCATGCTTGTGTCTTTTGGGAGCATCCAGATGTCAACTGTCATAGCTGTGTGCTGGGGAGAGGGGCACCAGCATGCTGGTCACCCTGGCAGGGAGGTGTGCAGTGCATAGGAATGGCTACTGTGAGACAAATGAGCAATGGGAGGGGGACAACCAAGCATCCTAATGGTTCTCTATGACATCCACTGGCATGACAGTGTGTTGCAGGGAGGTGACCAGACATCTGCTGCCATGCCACAGTGTTGTGCAGCACCCAGGAAAGGGATTTACCTAGAGACTGCCCAGCTCTCAGGGGACAGGAGACTGAATAGAGGGGGCTGCTGATAAACAGATAACTGACAGGAGGAGTGGCAAAAAAACCTGCAATATAATAGTCTGATGACCACTGCGATACCAGCTTATTATGGGGTCACCGACATGCTGTGCACCATGGGAGGGAGATGGCATTTAACCACAAAATGTAAACATTTATTGCAGGCCATGTCTTTAAATGTAATCCCATGGTAATAACATTTTTGTATTTATTATAATTTTTTAAGTGTTCCTAAATGTTTAGGTTGCAAGATGTGTGCTATGCCAACAAAAGGCACATCTGCCAGCTAAGTACTTTCTACCCTGAAATTTTCAGACCATGATTTCATACCATACGAGAGCTAGGGGTGGTCAAAGAAACTGCAAATAAACATAAGCTTTCTCCATATGTTTGGATCCTTTTTTGTATGAATGAAAAAGGTCATATGGAGAAATGAAATTGAGTTACGCGAAGGATTACAAATGGGAAAAAAAAAAACACTGCCAAGTCACTATATGTTCAGTTTAATGCAGAATACACCTAATGGGATTTCAATGAGGTAGATACATGTGCTCCTCTCTGTGCAGCATGTAATTTTTGTGGGTTTTGAAATGTGTTTTGCTTTTGTAAATAAATGGCAAACACGATGGCAGCACATGAAAAAGGATTCATGGCAAACAAGATGTTAGCATATGTAAAAGGATTATAAAAGTGCCTACTGAGCATGCTCAGAACCATAACTGTAAAAAAACAAAATTTATAACATTTGAACAGTTTAATATTCTTTCACCAAACCAGTGAAAAGCACATCTGTCAGCCAAGCACTTTCCACCCTGAAATTGTTAGACCACGATTACAAACTATCTGAGCTGTAGGGGTTGTCAAAGAAACAACAAATAAACAAAAGATTTCTCTGTAAGTCCAGATCCTTTTTCATATTAATGAAAAAGGCCATATGGAGAAAGCGGAAGTGAGTCATGAAAAAGGATTAAAAATAATAATAATCTTTATTTATTAAGTGCAATTCACAGTGTACCAAAGCGCTGGACAAAAATAAGATAAACTATATAAAATCAATAAAAAATCAAGTCTATAAAACTCCCATCCCATAACTTATCTTAAAACCTATCACAATACTTAGGAATTAAAATTCTTAATCCTCATCTATTAAATATTTCAGGAAAAGGCAAGTCTAAAAAGATGTGTTTTCAGAGCTGCTTTAAATCTCTCCACTGTCTGCCATTCTTGTATCTGATAAGGCAGAGAATTCCACAGGGTAGGGGCAGCAAATGCAAATGCCTGAGCCCCAGAGGTTTTCAGTCATATCCTGGGAATCTCCAGCAATCCCACAACAGCTAAGTGGAGTGGTCAGAGGGGACAATTGGGATTCAGAAGATCTTGCAGATAACTTGGTCAATGTCTGTGTAGGGTTTTATAAGTCAGCAAGCCAACTTTGAAGGTGATCCACCACTGAGCTGGCAACCAGTGCAGATCATGCAGCACAGGTGAAATGTGACTGGATCGGGTCGATCCAGATAACAACCTGGACACAGCATTCTGCACCAGCTGCAAGTGGCAGAAATAAACTCCCAGAAGCCCTAGGTACAGGGAGTTACAGTAGTCATGTAGCAAGATCACAAAGGCATGGATCAAGGTTGGAAGGTCACCAGACGGAACAAGGTACTTAATCCGGGAGATGTTCCTCAGATGGTAGAAAGAGGACTTGACCACAGCCGACACCTATGAATGAAGTGTCAGCTTGGAGTCAAGTATCACCCCCAGATTCCGCACCCATTCAGAGGTCAGCAACTAGGATCCCCTAAGCCACAGCCCAGAAGGGCACCCTATCGCTAACCCCTCTATCCACTGCACCAGTTCCTCCACCAACACCTAAGTCTTGTCAGAGTTCAGTTTTAACCAGCTGGTATTCATCCAGTCTTGGATTTCTGTGAGACAGTTGGTAAACACTGAGAGCACACTATCCTGGTCGGGCACAAAGGACAGGTAGAGCTGAGTATCATCAGCAAAGCAGTGAAAACTCAGCCCATACCACCTCACAATGTCTCCTAATGGCACCATATACACCATGAACAACATGGGGAGAGCACAGAGCCCTGCAGGACCCCACATGGGAGAGAGAATGAATCAGAGGAACAAGTCCTTGATACCACTCTCTGTGATCTGCCAATGAGGAAGGAATGAAACCATCTGAGAACTGTACCAGACAGGCCACAGATGACCCACAGGCACTCAAGCAGTACCCTATGGTCTACGATGTCAAAGGATGAAGACAGATCAAGAAGCACCAAGGTGAAATGACACTTCTGATCTTTTGCAATCAAGAGATCATTAAGCACCCAGACCAGAACAGTCTCTGTGCTGTGTCTATTACAAAATCCAGACTGGCAGGGATCATAAATAGCATGGATGGCAAGATGGTTCTCCAGTTGTAGTGCAAGAACTTTCTCAATAACTTTCCCTACAAAGGGAAGGTTAGAGATTGGCCTGTAGTTTGCAGGACAATCCAGGTCAAGAGAGGATTTCTTGAGAAGGTGTGTTACCACCTCCTCCTTCAGAAAGCTAGGAAACGCACCAGTCTCAAGTGAACACCAGATTAGTTCTGTTAGAACTGGACCAATGACATTAGCACACCCTATTAAAATGCGGGTAGGGCCCAGATCTAAACTACAGCTGGTTGGCTTCATGCCTTGGAGAATCCACATGATGTCCATGATCTCTGACCAGTGAAACTCCATCTAACAAAACTGCAGGGTAGCTACCTCTCACTGACCACCCCAACCCCCCACAGAGCACGCCAAGCGAACCTCCAATCTGGTGTCGGCAACCTTATCAGCAAAGAAGTGAGCAAACTCCTCACACTTAGCCTGAGAAAATGCACTCCAAACTTGCAGACAGGCTGGATTGCATAGTCTGTCTACAGTTCAAAAAAGCAGAGCTGGTCGGTTCTGTGCTGCAGCAATCTCCCTGGACAGGAATTCCGTCTTCTTATGGGAGATTGATGACTGATAGTCTCTATAGTTCTCCATCAGTCTAAGACTGTTGGCATCCAGGCAAGATCTACACCAAACATGCTCTAGCCTTCCTCCAGCTTGTCTCAGCTCCTTCAAGGTCCCGTCAAATCATGTGGACTGAGGGGGAAGAGTAAGGGGGTGAACATGGACAGAAGCCAGGGTGTCCAGAGCCCCCATCACTGCATGATTATAAGCCTGAAGCAGATTTTCTGGACCCTCGCTTGCACCCGGCATTCCTGATAGATCTAATACTGCCAGGAGGCCTTCTGAGGTCACTTCCTATGAAGGGGGGGTAGAAGTCACTTTTTGATCAGTTTAATAAAGAACACACTAACAGGGTGTTGATGAGCAAGATACACATGCTGCTCTCTGTGCAGCATGTCATTGGTGTGTGTTTAGAAATTTTTTGTTTTGTTCAAAAATGGCAAACAAGATGGTGGCACACAAAAAAAGGATCCAAGGCAAACAAGATGTCAGCATACAAAAAAGGATCATACGAGTACCTACTGAGCATGATCAGAACTGTAATAAAAAGATGAAAAACTTTTGAACAGGTTCATATTCTTTCATCAAACCAGCAAAATGCACATCTGCCAGCCAAGAACTTTCCACCCTGAAATTTTCAGACAACAATTCCAAACCATCTAAGCAAAGGGGGTGATCAAATAATCAGAAGCTTTCTCCATACATTTGGATCTCTTTTTGTGTTTAATAAAAAGGCCATATGGAGAAAGCGGAAGCAGGTCATGAAAAGGGAATAAAATGGAGGCAAGGATATGAATCACTTTTCAATCAGTTAAATGCAGGACACACCTGATGTGGTGCTGATGAAAACGATATGTGCTGCTCTCTTTGCAGAATGTCACTGTTGCATGTTTAGACATTTTTTGTTTTGTGAAATAACAGCAAACAAGATGGTGGCACACAAGAAAGGTTTTGAGGCAAAGAAGATGTTGGCAATGAAAAGGGATCTTCAGAGTGCCTGGTGAGCATGCCCAGAACCATAACTGTAAAGAATCTGGACAGTTTATTCTTTCAGCAAACCAGAAAAAGGCACATCTGCCAGCCAAGCACTTTCCACCCTGACAATTTCAGACCATGACTCTAAGCCATCTGAGCAGTTAGAGTAGACAAAGAAATAACAGATAAGCAGCACCTTTATCTGTATGTTCAGATCCTTTTTTGTATTAGTGAAAAAGGCCATACGGAGAATGCTGAAGCGAGTCACAAAAAAAGATTAAAAATTATAAAAAAAACAACACTTTGGTGTCGCACTTCTAACAGTTAACTGTAGAATACACCTAATGGGGTCCCGATGATCAAGATTCATGTTATGCTGCCTGTGCAGCATGTCATTTCTGTGGGTATTAAATTCTTTTTTGGAAAAAAGCAGCAAACAAGATGGAATCTTATAGAAAATAACATTTTCGTAGAGAAAAAGGATTCACTCATACAAAAAAAAAGGATATTTTTTCATATAACCCAATTCTTTTGTCATTTCCAACATCTACCTTGAAAAACTCTACTGAGCATGCAGAACCAACATTTTTAAAATTAAGAACTTTGGAATAGATTAATATTTTTTCTCCAAACCACCAAATGGCACATCTGTGGAACAAGCCCTTCATACCATAAAATATTTAGGGCAAGATTTCCAACCATCTTGGCACTAGAGGTGGACAAAGAAGAAGCTAAAAATCCCCCCAGAATAACTTTTTTCATTGTCCATATCATGGAATCCACACATCCGATCAGAACAGAAGTTGGCATAAAAAGATCTACCACACGAGATGACGTATGCAGAATTGTATGCAAACCCATTGAAAGGTTGCAAAGTTTTAAAGTGCAACATTTGTGGTTTAACATTAAACACCCTACTCAACCATAACTACAGGGGTGAGACCCTGCCCCTATTATATATAGTATGTAGGGCCAGTATAGTTAGGGTTACGTAGCCACTTCTATGTTAAACCCCAAATTTTGCACTTTAATAACTTTGCAATGGTTTGTCCAATCTGCCTGACATTTTTCATGTGCAGTGTGGTACCATAGATCTTTGGATCTGGAAATTTTTGTTCTGGTAAAATGTTTGGTTGTGGAGATGCAGAGCATTGAAAATTGTGAAAAATCCTCAACTTTTTTGAATTTTGTGCTTGTCTCTGTGTCTCGAATGGTTTGTCCGACAGGTGTGAAATTTTCAGGGTTTATGGGGTCTTGGACAAGGAAGTGCCTTGTCAAGATTTGGTAAAAAATATTGATCCATTCTAAAGTTATTAAACTTTAAAGTTTCCCATTATAACCTATAGGAAAAAAATATGTCCAGCTGGAAAGCTTTTAAAAGCTTTTTGTGAAAGCAATATTGTTTTTAAAAGCTTTTGAACCTTACCAATTTGTTTTCAAACTGCTGCTATCTTGTTTTCAGTTAGTGGAAGACAAAAATGGCCAAAATTCAATAATTGCTGCCCCTAGGTAAACACTGTCAGTTGTGTTTATCTAATCGAGGGCTGAGGAATACACTGGGGGCATCAGATTTTCAATCTGATCCCCAGAAATGCCATTTTCATGATCTTGTGCCTGTAATGTCAGAAACATTGGCAAAAATGGATGTGGAACTTTCATAAGTGTCACACTTTTGTAAAAGTGTCACTCCCAATTCTTCAGCAATTTCCAACACTAGGATCCCGAAAATGGCATTTTTGGGGGTCAGAATGAAAATATGATGCCCAAGGTGTGTTCCTCAGCTCCTGATTAGGTAAACACAACTGACAGTGTTTACCTAGGGGCAATATACAAAGAAAACATCCCCTGGTGTCTTTTAACTTCAATGAAGAATCCTGCATCGAAATTTGCGATGCAGGATTCTGCATCGAACTAGTGTGACAGTCACCGACAATGGGGTGCCCAATCCGCATGTAAGCAAGGGTGACACAGGGGGATCTGACACTGGGAGTGGCATCCTGGTGTCAGAAAACAGGTTAAAGGGAGATGACCAGCTTTGGGAGTCTCAGTGTATGCCGGGGGTGATGGCTCAGGGCTGACTCTGCAGCCAGCAGCACGAGTTCCAGCTGCGGCTGCAGAAATCAAGAAAATCCTGGTGTTCTCATAAAGAAAATGGGAGAGAAGCAGTCCTCTTGCACCTGGAATTTTGGGGGCCAACAAAAAGGTGTTTCTGAGCAGTTTTAAAAAATCAGAATGTAGCTAAATGGGTCCCCTTTCACTAAGTTCTGATGTTTTTTTTAATAGTCATTTTCCCATGTTTTCTTCAGTTGCAGATGCTCACTAACAGCAAAACAAAATGGCAGACAGAACAGGGCTCCTGCGATCAAACAAGCTTATTTTATACAAAATACCTCCCTTCTTTGCAAAAAAAATAGTTGCTTTTTATGCAAAGTACGATTTGTATGAAAGTTCATAACTTTCATGTCTGATATATAAATTTTCCCATAGGAAATAATAGGAAATTAACAGTTTAATTACTTCTGAACAGATTAATATTTTTTTCACCAAACCTTCAAAAGGCACATCTCTGAGGCAAAAGTGTTCTAGACTGAAAATGTCAGACCGCTACCTAAAGTTGTTTCTGAGATACAGGTTGACAAAGAAATTGCAAAAAACATGGCTTTTTCTGTTTTTTCAACATTCTTTATTTCAAAAACTACACAATTTATTCAAACGAAATTTGGAAAGTCAAATTACCTACTGCTGACCAGTATGCACCATCTCTCTCTCTCTCTCTCTCTATATATATATATATATATATATAGATATATAGATATATACATATATAGATATATAGATATATATATATATATCATACTAGCACAGTAGTACCACTATAGTTAGGGCCAGCCACTTCTATTTAAACCCAGAATTTTGCACTTTAATAACTTTGCAACAGTTTGACCAATTTGCCTGAAATTTTGCATGCATGGTTTGGTACCATGGATCTTTGGCTCTACCAGTTTCTGTCCAGTTGGAGGTGCAGCTGCAGAGCTGTGGCATGTCAATAAATGTGAAATATACCAGTTTTTGTCAAATTCTTTGCTCAGGGCTATGGTCTAAATAGTTTGGGGGTCTGGTCTGAAATTGTCATGGAATGTGGGGTCTGAGTCACTGATGTACCTTTTGAAAGTTTGGTGAAAAAATACTAATCTGTTCAAAAGTTAATAAATTTTAAAGTTTCCCAATATAGCCTATGGGGAAAAATATATGTGCCATGTGAAAACACATTTTGCTTTTGCAAAAGCACTTTTTACTGTCACAAACGGGTTCAGGACTGACATTTGGCCACCATCTTGTTTTGGTTAACGATGGAGAAAAAACACTGTAGTTCAAAAAATAATGCCCCTTGGTAAACACCAACAGTTGTGTTTACCTAATTGGGGTCTGAGGAACACGATCCTGACATTACTTTTTTTTTAAAGTGTCCAGAAATAGATTTCCTCAGTTTTGGCTGTTAGTACTTCTGAAATCTGTGGCACTTCTTTTGTGAAACTGTCACAAATTGAGGCAATTTTTGCACAACTAATGGCACAGTTATGCAAAAACTGTCACAAATTGCGGCACTGTTTCATGAAAATTACCACAATTTGCATCAATACTTCAGTGGGAAAAACCCATTGGCACCAGTAAAATACCCCAAAACCTTTTCTGGCCACTTTTTGGGCCAAATAACATCAGTATCGTGCTCCTTGGCCCCTGTTTAAGTAAAGACCTGTTGGCATTTGCCTAATAAAAGGAGTTTTTTCTCCTTTTATTGCCTCTAAGGGGGAAAAGGCATCATTTATTTAATAAAAAAGTTTTTGCTGATGGGGTGTCCAATCCCCATGTTGGCATGTAGCCTCCACCAGTAGAGTGGGACACTGGGGAGCCCACCCCCAGTGTCTCCAAATATTTAATTTTTAATTCCGCTGCCAGGATGCCCCATAACAGAAAAAGCCCTTTGTTTTAAATTTTCTGCTGACGTCGGGGTGTCCAATCCCTGTGTCAGTATTCTTATCCCCTCAGTGTCCTTCACTGTGTATTCCAATACCAGGATGCCCACCCCCAGTGTCGGATGCCCCCCCAAACCTATTGTTATAATAAAAAAGTTTAGACTGCTGACAACAGGGTGCCTAATCCCCCTGTTGGAATTCTTAATCAAACCCACCCTCCAGTACTCAGGGACACTAGGGAGCCTACTCCCAGTGTCCCAAAATGATGTTTTTTGTTAAACCTGTGAAAAAAGAAAACTTTTTTAAAAGTTATTTATTGTATAGAAATGAAAACATAGATCATGTTTAGAGTTATCGATAATTAATATACAATATACAATAAGAACAAAGATGATCAAATCATAATAGATTATTCATTACTATGATATCCCCAAACTTAGGTAAAGTCCATCAGCTGAGAGGGAACAAGAATGATCAAAGCTGATACACATGGAGTATTGTCTCCCTTTTTGTGACCCATATTCAATTGGGGGATAAATAGAATGGAAAAAGTTCAAAGGAAGGTGACAAGGCAGATCAGGACAATAAAGGAATTTCAATATCATGAGAGACTTAAACATCTAAATCTATACTCAGTGGAATACAGGAAAGTGATAGGTGAATTATTCTCCTGACTTACAGAGCGTATTGAGATGATGCACTTTTAGAAACAATCAGTTTAGCCAAAAATACAGACCACAATAAAGATACAAGGTCACACAACCATAAATTGAGATGTGAAGTAAATAAAACATACAAAAGAAGCCAGTGGTATAATCAGAGAATCATTACCATTTGGAATTCCTTGCCCAAGAATGTGGTGGAAAGTAATAATATAGCAATTTTTTTAAAAAAAGATTAGATTGCTTTATGGGAGAAAGAAAATGTCTATGTTCCACCATTAAAACTTGAATGGTGGCAAGTTCAGCTATGGATCTCAGTCTTTTCGAACTTGGAACCCCTCTATGAACCTATGAGAACTCATGAAAATATAATTTTAAGTAAAGACAGTAAGAATTATTCAGGCTATCCAAAAGTTCTTAATGGGGGAAACAGACACAAGCTTAATGAATTATGCCAAAACAATAGTATTCAATAATTCTGGGTCTTTCAACACCTAGAAACAATAATCAAATATGACAGTTGCAGATATCCCTACTGGGTCAAAATATTGTACACTTAATAGCATATGACAAAACCCCAAAACTGCAACAGTGCAGTATAGGAGAGCAAGATGGTGCAATACCTCGAATGGCTCTGTGAGTGGTACTGTACCCTCTCACTGTCGGAGGCAGAGGATATTACCTCTTTTGGGATGGGCTTCTGCTGAGCAGCTGCCATGACTCAAAGGGATGAGCCACTGGCAGGGAAGGAAGCAAGTAGAGTGTTTGGGACTGGGATCGCGTCCCGGTCTGAGATGCATGACATTTTCCTTTTTTCACACTTTGTGTGATATTTACTGAATCCCCCCTCGGAGCTAGATATTTTAGTTGGGGGTGTTCAGGGGCACAGCCCCCCATAGTGGGGGGTGTGGGGGGCTCTGTCCCCACATAAAGAAAGACTTATTCTGCATGCAATATATCATACTGTTTGGCAGCATGATATATGCATGCGGCATAATGTCTTGTGACATTATGACCCCATGCCGTGGATATCAGGTCCACCAAATGAAAAAGAAAAGAAACATATTTCAAGAGTTAACAGTGTCTTCCTCCTCTAAAAAAGGCATCACTTCCTCCATTTCTTCTCCTGAAGAACAGTTCTGTTCAGATTTTTGAAATGTTATTTCTGAAAGATATAAGCTCTGAGTTGCTCAGGATCAAAGAATAATCTTTTCTCTTCTCCACATGTCATCATACATTTTGCATGGTACACAATTTTAAAATTTGCTCCAAGGTTGGTAAGGTCGTCCTTATACTGTAAAAAGTGTTTGCACCCTTGAAGGGTTTCTGGAACTATATCTGGAAATATATGACCAGTAATTTCTTTAAACTGCAGGGCCCCCATCTTCCTTGCAGTATTAAGAATAAGGTCTCGATCGGTGTCAAAAGACAGTAAAAAAATTGCCATGCTTCTTGTACCTACTATGTATTTAAAGATATTTACATTGGATTGTGCTTCAGTGAGAACTGCGGCAGATTCAGGTGAGAGCAAATTGAAACTGACATCTTGATTAAAGGACTTTATTTGGGAACTGGAGTTACAGTTAGATTTCTGAATAGGTACTCAAAAGGCCTTCTTTTCAAAAGATAAATTGTTCTCAGGAAGCTTTAGCACAGAGGTAAATAAATCCTTTAACAGGTCTCTTAAAGAATCATAGGCTTTGTCATAAGAGTTGGGGATTCCAACTAGTCACAAATTTTTATAACGGAGTATATTTTCTATGTTGTCATATTTTTTTCTGTAGTGGTAGTATAGCTTTTAGGTTTGTTGTTGTGAGGGCTTCATTAGTAAGAACTTTTTACTGAACTACTGCTACTTCATCTTGTATAGTCTTTTGATCTTTTCTGACCTTCTTGACCTCAGACTTAATGATTTTTATTTCTTGGTCAAGTATCTCTGACCTGTTAATTAGCAGGTTGAGCTTTTTATCAAAAGAGGAGAGAAAAGTGAATAAGTTTGTGAAGGAGGCAGATTCTTCCATGAGATTTGAATTCAACTTTAGAAAAACCTGTGAAAAAGAAAACTGTCCCCTGATGTTTTTTTTTACATCTGTATAAAAGAAAACAGTCCCTTGTAATCTCCCCATCCCCCTCCCCATCCTGACCCCCCCACTGAGTAACCCACCACCCCACAGCCCCCCTTTGCCATATACTTACCACTGGAGACTGTTGGCTGCAATCTTCTGTGTCTTAGGACACATCTGCACTCTTCAAAGCTGAACCATGAACTGAAGAATCATGGTAAGCACCGTATAATGGCTGTCTATGGTGTTTTGAACTTATGATGATATCTCAGCCATTTTTTTGAATTGTAACACCAAATTTTCAACATGGGCTTTTTGGGACGCCACCACATGAACACTATCACTGTTGTCTTGTTAATCAGACCCAAAAGGTGATTTTGTGGTCACTACTCAGAATCACCTTACAGGACCGGTTAACGAAATAACAGTGCAAGTGTTCATGAGGTGGGGTCCAAAAAGCCCATGTTAAAAATTTAATACTAAAATACCAAAAAAAGCCAGAGTTATGCACTTCATTGAAATGTTTCTATGCATGCTTGTAACTTTGCCAATTTTTAATATTTCACTCCAAATTTTCAACATTGCCATGTTTTTCACACCAACTCATGAACAATACAGCTGTCATTTTTCACATCCTGCCAGAAACATGTTTTCGCTACCATGGTGCAGAATGGCACCTTTGTTGTGTGAAATCACCATTTGAAACCAAGTAACAAAATAACAGTGACAGTGATCATGAGATGGGTTCCCCAAAAGACCATTGTGAAAATTTGGTGACAAAATTCATAACGCAAGTTATGTGCATCAGATGAATTTCTTCTATGCGTGAGCATAGCTTTGCTACTTTTCAGTCTGTTAATGCCAAATATTCAACATAGACATTTTTTACACCACCTCATGAACATTACAGCTTCATTTTTCACAACCTATCCAAAATGTGTTTTCACACCTGTGGTGCAGAATGGCATTACAGCTGTGCATAATTATGTTTTGCCTTGCATTTCACAATTTCTCTGTACCAGGGTACATGAGGTGGAGTAATAAGATGGCTATGCTGACAATTTGGTCACTGTTGGTAGACACATGGAAGTGCAGGACCCATATGGCCCTGCACTTCCACCTCTACATATATATGCATATCTACAGAGGGATTGGAGTGCAGAGTCCAAAGTTTCCTGCACTCCCACAGTAAAATAAGGATACTATTATACTATCTAAAAAAGAAGGGAAATTCATGTGCAAAAAACCTCCATTAATGCATCAGTTAGGATTGATAGTACAGTGTCAAAAGTCTAGAAATTCAGTGGTATGGTTACCAACACTACCACCCCATCCCCCACCCTCCACACACTAACAGGCTTAGGGGTGTGCCTTGGGGTCATCGGACCTGACACTCACCCCATTCTCCTATACTGTACCATCTCAGCTTGTTTACACATGGAATGGGGTATGAGTTAGGACCAATGACCACAAGGCACACCCAGATGCCTGCTGGTGTGTGAAGGGTGGGGTGGTAGTGTTGGTAACCCTAACGCTACATTTTCTAACTTTTGTTACCATAGTATCAACCCTCATTGATGCATTAACAGAGTTTTTTGCAATGAATATATATATATATATATATATATATATATATATATATATATACATATGTGTATATATATATATATATATTGCAAAAAAACTGTGCTAATTCTGTAGTTAAGGTTACAGCTGCAAAAGTAGGGAAATGTGGCATTATGGTTTCCAAACCTAACAACCCACTCCCATGCTGCGCACACCAAAAGGCATCAGGGGTGTACCTTGGGGTTGTCAGTCCTAATGCTCACCCCATTCCATAAGTAAATAAGCTGAGAAAGGTACAGTATTGAAGAATGGGGTGAGCATTATGGCTGATAACCCCAAGGCCACATTTCCAAATTTTTGTGGCTGTAACCTTAACTACAGCATTAACAGTTTTTTTTGCAGTGTATCTCCTTACTTTTTGAGTTATCCTAATTTGCCAGTGGATGGCCCTGCACTTCCATCCCTCCTTAGATGTGTATATGTATGTTGCTTTGGAAACACAGGGCCCTCTGGGCTCTGCATTTCCATTTAAAGGACAACAGTGAGCAAATTGTTAGTATAGCCATCATATTACCCAGCCACATGTACCCAGTACAGAACATTTTTGAATCCCCTGCCAAAATTTAATTCTGTGCAACCGCATGCCATTCAGTGCCACAGGTGCAAAAACACATTTTGGGCAGGATTTGAAAAAAATGACAGCTGTAATATACATGAGGTGGGGTAGTAAGAAAACAATGTTGAAAATCTGGGTCAAAATATTTAAAATCTCTGAAGTTATGAGCAGGCATACAGAAATTGCAATGAATGGTCATAACTATTCCATTGTTCACATATTTTGACCCCAAGTTTTCAACATAACCTTCTTATGAAAAATGTTCAAATTCCATTCAAAAGGTGAATTTGCCAAGCAATGGCAAAATCATCTTTTGGGCAGGAGTTGTATATTGACAGTCATGTTGTTCATGGGGTAGGCTCCCCAAAGGGCCATATTGAAAATATGGGGTCAAAATGTCAAAAAATGGCTAAATTATGCATAGAAGTTGAAACCCCCATTGAAATACATTGAACTGCACTTACCTTAGTTTCTCATATTGCAGCTGCCATTTACAGCAGCAACACGTTTCTTCAATTGGAGAGTGGGTCTTGAACCTCAGATCTGCTCAGATCAGTAAGGCTGTGTGGGGGTGTACTGTGGGATGTGGGGTGGTGAGTGCTGAGTGGGAGGTGCTGTGGGATGACTGATCTGAGAGGACCATTTTCTTTTTTTACAGGTTTGGAAAAAAATATTGAGGGATCATTTTCTTTATTTCATTTTTTGCCTTCAGTGGGAGGGTGGGGGTGCCACTAGACACCAGAGAATATAAAAATGAATAACGGTGATGGCAATCGCCAGGTGGGGGGGTGCCACTAGACAGCAGGGAGTATAAAACTGAATAACAGGGATGGCAATTGGTGGGTGGGGGGTGCCACTTGACACCAGGAAAATTGGGAATAGCAATCGGTGGGTGGTGGGGAACCACTAGACATCAGGGAAGATATTTATTTATTTATAGAGACACTGATCAGAAGTGTGGGAGGTGCAACTAGACACCATAGAAATTGGGAAAACAGCAAATGGCAGGTGGGGCGGTGCCACTAGACACCAGGGAAGATATTTTAAATTATGAAAAATTATATTGTGAGTAAGATTCTGTCTTAGTGGCTCCCTCATGTGGCAAAACTGGTGTCAAACACACACAGGAAGGGATGACGGACAACTAGGTGTGCATGGATCATGTATTATATATGATGAAAACAGTTACTTGTATACTGGACTATTGGCCAGTGAGCCTGAATAACTCAGTGTGACACCATAGCTGGGATCTGACATTGTTCATGCAGTCTATTCAGTTGTTTTTCTAGCCATCAAAAGATAATTTTCACATGCTACATACTGTTAAATCAGGAATCCTTTTTTACATCATCTTAATTTGGGAGTTGTATTATCAGAGGAGATTAGCTGGCCAAATTACTTCTGCAAAATGTACATTAGTAAAACCAGTACTGTGCCTGAACAACCAACGAAGGGAAGAACACAGTGAAAATATAAAATAAACTCCCTGTCACCAATTGGAAATGCTCAACAAAAGAACAAAAGATATATGATGAGATAGATAGATAGATAGATAGATAGATAGATAGATAGATAGATAGATAGATAGAAAGCATAGAGTCTGTGTGGGCGGGTGCCATCAAACACCAGAGAAATGGCAGCTCACACTGCAGCCAGCAGCACAAGTTCAGCTGTGGCTGCAGAAGTCAAGAAATTCCCACTGTTCTCATACAGAGAATGTGGTGGCGGGGGGATGCACTCCTTTCACTATGCTGGGCATCCGGGATTTTGGGTGCCCAGAAAGGGTTTATCTGGCCATAATGTAAAGAAACACAGTTCACAATCTAGCTAAATGGGTACCAATGGGTTCTGATGTTTGTTTTTTAAAATCCCAGCATTTTTAAGTATTTTCCACATTTGCTAGTTAGAGTAAAAATTCAACAAGAGGGCGTTTTGCACAGCACAGAAAATGTTTGGTGCCCTGCCAAGCAAATGGCACAAATGAAAAAATGCCCATTTGTGGCATCAAATTTTTACTTTTGCTGCAGAACATTATCTCTAAAACCCCAGTTGTGTATATGCAGGTCAGAAATCACAAAATTTGAAAGCCTTATAGCTTGGAAACCCTTAAATATTTTTCAATTAACCTGTCCATGGCACTGCCTTAGGATATGCCACTTGTCCCCTGCAAGTTTTGGGAAAAAAATTATATTCCACTGAGGCTGTAGGGGTCAGCAAAAGAAAATCCATGTTAAATATAGAAAAAAAGTTAGATTTTCCCAAAAAATAACAGGTATGTATCTCAAAATCTGCATGAGTTGCCATCACAAAAAGTTCCACACATCAAGACTGTGCCACCCAAACAATACATACAAAATTTCAGCTCATTTCATCAAATGGAGCCAAATATTTTATTGTGCAAAGTTAGGGGTTTAACATTAAACAGGCTACTCAACCCTAACTATAGGGGCACTACCATGCCCCTATAATATAGAATCTTTGCAAAAACAATCATTAATGCACCAGTTAGGGTAACTTAACCCCACAAAGTAAGGAAATGTGGCAATAGGGTTTCCCACCCTAATAACCCCCTCCAGAAGCAAAAGGAAAAAAAACTGGGGTTTTGGGTCTCCAGATTCTTAGTTAATCAGTTGTGGGGTCTTCCTTTGGGCCCCTCCTCGTGAACCCCATGATGAAAATTTTCAAATCCCTGCTGAAATGTCATTCCATGCCACCACAACTACATTCCATGCCACAGATGCAAAAACACATTTTGGCCAGGATTTGAAAAATAGCAGCTGTCACATTCACGAAGTGGTGTAAAAAAATGTCCATGTTGAAAATTTAGGATTGAAACATTTACAATTAGCAAAGTTACACGCAAGTGTAGTAAAATGTCAACATATGCAAATAACTTTGCCATTTTTACATATGTTGACCTACAATTTGCAACATAACCTTTTTATGCTCCACCTCATGAACAAGGGAAGTGAAAAATTTCAAATCCTGCCTGAAAGGTGATTTTACCAAGTGACCGGAAAATCGCTTTTTGTAATTCTGTTGATATTGTTCATCATGTGGGGTCTCCAAAAGGCTTTTTTGAAAGTTTGGTTTCAAAAAAGTTATGCCACAAAGTAAAAAAAAGCAACATTGAAATACATTGAACCACATTTACCTTAGTGTCGCATACTGTAGTTGGCAGTTCCACCAACAAGAAGTGTATTTGATCAGAGAGTGGATCTTCAGCCTGTGACTTGTTCAGGTGTGTGAGGGTGTGTAGGAGTGTACTGGGGTGTGTGGAGTGGTGGGTGCTGAGTGGGAGGTGGGGTTGGGGGGTCTGATCAGTGAGGGGCTGTTTTCTTATTCTGCAGGTTTAGAAAAAAACATCAAGGGACAGTTTTCTTTATTTGAGACTGGATCAGAAATGAAATGGTGAGGGTGCCACAAGACACAAGGGAATGACAAAGAAACTATGGGGATTATGATTAGAGGGTGGGGGTGCCACTAGACACTAGGGAAATATCATGGAACTACGTGGATCATGATCAGAAGGTGGGGGTGCCACTAGACACCAGGGAAATATCTTTGCACAACAGGAATCATGATTGGAGGGTTGGAGGTGCTACAAGACACCAAGGCAACATTACAGGTATACAGGGATGGCAATGGGGGGGCACCACTAGACACCAGGGAAATGGCAGCTCACTGCTATCACTGCAGCCCACAGCATGAGCTCGAGCCTCAACTGCAGAAGTCAAGAAAGTCCCACTGTTCTCATATAGAGAACATGGGTCAATGGCTCATCTCACCAAGCTAGGAAACCTGGGTTTTGGGCTGCTGAGATACTGTATGTCTGGCATTGTTTTAAAAAACAAGCAAACTCCAGAATCTAGTGAAGCTGATCCCATCTAGCTAGTTTCAGGTGTTTGCTTTTTAAAGAAGACATAATGTTTATGTATTTTCACTTTTTTTTATGTTCATGGAGGAAAAAACAAGATGGTGGTCTTAAGGCACAAAACACATGCTTCCCAAAGTGAGAAGCAGGTGGTGTGAAAAAAAAGACCTTGACATCAAATATTTCATTTCACAGTAGAATGCTATCTCAAAAAACATACTGCACATTCTCAGAATGGAAAACACTAGGAGCCAGATATTCAAAACTTTGTGCCGGGCAAAAATCGTTTGTGCAGGTTTAGTGCGGGATTAGCGCGGGTCTGCTATATTCAAAAGGCCAAATAGTGTGGGCAAACTGCATTAGCGCAGGGCAAGATTATAATGTATGCAAGGGGCAAACTGACATGAATACAGGCGCAATGCTATATTCAGTGACTAGTGCCACGCTAAGTGGTTTTGCGCGACTTAGCGCGACACTTAACACGGTGCAAATTACCGCCCAGGAAAAGCTTGTCATAACCCTGCACAATCAGCTTTGTGCGACACTTTGGCTTTGCGCGGTGTTTGAGCGGGTTTTGCGCGACCCTAACAAATAAATATGACACATAGATAAAGCCAAACATAGAGGAAGCATGCTGCTAACCGATGGCATCACAATGATGCCATCATCTGCCACCAGTCCCAGCCATGCCAGGCAGTAAATAGTGACCCTGCCACCAGTGGACAGCATGGCAGTGTGGCCATACAGCACACACCTGTGGACCACACATCTGTGGACACAAACAGATGCCAGCACACACATGCAGCACTGTGGGCATGGAGGATGTTGAGGGGAGCCTGTATGGGTGGTGAGGCTGTGCCACAGACCAGGTGTGGCCACAAGGCTGGGACACATCATGCAGTTCACATGGGCCAGTATTGGGAATACCCCCAACACTAGTGTGCCTTTCGGATAATATATGCCCCCCCAGGCCACATACCACACAGCTGTACAACTGCCACAGCACACAAAGCCAGAAATCTACATGTCACTGTGAGCATCCCATGCCACAGGTACAGCATCTGTGGGTCACAGAACAGTGTAACAGTAATGTCCACTGTCAGTAAACACCTGCAGGTTAAGCCTGTCACTGTGTACAGTGCAGTCATCATCACTGTCCTTCACACCATAGGCAGTGCTGTGTCCCTCACACACTACTGGCCCCCACTTGCTACTGTAGTGTCTGCTGTGCACTGTAGCATGCCACAAGTGGCAGCTGCATGCAGCACCAGTACCACCTGTGCCCATGCTGTCTTGTCTCCTGGGGTACAATATGCTATGCTATGCCATTGCTGCTTACATGTAGCCTGCAGCTATCATTGTGCACTGCCAGACTGACCTACAGGTGGAGCTGCGGTTGGACCTGGTCAGCCCTGTACTTCCAGACTGACCTACAGGTGGAGCTGCGGTTGGACCTGGTCAGCCCCTGTACTTCCAGACTGACCTACAGGTGGCTCTGTGGGACCCTGCAGTAATGCTGGGCAAACTGCATGCAAATCAGGGTATAATGAGATGCTAATCTGGATGTTTGCCAGACTACCTAAAGTAGGCTCATTTGCATAGCACTTTCGAATATGGCACATTTTAGCTCAGGCAAAGTGTTTGCCGGCTAACTGCTTAGCTCCGTGCTAATGCCGCGCTAATGTGTTAGCGCGGCGCTAACGTGCACGGGAATAATATACAGTTTTATCACTGTTCTTTTACATCTGCTGCTTCCTGCAGCTGTGACAGAATCCATGCATTTGCTGGCACACACATTAGCCATGTAGTTCGTCTGTACCTGCCCTCACGTTGCTGTGCACTGTGTTGTTGTTGTGGGTTGCACTTCCTGGTTGCTTTATTCAGTGCTGTCTTATTCCCGGGCTATTTTTGCCCTGCACTCCCAGACCAGTTTGCCCGGCTTCCTTAGCCTGCAATATTCAGCAGGCTTAGCACTGGGCTATTTCCATTTCAATATAGCTTGCTCTGTGCTCCGGGCTAAGTTTGCCCGCCGGGCAGTGCTAATTTAGCCCCTGGGCAAAGTTTTGAATATCTGGCCCTAAATTTTAAAGCCTTATAACTCTGGAATCATTTAATATTTTTTCAACAAACCTACCAAAAGCAAGCCACTACCTTAAGACATGACACATGTCCCCTACAAGTTAGGAGAAAAAATCCCATTCCATGTGGGCTGTAGGTGAGAGAAATAAAAACATGTTAAGTATGGGAAAAAAGCTAGTTCCCTACAGAAAAATGACATATGCAGATCTCAGAAACTGCAAAAGCTGCCATCACAAAAATTTCAACTGATCAAGAGCTTGCTTCCTAGGCAACAGATGCAAAATTTCAGCTAATTTCATCAAATGGTGCCGAAGATATTAATGTGCGAAGTTAGGGGTTTAACATTGAACACCCTATTCAACCTTAAGTATAGTGGCACTACAGTCAAAGAAATATGGGACCCTGAAGGCCACTATATCTTGATTTATGGCTTGCTAGCAAACCAGCTGGTACTACTGAGAGTGATATATGGCCCAAATAATGATTCACCCCTTTTCTTTACACACCTGCTGAGCCTAATTACTATGGAGCCTGCTAAACTAATGATATTAGGAGGAGACTAGAATATTACTCCCCAGGTAGATATGGATAGATCAGAATGCAGGTGGTGTGGTTTATCCCCCAGCCCAAAGGGCTTTGAAAGAGCTCATGGATGGAGCTGGCTTAATTGATGTCTGGAGGATACTAAACCCTTCAGAAAGGCAATATACCTTCTTTTCCCCTCCCCACCACTCCTATTACTGGATAGATTATTTTTTAATAAGTACCTTTGCCCTGCCAGGTAAAATAGATGCAGTAATTCATGCCAGGTAATATCAGACCATTCCCCCATAGGCATTACTTATCTACTAGGGCCTGGGATAAAAAGGGATTCTCTATGGTGCCCGAATACTCAGTTGTTATAGAGACTGACCTCTCTTAAACACATCACCAATTTCATTTCCTTTTTCCTGGAGACCAATAGAGGGTCTGTTGGCAAAATAGACCTCATGTGGGTGGCTCTCAAATGCTTTCTAAGAAGTGAATGCATTTGGTTGGCCACAACTAAGTCACGTCAACACAATACCCAAGTGAATACGCTGCTGGGTTCAATTTGAACTTTAGAGCAGGCTCTGAGCAGGCAATTCGCCAATGAAGAGTGGCTCAGTTGCATAAACTACAGGCTCAATATGCGGACCTACTGGCTCAGAGAGCTAAGATGTCTCTCTGCTGCACAAAACTTCAATACCTTGAATACGGAGAGCGAACAGGTAAACTGCTGGCAATCTGAATTCGGCAGGTGGAAGCCTCATGGTTTATCCCTGGTCTCTGTTTCTCTCAAGATGGTCTGGTAAATACCAATCATAGGGAGATAGCTGCTGGTCTTGTAAGATTTTTCCAAAAGCTTTGCTCGACAGACCCCGGCAGGCACCCATCTGAGAGGGACTTATCCCAATATCTTAAGGCAGTCACTCTTCCCAAAGTATCCGCCTCGGATGTGACCCTCCTACATGACTGTATTAATCCCAGAGAGATACAGCAGGCTATAGAACAGTTGCCCCAGACAAATCCCCTGGTCCAAACGGATTACCTAATAATTTGTATAAATCTTGCCAAGCCATATTCGTTCTGGTCCTGGAAGAGGTCTATAACTATTGGTATGACAATGGCTTCTCAGAACCGAATTTTCTAGAAGCATTGATCATTCTCATTCTGAAACCGGGGGGACACCTTGCATCCTGAGAATTACCGCCCTAGTTCTTTGCTTAATTCAGACCTTAAAATTCTGGTAAAATATTTTGGCCAATAGGTTTGCTTCTATTATGGAAAGCCTTATTAGTAATAAACAGGTGGGCTTTATGGCTGGGAGGTCCTTGGGGGACCATATGAGAAAGTTGTTGCACTTTATCTCACATCCAGGGACTCAGAAGTCCGAGCGGTTTTGGTCTACCTGGATGCCAAAAAGGCTTTTGATCGGGTCTCCTGGGACTTCCTTTTTGCAACTCTAACCGGCTTTGCATACCAGATGGATATCTTAGATGGGTCCAATTATTTAACACTTCTCCTATGGCCAGGGTTTGGTGCAATGGCATTCTCTCTAATCCATTTCTGCTTTGCCATGGTACCAGACACAGTTGTCCATTGCCCCCTTTTTTATTTAATTTTTTCTGGAACCTTTAGTTATTGGCATCACAAGAGATTAAAGGAATTAGACTAGGGGATAAGAGATATTGATTCAGAATAACTCATAATCCCCCTCCCCATCCCCTTAGGACCTGCTCTACAACCCATAGTGGTTTAAAATCATCTCTCATATTTGGAAAAATCATATCATCTGTTTTTCCATCCGATATTTCTTTCTCTAAATTCTCAAACAAAATTGCTTCTCTCACTTGAAACTACCATTTATTTTTTGGTAAAAATTCAATTGTTTGGGAATTTCAGTTGCACAAAATATGTCTCTTAGTGATCGTTGTACCCACACATAATATTTTACCCTGATTAGCATCTAATTCCATTCCTTCAATATCATTAAAAATCATTTTTGAGAAGGAATTATATACCCTTTTCCCTATTATCTCCACAATCCAATTAGCTGTTATTTCCCACAGAGGTTTTATTTTCAGACAATCCCATAAACAGTGGAATAAATCAACCTTTTGATTACATAAATGCCAACACTTTTTAGAGCTATTTTTTTAGAAGTGTTCAAGAATTTCAGGAGTAAAATAAGCTCCATCAAAAATCTTTTTCTGTATAGTACTATTTTTAGAGTAAACATAGTGGCCCAGATATTCAAACTGCGCCAGGCTGTGGTGCAAGCTTGGGCGCAGCTCAGCATGGCTGTGTGGGGTGTGGCCTGGGCGATATTCAAAGGAGCTGCGCCATGGCTCCGCAGCTTTGAATATTGCACCCTGGCCACCCCAACTCTGTGTGGATCCAGTAGCACTGCGCCAGCACAAGTGGCCAGAGTGGAGCATGGAGATGCGCTAGTGCAAGTGCCATTGCGCCATTCACAGCACCCATGATATTCAAAAGATGACATGCAAATGGGACCATAATTTATGCAAGGCACACATGGGGCCATATGCATGTCATTATGGCCCAATTTGCATTCCATTTGCATGCAGGTGTGCCGATCCCTGATGACTTGCACCTGGCACCCTGCCAAGCAGCAGTGGTCAGGGACTGACGCCCCCTGCAGCCCGATCACGGGTATATGTTTAAAATATAGATCCCGTCCTATATCCCTGGTGGTCCAGTGGACCACTCTCTGCCCGATTGTGGGCATCTGTTACAATATATGTCCTTGTTCTATATCCCTGGTGGTCCAGTGGACCGCTCTCTGCCTGATCGCGGGCATCTGTCACCATATATGTCCTTGTCCAATATCCCTGGTGGTCCAGTGAACTGCTATGTGCCTGATCATGAGCATCTGTTTAAATAACCCCCCCCGGCCAATATCCCTGGTGGTCCAGTGGACCGAATGCTGCCCGATTGCGAGCATCTGTTTAACAGAAAATGTCCTATTACCCTGGTGGTCTAGGGTACCCCCCTCTCCATCCACCCACTGAGCCCCACCACCCTGCTCCCCACCTGGTCAGCTGGCGGGCAGCAGCACCCCACCCGCCTGCCACCCCGCCACCCACCGACTGACACCTCAGTATGGCTGCATGCCCATTGGTTCACAGCGTGAGCCAATGGGTGTGCAGCCCCTACCATACTACACATTCCAGATATGTGAATGAATCATTCACATATCTGGAATGTGTAGTATGGTAGGGGCTGCATGCCCATTGGCTCACGCTGTGAACCAATGGTGGGCAGCCCTACTGAGGTGTCAGTCGGCGGGCGGTGAGGCAGCAGGTGGGTGGGGTGCTGCCACCCACTGGCTGACTAGGTGGGGAGGGGCAGTGGATCTCAGTGGGCGGGTGGGGAGGGAGTACCCTAGACCACCAGGGTAATAGGACATTTTCTGTTAAACAGATGCCCACGATCAGGCAGCATTCGGTCCACTGGACCACCAGGGATATTGGATGGGGGGGTTATTATAACAGATGCCCACTATCAGGCACATAGCGGTCCACTGGACCACCAGGGATATAGGACGGGGACTTTATTTTTAAACATATGCCCGTGATTGGGCAGAGTGCGGTCCACTGGGCCACCAGGGATATAGGACAGGGAATTTATTTTTAAACATATGCCCATGATCGGGGCATGGAAGCACCATAGTGCAGCTGAACAGGTGGCCACCCACGGGTGGCAGCTGCCATGTTGTGCCCTGCAATGTAGCGCAGCTCACCTGTGGGTGGCCATCAGTTGTTCCTTTTTTTTGGCTTAACTTTGTGCTGGTGCAGGTAGGGGTTGCACATGCATGGCCTTGCACATCCCGGGCTGAATATCGGACTGTGCAGGTTATGCATGGGCACACCGCCCCACCTGTGCCTGCATACATTACTGATGCGCTCCGGCGCATCGGGATTTGTGCCGTGCACTTTTCCCTTTTGAATATCTGGGCCAGTCTCTATAAATCTTAGCCCATAGATTTTTCCACTGTTGACTAGAATATATACTGTAACCCCTGATTCCAAACTCCATTTAGTGGTAATTTGGTTCCAGATATCTTGGTCTGGATTAACTAATTGATAATACATTTTTTGAAGGGTCTTTTCTTTCCAGTGTGACACCATTTTATTATGCTTGTTCAAATCGTTTTTTAACTATTAACTGGTTTAACTTCTATTGTATTCATTATTAAAGAAAGAGTTTTACTAAGCTTTAAATCGGAGACAGTATAGCGCAGTGATCTAAGGCTCTGAATTGCAAATCTGGTGACATCCAGCAGACTAGATCTGGGTTTGAATCCCACAGCTTCTACTTGCATACTGTGTGATCTTAAGCAACCTCCTTGTGCTCCCAGGTCACTCCTGTAAAAAAGCTTCCTGCTTAGTATGCTATACCTGGTTAAACAACTAAATAAAAAAAAAATATTGTAAAAAGTTACATGTATAATTTAAAGTAGTTAGTTATTTTAGAGTATCATACGATAAAAATGTTCTTTCTTTGGTTAGTAGATGGTACCATTTTTCTTCTCCTTTTTGTCTCAAACATTCTATTAATTTCCAGTCATTCAAGGTCCAAGTGTCACTTGAACTGGAAATTTGAAAATGTAACCAAGGTATCATATTTTTTGAAATAATCTCTTAATGTCTTGTTTTATTCCAATATTTATGGTGTCACATAGGAAGGAGGTCACCTTCTTCTTTTTAGTCCCATACATTAAAATGTAGCTCATTTCCTCATCATTTGATAACCTTAAGGGCATTTCCCTCTCAGTCCTATGATTCTCGCTAAAATCATCCTCCCACCATTGTTTAATTTGAAAAGCTAATTCGTAATAAAAAGGATATGGGCAACTGTAACCCCCTACTTTTCTATGGGATATTAACAAGCTCAATTGAATTTGAGGTTTCCCACCTCTTCACAAAAATTTCTTAAAGATCCTTTTGACAGTATCATACCAGCTTTTAGTGGGACAACTGACAACTGCCTGAATAACATATAGTATGTGTAGGATGGCCATCATTTCTATTGTTTCTATCTGCCCATATAAGGACAGTGATAACTTTTCCCAATTACTAAGCACAATTAGTTCTTCTTGTGTATTACAAATGGTGATACCTAAATATTTGATTTTGTCCTTTATTTGAAAAATGTTAGTCATGCTCTCTAACACTTTATAATCCAATTTATTAATTGCCATTATAACTGATTTAGATTGATTTCATTTGTATCCAGATACTTTAGAATAGGTACATACCTCTTGTAAAAACTCAGGCAATACTAAATTTATATTTTTGATAATTATCAAAATGTCATCTGCGAAAACTTTAATTTTTTTCTCCAAATTATTTACTCTTATGGCTCTATTAGCCTTAATATTATTTAAAAAAGGCTCCAAGGCCATTATATATAACATCAGGAACAAGAGACAGCCCTGTCTAACTCCGTTGTTCATATTCATGAATTCTGATAGATAACTATTTATAAAAAATCTAACAACTGTTCTCTTATATAATATGTGAATTACATTTATAAAGATCTTTGGAATTTTCCATGCTTCCAAACATGTAAACATGAAATTCCTATTTAAAACATCAAAAGCTTTGGTAGCATCAATAGCTAATAAATGAAAGGGTTCCTCTTCTTTATGTATAAGTTGCATTGTGTTTTGAACCATTCTTGTAGCTTGAGAGAGTGTGCGGTCCTGTAGAAAGCTGTACTGTTCTTTATTAAGTATGTGCTTTCTGATTATGCAGATGACTTACTTCTGCATATAGAGGACCCACACATTACCATTCCCACTTTGTTAATGGAAATTGAGGCTTTCTCCAAAGTGTCATACTACAAATTGAACTGTTCCAAAACCAAGGTCTTCTCACTGAATAGGAGATTCAATCAGGTTCAAGCAGCATCCTATAATCTATCTTGGGAAACTAAATCCCTTATGTACCTAGGCATCAAGGTGACAAAAGATATAACATCAATGGTTACAGAGAATTTAACTGACTTATTGAAAACACTGAAAGCAGATATGGTTAGGTGGGGATTGCTCCCCTTTTCCTTGTGGGGATGAATTAACATTGTCAAGATGAACATGCTTCCTCTCCTCAAATACCCCTTGGGTATGATGGGTGTTTCCTCCCCAAAATGCAGTTTACCAGGCTTCAAAAATCCACCAACACCTTTATCTGGTAGGGGAAAGGGGTGAGCAGGGCCTACTTTAAACTTATAGCTCCCAAAACTCAGGGTGGGCTGGCAACCCCTTCATTCTTTACGTATTACTGTGCACATCATATTAGTAAGCTCACTTTCTGGGTCAAAGGTACTGTTCCCACAAACCTGATGGTGTATTTTCCTCTGTGGTTGGAATTAGAGGAATATTTGGTGTCCAAATATTCTTGTTCATTGCTATCTCTCTTATACCTTACCCCCTCATACATCCCTAAACCACTCAGGAATATAATTGGGTGGTCCCTCAGAATGCTTCATCCAATGCAAATTTATTTCTCATTGAATTGGCATGAGACCCTTGAAAAGCCAATTTTTGGTAACCCCCACTTTAAAATCGACAATAAGCCTATAGTGCCCTAATTTTGGGCCCCACTGAAGACCTGTAAGCTTGTAGACTTCCTCAGACAGGGTGAATTGGTTTCTTTCTCGCATTTCCAAAACTCTCATAAGGTGCCTGAAAGACACATGTTCAAGTTCATACAGAAAGCAGACCAGGGAGGTGATCTCTTCCTTTTTATGGAATGCACCCTGGCCAACTTCAATTAATTCGGACTCACAGGCAGTATTACAGGTAGCAGACCAACCCCACTCCATGTTAATGGTGTATAAAAAGTTACAAACATTAGATGTACATTTGCCTTCAGGTATTTGCTATTATTGGACCCAGGAACTAGCTTTACCAGAAGACTCTGATATGTGGAACAAGCTTTGATAAATCAGTTATAGACTTGTAAAACAGGACAGGCTTCAAATGGTCCAGTTCAACATCATGCACAACTTATATTATGCACCTGTGAAATGCCATAGAATTGGTAAAATTCCCTCCACCAACTGCACGAGATGCAGAGAGATGAAAGGAACATTGTTCTATATGTTGTGGAGCTGCTCAAAGGTCCAAGGTTTCAGGTAAGCTGTTAGGAGAATTCTGGACACACTTCTGGGACTACATACCTTGTTTACCCTAGAAGCCTGCCTACTGCACTTGTTTCACAGGGAACCCCTAAAATTAGAAAAGCGCATCTTGCACTAGTGGTGGCAATTGCCAAGTTAATTATTCTGAGACACTGTAAGGACAGCTCCCTACCCCCCCAGCTATGGAGTGGTATAGGGAGATACTTTTATCAGTACAATTTGAAAAACATATCGCTTCCATGAGTAACAGATTTAAGGCCTTCCAGGGTACATGGGGCCCACTTGATATGTTATTAGTTATATGGAAGCCCTAACCTATCCCTCAAGATCTCCATATCAGTGGGACAGCTCTGTTAGTAATGCTCTGAGACTGGCACTTGGATGGGAGGAGGAGGAGGAGGAGAGTGGAGGGAGGTACAGTAGCATGTCTGGTTGTTGTTTGTAATAGTAATTGTTGTAAGTGTTAATGTAAAATGCAGTCTTGTACATTTATGTCATGATACTTGCATGTACCTCTGACAGCTTGAAAATGCAATAAAGTACATTTGACAAAAAAAAAAAAGAAAGAAAGTCCATCACAAACCACAGAAAGATGAACAGGGGAAAAATTCCAACACTCAACAACTGAGAGCAGCTCAGGTGTCAGTGATATCAGCAGAAGGGTTCAACAAATCAGGCAGGTTTGAACAGATCTGGCAGGATCCCGGGCATATCATGCTTTGCTTGATCAGCCAACTCAAAGGTGTAGTTAGTCCCTTTAATGGAAAATTGCAGTCAGGCTAGATATAGCATCTGAAAGTGGATGTCTGCTGCTAGAAGCTTCATTACCATACCATGATATTCTGCCCATGTTGTATGTACAGAATCAAGAAGATCCTGCACCAGCTTTATGGACGCCCCTTCCCAGGTGACTGACTGGAGCTCCCAGACCTTTGTTAAAAGGTACTGTTGGTCCAAATAATTTAAAAATGAATGGCCGGGGAGGGGGGAGACTACTGAGAGGAGGCATAGCATGTAATGCTCTATGGGCCTTCTCCACTACAACAGCTGGACCATTAGGAGAGGGACCCATTAGCCTTTTGCAGAGCTTCTGCATGAAAAGAATGGCATTATGGCCCTCCACTTTCTCCAATAGTCCCAAGATAATGACATTGTTTTACTGACTCCTTCCTTCAAGGTCTTCGAGCAGGTCCTCCATTTTGGTCACTTTGCAGTGGAGAGAGGATAAATCTGACTCGATGTGGGCCCTCCAGTCATCAGGGGAGCTAATCTGGATCTCGCAATCCACCATGAGGCAGGTGAGCTGGTTATTTGCATGGTGTTGTCCCCTCAATTCCTCCATGAGCACATGGAATGAGTCCTTCATAGGGGCAAACTCTTGAAGGAATCTTTCTTCTGTGAGGGCCATGGGCTGGGTGACAGGGCAGGTGGAAGTCGCAACTTGAGCCTTACTCCACTTAGCTTGTTTGTCTGGTGTTCACAGCAGTGTGTGCCTCGGGGGATTGGACAACATTTTGGCATCTATGCTACACCCTTCAGAAAACCAAACTGCTCCAGAAGAAGGATGAGGAGCAAGTCCAATACAAAGCAGTAAATCAATAAGCAGACTGGGCAGTTTAAACTGTAGAAAAAAGCTGTTTTCAGGGCCAAGGAG
Source organism: Neoceratodus forsteri (assembly GCA_016271365.2). Classification (NCBI taxonomy): domain Eukaryota; kingdom Metazoa; phylum Chordata; order Ceratodontiformes; family Ceratodontidae; genus Neoceratodus; species Neoceratodus forsteri. The sequence continues at coordinate 1,265,915,117 of CM028129.1, forward strand.
ATTGGAGAGCTTAGAGAAGCATCTATCCTATACAGCACATCACGTGACTCCCCCATAGGGCTGCTATTTATTTTTTGTTTTGTTTTTTTAATTTTGTTTCTGAGCATGTTTTTAGCAGCTGTCATCTTTCCCTTAAGCAGAATGTTTCTCTTGAATTCTAATGACAAAATGTGGTCTCATATATTTAAACATGACATATATACAATTGCCAGCAGATAAGGTCTGTCAGGGCTCACTTAATCTGCCCCATGATACTCTTTATGCATTGAGTATCCTCTTTCCCACTTCCAATTTTTTCCTGATTTCCCCTTTACCCCCCCCGTTAAGACCCCTCCTCCCCTCCACACTCTCAGGATTCCCTTGTGCCTGTCCCATGCATTATTAATACCAGAGAACATTTTGGTCCCCACTATCTCACCTGGCAGCCCATTCCAGGCATCCACCACCCTCTCTGTGAAAACATACTTTCTTGTATTTCCCCTAAATTTTCCTCCCTCCAGCTTCATGCCATGACCCCTAGTTGTTGAGCCGTTTTCCTTTAAAATAAGCTTTCCTCCTGCACCCTGTTAAACCCCTTTAGATATTTGTAAGTCTCAATCATGTCCCCCCTTTCCTCCAGGGAATACATATCTAGATCCCTCAGTCTGTCCTCATACACCCTCCCATGCAGCCCATGCTTCATTCTGGTGGCCTTCCTTTGGACAGCCTCCACCCTATCTACATTCTTTTTTAGATGTGATCTCCAGTACAGGACACAGTACTCAAGGTGAGACCTGACCAATGTCTTATACAGGGGTACAATGACCTCCCTCCTTCTGCTTGCAATACCCCTCCCTATGCATCCCAGCATTATGTTTGCCTTCCCAGTCACCTGTTGGCATTGTCTTGTCACCTTGAGGTCATCCTTAATGATGGCAATGAGGTCCCTAACCTGCTCTGTGACTGCTATTTCTTCCATTCTGAGCACATATTTTGCCCTTGTGTTCCTATGCCTCAAGTGCATAATTTTACACTTCCCTGCATAGAAACCTCCACACCTTGGAATAGTACTCCAGCTTTTTTAGGTCCTCTTCATCCTGCCAACACCCTCCAGTGTATCCACCCTGTTACATATCTTTGTGTCATCTGTGAGCAAGTTCACCTTGCTCTCCAGCACTACTGCAATGTCTCCTATGAAGACACTGAATAGGACTGGCCTAAGACCAACCCCTGTGGTACCCCACTTGTCACCCTCTCCTCACTCGAGAGCTCCCCATTGATCATCACCCTCTGGAATCTACCTGAGAGCCAGTTTTCCACCCACTTAACTATGGCTGGTCCCACCCCAAGACTGCCCAGTTTGTTCAATAGCCTTTTATGAGGAACAGAGTCAAAGGCCTTCCTGAAGTCCAAAGAGGCCATGTCCACTGCTCCTACCCAGTCCACCACCCCTGTTACACAGTCAAAAAACTCTTTTAAGTTTGTTTGGTAGGATCTCCCTCTGGTAAATCCATGCTCCTTGTGTCAACCAGCCAACTCCCCTCGAAGTAGCTAATTATATGCTCCTTTAACAGTGTTTCCATTACCTTCCCAACTACCAATGTCAGACTGGCAGGTCTGTGGTTACTCGTGATTTCCCTGTCCCCATCTTTATGCAGCAGAACCATGATTGCTTTTTTCCAATCTGCTTGGACGTCTCCCATTACCAGTGAAAGATTAAACAGCTCTTCCAGTGGTGCCTCCAATTCCTCTCTGAGTTCCCTCAGTACCCTTGGGTGCACTGAATCTGGTCCCTTTGTCTTGTTTTCCCTAAGCCTCAGTAGTTCTTTCTTAATCCTATCTTCCGTGATGGGGTGGTGTCCATCTCCTCCCATTCCAACCCCTGTTTTCAGGTTTTGGCCCCATATCCTCTTCCTCCGTGGCAAAATCTGAGCTGAAGTATTTATTCAGCATATTGGCCTTTTTATCATTCTCTTCCACACCTACTCCCCCCTCCTCTCTCAGTCTTATTATCCCAGCTTTAGTTTTCCTCCAGTCTCCTAAGTATCAATAGAATGCTTTGTCCACTTCCTTGATTGTACTTGCAAAGTGTAATTCTGTCAGTGCTTTTGACTTTCTAACTTCTTTTCCCACCTCCCTGTGTAAAGCCTGGTAATGATCCTTGTCCTCCTCCCTCTGGGTTTTTTGTATTTCAAGAATGCCCTTTTCTTAGCCCTCACCTTATCCACTGCTTCCCTCATAAAATCACATAGGCCCCCTTCTGCTCTTACTTTTCCTGATTAGCCTGACTCCCATCCTGGTAGCTATTTCAATAGCCTCCTTAATCCCTCTCCATTTATCTTCCATCCCCCTGCACTCCCTCATCATAGTTAGGGCTTCTCTCAGGCTTTGTTCTCATCTTACCAAAGTCATTCCTCTGGAAGTCCAGTACTCTTGTTCTTGTATGGCTACATTTTAACTTGGTTTCTATCTCAAAAACCACTGATCTATGATCACTGGTTCCCAGGGGCTCTGTTACTTCCACCCTTTCAATACTGCCCCCATTTGTGAGGACAAGATCTAGTACAGCTGCACCCCCTAGTTGTTTTTCCACTAGTTGATTTAGGCCTGCTCCCAGAAGTGAGTCCCAATAGTCCCTGCTCATAGGGGTTGCCACTTCTGGGAGACCCCAATTCATGTCTGGTAGGTTAAAGTCCACCACCAGCCGTAACTCACCCTTGCTTGCCATCTTATGTATGTCCTGTAGCAGGTTCATGTCCATCTCCTCAGTCTGCATAGGTAGCCTGTATACAACCACTGATCTCAAAACTATCCCCGTCCCCTTTTCTGAATTAACCTACAGTACATCCTGCCCCCTCCCCCAGTAACTTTATTGAGTCCCTTACATAGAGTGCCACCCCACCTCCTCTTTTACTTACCCTGTTCCTCCTGAACATGGCAAACCCTGGGATGACCAAGTCCTAGTCCTGGTGTTCCTTGCACCAGGTTTCCGTGATGGTCACCAAGTCTACCCCCCGACCCCGTAATGGCCTGATTGATGTGCAAACATATCAAAGTCCTATGTGTAAACAAGAATCCCAATTTGCAATGTGAAAAACCTGTATTAATTGTTTGAGTTGAGAGGGCAGCTGCACATGAAGATTCTGGAGAAAAAGAGTCCTTGAAAAAAAGGCAGCATCCTGTGTACCACTAAATACTGGAATCAAAATGTCTTTAATCTCATTAAAAGTTAATTTCCAGCTGCTTATTTTGTTTATTATTGCATTCATCCTTTTTTTATGTGAAATTACAAAATATTAAAATGAGATAGGTTGGGTTTCTCCAGTGACAGCAGGGAGGCTGCTTTTTTCAACCTTTTGGTACTCAACATACTGTACGTTGCAAATATAGGAAATCAAACTGATAAAAACACCTCTATAGAATATTTTGTTTTATTGTGTCATGAGGTACGCCGTATACTGATTTCTAGCTTTCATTCTCCTCTCAAACCTCTCCCAAAGCTACAATACAGGTATAGATTGGGAGCTTGTAATCCTCCATCATACTTGTGACACATTAGTTTAGTAAATGCCCTCCTAGCTTTCTTGTCCTGCCAGAGGAAGAGAGTTAAAATGTTAATAATTTGGGAGAACCAGCTTTGAGGTATAAATTTGTTAAGCATCTGGAGAGGGTATAAAATACGGGGTAAAATAATAATTTTAACGATCCCAAGTCTTCCCCATAATGTTAGGTGTAACTGCTTCCATTGATTCATGTCCATCTTAATACTGGTCTCCACCTTGTCCAGATTATTCTATTTGAACGTCCGGGGTGAGGTACTAAGAACTATCCCTAAGTATTTCAAATTATCCTTCACCCAGAGGAAACCCAAGTGTTGTAAGTATGATTTAATAGTATATTTATTAAGTGGCATAATCTCAGTTATGTGTAAGTTTAACTTGTAGTTGGAGATCTCACTAAACTGTGATATGAGCTTTAGGGCAGCAGGGAGTGATGTGGTGGGGGAAGAAATATGCAGTAATATGTCATCTGCATAGATGGACAACTTATATTCCTTCTCACCTCTTGCAATCCCAGTAATATGAGGTGAGCTATTAAGTTTGCGGATGAGAGGTTCTAAGAACAAATTAAATAAAAATGAGGAAAGTGGACACTCTTGCCTAGTTCCCTGATGTAAGAAAAATGAGGAGGATAGGGAACCGTTGCAGGAAACTCTTGCTGTTGGTGAAGAATAGAGTACTCTTATCCAGCGAATAAATATTTGGGGAATACGAAACTTGGGTAAAATAAAAAAAAATGGGTAATCCCATGAAACTATCAAATGCTTTCCCTGCATCCAGGGACACCAAAGCAGCAGCTACTGAGGAATCCCCACCCCCACAATCCTTTACTTAGTGCAGCATATGGTACACATACATGTATCTGAAATATGCTTAGCAAGATAGGATGTAATGTAGTACTATATGATTCTGTAATGTACATGTAATACGCATGTGCTAGGTAACCTTTGGCCCAAATAGTGCCAGTATTGCTTCATGCAGACGTTATGATACAGCTGACATATCTTTTATTATTGTACAAACTAAGCATTTATTTTGTACTGTAACCCAAAAGCCAGTTCTAGCTAGATTACTCTTATCACTGTATAGGTGCAGAATAAGCAATGATCTATTTGTCCTATGCGTTAACTGCCAACCACTGTCCACCAATAGAATTGCTGTCTTTTCTCTCCACCTTCTTGGAAGGTCCCATTACTGTACCTAGTAACATACTCCCGTATCACTTAGTATAATAGTTTATGCAAGTCTGTTGTTCTCTGAGTTTTGTTTGCATCATGATGTATTTGGAGACTTCTGAACTCCCAGCAAGGACTGCTGTCTTTCTGTATGTTTTGGAAATACATTTTCTTCTGTGTTATCTGGGCTTCTGTGTCATATTTTGCCAACAGGTGTAGAATCTGCCAGCAATAGTACTTTGTACTTGATTCAATGTGTTATGTAGTGTCACCCCCCCACACACACACACAAACACAATGTGAGTATGTTGCACTCTATTTAATGTGTTCTGTAGACTCCCATCTGCTTCCACTATGTATATTTGGCACTGGATTTGATGTGTTCTATATGATGTCACATGCTTCCAACAAGGTCACACCAGGAAAGGAGGTTCAGGTCACTGTGCCTATCCAGAGTAAACAGATGAACAACTTACATGATTTAAAACCTCCAATTGAACCATAGAGAACTGTTTTAAGTACACACGTTTTTAAGCATACACAGAACCTTTCTTGTGTATTGAAAATTTCTTGTTGGTAAAAAAAAAATACAAAATCACCTACTTTGTTCACCTTTTTAGATTAAGATCATATGGCTAGAAATACTGTTCTGAACATGGAAGGTATCTCAGTCAACACATTGAAATAAATAAATTGCTTGTTAATTCCATCTGATCATTTATGGGACCTAACACCACTTTCATAATAAAAAGTATGTTGCACGTAATACAACAAATGTGAGATGCTTTGAGGGGCACGGTCTAAATTTTGCACTTTTTCCCTTCTGTAGTGTTTTACCATTTCTGTTACAGAATCTCCTAAACACCTGTTGTGCAATGCAAACTGACTTGGTGAGAGTGAAATGTTTTGAGTGGCACATTTTGCATTTTGTAAATGTTTTCCTTTTGTAACATTTTAGTATTTCTGTCAAAAAACAGCTAAACAACAATTATACAAATCAGATATGATATGAGTCAGAGTAGAAATACCTTCACTTGCTATACTTGCCCTCTTCTGACCTCACTAATTGCTTTGCTGCTTGTGAGGTCAGGAGGTCAAGTATAGTCAGTAAAGGTATTTCTATTGTTTCACTATCACCCATGTCATATCCCATATATCTGTATTACAGGGGCATGGTAGCTTCCCCAGCCTGATGGACTCTTCATCCATGCACATCTATATCTGTAGGCACATGGAAGCATAGGGCCAAGAGGGCTAAGAGAAAAAGTCTATATAGCTGTTTGTTGTGTTTGGAGCACACTGTAGGGCTGCTCATCGTTTTGCTTGTGACTCTTATTTATTCTCTGTTTTTGTCATCTCCATTTTGTAGGCACTGTTTTCACATAGAACACTGATAAACACATGCCTAGGAGTGTAGTGAGGCACAATGCTGCAGGCATAAACCACATCCCAGAGTGTGTTACTGTGCTTATAAAATGGGTATATGCTGAATAATATTATAAGATTTTCCCAAAAGTAAAGACATTTTAAAAGGTTTTCTGTTTTGAAGCAAAATAGTCTCTCTGCTCCAGTCACTGTTATTATTCAGCTGTGTTTTCTTTCCTGCTGCCTTTTTTCATTGACAACCTGTTTTGTCTTCCTGTCACTTTCCCAATGTATTGTCTGTTTACTTTGACAGTGTTATCTGTCACATCTGCCCCTCATTATCATTCAAAGAGTGACTGCAGAGTGTCGCTAGGCCACTGGCAAGACCAATAATTCCTTGTGCTCTTCCTGGTAGCATGCTTCCATCTGCAGTTGCATCTTTTATAAAACTGACAGCAGTCTCATTGTCTGCTATTCAAAATGGAGAGCAAGAGACCACTGCTGAGTCAGGTGAAGAATGTGGGTCCAGGAGACATAAGACTATTTATTTTCACAAGATATGGTTTCTAATTTTATTTAGTAGCTTTTTTTCCCCAGCAGTTTAAGAGTGTGTTGGACTGGAAAGCAGTGGTGAAGACAGGTTAGGAGTACTGTATCGAGTGTGGTGTTTTGCAGATCAGGATGCAACAAAGTATTCTGCTGACAGTGTTGTGTGGAGTGCTGGGAAGAAGGTGGAGAAAAAGAGAGTGGCTGTTTGAACCACTTATGATTTCAGTCCGAGCACTCTGCACTCTCACTGTCTGTGCCAATCAGGGACTTCACATTAGGAAGGATGAAGGTGCTAGGGGCACAAAGATATCCTGGGTGAGTGGATCACTGGTGGTGGCTCTTGTCTTCTTGTGTGGTACATCCAATAGAAAAGGCATAGCTGGCAAGAGTTGCCAACCAGTCTGGTTGCTTTGCTGTCTTTACCTACTTTATAACTCTGTTCATTTTAGTTAGTATATGTATAAACGTATAATCTTAGATTTCTACTTATAGTAAACTTGTCATCACAGATTTATACTTATAGTAAACTTGTCATTGGTAGGACATGACCAACTCCTCCCAATGGCCGTCCGGCACTATTTCTTTCAGTTTCACTACTACAACCACATTCAATGTAACACTCAATCATTCACACTGTGCCCATCGAAAACACTCAAACTGAAACCCATCTAATTAAAACCATGTTAGGCTAAGCAACTTTCTAACCATAACATTAACAGATTGCTTTTCTTTCTTTTATAAAGCAAATCTTTTCCTTAAAAGTTGTCCCTGTACTACATTTGTTTCTGGTTCAGCCCCCGCCCATTCACTCATCCACATACTCCCAGTAAAATTTCTTTTTTTTTTTGCCATAAAGATTTTTATTGGATTTTCAAGAATAATACTTGAAACAAAGAAAGGCTCAATGCATAGAACATCATAAGCCGTCAACAGTAAACAAACAAACTGTGCCTTAATCAAAATATATAAATCATATGTATAGAGAAGTATGACAAAGTAAATAGTCAACACAACAAGAGGGTGCAAAGTAGTGCTCCAGAACTCAGGATGAAACTGATCACTGAATTTGTATAATGCATTAATATCACAGGAAAACCGGAAAGCAAAATAATCTATAAACAGTATTCAGACAGGGGCAGGGGAGTGAGGCATAACATTAATAAAGAACAGGTTAATGATAATATTAGTAAAGGGGACTAGATAAGTTCCTCAGACTTCAAAGTTTAGGAGTGGGCTAAGTGGTGACACACTCAAACAGAAGGGGATTGAAAATGAGCCGATCTTGATGAGTGTAAAGAAAATAAAGTCAGCCATCACGTCATCTCAGAAAGATGGGCCTAGGGAATTTAGCTAAATACAGTTGCCAGATCTGATCATAAGGTTGGAGCTTACCCATGAGTTGGTGAGAGGTTCTCTCTTAATGAGATGTTAAGGGCAGCAGATGGAACCACTCATCATATACAGGAGCATCAGGAGATTGCCAGTGTCAGAGAATGACTTTCTTGGCTTCAGTAAGGGCAGAATTAACCCAGGACATTTGGGAACGAGAGAGAGATGTGTTCTGCTGGGGAAGGCCCAAAAGAGCCAACTGAGGATCTGTAGCTCCAAGTAAAGGGATAACAAGGAAACAGGTAGCCCATACCTTGGACCAGCAGGGGTCAAGGCTTGGGCATGGCCAAAGAATATTTGTAAGGAATGTCTGTGGGGAGTTACAATGCCAACAATCACTGTTCGCAGCAAGACCAGCCTTGTAAAGCTGTCTCAGTTAAATTTCTTTGTGTTTCATTCCCTCTCATATTATGCTGTCTTCCAGGTCTGACAAACTTCATACCTCCATGATTCTCATTGTCCCATTCTCCAGAAACAGCAATCTGGAAAAATATACACTTTTTTTCATCAAAATTCCTGACTAGAGATATGGCAAAATTATATTTCATCAGCAAAATTCCAGTAAAATCTGCAATTTTGCTGTGTGAAATTTTATGTGAACTTCACCCATCATTCAAAATATATTGCCAAGTGCAAAATTCAGAATTTCACCTGTGTAATGTGAAATGTTGCCTGTGAAAGGTGAAGTTTTGCCTTCTGCAGGTGAAATTTCACCTTCTACAGGCAAAATTTTACATTCCACACGCAAAATTTTACCTTCTGCAGGCACAGTTTCACATTATGCAGGCAAAATTCTGAATTTCACTTCTGGAAAACATTTTGAAAAATGAGAGAAATTTCGTAAAATATTTTGCGTAATGAAATTTGCCAATTTCATGCATGTCTATTCCTGACTGCAGTCCTGCTCATTCTACTCAGCCCATTTTGTTGCCTTGTCCATGGATCCTGTTACATCATCTCCATTTTCTCTCCCTCCAACTACATCTGGTCCCTCAGCAAAAATTAAAAAATTGCATTTTAAAAAAATATATTGTGCCTACTGAACCACAAAGCACACAGACAACAGCCCGGATACTCACTAAGGCGGTTGCACTAACTCTGTTCAATGCCAAACACTGTGCTCCATGCATGCACCCTACACCTCATTTCAAGCAAACATTAAAAAAGAAGTAATTTAAAGCTGGAAATATCCCATACTAGCTTTCTACTGATGTACTTTCAGACTAAAGCTACAGTATATCCCTTGCTAAACACAGCTGCCATTTTTTATTGTAAATTTTTCTTAGCTAGTCATGCAGTAATCAGCAGCGACATTGGGACTATCAACGTACATCCTCACACCGTGTCCTTAGCAATGCCCTTAGTTACCGAAAAGAAGCAATGCGCAACAACATGGTTTCACAGAGGATACATAGACACTGTCAGCAGATAAGGCCCTATGGCCGACCCAATCTGCCCATTTGAGCTTTTCAGTTCCCTTTATGTTTTTCTAGAAGTCTGTTTCCCCTTACCCCTGACCGCCAGAATTCTCTTCTGTCTATCCCATGCATTCTTAAATCCTATTATAGTTTCAGCCCCCTCAAGTTCCTCTGGGAGGGCATTCCACTTGTCCATCACCCTTTCTGTGAAGAAATTCTTCCTCTCATTTCCTCTGAATCGCCCTCCCTCCATCTTCATCCCATGCCCGCTAGTCCTGGAAGGTCTTTTTCACTGGAAAATACTGTATTCCTGTGCCCTGTTCATCCCTGTGAGGTACTTGTACAGTATGTCTCTATCATATCCCCTCTCTCCCTTCTCTCCTCCAGGGAGTACATATTCAAGTCCTGCATCCTGTCCTCACAGGATGTGTGATGCAATCCCTGTACCATCTTTGTTGCCCTCCTCTGAACCTTCTCTACCCTGTCTATGTCCTTACATAGGTAAGGTCTCCAGAACTGTGCACTGTAGTCCAGGTGGGTCCTCACTAGTGTCTAGTATAGTGGAATTATGACATCCCTTTTCCTGCTGGTGATTCCCCTGCCAATGCATCCCAGCATAAACTCACAAACTCTACTAAATAAAAAATAGGCATATTAAAAAAAAATAAACTATCACACAAGGTCCTGACCTATTGCATAAATGAAGCATGCAGGGGGGATCTTGTGTGATACATGATTTCTCTATACTTGTGCTGTTGACCTCAGGTAACCTTATGAGTGGTGTACCACAGACACCTCAGTCATGGCTTACACCACTCATGAAGTTACTTGAGGTCACACAGCACTTGCATAGATAAATCACGTATCACACAGATTCTGCTGCATATCTCATGCAGTTAGGGTTGAATGGGATGTTTAATGTTAAACTCCAGTTTTTCCATCTTAATAACTTTGGTGACTTTAGACAGAATAGCCCAAAATTTGGCATGTGCAGTTTGGCTGCCAGAGTCTCTAGACACAAAGGTTTCAAGATGGCATCTTGTTTGGTTTTCAAGACACAGAATACCAAAAAATTTGTGTTTTTTTGGGGGGGAGGGTTTTTATGCTTAAAGCAGCAGTGAATGATAGCTGTGAAAATGTTGACCAATATTTTTTTATCCAATGTTTGCTTGCTCCTTATCTCCTGACTTGCATGGCATTCTTCTTTACCCATGCTGAGTCTACTTTAGCACTTTTTTCACACTTGAAATAATAAAAGAAATGTTTCTTCTAATACAGCTTTGTCCAGGTTTTCATCAATATTCTTAACTGTTCATACTCCCATTGTCCCATAATGTCAGGGAGCACTGTTAGCAGCATGGCAGTCCACTTTAATCAAAAGAAAATTGCTGTTAAACAATAGGTGTTCAAAAACAACAGAAAATATTGCTGCAGACCTGGTACAAGCCATATTAAAATGAGCTCCCCTATTATTAATTTAACTGCAATAAACATATGGTAAAGCAGATTCTAAATAAGAAAATAAGGGTAACATACAAGTATGGAGATATGGGGCAATCTAACATAGAATAAAATCTAAGATAGAATAAAAAAATATAGGTCAAAATTATACTCAGTTGCCTGCTCCATATGCCCCCATCATCCACAACTCAGCCAAGAAGCCTACCGCAAGGAGCAGCTAGAAGCTGCCTACTCCAAACACCCCCACCATCCACACCTCAGCTGGGAAGCCGACTGCAAAGAGCAGCTAGAAGGTAGAGATTCCTCCCTTTAGCATTTTCCATCAGCAGAGCTGTATAGATTGTTTTAACAATTACATTTTAAAGTGTTTTCTGTATGATTCTGTGCTATGTTAGAGGTTATTTTAAAATGTTGCCCCTACTGCAGTTCTGAATTTCTGTGAGTTGGCTGTATACTTTAAGTCAGTGACTTGCTAACCCTCCTCATCTCCTAAGACTGTTTTAAGTATTTTAAGAGGGTTTAGTTTGTACTTACTGGGGCTGTTTCTGGCTTGCAGTGCAGAGTGAGCCAGTTGTTCTGAACATGCTCAGTTCCTCTCCACAAACCCTCCATTCTCTCTGTCTGACTTCCTGCTCTAGTCTCTGTGTATTCCAGGTACTTTAGCAAGGTCAAATTCCTGTTCATTTCACTCCTCAGCTGCCTGCTCCAAATGCTCCCACCATCCACAACTCGGCTGGGAAGCCTACCACAAGGAGCAGCTAGAAGGTAGGGATTCCTCCCTCCAAAATTTTCCACTAGCAGAGCTGTTTCTGGTGCTCTGTTAGCCCATCACCACTGCATGGCAACTGCCCCATCCAACCTGGGTGGAATATTCTTTTATAGGTACATGGAATCACTTGACTTATGACATGACACACAACTCATTTTAGCATAACTTCCATTTGAAAGTTATACACTCCAGCCACTAGCGCTCCCTTTTAATCTCTCTCTCTCCCTGTGTTGTTTTTATTTCCTGGCCACTAGGAGTCACTGTTTCCCCTCCTCAGCCTTCATATCCTACCACTTGCCAGCATTGGAAGCAGTGAAATTCAAGGGGCTAAAACTGGTCCCATCCTTCCCCTTTCTATCCCTTCAGGGCTAGAGCATATCCTGGGGTTTGAACTGCCAAATCTCTGCACCAGAGACAAAGTCACTAACCACTATGTTAACTTTAAAATGCTGGACTACACCCCCATGCCCATAGGTTAAATAGTAGTTTTCTCCCACAATCCTGGGTGCTTTCTTTTATAGTATCTCTCTCCCACAAAACTGGTCCCATTTCTCTCTACCTTAAGGACTAGAGTACATCCTGGGGTTTGAACCACCAACCCTGTGCACCAGAAGTTAAGTCACTAACCACCATGCTATTTTGGCAGTTGATAGCTGCCCTTGGCTTTTATTAACTTTATACTGCTGGACTACACCCCCTATAGGTTAAATAGTATCAATCTCCCACAATCCCCCCATCTGTCTACTTGAGATGATTCAGTGGTATATCAGCAACACATGCCCCACTTTAAACTACTAAGCCCCACTTACTAGCCTAGGTAGTAAAGGGTACATAATAAATAATGATGGTTACTAAACTGCCATCCCTTATAATCGCCCTTCTTCTGCTAGTAACAGTGAAAGATACTGGGCAACAACCCCATGTCAACAGCAACCCCTGGAACCTGCTCTTACAAAATAACACCATGTATGGTACAACCATTTCAACAATTACTAATCTCAGCAAGGATTTGTACCTACTAATAAGTAGACTACTCTTACCAATAACCCTACCCCTTCCATCGTCCATTGTCAGGCTCGTCTCTCCCATAAGTTAATACTAGAGAAAGTTGGCAGGAGGTTACATGGGACCAACCTAAAGCAGTTAAAGTCTCAATCCCTGAAACTCACTATGCTGCTACTGGTTTTATCTGGCAATGCACACCCAAACCCAGGTCCAGCTAGCCAAAAAATGGGGAACAGTAGGAAGCATGGCTCCCTAACACTTGCTTCTATCAACACCTGTAGTGTACTACCCAAAATGGACATGCTCCAGGTATGGGTTACCAAGCATCAGCTTGATGTGTTATCCATAGTGAAAATGTGTCTCACACCAAATGTCCCAGACTCTGCTATCTCCTGGATGGCTACATGATTTTCAGATGTGATAGGATCAGTAAATGAGGGGGTAGCTGTGCAATCTTCATTAAGGGCACCCTCCAAGGACATGTCCTTCCTGTTCTAGACACCAGGTTCAAGGTCCAAACACTAGGGGTTAAACTCCTAATGGGAGCCCACTGTAAAGGACTTGCGGTGGTCTCAGTCTATATCCTACCTAAAGAAATGGCCAGTGACTTTAATGCAGTTATGGACTACCTACTGTAAGTACCATACCCTCTGGCTCTGAGGTTATAATGGCTGGGGATTTCAATATCTATTGGTTGTCCCAAGAGGCAGCCCCTTATGGGGATACTATTTCCTCCATCAACATAGCGCAGATTTAACTACTGGTTGGGTTCATATACACTACTGGACTGGCTGCTCACTAATCATCCTTAAAGAATATCAAACACCACTATCCTACCAGATGTCATAAGTGACCACTCTCCGGTAATGTGTACCTGGATAAACAAAGTTACTAAACCCTCTGCCAAAACTATTACTAGTCAATTGTTAAAAATGGGGAAACTCGATCCCCTAAAATGAAAACTTAGGCAACAAGATTGGTCTGTTGTTGATTCCACCGATGATATCATCCAAGCCCTTGACTACTTCATTAGCATTTTTAACTCAGCATGTGACATCTATGTCCCACTCCAGAAGAGAAAGATCAAGCGTGAATGTAATCCTTGGATCTCACCCTCCCTCCTTAACCAAGTGAGGGATAGGGATAACCTTTGGCACCTGGCACATGCAATGGGCAAGCAGTCAGATCTGCAGAATTATAAAAAGGCTAGGAATGCCTGCACATGGGCAATCAGTATTGCCAAAAGTCAGTACTTTAAAGAGGAACTCACCAACACCTGGGGTAATGGTAGGATGTTCTGGCAGCACCTAAAGGCACTGACCGGGAATGTTAATAAATCCACCCCAACCATGTTAAACATAAATGGGGTAATCACCCAGGACCCAAAAGCTATAGTGGATGTTTTTAACTCTGCGTTTACTGGCCTCAGTAGTAAACTCCCCCCAGACCATCTAGTAACTGAAGAAAACCACAACAACAAATCTACTGACAGCCATGTCCAAGGTCCTCCTCCCTTCTATCTCAAAATCATCATAATAAAGGAAGCCAAAAAATCCATCCAGCGAGTCTTAGGGAAGTTAAGGTCTGGTAGTGAAACTTTAGACCTCAAACTAATCGCCCTCATGCTGGATGAGAAAATTGCCCCTCTAATAAAAATTCTCAATCTGTCCTTGTGGACTGCAACATTCCCCTGGAAATGGAAGGCCACTGTAGTTATGCCCATACATAAAAGTGGTGACAGAGCATTACACTCTAATTACCACCCTATATCCATTCTCCCTCTGCTCCCCAAAGCCCTGGAGAATATTGTATCAGATCAAGTAGTGGAATATCTCAACAAGTAGCAAATTCAATGTCCCCATCAGCATGGTTTTCATAAGTTGCATAGTACCACTAATGCATTTGTTGAGTTCACCAGGTTATACATAAGGCACTAGACCATGAGAAATTGGTAGGGGTGGCATTCACTGACCTCACCAAAGCATTTGACATGGTCAACCATGACTTGCTGTTCAAACAATTAACTACCACAGGGCTCTCCACCCAAGCAGTGATCTGGTTGTGGAACAACTGTATGGACAGGGCACAAATGAAAATTGATGGAATACTCTCAGAGAGTCAGAAAGTTCACACAAGGGTCCCTCAAGGATCCATCTTAGGGCCCCTGCTCTTTAGTCTCTTCCTAAGCCACCTCACTCTTGCATGTCAGGATAACATCCTTCTCTACACAGATGATACAGTTCTCTATATAGTCACCCAGATCCTTCTCACTTGGAGAAACAACTTCAAATGAATTTCTCCACTGTCGAGACCTGGTTCCAGGAGCACAAGATTCTCCTAAATTGTAAAAAAAAAACTAAGATCATAAGCTTTGCTACTCCCTACAACAAACACAAATCCTACCAGCTCACCTTCCACAACAACCTGAACACCCCTCTTGAATTGGTCAACTATTTCAAATATTTAGGATTCTTGATTGACAATGCCTTGTCTTTTGCTAACTATATAAACTGCATAGCCAAAGCTGTTAATGCAAAAATAAGTTTACTATATAGACACAAACACTGCATGACTGCTGAGGCACTTAGGCTAACAGTGAACAGCTTGGTCATCTCCACTACTGATTATGGCTTAGTAATTTATGAGGCTCCATCTGACTCCTCGATGAAGAGGGTAAGGTAAGGCAAGGCAAATTTTATTTATTCGGCACCCAGTCCCAGAGGCTCTGGGCACCTTACAGAGAAATACAATAAAACAGGCAATAAAACAATTAAAATAAGATTATATTAATACGATTATAAATAAATAAAATATAAATAAATTTAAAAAAAGTCTTCAAGATACCATAATCAGGGATGGAACAAAAACATGATGTAATTCATTAATCATTAAAAGCCAGGCTAAAGCCACAGAATTGAATAAAGCATGCAGGCTAATCACAGAGGTCCATAAGTATACACATACATGTGATTTATATACACAGATGGGTTGGCTACACATGAAAGGTAGGCTTCAGTATCAGACCTGCCTGTTAGCCAAAAAAAAAACAGCATTAGGGCTCACACCACTGGGGGTCCAGAATCTCCTAAGCCTTGCAATGAACCCCTGTCAGACCAGAGGTACCTACACTAAGCCTTATAAGGTACCATGCCCCATTTGGCTCAGCTCTCTTGGTTGTGATGTACTTGTTGAATCTAAGCTTGGGCCTTTTAAACATAAGCTTTGGCAGCACCTCTCAGCACTCTGTACCTGTGACTTCCCAATTTAGGGCACCTCAGACTGTTCACTACTCTAGACTTGATCTTTGCACTTGAATCCTTGCCATTATCACCCTGTCTATCTCTACCACCCAGAACCTGCTTTCCTATCTCCTCTGCTTCCCACCACGCTGGTCCCTTTCTGGCCCTACTACCTTCCTTACCCCCTTCAATTAATGAAGCCTCCTTTGGCTTACCTGCCCTACCCCTACAGATTTCATGCCAAGAATCTTGTACACCTTGAAACTTACTTGCCTTTTGAACTCCTAGTGGACTATGCATTGCTCTCAGTGATTTTGCCTAAATATTTATACTATGTCTTCTTGTACATTGTGTAGTCTAAATGATGTAGCTCCTTCCTATTGTAATTCAAAATGAAGTAATTCCCTCCTACTGTAGTTTCTGCATTGTGCTAGTTTTAACTTTTTGTCTGGATTTTGTCTTCATTACCATCTGACGTGGAACCTTTGTAAAAGAGCTCTCAGCTCAAAGGTACTTGTAATATGAATCAATAATAAATAAATAAATAAATACATTTTCACCATCATGCCGGTGCTTTAAATATTATTTATAAAGAAATTTTTCATGTAGTGCTAGTCTTTACCCCAGCAGGCAGTGCTTAGTGATCACTTGCCAATGAGAAGAGCATGAGGGCAAGCTCAGTGAGCCAGCTGGATGCAATGAGGCTGGGGGGAAGGTGCTGCTATGTGACACCAACTCCCAACCAGGAAAGGAAATGTGCAGGGTTGCTCACATGGACCCAAGTACCAAATAGTGAAGCAAATAGTTCTCTTTGCATAGGGCCCAAAACCTCTACACTAGTGGGTGGCTGAAGACCCTGTGCATTGACTGAAAGTTGGACACTTTGCCCTGTGCATTTCTATCTGCAGCCTCATAGAAGTGCAGGTTCCAGAGGGCCCTGCAATTTCACACCCTACCAGAAAGCCCCATGAATTCTTGACATCCACCTCTTCACTTCCATACTTGGATGGAGTCATCCCTTGGTACAGGGCCCAAAGGGCCCCACATGTTCACTATCTTAAAAAAGAAAGGAAATTATTAAAAAAAAAAACTTAATGCAACAAAAGTAGGGGAAATATTTCATTAGGGTATGCAACCATCACTTTACATCCCCACCCCTGAGCATGGCTCTGTCAGATTAAAGGTTCTGTTGGCAACATGTGGTGAGACAAACTTCTCTATCTGTGAAGAGTGTATCGTTATGAGGCACTGGCTTGAGGCTGTACCTTGTGTTTTGGAGAGGAGGCTATGGGCTGGGGAGGGGTGAACATTAGGGTTGACAACCACATGGAAGACCCTGCCACTGATTAACCAAGACTCCAACAAAATGTGCTGTAGCTCTCTTCTGGGCCATGTGTGAAGAAAAGAGATCACATCTAACCTTGTTTGCTCAGGGGAGGCAGTGAGCATTAGGGCTGACAACCCCAAGGAAGACCGCACCACTGATTTGCCTGGACTTCTGAGAACCAACACTCTAATGTTTTTTTTTTCCCTTTGCTGCTTGGGGTGGGTTGGGGAATAGGATTGGAAACCCTTACACCAAATTTCTTACTTTTGCTACATTATGTTGAACCCTAGTTAGTGTATTAATACAGTTTTTTGCAAAGAATTCCCATTCTCTTTGAGATATTGGAATTGTATCCTCATTCACTGAGGTTCCGTTGGGACCAAAATGAATAAATGCAGACATGCAGGCCCTCTGGGCCCTGCACTAAAGGAAGATTCCATCAGCCTATGGAAGTGCAGTGACAGATGCCAAGAATTCATGGGTCTGGCTAGTGGATGTAGAGGGCCCTGCACTTCCATGTAGCTGTGGACACAGATGCAGAAAGCATAGAGTCCATTTTCCAGCCAATGCACAGGGCCAACTGCCACCCATGGATACAGAGGCATATAGCCCTATGCCTAGAGAGTAGTTATCTTCACTATATGGTACCCAGGCCTGTGCAGGCAGCTCTGTACCTTTTCTTCCCTGGCTGGGTGGTGGTGATACAAAACAGCACCATCCCCCAGCCTTGCACCATCAAGTTAGCTCACTGAGCTCACTTCCAAACTCAATTCGCCAGAACAGGAGCACAAAGCATTACCTGCTGGGGTAAAACTGGGCACTACAGACAATGTTTCTTAATAGATATATTATTCTTAATATATATATTTTTTAATTTTGACCCCAAATTAGTTGTTCTACTATTCCTCTTATGAACATGACATCTGGCATTTATAATATATTGGCCAAAATGTCATTTAGCACCACAAGTGCAACAACATGTCTCATCCACAATTTAAAAAACAACACCTTCCACATTTATCAGGTGGTATAAAAAAATAGGCTGCATTAAAAACTTGGAGTCAAACTATTAAAAATTAGCAAAGTATTTCAATGTTTAATCTTAACTTGGTCACTTTACCATATTTTTAAACCAAATTTTCAACATTCTCCAGCTTTCATATGACCCACCTCATGAACCCAGTAGGTGAATATGTTCAAATCCTGCCCAGAACATGATTTCATGCAGCTACTGTGAAATCACCTTTTGGCAAAAAAACAACAACAACAACATAGTAACATAATAGATGTTGGCAGAAAAAGACTCTTGGTCCATCCAATCTGCCCTTGTTCTTACTTCCAAAAGCATTTGAAAAATGTATACAGCCTTATCCATGAGGTGGGGTCACAAAAAGGCAATGTTGAAAGTTTGGTGGAAAAATATTGAAAATTAGTGAAGTTACATGTGAATTTTGCAATATTTCAATGTTCACTCATAACTTGGTAATTTTATGGTATTTGGACACCATCTTTTCAGCATAGTCTTCTTATGATCACACCTCATGAACCCAGTAGATGAAAACTTTCAAATCCCACCCAAAAGTGATTTTGCACCACAGCCATGAAATTTCCTTTCAGGGCAGATGTGAAAAATGTCACTGCTTTGTTAATGCAGTGGGGTCTCATATTGGCCATGTTTATAAGTTGGTGTAAAAATATTAAATCAACAAATTTCTGAGTTAAAGTGCAAACTCCACTGAAATGAATTAAACAAAGCTTACCTTATTTTCTCATATAGCAATCTCTGGTTCCAGCAGCAAGACATGTTTCTAGTCTGGGACTTTACCTACATCATGGAACATCTTCAGGTGATTGAGGGTGTATGAAGTGTAGGGTCATGAGTGCTGAGTGTGAGGTATAGTGGTGTGGTGTATGGGGGTCTGGGGGTCAGATTTGAAAGGAATGTTTTCCTTTTTTTCAGGTTATTTAAAAACCAAAAAAATACAACAATGGTCCATTTTCTCTTTTTCAGATTGGGGCTCCAACACTGGGAACTGATGTGGAAGTGTCACCTTTTACAGTATAGTGACACCAATTGGTGGGCACCCCTGTGTCATCTCTATGCATTTAGAGGGGGACATGCAATCTGCAGCAGAGCATGTTGGGCAAGGGGTACCAAGGATGGGCACTCCAGTCTGCTTTTATTATTGTACTGAGTGTGAATCAGGGAATCAAATCTAAGAGGAGGAAATTAACAGACAGATAGATAGATGGATGGATGGATGGATGGATGGATGGATGGATGGATGGATGGATAGATAGACAGGCAGAGCAATCCAGAGAGAGACTGCTGGCTCACTGCTAGCACTCAAGCCAGCAGCACATCTCCATCTGTGACTACAGATGTCAAGAAAGTCCCACTGTTCTCATACAGAGCGTTGTTGAACAACTTCTCTTGCTAATTTGGGCACCCTGGATTTTGGGGGCACTCAGAAAAGATATTTCTGGCTGCATTTTAAAAAAATAAACACCAGAACTTAGCCAATCTGGTCCCATTTAGATAGGTTCAGGTGTTTGCTTTTTAAAAATTAATCATTTTTATGTATTTTCCATGTTTTTTAGTTTGGGAAGAAGAGATGGCTGCCATCATGACATGAAATAAATGTTTGTTTTGTGAGAAACAAGTGGTGAGAAAGCATAAAGCTCTCACAAAACAAAATTTTTCATTTTAAATCACTGGGTTATCAAAAAATAACTTTAACTCCCTAAAACTCTTGAGCCTTTTAAAATTTTTTTCATGAAACCTCCAAAAGGAAATAACGTGGTGTAGGCTGCTTCTAACCTGAAAGTTTTGGGAAAAAAATCCATTCCATCTAGACTATGGGTGACAGCAAAAAGACAAACAAAAAAAACATGTTAAGTATGGGAAAAAAAATTAGCCCTCAACAGGAAAATTACATGTGTATCTCATCAGCCACACAAGCTTCCATCATGAAGCTTTCCACATTTGTTTTCCTTTACTCTTAGACAATGCATGCCAGATTTCAGGTATTTCATCAAACACTACCAAAGAAAAATTAGGGATGTAAGATAGAACCTGTCAGGCAATGCTAACTATACTGTGTGTATATATATATATATATATATATATATATATATATATATAGATATATACTGTATATATATACTGTGTGTATATATATATATATATATATATATATATATATATATATATATATATATATATATTATGATAGCACGGTAGTGCTACCATAGTTAGGGTTGAGGAGCCATTTACAAGTTAAACCTAAAATCTTGCACCTTAATAACTTTGCAACTGTTCAATGGATTTGCCTGAAATTTGGAATACACAATCAAGAATCATACATGTTGGGATCTGTCAACTTTCGTACTGTTTGGATATACGGCTGCGGAGTTATTAAGCATGATCTGCGCACGCATTTACGCTTTTGGAATCCTTTGCTCGTCTCTACAGGTTCTTGTGCGTTTTGCAGACCAGTCCAAAATCTTCAGGGAACATGTGGCTGGGGTCCCCAATGTGCCTTTTGAAGATTTTGTGAAAAAATATTAAATGGTTCAAAAGTTATTCAAAAAATAATTTCCCATTATAAGTCAATGGGAAAAGTAAACAGAAAGTTCGACAATGTCGCAAATGCAGTTTTTACTTTCGCAAATGGCCCTTTTACTGTCGCAAATCCACCATTTTGTTTTCAGTTGGTCATCAGAAATATGCTTGGCATTTAAATTTTGGACCCTCTAGCAACCTAATTATTTTTGTATTCACCTAGTCGGACCCCTAAGGATGCTAGGCATGTCTTTATTTTGGGGTAAAACACCCCAGAAATATGTTTCTCAAATTTATGGAAAAAGTACTTTCTCAAAGTACTTTCGCATTTGTGACACTGTCGAATGAATTTGCGAAAGCTTTCGCAAAGTTCAACAGTACTTTTCCAGGCTGTGGGAAAATGACAGCAATTATTTGCCACCCTGCTGCAAAAGAATGGTTTGGTCTTTTGGGCTGAATTTTGGAGGGAACACAGCCAACATCTCACAGATGTGCCTTTCAGTGTTTTTGTGAAAAAATATTACAGGGCGGCAAAGTTATGGTACTCCAAAGCTGATGCTTTCTCCCATAGGATAACATAACGGCATCTGCTGCATTACAGGAATCCTTTGCCGCCCTGCTGCAAAATAACATTTTGGTCTTTAGGGCTGAAATTTGGAGGGAGAAAGCCAAAATCCCACAGATGTGCCTTTCTGTGGTTTGGTGAAAAAATATTGCATGGAGCCAAAGTTATGTCACTCTGAACTTCTCTTATTTTTCCCATAGGATAACATTACAGCATTCGCTGTGCCTTTCAGGGCCCGTATCTCAGAAACAGTGTGAGATACGGACTTTTCATCAGAAAATCACTTAGCCTCCAATGGGGTGTAAGTGCAAAACTAGCCAGGAAAGTCATAAATCATATGACTTTTAAATTTTGTTTTTTACGTCGTACGGTTCCTGAGATATAAGCAATTTAGAATTCCAACTCCTCATTTTCTGCTCCGAGACCCATTATTATGCATACATTCTTTGTACTCACTGTCTTTCTCTATGCAGCTTTTGGGGAAAACCAGCCTGTGCGCTTACATTATTGTTACCTTTACCGCTTCTGCTTGCAGTTCCGTAACCGTTTCACTTACTGTTTCCGTCTACGGCACCATGTGCGTTACCCTTCTCGTTTTCATTTGCACTTGCGTTTGCGTTACTTTAACCATTTGTGTCTACAGTACTGTTTATCTTTCTGTTTTGCTTTGCATCACCATGCGCATTACCATTTGCATTTATGGGCACCATGTTGCTATGTGACAAGACATCCCGCTGCCGCATTACATTCACTATTTCTCATTATCCTTCTCAAAAAGAAGGGAAATTAAAACTCTGTTTAATGCATTAGTTAGGGTTATTCCACAGCGACAAAAGTGAGAAAATTCATTGTTAGGGTTGAAAGCCCCCCTTGGACCCCCCCGCCCACACCCCCAACTGGCATCGGGTGCGCGTTGGGGTTGTCGGTCCTAACTCTCACCCCATTCTCCTATACCTCTGCTTCTTCACACATCTGATGGGGTGAGAGTTAAGGCCAGCAACCCCAATGCACCCCAATGCCGGGTTGGGGGTGTGGGCAGGGGGTCCAAGGGGGGCTTTCAACCCTAACACTGAATTTCCTCGATTTTGTTGCTGTGGAATAACCCTAACTAATGCATTAAACATAGTTTTTTGCCTCTAACATATGTGTGTATATATATATATATATATATATGTATATATATATATATATATATATATATATATATATATATATATATATATATATATATATATGTATCTCTACTGCCACTATAGTTATGGTTGAGCAGGGGGTTCTATGAGGTTATCATTGTAACTGTTCAATAGATTTGCAAAAAACAATTCATGCATTGTCTTGGGGGTTAGATCTCTTGATGTGCAACGTTTTGTTTAAGTCAGATGTGTGGATTCCAAGATGCAAATTGCTGTTTTTTTGTTTGTTTTTTGTCATGCCTTGCACTCAGATGGTTTGGAAGTTTGGTCTGAAATTTCCAGAGCAGAAAGGACTTGGTCCACATATGTGCTTTTCAATGGTGTGGGGGAAAAATATTAATCCATTCTAAAGTTATTACATTTTAAGATTGTAGTCCTGAGAATGTTCAATACAGTTTTTTGGATAGCTTCTTGGAATGAAAAATGAATTTGGTGCATACAAAAAAGGATTCTTTTTCGTATGTTGCAAATACTTTCTCATGAGAAAAAAATCATTTTTCATATGGCTGCCATTTTTCTTTTACTGTTTAAACTTACAACCATCAGCATTTAAAGTATACAAAAATGTATTTTTAAAAAAACAAACACCCGAACCAAGCTAAACAGAACCCATTTAGCGAGATTCTGGCTTTTTTTTTATTTGCCACAAATACATTGTCTGGGCATCCAAAATCCAGGGTGCCCAGCTTAGCAAGAGTAGCTGTTCACATACGTTCTTTGTATGAGAACATTGGGACTTTCTTAATTTTCAATGCCGGAGCTAGTTCTCATGCTGCAGGTTGCACTGAGAGCAGAGAGCCACTGTCTACCTGGTGTCTAGTGGCACCCCCCCATTGCCATCCCTTTATGTATGTCAACTGTGCCCAGGTGTCCAGTGGTATACCCCACCCTCTGATTGCTGGCCAATAAAGTATGTTACATTTCCTTGGTGTCTAGTGGCACCCCCTCACCCTCCAACTGCTTTCCCCATATTTAGATTATGTTTCCATGGTGTTTAGTGGCACCCGCCACCTTCTGATCATCATCTCTTTATGTATCCCTAGTGTCCAGTGGGGCCCCCACCCTTTGATCGCCATCTCCATATGTATTATGTTTCCTGGTCTCTAGCAGTGCCCCACCCTCAGATCTCTGTCCCCTTATGTATTCTGTTTCCCTGGTGTCTAGCAGTGCTCCACAACCTCTTATGACTGTCATCAAATGTATTGCCTTTACTGCATGTCTAGTGGCACCTTCTACCCTCTGATCACCATCCCTACATTTATTTTGTTTCCCTGGTGTCTAGTGGCACTCTTCCACCCTCCAATTACCTCTCCATGTGTATTCTGTTTCCTTGGTGTCTAGTGGCACCCCTCACCTTATGACCACCATCCCCTGATGTATTTTGTTTCTCAGGTATCTGGTGGTACCCCCCACACTTCAGACCTGTCTCTGCATTACTCTTCCCTGCATAAAGAAAACCATACCTTGATATTTTTAACTAAACCTGTAAAAAAGAAAACAGTCCCACACTGATCCGACTCCCCACCCCAACCTTCCACTGAGCACCCACCACTCCCCACACCCACATCCCCTACACACCCTCATTCACCTAAGCACATCCCAGGGCAAAGATGAACTCTGCAATCCAAGACACGTCTTGCTGCTGGAAGTGCTGACTGCAAAATGAGAAACTAAGGTGAGTGCGGTTCAATGTATTTCAATGGGGTTTTGAACTTTGATGCATACCTTTGTCATTTTTGCATATTTTGACCCCAGATTTTCAATATGGCCTTTCAGAGACCACACCTCATGACCAGTGGTGGTTGAATTATGCAAATCATGCCTGAAAGACAATTTTGTGGTTGCTTGGTGAAATCACCTTTCAGGTGGGATTTGAAAATGTTCACTACCCTTGTTCATGAGGTGGGGTCATAAGAAGTAATGTAAAAATAGCAAAGTTATGTGCATGTTGAACACTGAAATTTTACTGTGCTCCCTCAAAGCTTTGGTAATTTTAAATATTTTGACCCCAAATGTTTAACACAGCCATTTTTTACACCACCTCATGAAGATGACAGCTGTCATTTTTCAAATCCTGGCTAAAATGTGTTTTTCCACCTGGGGTAGGGAATGATGTTTTGATCCTGAGGAATAATGTATCAGTAGGGATTTGAAAGTTTTCACTACAGGGTTCATGAGAAGTGGTAAATAGAAGACTATGCTGACAATTTGGTATACAAATATAGTAATGCCCAGGTTATGAGTGAACATTGCAGTATTTCAACATTCTCTCATAACTTCACTATTTTTTACTATTTTAATCAAAACTTTCAACATAGGCATTTTTCCACATTACCTCATAAATGTGATGTGTCATTTTTTTAAATCCTGGATGAGATGTATGTTTGCACTGCTTGTGTAAAATTACATATCAGACAATATGCTATAAATGGTACGTATCATGTTTATAAGGCAAATCATAAAATTAGTATCTTGAAAATGTGAGGTCAAAATAAAAAAAAATTAATTGTTAACAAATGCTGTGTGTAGTTCCACTCTTGGCTCCAACAGGTATGCTTTGTGATCCTGTCCTAGTGAGTTCAATTCAGGGGTGAGCTCAGTGACCCAGCTGGATGGGGTGAGGGTGGGAGGATGGTGCTGTTATGCAGCATCCCCTTCAACCAGGGAATGAAAGGTGCAGGGTTGTCCACACGAGCCTGGGTACTATATAGTGTTGGCTACTGTCCTCTTGACATAGGTCCCAGGACCTCTGCTCCCATTGGTGGCAGAGGGCCCTGTGGATTGCTGACAGATGCACTCTTTGCCCTGTGTATCTGTATTTGCAGCAACACGGAAGCACAAGGATCACAGGGCCCTGCACTTCCACAGCCCACCAGACAGCCCAATGAATTCTTCACATCCATCACTTCACTTAAGTACAGAGCCCACAAGGGCCTTGCACTTCTTCAGGCAGATGGAGTCCTCCTTTGGCACAGGGTATGAGGTCCCAAATGGTCCTGCATGAATGAGGATATGATTCCACTATCTCAAAAAGAAAGGAAATCCTTTCTCAAAAAAAACTTCATTAATGCACCAGTTAGGGCAATATAATGCCACAAAAGTAGGGAAATCTGACATTAGAGTTTCCAAGCCTAACACCCCACCTCACCCCACAAGGCTGCAAAAGGAAAAAACATTTGGGTTTTGGGTCTCTGGAGTTTTGAAGAGTCAGTGGTTGTGTCTTCCTTTGGGTACTCAGCCCAAATGCCCACCCCTTTCCCTGTGCAAACAATGTCTCACATGATCTATTTTCTTCACTCAGTGCCCACAGGGCCTTGCATAAAGAAAGCCACAACAAATTGTGTAGGCAACATGTGGCAAGACATACTTCTCTGCCTTACAAAAGTGTATCACTATGAGGCACTGTCTTGGACCTGTACCTTGTGCTTCAGACTGGAGGCTATGGTATGGGGGGAGGGGTGAGCATTGTGGTACACGACCCCAAGCAAGATCACATCACTGATTTGGCAAGACTCCAGAGACTCCAAACTCTAATTCTTTTTCCTTTTGCTGCTTGGGGGATGGGGCTGGGGAGTTAGCATTGGAAACCCTAATGCCAGATTTCCCTACCTTTGAGGTGTTTAGTTACCCTAACTGATTACAGATATATATATATATATATATATATATATATATATATATATATATATGTATAGTAAAAACCTTTGTTAATGCTCCAGTTAGGGTCAAAGTGACAAAAGTTGGGAAATGAGACGTTAGGGTTTCCCTAACTCCCTACCCTCCCAAACCTGGCAGGAGAGCAGGTTTGGGCTGTGCCTTGGGTTACTCAAGCCTAACACTCACACCATTCCATCTGTAAATAAGGTCAGACTTCTAGACTTTATAAGAATGGGGTGAGTGTTTGGCTTGTGAAGCCCAAGGCACACCTCACACATGCTCTCCTGCCTGGGTTGGGAGGGTGGGTGTTAGGAAACCCTAACATGTCATTTCACAACTTTTGTCACTTTAACCCTAACTGGAGCATTAGCAAAGTTTTTTGCAACTTATTTCCTTACTTTTTGAGATAGTATAATCATATCCTCATTTTACTGTGAGAGTGCACTCCCATCCCTCTGTAGATGCATTTATGTATGTAGCTGTGGAAGCACAGGACCCTCTGGGCCCTGCACTTCCATTCATAGGAAAACAGTGACCAAAATGTCAGCCTGGCCATCTTATTACCCCACGTCATGTAGCTGGAAACAAAACATTTTGAATCTCCATGTAATTCAGCACAATTGCAATGCCATTCCATGTCACAGATGTGAAAACACATTTAGGCCAGGATTTGAAAAATGACAGCTGTGACGTACATGAGGTGGGGTAATAAGAAGGCTATGTTGAAAATCTGGGGTAAAAAATATTTAACATTTCTGAAGTTATGAGCAGGCATAGAGAAATTTCAATGAATGGTCATAACTTTGGCATTTTTTCATAGTTTGACCCCAAATTTTCAAAACAGTCTTCTTATACCACCACCTCATAAACTCCATAGGTGAAAATTTTGAAATCAGTGCCAAAATTCCATTATGTGCCACAGCTGTGAAAGCATGTTTCGGACAGGATGTGAAAAATAACAGCTGTACATTTCATGAGGTGTTGCAAATAAAATGGCTATTTTTTAAAAATTTGGATTCAAAATATTGAAAATTACCAAAGTTATGCATGTGTGTAGAAATGTTCCTACAAATGCATGTAACTCAGCCATTTTTAGGAATTTTTATACCACATTTTCAACATGATCTTTTGGGGAACTCACTTCATGAACACCAGTGTGAAATTTCATTGTTCAGGCCAGAAACATGACTTCATGCAGTGACTGTGAAGTCACCTTTCAGGCTTGATTAATAAAATGACAGTTGCAGTGTTCATGAGGTGGGGGTCCCAAAAAGGCCATGTTGAAAATTTGATGAAAAAATTCCCAAAAATGGCAAAGTTATGAACCTGTGTCCAAAATGCCATTGAAATACATTATACAACACTTACCTTGATTCCTCAGTACATGGTTTGGCTTTGAGGAATGCAGATCTGTCCTGGTGCACAGAAGATGACAGCCTAGGACATCCAGTGGTAAGTATAGGGTAAGCAGACTGGGATGGTAGGAGCTCAGTGGGAGGGTTGGGAGGGGACAGCAGGGACATTGGGGACTGATGAGGGACTGTTTTCTTTTTTTCAGGGTAAAAAAGTAAAAGAAAGACAGGCATGGGGCTACTGTTTTTAAAAAAAAAAAGTCATGTCAACCTTCTTGCAACTGCTCCCAATAATAAGAGAAGTGTTTGGGTGAGAGAAGAATATTGTGAGATTCAAAATTCAGTTCAGTTTTATAGGGGAATTTAACCATTGTGACAAACTCATTTGTAATGGTGGTCCTTGAAGTATAAAGTTTCCTGGGCAAGGAAAGATAATGATTGCTACTCTAGTTAAGTAGGAGCACTTCCCTGAGCAGCCCCAACACTTGAGGGTCATAACCTGATTTCAAACTACCTAAGGATATAGTCAATTAAAAAGAATGTGTCATAAAATTAAGTGTTAAGGTGTGATTAATGCTACTGCCTCTGATTTCCTAATTTACTATATTGTGTTTCAGCCAGAAAGGCATCTGAAGCTGGTGACATGCTAACAATCATCCTGACTGCTGAGCTGAGAGAGGAGAAAACCAAGGAGACAAAGCATGAAGTTGTCTGAAGTACACCATTGTTTTCTAGTACTAATATTAGCAGACTCTGACTTTGTTTGTACTGTAATTAAGCACAATAAAACAAGGGGGAAAAGAAAAGCCGTTACTGCATATGCCATACAAGCAAAAAGTCATAGCTCTCTCTAGAAACATTATGCACCAAAACATGAAAGTTGTAAACACTACAGTGCACATTTTTTCAGTTTGATTACCTCAAGCAGCTATGTTAGATCATCATGAAAAGATGCAATGAGCAGTTGTGGCTGTTGGTAGTGGCTGATTGCTTGTTTTGTATTAGCAGAGGGAAATAAAGTTGGTCTCTTGATGAACTCTGTCCACAATCAAATGTTGGTTTCAGCCCTATGTCTAAACAGTTTTGTTGAGTTACAAAGTTAAGGGAGAGTTGTTTTTTTTGGGGGCGAGAACAATGCTAATTTTCTCTTAGCGTGTAACTTACAGTACATAATCTCTGTCATCTACATATTATACCAAGTTCCCCATACAGATGTGTGGGACATTCACAAGGAAACCTTCCTCCCCCAAATCTTTACAGCCAACAGAAGGGACGATTCCCAGGTTACCTACCTATCATAATAGAAACAAATAACTGCAGCCCAGCAGCCTGAGGAGGATTGTGATCAGAACACTGGTGAAAACAACCTGAGGCAAAAGACTTCAAAATTCCAAGTATTTGTTTTCTTTCACCCCTCATAGCTTATTAAATTAAGTAGAAGGAGCAAAGAGAATTATTTACCAGGGGAGCTCTGTGATAAAGGGAAGCGAGAAATAATTCAAAGGAGGTGTGGGAAATGGCAGGTCCATACTTAACTAAAACTTATGTGGCTACTGACTGAGCTACAAATATCAGCAAAGTCAGTACTGTTTATATTTTTGATTTAAAAACATTGAACCAATCGCTCTCTGCTGAACTTGCCACCTCAAGGGTGGCTTTCACTTTCACTGTACCACTCGCAGCTTTCACTTTTGCTGTATTGGCTTTGTACAGCACAACTCCTATCATTAAAAAGGATCTCTTTTTGTGACTCATGATGTGAAAAAGGATTCTTTCTTTTTTGTATCACACGGTCACGAAAAAGCATTCCTAACAGTAAATAAAAAACATTTTTGGGGCATATCTGTAACATTGAAGTGCAGATTGCACCTAAGGGGGTCCCAATCAGCCAGCTAGGTGTGGTGGTCACTCTTCAGGATGTCATTTTTGTGACTTTTGAATTAAAAAACAAACAAACAAACCAGAAAACAAGATGGCGATTCATGAAAACAGATTTTTCTGTCATGAAACAGGATTCTAGTCTAACAAAAAAGGAATTGATTTTGCAAGAATGATTCTTTTTTCGCGAGGTCAATCCTTGGTCAAACCTTATCCCTATAAAAATAAAAACCACAGGACATTTAAAAATGTAATAACTTTGCAACAGATTAAAATTTTGTTTACCAAACTAAGCATGGCAGTTATGTTTCTGAAGTTGGTTGTACCATAAAAATATCACACCAAAATTCCACACTGTGTGGATGCAAGGTGATGAGGAAAGAAATGCAAATAAAAAGGCAATTTTTAAGGTTTTAGCACTATCTAGATCTCAAAATCCATACATCAGACTGGAAAGAAACTTACCACATCAAGAGATCTACCCCACAGGATAGCACATACCAAATTGTGAGCAAATCCATTAATCAGTTACAAAGTTATTAAAGTGCAAGATTTGAGTTTTATATATATATATATATATATATATATATATATATATATATGTGTGTGTGTGTATAGACACAGATATGTCAAACCAGGATGAAGTGCAGAAATGCTGCAGAATATCACAGAATACTACACTTTACTGCAGGGGCCATTGTAAGTCAATGACAATTAAGCCCTTTTATCATGCAGGATTTTGTGACATGTAATTATGGCAACTTACTGCACTTCATCAAGGCTGACACATCTATCTATCTATCTATCTATCTATCTATCTATCTATCTATCTATCTATAATATATATATTTGCAAAAAACTATATTAATGCTCTTGTTAGGGTTACAGCCATAGAAGTAGGGAAATGTGCTGTTAGGGTTTCCAACGCTAACACCCCACCACCCCTGCACATAACAACAGGCATTGGGGTGTGCCTTGGGGTCATCAGCCCTAAAGCTCACCCTGTTCTCCTATACTGCACCCATCTCAGCCTATTTACTTGTGGAATGAGCATTAGGGCTGATGACCCCAAAGCACATATCCAATGCCTGATGATATGTGCAGGGTGGGGGTGGGGGTGGGTGTTAGCTTTGGAAACTCTAAGGCAATATTTCATTACTTTTGTGGCTGTAACCCATACTAGAGCATTAACACAATTTTTGTGCAATTTATTTCCTTACTTTTTGAGATAGTATAATCGTATCCTTATTTGCCTGTGGGAGCGCTCCCGTCCCTCCATAGATGTGTATACCTATGTATATAGCTGTGGAAGCACAAAACACTTCCATTTATAGGCCAACAGTTATGAAATTGTCAGTATAGCCATCTTATCACCCCACCTCATGTGCTCCATAAATAAAACATTTTTGAATCCCAGCCAAAATGGACTTATGTGCAACTGGAAGGCCATTCCACACCACAGGTGCAAAAACATATTTTGGCCAGGATTTGAAAAATTGCAGCTGTGACATACATGAGGTGGGGTAATAAGAAGGCTATTTTGAAAATCTGGGGTAAAAATATTTAAAATTTCCAAAGTTATGAGCATGCATAGTGAAATTGCACAAAATGGTCATAACTTTGCAATTTTCAACATAGCCTTCTTATGACCCCATCTCATGAACAGTATGACTGTCATTGCACGAATCCTGCATGAAAGGTGATATTTCCAAGTGACCGCAAAATCACCTTTCGGGCAGGACTTGCATAATGCCAGTCATATTGTTCATGACTCTTGAGGTGGGGTCCCCAAATGTCTGTGTTGAAAATGTGTGGTCAAAATGTCCAAAAATGATTGAGTTATGAATGAAAGTTGAAACGCTCATTGAAATACATTGAACTGCATTTACAATAGTTACTCACATTGCAGTTGCTGGTTCTAGCAGCAAGACGTGTCTTTGAACAGAGAGTGAGTCTTGAACCTGGGACTTGTTCAGGTGAGTGAGGGTGTATGGGGCTGTACTGGGGGTTATAGGGTGGTGAGTACTAAGTGGGTGGTGTGGGTGGTAGACTGATCAGCATGGGACTGTTTTCTTTGGTTTCAGGTTTTGAAAAAAAAATAGAGAGGGGCTGTTTTCTTTATATCAGGTCCTGGCTGTGAGGGGAAGGAGGGTGGTGCCACTAGGGAAAACAACTGAATATTGGGGACAGTGATTGGTGTGTGGGAGGTCCCACTAAACACCGTGAAATATATAATATTATAATGGGGAAAGCAATCAATGGGTGCAGGTGCCACTAGACAACAGGGAAGCAGAAACAGCAATCGGCAGGTGGGAGGCACCACTAGACACATGGAAATATAAAATGTAGTAATGGGGATGGCAACAGTAGGATGGGGGTGCCACTAGACACAAACAAATATAAAATGTAGTAACGGGGATGGCAATGGGAGGTTAGGGTTGCCACTAGACACCAGGGAATTGGGAATGACAATAGAATATAGAAACATAGACTTTGATGGCAGATAAGGACTGCTTGGTCCACCTAATCTGCCCAGTTCACTACCAAGTAGATAAGCTGCAGATCCTAGTTAACCAACAGCCTATTTCTTCCTACCGCTCACAAGAATTGCCTTATGTCTGTCTCATGCATTCTTGAATTCCCCTCTGTTTTTGACCCCACAACCTCTTCAGGATGGCTGTTCCATGCATCCACCACCCTCTCTGTGAAAAAATACTTCCTCACATTGCCCCTGAGCAGTCCCCCCTCTGTCTTCAAATTGCACATCTGTGGGTGGGCAACACTAGACACCAATGAATATAAAATGTAGTAACGGGGTAGCCAGAGGTTGCACCAGGGGCAATGAGTGATGGACAGTCTGTGTGAAACCACCATTTTTTTGAAAGGGAGAAGGGGAAAATTTCCTTAGAGTTTTACAGAAAGGCAAGAAGTTCACAACTGTGTTTTTAGAACTGAAATGTTATATGCGTATTTTAGTTCAATTCTTTAATGGCTCTGCAAGATATTTTTCTAAAATACTAGAAAACATAGGAACTGGTAGTATTTTTATTAATGCAGCACAGTAGTGATTTCTTAAAGTGGTGCTTAACCAATTTCAGAGTCTTCTCAGATATTTGCAATGTATTGGTTATAAACTAAAGTCATAGTCAGTTATTAAACTGTTCAAATCCTGCCTTTTCCCACAACACTCGCTTTTTTTTTCTTAATAAAGTTTTAAGGATGGATTATCAAAAATAAAATAAGACCCCGCTTGAAAGCATGCTCCAGTAAATGTGTAGTCTCATAAAATGATAGCAGCTGCATTTCCTGGACAGTTTGACACACTTTTGAATAGGCATGTCTTCTACGATGGTGAAAAGCAATTTTATTAGCTTTGGAACCTTTTTTTTTTGGAATGGAGTTAGTATTTTAGTAATTAAAACAAGTTTAGTATTGTACAATGATAATTTTCTTGTTTTATTATATATATACAGATTACTGATCAGTTACTGAGCAGTTAAGGAGCATATCTCAAAACCTCCTCATCATGTTTTCTACTCAGTCACATTTATTGCATTCTGGCCGCATTTCATTCATACATTGATGCAGTGGGGTGGGGGACACCACTAAACACCAGGAAAAGAGCGGCTCCTACCTCACACTGCAACTGGTAGCATGAGTTCAGCTGTGACTGCAGTGGTCAAGAAATTTCTACTGCTCTCATTCAGAGAACACAGGGGAAGCACTCCTCTGGCTAAGCTGGGCACCCAGGATATTGGGTGCCCAGAAAATGGATTTGTGGGCATTATGTAAAGAAACAAATTGAGCTAGGGTCTGATGTTTATTTTTTAAATTCTCAACAGTTTTATTATTTGTTAGTTTGTGGAAAACAGTAACAAGATAGTGGTTGGCAGGGCACAAAAAATGTTTGGTGCCCTGCCAGTTCAGGGCGTGAAAGCAAAAACGAGGATTTGCAGCAGTAAATTTTTACTTTCACTGCAGAATGTTATCTGAAAACTCTGCTGCACATGCACAGGTCAGAAAACATTAAATTTAAAAGCCTTATAACTCAGAAAATCTTTAATAATTTTACCAGACCAGTCAAAGGCACTGCCATGAGACATGACACATATCCTCTGCAAGTCTGGGTAAAAAATTCCATTCCTTGTAGCTGTAGGGGAGAGCAAAAACGACCACGTTAAGTATAGTAAAAAAGTTTGATTTTTACAAAAAATGACACATGCTGATCTCAGAAACTGCACAAGCTGCTATCACACAAATTCCCACAGATCAGGACCTTGACTCCTAGACAACACATACAAAATTTCAGCTCATTTCATCAACGGGAGTCAAATATATTAATGTGCAAAGTTTGAGGTTTAACATTAAACATGCTACTCAACCCTAACTAGCACCCCTATAATATTAGGGTTGAGTAGGCACTTTAATGTTAAACCCAAACTTTTGCACTTTAATAACTTCACAACCTTTTGAACAGATTTACACAAAATTGTGTATGCGCAGTCCCATGGGGTAGGCCTCTAGATGTGACAACTTTTGTTTTGGTTGGATGCGCTGTTTCAGAAATGCAGATAATGGAAAAAAAACTGGATTTTGTGGGATGGTTGCTGTTTTTTGTTGGGCCGTAGCACCCAGTTTGAATTTGGGTCTGAAATTTTCAGGGTAGAAAGGACTTGCCCCACAGTAGTGCATTTCACTGGTTTGGTGAAAAAATATTATTCCATTCCAGAGTTACTGATTTTTAAAATGTTGGTTCTGAGCATATGCAGTAAGTACTTAACATAGCTCTATGAAACAAAAAAAGAATCCTTTTTCAAACAGGGCCAATCCTTTTTCATGAGGGAATTTTTTTTTTAATTTGTCACTGTGTTTTTTTTCCATTTAAAAAACACATTTCAAAACCCACAAAAATTGCTTCATAGAGAGAGACCAACACATGTATCTTGAACATTGGGACTCCATTTGGTGGCTTCTGCACATAACTGTTGGAAAAATGACCCCCTTGAAATGTTTGTTTTAATTTTTATATCTTTTTTTGTGACTCACTTCCACTTTTTTCATATGGTCATATGAAAAAAGAGATTGGCCATACAAAAAAGGATCCCTTCATACCCAAAATGTATACAGTAAATGTTTACCTAGTGTCTAGTGGCACCCCTCACCCTCTGACCATCATCCCTGTATTTAATAAAAGTTTCCTTGTTATCTAGTGGCAGCCAAACCCCTCTTACCACTGTATCCATATTTGTTAAGTCTTCACTGTTATCCAGTGACACCCCCCACCCTCTGATTGCCATCCCCATATTGCAGCAACTTTTCAGTGGTGTCTGGTGGCACCCACTCTGAATGCTGTCCCCATATTTGTTAAGGTTTCCCTGATGTCTAGTGGCACCCCCACTCTCAGATCACCATCCCCATATTTAACTAACCTTGACCTGGTGTCTATTGGCACCCCCACCCCTCTGATTTCCATCCCAGTATTTGCTAAGATTTCCCTGGTGTCTAGTGGCACCCCGTATCCTTCCAGTTGACATCCCCATATTTAATAATGTTCTCCTGGTGTCTAGTGGCACCCTCCACTCTCAGATCATCTTCTCTGTATTGCAGTAACCTTTCTCTGGTTCTAGTGGCACCTAAAACACTCTGATCACCATCCCTGTGTTACAGCAACCTTTTCCTAGTGTCTTGTGGCACCCCCACCCCTTGATCACCATCCTCATATTTGCTATGGTTTCCCTAGTATCTAGTGCCACCTACCAACCTCTGATCACTATGCACATATTTTACTAACCTTTTCATGGTGTCTAGTGGCACCCTCCACCCCTCAGATCACCATCCCCATATACAACTAACCTTTCCCCCAGTGTCTATTGGTGCCCCCACTCCTCTGATTGCCATCCCTGTATTTGTCAAGATTTCCCTAGTGTCTGGGGGCACACTCTACCCTTCTGATCACCATTCACATATTTAATAACATTTCCCTGGTGCCTAGTGGCACCCTCCATCATTGGAACATCCTCCCCGTATTGCAGTAACATTTCTCTTGTGTCTAGTGGCACCCCCACACCTCTATTGCCATCTCCATATTTGTTATGGTTTCTCCGGTGTTTTGTGCCACCCTTCACCCTCTGATAACCATCCCTGGCATCTAGTAGCACCTTCCACCCCTCAGATCACAGTCCCCATATTTATTAAGGTTTCCTTGGTGTCTGGGGGCACTCCCTCTATGATCACTGTGCCTGTATTTGTTAAGGTTTCTGTGTTGTCCAGTGGCAGCCCCACCTTGCAACTGCCATCCCCATATGTTGCCACTGTTTCTCTGGTATTTAGTGGCACCCACTGGATCCCCAGCCCCAACTGGAATAAAGGAAACTGTCTTTCAATGTTTTTTTTCCTTAAACCTGTAAAAAAGATAGTGGTCCCTTGCCAATCTGATATCCCCACCCCTGCTTCCATTTTGCACCCACCACCCTGAACCCCTCCCACACAGCCCTGCATGCCTTCATGCACCTCAAAAGATCCCTGAATGAAGATCCACTCTCTGATTGAAGGCACATATTGCTACTGGAACCAACAACTGCAATATGAGAAACTAAGGTATGCAAAATGTGTAAAAGTGGCAAAGTCATGTGCATCCATTGAAATGTTGCTGCTCTCCCTTGTAACTTCAGTAAATTTAAATATTTTGACCCCAGATTTTCAACATAGCCATTTTTTTACAGCACCTAATGAACAGGACAGCTGTTATTTTTCAGATCCTGGCCAAACTGTGTTTTTGCACCTGAAGTGCAGAATGATGTTGCAGTAATCTGGAATAATGTTTTGGTGGGGATTTGACAATTCTCACTACCAAGTTCATGAGGTGGGGTAATAAGAAGGTCGTGGTGACAATTTGGTTGTAGTTTTGCTAAAAATGCAAGTACAGGGCCCAGAGGGCCTTGTGTTTCCACAGCAACATACATATATGCATCTTTGTAGGAATGGGAGTGCAGGGCCTACAGGCCCTGTGCTCCCATAGGCACATAAAGATATGATTATACTATCTCAAAAAGTAAGGACATTCTTTGCAAAAAAAAAACTGCATTAATGCAAAATTTAGGGTTCAGGCTAAAGCAAAAAAGTAGAGGAAAATGCTTTTAGGTTTCCAACCCTAAAATCCCACCACCACCCCTAAAACAAACTATGGGTGCCATTTTCCTGGGAATTGTCAACCCTAAAGCTCACCCTATTCTATACACTCCAAAAAACATGCACACCTAATGGGGTAAGTTTTACAGCTGACAACCCCAAAGAAAATGGCACCCTTGATTTGTTTTAGGGATGGTGGTGGGGTTTTAGGGTTGGAAACCCTAAAACCACATTTCCCTACTTTTTTCACTTTAGCCTGGAGCCTAAACATTGCATTAATGCAGTATTTTGCAAAGTAGATTAGGGTTGCCACCTATCTTTTTTGACCGGATAATCCATTTTTTTGGGTCCTTATCCAGTCATCCGGTTTTGGTTACGTGCAGTACGGTTTTTGGGCCATTTTGAGTGCTCATATACTCTTTAAACTGATGTATCAAATTATTCACTGTTTTGGCAGCATTACATATCCAGGTTACAAAGATGTTCTGCTGTCACAGTCATTCAGACCTGTCTTTGTTTGTAAAACCAGACTGTCTGAGAGGTGTAAAGTATGGCCATTAAGATCATTAGCAGTAAATTAACCTATTCTTTTCCACTCTGAATTTTAAGTATGGTCTTTTACTGCTATGACAGGAAACAGTTTTTACACCTTTATGTGCTCTCATGTGTTTCTTTTTGTTTGTTCTATATTATGGTAAGTTTTAAACCCATTTTTGTTGAATGAATAATCTAACTTTTATTGCTTTTATCACTACATTTGCTCTATTTTTTTGTATTACCTGAATATTCCATGATATTAGCTACACTTTGACAAGTCATTCAGATAAACAGCATGGAATGGTGTATCTGAAATTGTGGAATGTCTTAGAAATATGAAAAGAAACAGCAGTAGCTGCTGAGGTAAAGAGGAACACAGTGCAGTATTAAGGGTACCACAAGCACTGATAAATACGTTATCAAAAATTGGTCAAAGAATCAGAATACATGGCTGACATGGAAAAGAAATTGGGAGAATGTTTAACAGAGGGCTGAGCAATAAGCTGTGACTGAGCTTGGCACATCCAGCAGAACTGAGTTTGAGTCCCACAACCTCCACTTAAATACTGTGTGACCCTGAGCAAGTCACTTAACCATCCTGTGCTCCTGGGTCACTCCTGTAAAATGGGCTATGTGGCCTATGGGAGGTAACCTGGTTGCCAAAGAATAAAAATAAATAACTGAATAAATAAATCAAATAAATAACAGTATAAAAATAATTTCCTATCACTAGTAATGTCTATTCCAATATTACAAATGGCTTTGGAGGAGGAGTGATATACTCGCCAGTCATAAAAAAAGGGGTGGGGCCAGAGGTGGAGTTTGGGGTGTGGTTTCGGATCTGGTTTTTACCTCATCCAAAGGTGGTAACCCTAAAGTAGATAGATAGATAGATAGATAGATAGATAGATGATAGATAGATAGATAGATACAAAGAGGCTTGCCCACTCTAAAGGTGCAGGACCCATTGTCCCATGACCTAGGCCAATAAGGTGAGGCTCGGCAGAAAGGAGGGAAGGGGTAAGAAGGGAGAGGATTGGCTAGAAAGGAAAAGGGGAGGTACAAAGACATCACACAGGGGGAAGGGCATGAGAACAAAGGGACAGGGGATGACGAATAATGATTGGGCAAAGGGAAAAGGGGTGTGGAAAGGAGCAATAAAAAGGGGCTGCATTCCAGAGAGAGGTCACAATTTGCTCCATAAGGAATTTAGCTTGTGGAAGCACGTTCAGTCTATGGTAAAGCCATTGGGCATTTGGATTTTATTTGGAAGTTAAGGGACGGAGAATTAAGTTAAAGAAATAAGTTAAGGAAATAGGGCTGAAAGGATTTTGCTTGGACTGGGGGACAGCAACTGAAGGACAACAGGAATATCGGAGGTAAGAAATAAAGAGGGCAAAAGCCATGGCAATGGAAATAGAACACTAGTAATAGGCCTCTGAGGCATGTCTGTATGATGGTGGTGTTAAGGCATGGTGTTAGGGCCGTGGAGAACAGGGCAATGAGGTCCAGAGGCATTTGCGGTATGATGTAGCATAGAGGTGT
Organism: Neoceratodus forsteri; assembly: GCA_016271365.2. NCBI lineage: Eukaryota > Metazoa > Chordata > Ceratodontiformes > Ceratodontidae > Neoceratodus > Neoceratodus forsteri. Next base: position 1,265,953,773 of record CM028129.1, read on the forward strand.
GGTGCTATGGCCATGGAGAGCAGGGCAATGAAGTTATAGCCCAGAACAGCACAGGAAAAGAGATGCAGAGGAAGGGATATGTGTGGGGGGGCTGCGGTGCATGCAGCCTTGATGTTGTGAGGGAAGGATGGTGTGGGGGGCCGCCAGGATTGAAGAAGGTGTATCGAGTGACGAACTAAACAAGGAAGTGAATGGCATTAGTTTGCGGTTGGAGGAGCAGAAGACAGACGCGGAGGATTTAGCGTGTTTGGGGGCGCAGGGCACAAGAGAGAAGTGAGACTGGGGAGAAGGAAGGAGACAGACAAAGGAAGTAAGGAGGGACTGAAGTGGCATGGGAAGCCTCAGGCATGACAGATGAAGGCATGGAGGGCTAAGCAAGGGAGCCTTAGGGGGCATTCTGAGGGGAATAAGCGCCGCTGGGGCAGCGAGTGGCAGAAGGAGCAGATAGCAAGATGGCTCCTGACCTCGTGGTGATGGTGTGTGATGTCATCACCACGTGGGGGGGATGGGGCCGAATAAGCTGGAAGGCAAAAGGCAGTGCTTGTGGGGCAGGGTGCTAAGTGCCTGTCGACGAAGAAAGGGTCCTGAGTTGAATTTCAGGCAGAGTAGGTTCTGAGCATGCTCGGGGGGTTGAGAAGAGGGCGGCCTGGGTGAAAACAGAAGGAGGACAAGGGAACAGAGGAGCAGAAAAAGTTAGTGGCACCAGCCTGGCATTTGCAAGGGAGAAAGCGCTGCTGGGGAAGTGGGGAGAAAAAGGATGGGACAACACCATGTGCCCTGACCATGTGGGATGGCATGTGAAGTCATCACCCACATGGGGGGGTGACAACAGCATAGGAAGGTGAGTGTTAGCTGCCCCTGTGGTTTGGCAGGGTGGGGGCATCAAATAGCTCAGCCAAACAGTAATAGAAACCAAGGTTCTAATCCTGGTCTCCAGCCTTGGAGGACACTACATGGGGGGGGACAGAACAGGGAATGGGGGCAACAGCACCAACAAGGCCCACTAGTCTGGTGAACTGGTTCATGGGGGGATTGTGGTTAAGCAGGGGAGGAAGGGTAATGGCAATGAAAGGAGGGATACTGAAGGCAGGAGGCTGTGGAGAGGAGCCATCCTTCCTGGGTCCGTGGCACAAGGGTCTGGTTCAGAGACAGCAGTGGGACAGAATAGAGGAAGGCCACCAGGCAGCAGCGAGTGAGCCAGGGCACACAAAAAAAAAGAGGGGGGGACAGATACGGTAACACAGCAAAAAGGGAACAAAGAGAAAGAAGTGGATAATTGTGTTAACAGATGTGTTGTCATTATAGATATGGAAAGAGAATGGCACCAAGAAAAACAAAGCCCAACAAGGAGGAGTGTTTCAAGGCGGTGATGGATTTGGCAGAGAAGGCAAATCGGTTACTGGAGGTGGCAGAACAAGAGGCTATGGAGAAGGGTACAAAAAGGAAAGGGAAGATGGGGAAGGGCAAGGAGGCCAACAAAAGGGTGCCACCACGGGTCACCACTAGGGAGCCCAGTACGGTGATACAAGTGGTGGAGCCATGGGCACCTTCCCCCAAGAACCTGAGACCTGCATCGAGTCCGGACAGTAGCCCAGGGCCAGGTAGAGAAGCGGAGCCATCAGTTTCAATTTGCCAAGCCTTTCCACCAATACCAGTGGTAGCGCCAGCACCACCGCTGATGAGCTGTCCACAAGTACCAGGAATACCGAAGCAGGGGCCAGGCCCTTTGCAGACAATTGTACCAGGTAATCACGGGGTGTCAATGGAGAGCAGTATAAAAAATATATCGCACAAATGTTAAAAATATGGGGGAAAACAGGATTAGTCAGTTAGAAAAGGCCTTGGGGAACTAAAAGGGGTAGGGATGAAGGAGGGGTCAATGGGGATAATCAAGGGTACAAAAGGAGGTAGAGGTCCGGGGTGCATTTAGCTGACCACGTGCCTACAGCGGAAAGAGAAGATAGGAAAGGGAATATGTAGATGTCTTTGCATTAGCAATGTGGATAGCATGGAAAAATATGAAGAAAAATGATAGCTTTGAGAAAAAGACATGACAGTGGCAGAAAGCTGCTCAAGAAGGAAGACGAGGACAAACTTGAAAAGGAAAATGTGGGCAACTTGTTCACGGGCTTTTATGTGTTTTACAGCCATAGTAATCGAGAAGCGGGTGGATTTAGCCATAACCCTTCTTACCTATTCCCTCATCATAAAAAATGCATACAAAAAGGGAGGGCATAGTTGGTTAAGGTATGATGAAAAGCTTAGGAAGAGAATGGCAAATTTTGGGGATGTGAAATGGGATGCCAGGCACATAGATCTGTGGTTGGAGATTTACACAGGCCCAACAGACAAAGATGCAGAAGGGGATAAAAGAGCAGCGGCGGCAATGAAGGCATGTTGGGGATACAATAGAGCAGCCTGTTTGTGGCTGAACTGCCATTTCCAGCACGTATGTTCTAAGTGTGGGGGCCACCACCCAGCGGCCCGATGTAGATACAGTTGGGAAAAAGGGACAGGCAATCAGGACAGCGTCCCTCAGACAGCCTTTCAGAATTGACAGAGTCCATTTGGGGGCAACAGTGGGGAGGGGAAACAGGGGGAGGGGAACAGGGGGAAATGGCAAGGCTATCAACCACGACATCAGGACACATAAGGAGATGAAGGGGAGTGGTGTACAGTTGGCATGGACTCCCATAAACATAGGAAGGATGGAAAAATGGTTGGGGGGATACCCGGATAAGGGGGCAGCAGAAACATTAAGGGAGGGTTTTAAAAATGGTTTTAGCTTTCGGTTCAAAGGCTTGAAGAAACAGACGGTGGCAAATAACTTAAAATCAGTAAGAGGATAGGAGGAGGTGTTGACCAAGAAAATTAGGGAGGAAGTAAGGGCCGGACGGGTCAAAGGCCCCTTCGAGACACTGCCGCTGGTCAGCTTGAGGGTCTCGCTGCTGGGGCTGGTCCTGAAAAAGCAAGAAAGGAATATAGGGTAATACACCACCTGTCTTACCCAGAGGGGGATTCAGTTAATGATGCCAGAGGGAAAGAGGACAGCAGATTCATGTACTCCACACTGGAGGATGCAGTAAGACTGATTAGAACAAAACAGGAAGCATGGATGGCAAAAACAGACATAGAGTCAGCTTTTCGCCTTTTACCGGTTAGACCGGAGGACTGGGATTTATTGGGTTTCAGGGTGGAAGGAAAGTATTACTTCGATAAAGCCATGCCACCGGGGTGTTCAATAGCTTGTGCGATGTTCGAGATGTTTAGCACCTGGTTGCAGTGGGTTTTTCAGAACAGATTTGGGTACCGGGCAGTAGTGCACTACCTGGATGATTTCCTTTTCATTGGGGAGGGTAAGTTAGAGACCCAAGACATGCTCAGAAAATTCCAGAGATTATGCACGGAGTGGGGAGTTCTCCTTGCCAAAGACAAGATGGAGGGGCCGAGTTGCATAATTGAGTTCTTGGGTCTAGAATTAGATTCAACAAAGGAATTGTTTCTACTGCCTGAACAGAAGGGTAAGAAGCTGAAAGAGCCACTGAAGGCAGTAAGAAAGTGCAGGAGGGTGAGACTGCAACAGGCCCAACAAGTGCTGGGCCATTTAAACTTTGCATGTAGAGCAATCATGCCAGGACGTATGCTTACACGGCGTCTGGCATGGGCTATGAGAGGGGCCACAAAGCAGCTCCATTGGGTAGACATTAACAAGATGACTAGGGGGGACATGGCAGCATGGGAGCAATTTCTACAAGAATATAACGGGCGCACATTCTGGCAGGAGGACTGGGTCTATAACACGGACTTACAGTTATATACATATGCGGCAGGGGGTATAGGGATGGGAGGCTACCTCCAGGGAAAATGGTTCTCTGAACCATGGCCACTGGGATGGAAATGGGGGGGTGACAAAAGACATCACCTTTTGGAAATATTTCCAATATGGGTGGTGATGGTAGCATGGGGGGAGGACCTCAGGAATAGGCAAGTCACATTTTGGAGTGATAACAAAGCAGTTGTGGAAGTATTGAACAAAAAGAGGACAAAGTCTGACAGGGTCATGAGGGTCCTGAGCAGAATGGTGTGGGAGGGTTTGTCTCTGAATATGTCTTTCAGGGCAAAACACGTCAATGGGGTGGACAATGTGATAGCTGATTGCCTCTCCCAATTGCAGATGAACAAGTTCAGGACCTTTGCACCTGGAGCAGAGACAAATCAGACTGCCATTCCGGATCACTTATGGGAGATTGGATTGGGGGAGCTGAGGCATTGTTCCGTAACTCCTAGGACCCTTGGACCCTGAGAGCATATGAAACCTCCTGGAGGGCCTTTCAAAAGTTCTGAGATGAGTATTATGGGCAGGTAAGTAGTCCAGTAACAGGGGAGCAATTGGCACAATTCATAGTCAAGGGTTGGAACCAGAGAATAGCGCACTCAACCATGGGAGTGCACTTAGCAGCCATGGGGCAAATCTGCACATTAAGGGGGTAGGAGGACCTCATTAGAAGAATGATGCAGGGTTGGAAGAGGGGAGCAGGGAGGAGACAGGATAGCAGGAAGCCGATATCCGAAGGGATGATGGTGAGGCTATTAGGGGCTTTACAGCAGATCTGCAGGTCTACAAGGGAGACAGAGTTATTTCAGGTGTTATACGCCACCATGTACAGTGGGGCCTTCAGGTTGAGCGAAATAGTGGGGCACAGCAAGAAGACAGAAGGCGGGGGTTTACTGTGGGAAGACATGGAGTGGCAGGAGGAGGTCATATCAGTTAATCTGCGGGAGTCCAAGACTGACCAGACGAAGCAGGGGAGTTTATGGGCACACCAAAATAAAGCCATTTGCCTGGTGACGGCTCTACACGCATACGTGGCAGACTGAAAAAAACCAAGGTAAGGGAAAAATATTTTTATACGATGATGACAGACCAGTGTCTGGTTACCAGGTGACAGCAGTGCTGGGCAAGGTACTTCGGTTTATTGGGTAGTCAACAGGGGTTTATTCTTTACATTCATTTAGGATTGGGGCAGCTTCTATGATGTCTACACAGAGCAGGGGGGCTGAAGAGATTAAAGAGAGGGGAAGATGGACATCAGGATGCTTTAAAAAATACATAAGAGAAGTACAATACTAAAATGTTATTTTTCTTCCCCACAAGCAGGTACTAAAGAAAAGAAAAGGGGGGAGAGAGAGAGGGGGAGGGACATTGGACAAAGACTCATGCTTATGCTTTGATCAACCAGGTACAACCAAGAAGCTCGAGGCATGGATTTGCATGCACTCATTTGTGCACTGGGCAGAAAGATGGGCAGTCCGGATGCAAGGGGGGAAACAACTGTACTTGGACATTGACACGATAAGGCTGGTGTGGAAAGGCCTACAGGGCATGAGATGGGCACAGCTGCTGCCAGAACTGAGGGAAATCAGGAAGAGCCATATGCAACCAGACCTGATTGTGATACACCTCGGGGGCAACGACTCGGGAACAAGGCCTTGGTTGGACATCTTTTATCAGATAGAGCATGACGTTAAAGTAATCAAAACATGGTGGCCTGAGGTTGAGTTAGCATGGTCAGAAATCACCTCTAGGAGGGTGTGGAGACAGGCAGAGAACCACAAGGGCATAGACAGGGTCAGAAAACATATGAGTGCGAGGGTAGGGAGATTATTCCAGAATATTGGGGGAATGGTAATAAAACATGGAATCATGAAGGAGGTAGATGAGTACTACAGAGGGGATGGAGTGCATTTGTCAGGGCTCGGCCTAGCCATGTTCAACACCAAGATGTCAAGTGCAATCAAAGCTTGGATGGTAGGGCAATAAAAAAAAAGAGAGGAAACAAACAAAGATTTGTTTCTTAGGTGGGGAAGCCCACCATCCATCACAAGCGGGAGGTGGGTTAATGGAAAGGAGAAGCAGGGGCACGGTGTGTATGCCCATGCCCCCGGTGCAGGACATAAGAATAAGAGGCCAGGATACCACCCATGATGTACTTCGGTGGGAGGGAAAAAGAGTGAGAGAGCTGGTTATTAAATTAAAGAGAACAATAAGAAAATGATGTAATGTATGCACCCAAGTGGAAATGTAAGTTATGGACAGATGATTGTGAATATCAAGAAAATGTAAAAGTGAAATGGTGATTTATCAAATCATATCAAATCTGTAAAATTATTGCCAAGACTGAGCAACCTCACATTACTAGTCTGTGTCTTTATTTATTGGCTGGGTTCTGGGGACAATGGTGCAGTAGTGCCACTATAGCTAGGGTTGAGTAGGCAGTTTAAAGTTAAACCTCAAAGTTTGCATGTTAATAACTTTGCAACCATTCAACAGATGAGCATGAAATCTGGTATGCACAGTCCCATGGGGTAGATCTCTTGACTTGCAAAGTTTTGTTTTGATCAGATGTGCAGATTTTTTGCAGTTCATAGTGAACAAAAGTGTAAAAGTCAATTTGTTTCACTGATTTTTGCTGATTTTTCCTTGTTGTGCTGCAGCCACACCATTTGGAATTTTGTTCTGAACTTTTCAGGGTAGACAGAGTTTGCCACAAGAAAAAGCCAGGCTTGCTTTGGTGAAAAAATATTAATCCTTTCCAGAGTTATTCAATTTTGAATTGTTCGGTTCTGAGCATGCTCAGATCAGTCTTTTTGATAGCTGCACAGATTTGGAAAATGATTTGAGCTCAGGAAGAGGGATCTTGACAGCTCACAAACAGGGATTCATTAAATCCTTCTTCGTATGAAAAAAATCCCTGTTTTTGAGCCGTCATCTTGTTTTCAATTTTCTTCAAAAATAAAACCACGTAACTTGCCCCAGAGATGTCTTCTGTACACACTGAAGTATGGGTTTTGTTCAAGGTGACACCCCCTACAAACCCATGGCTTTGGTTCCATTTATTGTAGTCAGAAAACAGCCATTTTTACTTTTGAAAATCCTTGTTCATGACTCGCTTCCGATACCTGTTCATGAGGTGTCAAAATCTTTGTTCATATGGGGATGATTAGATGACCCTATCTTTCAACCAGTGATTGGCTCACAAACAGGGATTTTGACACCTCATAAACAGGAATTTGGCTCACAAACAGGAATTTTGACAGCTCAGTAACAGGTATTCTAATAGGAATCTCTGTTTGTGAGCTGTCAGAATCCTTGTTTGTGAGTTGTCAAATCCAGAGATTTGGGTCTCCCGAGTATTAGTGAGTCAATGGTGGAGTCTTATTTGGGGTTTTCCAACCCTAATGCCCATCCCTACCCTTGGCACTAGGTTGGAACTGTATCTTGTGCTTTGTATGTACAGCAGGCTATGGGCTGGGGGGGATGGACATTAGGTTTGACAACCCCAAGGAAGATCCCACCACTGATTCACCAGTAGTCCAGAGACCAAAATCCCCAAAGTTTTTTCATTTCCCGTCTTTGTACATTTTACATTTTTACAACCCTAATCTTTGCATTAGTATTATGGGGGTGCGGTCATCATTAGGGTTGGGCACTACAATGTTAAACTCAAAATTGGGCACTTTAATAACTTTGCAACTGTTGAATGGATTTGCATAATATTTGATATGCTTTGCCCTGTTAGGTAGATCTCCTGATGTAGCAAGTTACGTTTCATTCAGATGTGTGGTTTTCTAGCTATGGAGAGGTAAAAAAAAAAACATGTTGTCGTTTACTGACTTTACTTGGATTTTTCTTTAAACTTGCCTACAGCTCAGAAAGTTTGGTCTGAAATTTTCAATGCAGAAAGGGACTACCCCACAGATGTGCCTTTTACTAGTCTGGTGAAAAAAGAATTAGCAGTTTTTAAGTTATTGCAATTTACAAATTAAAAAAAATAGTTTCAGAGCATGCTCAGTAAGCACTTCAAGATAGCTGTATGAAACAAAGAAGGAATCCTGCTTCATATGGAAAATTCCTACTTCATCTTGTTTTCAGTTTTGGCTATAACATTCTAGATTGTAAACCTCCCAAAATGATATTCTGGAGAGGATCCAACATATGTAACTTGCTTATTGGGAGCCCCTAGGTGCATTCTGCACTTTACTGCTCAGAAAATGCCCTTAAAATGTATGTCATTTATCATTTAAATTCTTTGTTAGTATTAGCATGAAATGAAGTATGATCTTAATTCGTATGATGAGATAAGAAGAGTGGCAACTGGGATTTAATGCAAAGAAGTGCAAAATCATGCACATAGGGAAGAGAAACCCTGAAGCCACTTATAGGCTGGGAGGGGAGTTGCTAGCAGTCACAAAGGAAGAAAGAGACTTGGGCATCATCATCACTGATGACCTGAAATCATCCAAGCAGACCTCTAAAGCAGTAGGTAAGGCTAGGGGGGTGTTAGGGTGTATTAGTAGGGGTATCACAAGTCGTAAGAGGGAGGTAATAATCCCTCTGTACAAGACATTGGTTAGGCCCCATCTGGAGTACTGCGTGCAGTATTGGAGGCCACACCTTCACAAGGACATTAACCAAATTGAGCTAGTCCAGAGAAGGGCAACCAAAATGGTGCAGGGACTGCATCAGAAGACATATGAGGACAGATTAATGGAGCTCAATATGTATACCCTTGAGCAAAGGAGGGAGAGAGGTGATATGATCGAGACATTTAAACACCTTAAGGGCATAAACAAGGTGAAAGAGTCTAACATGTTTAAATATAAGAAAAATAGCAGGACAAGAGGACACAGCATGAGAGATTAGAGGAGGCCGATTAAGGGGAATATGAAGAATTCTTTTTCAAGAAAGGGTGGTAGATGCATGGAATGGCTTACCACAAGAAGTAGTGGCTATGAATACAGTGCAGGGCTTCAAACAGGCATGGGATAGGCATAAGGGAGCACTACAAATGACTATGAATAGATAGGTCACTGACATAGCAAAGGCCGATGGCACATTTATAAGGTAGAAAAAGAAATGGGCAGACTGGATGGGCCTTGCGGTCCTTATCTGCCATCAACTTCTATGTTTCTATGTTTCTATGTTTCTATAAGAATTAGAATCCTACTTCATGAGCCAAAAATCCATAAATATTTATTTTAAAATATGAAAATGTTTCTGCCAACATCAGGTTGCCCAGTCCCCTTGTTGACACTAGATGCTAGTGTCTCCAATTAGAATTAAATATTCTCCGACTGTGCTGACATTGGGGTGCCCAATTCCTGTATTGGCACTAGATGCCAGTGTCCCCAGATAGAATAAAATGCTCTCCAACATTGCAGATAACAGGGTACCCAGTCCCTGTGTTGGCAGTAGCCTCCTCAAGGTGAGACACTGAGGAACCCACTCCCAGTGTCCCCAGTTATGTTATACTCCCCCCAACATCACCAGTACTGTTGGACACTGGGGATCCCACCTCCAGAGTCCTGAAATGTTTTATGTACCTGGAAAAAAAAGGAAAACAGTCCCCCAATGTCTTTTTTTCATCCTGTAAAAAAGAAAATGATCCCTCATCATCTCCCCATCCCTCCTACCCATCCTGACCCTCCCACTGAGCAACTCACAACCCCAGCCCCCCCTTGCTCTATACATACCACCAGAGATCCTCTTCTGTAATCTTCTGTGGACTGTAACATGTCTGCATTCTTCAAAGCTAAACCATGAACTGAAGGATCAAGGTAAGTGCCGTATAATAACTGTCAATGGCATTTTGAACTTATGTTGATAGCTCAGCCACATTTCATTATTTTTTCATCAAATTTTCAACATTTTTTTTGGGACACCAGCTCATGAACACTGCCACTATCATTTCATTGCTCAGTCCTGAAAGGTCATTTTGTGGTCACTGCACAAATTCATCTTTTGGGACAGAGTAATGATGACAGTGCCAGTGTCCATGAGATAGGGTACCAAAAAGCCCTTGTTGAAAATTTGGTGCAGAAATACCAAAAAATGCCAGGGTTATGCACAGTCATTGAAATCTTTCTACACAACCATGTAACTTCAGCAATTTTTAATATTTTTACTCCAAATTTTCAACATTAACATTTTTTCATACCAACTCATGAAAAGTACACCTGTCATTTTTTCACATCCTGCCTGAAATGTGTTTTTGCTACTGTGGTGCAGAATTGTGCATTTGCTGTGAGAAATCACCTTTTGGGACTAATTAATGAAATAACAGTGCCAGTGTTCATGATGTGGGGTCCCCAAAAGGCCATGTTGAAAATTTGGTAAGAACATTCCTAAAAATGCCTGAGTTACATGTGTCCATTGTATTTATTCTACACACGTGCATAGCTTTGCTACTTTTCAATCTTTTGATGCCAAATTTTCAATTTAATCATTTTTCACACCACCTCATCAACAGTACAGCAGACATTTTTTACATACTGCCCAAAATGCGTTTTTGCTTCAGTGGCACAGGATGGCATGTTCACTGCATGAAATCACATTTGGGAACAATTAATGAAATAACAGTGGCACTGTTAATGAGGTGGGGTCCCCAAAAGCCATGTTGAAAATTTGGCGAAGCAATTCCTAAAACTACTGGAGTTACATGTATCCATTGAATTTATTCTATGCACGCGCATAACTGCTACTTTTCATTATTTTAATGCCAAACTTTCAACACAGCCATATCTATCTATATATCTATATATATATATATATATATATATATGTGTATATATATATATATATATATATATATATATAGTATATATAGATATATATATATAGATATAGATATATATATATATATATATATATATATATATATATATATATATATATATATATATATATATATATAAATACTGGCACAGTAGTGCCAGTATAGTTAGGGTTCAATGGTCACTTCTATGTTAAACCCAAAATTGTGCGCTTTAATAACTTTGCAACAGTACGACTGATGTGCATCAAATGTTTTATGCGCTGTCAGGTACCACAGATCTTTTGATGTGGCAAGTTTCTTTCCAGTCAGGTTTTTAGTGAAAAAATATTAATCTGTTCAAAAGTGTTTTAATACTTGAAGTTTACAATTATATCCTACAAGAAAAATGAGTGTGCTATGCAAAAGCAGTTTCTGTTTTTGTGAAAGCACTTTTTGCTTTCACAAATGGAAAAGTAGTGTCATGCTTCCGTGATCTTGTTTTCAGTTAGTGACACCAAAAATAACAATATAGTTCAAAAATACTGCCCCGTGGTAAACACAATAAGTTGTGTTTACCTAATCAGGGCCTGGGGAACATGATTGTGTCATTAGTTTTTAAAAATACTGCCCAGAAATATGTTTATTTTATTCGGTCATTGGTAGTGTCACAAATTTATCGCACTCCTTTTGCAAAACTGTCACAAATTGTGACACTGCATCTTGAAACGAAATCAGAAGTGCCACAAACTGTGACACTGTGTCATGAAAGCTGTCACAATTTGCGACACTACCTACCCGAATTTGAGACACTGCTTTCCAGATATGTCTGTTTCTTTGCCACTGCAATGCAAACAAATGTTTTGTACCTATGGCCTGAACTTTTCAGGGTACAAAGGGCTTGCTCCACAGATGTCCCTTCTGATGGGTTGCTGATAAAATTTACATGGATTCCATAGTTATGTCATTTTGAACTTTAGAAAATTTCCCATAGGATAACATTGTTTCAATCTGGTACATTTGGGGGCTATATCTCAAAAACACTTCAAGATATGGATATTTCATGAAATGCAGCTTAGTGTATTAAGCAGTTATGCATGTTGCCAGGTCTTGATTACAACTGCAGTGGAAATTTCTTATCAGTGTCCCTATGGTGACTGCGATACTGTGCCATTGGCAGCATAAGTGTTAGTTGCATTGTCTCAACACTTATGGATACGTGGGAGAGCAGGGCCCAGAGGGCCCTTCACTCCCACATATGGATAACATTTTGGAGTGATGGGAGAGCATGGCCCTCCACAGGGAGATGAAGATTAATTACAATGTGTCTACACTTATAAATAGATGGGAGCACAGGTCTCAGAGTGCAGGGCACATAAGGCCCTGTGCTTCCAAATATGCATACAGAGGGCCATGCACTTCCATATGAAAATCAGAGACAATTACTATATGCATACATGAGTACACAAGGCCCAGAAGGCCCTGTGCTCCCACACCACACAATGGACTGATGGGCATGCAAAGCCCAAAGGGCCCTGCACTCTCACAACCAAATAAGGTTCAGACTACACTTTCTCAAAAAAGTAAGGAAATTCATTGCAAAACACTTCATTAATGCATCAGCTAGGGTTCATAGTAAAGCAAAAAAAGCATGTAAATGTGGTGTTAGTGTTCCCAACCCTAACACCCCACCCCCAACCAACCATACCATTGTACCTTCCCCCACCCTCCATACATAAACATGCATCAGGGTGTGTCTTGGGGTCATCTACCCTAAGACTCACCACATTCTTCTATGCTGTACCATCTCTGCTTTCTTACACAAGGAATAGGGAGATTATTAGGGAAGATGACCCCAAGACACACGCTGACTCCTGTTGGTGTGTGGAGGTTGGGGGTGGGGTGCAATGGTATGGTTGGTTGGGGTGATGGAGTGTTAGGGTTTGTAACTCTTACACCACATTTCCATATTTTTATCACTTTAATATGAATGCTAAGTGATGCATTGACTATGTGTGCTATTTATCCTCCAATGTAGACACCACTAAAAAAAACAAATAAGAGGTTGTCAAAGTTTCATTACTTCATGCGTATACTGATTTCCCCATTCTACATGTTTTTCACAGCCATGAAGAACCATAAGGAGAAAGATAAACAACAAATCACTTGGTTGCACTTGATTTATTATGTGACAAGCTTTCTCTCATACTCCTACTGTGGGTAGCACAGACACCACAGGATGCAAAGTGACATTTGCAACATGTGATGTACAACACCAAGTAAAATATATTTCTTAGGTACTCCTTATAGTGATGGCTTATTGACAACCAGTCAAACACATTAATAAATATCACAACAGTGGTGAATAAATTGGTTAAATACATCATGCTATTTTTTGATAAATGTTTACTTTTACTAAGAACACAATTTATTTCTCTTGGAATACAGTTTAATTAACTTACAAAATACAGGATAGTGTATGGGAGGCCATACCCAACCATGCTATTCTCATACTGAGTGGTTTTCATGACTACAAGGACCTCAAGAGATCACAATCATCATGGAAACCACAAGATATGAGAATAGCATGGTTGTGGATTTGGGCTTCCATATACTTTTCTACATAGTGTATGGTGAAAAATAATTATTTCAAAGCACCCACCAAAAAACAAACAGACTCAATGGTTTTATAATCTTTAAACCATTTATTTAAAAAGCTCTGATGAAGCAGGGTGCTGACCTTGCAAAACATTAGTTCTTTTTTGTATTTTAGTACTGCCTTTTAAATAAATGGTTTAAAGAATATAAAACCATTGAGTCCATTTGTTTTTTGGTGGGTGCTTAGAAAAAAAATATTTTTTGCTTTAGCCAATCTAATTAGCACCACCAAACAATCTGGGTGCTCTGCTTCTTTTGTTTAATTGTACAGTGCCAACAAAACATGATTGCATAGTTTTGGCTGTTTTTTTCTGTCCTCGCTTACCACCAGGGACCCACATTTCACGTTCATCCAGCCACCGGCCAGTTCATGCACATGATGCATCGACTATTCCCTGTCCTGTGAACAATGCTGGTTGGTGCAGTTGCATTGTGACATAGCTACTGATGCAGAACGAAAAGTGATTCTGCATTAATAGCTATGTCACTACTGCAGCAGAACAACATTTTGACTGTGTATTGATTTCCATACACTAAAACCTTCCACCATACACTGTATGTTATTTCCACTTAGAATCTAGAAAATAGAACACAGAGAAACAACAGGCCAGACTGAGAACTTGCAATGTAAAGAAAGGCAGTTTAAAGCTAAGAAAAGGTAAAACACCGGTAAAAACATTACAAATGCTGTGGTATATATCAAACACATAATGGATTGCACTACAATAACACATTTATTGCCACTTATGAGTTATGGGTCTTAAAACTCACCAGTGGAAATAAATGTGTTTATACACGGTAGTCCAGAGCCACGTCTTTTGTTATTTTGACATAATTTTACCTCCACAGAGCCATACAGAGATCAGGCCAAACCACAGTAAACACCAAGAAATAACCCAGGCAAGCTGTTGAAAGCTGATAAGTTTACATGCAAGTACTTCATGAAGTCCCCTTGTAACCCAGTGCCAGCTTTTGGAGGAAAAATGATGACAAAATATCACAAGGGCCCTCTCACAGCATGCTGCCATGAGCATTACAAGGACACCTCTGATGTGGAATCTGGGTAATGCACATGGAATACCACATCAGAACTGCTAAAGGAGTAAAAACAATATACCAAACTGTCCTACAAACAACTATGTTACAGTGATGGGTTGAACATGATGAACCTAGCATCCTTTATAACATTTAATTTCTATGTTACAGTGAGGGGTTGGACATGATGATCTTAGAGTCCCTGACAACCTTAAATTACTATTTTACAGTGAGGAGCTGGACATGATAGAGATAACATCCCTTATAACATTAAATGACTATGTTACAGTGAGTGGTTGGACATGAAGGACCCAGAGTCCCTTACAAAATTAAATTAGTATGTTACAGTGAGGGGTTGGACATAATGGATCTAGTGTTTCTTACAACATTCAATTACTGTTTTACAGTGAGAGGTTAGACATAATGGTCCCAGAGTCCCTTACAACAATAAATTTCTATGTTATAATGAGGGGTTGTACATGATGGACCTAGAGTCCTTTACAACACTAAAGTACTATGTTACAGTGAGGGGTTGGACATGATGGACCTGGAGTCCCTTACAAGCTTTTCCAGAACCTCTGAATGCACGGGGGGCAGAGAACTGTTTGAAGATTGTTGGGCCCTCAATATACAGACTGCTACAGCTACAGCTGTGAACCTTCCTCCTAGCTAGTCTCAAGTGCTGTAAAGCTTCATCATATAGAAATAAAATATGTAAATGTGGAGTGGACATTGGACAGCAAAATAAAATGAAAGAGGTTAGGAATTAAAAATAACTTTAAAAAAACAATGCCTTTATGGGACTGAATTAAAAACACTCAAGAAGGCTGAAGATTAACGACCAGGATAATCAATGGTTAAGACTCAAATGTGTTGCAATGTGAGAGCAGGGGAGATGGAAGCAATAAACACAACATAGCCAAATAGAAAAGGCACACACAGCTTCATTAACTATGTAATTATTATAAATATCTTTGATTTAAAGACAGATTTTGCAGGAAATCAACACATACCACAGACTCAGTTAAACATGCAGTAATAAAAAAATTATAAGCACATCATTGGAATATGCTCTTTTTAACAAGCCAGCAAGTGAATATACTAAATCCTGTGTTAAAACAGGTCAGGTAGACTTCTGATGTTTTCTGTTTACAAATGCCTGGTATATCTCTGGCTATGCTCCCCTTCCCTCCCCTTCAGTAGCAAGGCTTGCTGGCTGTAGTGTGCAAAAAAAAAGAGATTCTAATTGCACTGTGGCAGACAGTTAAACTACTTCAAAGAAGTGATCTAAGTAACTTGCCTTTGTGCCTACCCCAAGACGCTAGCTGTCAGGTCATGTAAAGCAAGCATGACGAGAGAGACACGCAAGCTGAAAAAATAGCATTGGAACTGATCTACTCAACAGAAAGAAGGGAGTATTTCATTCAACTGGCATAGTGATTTGCAGTTGTGGAAGGATACACTGAAAACTCCTAAAATTTGTGCTTCGGTATCCAATTTTACCAGCTACAGCAAGACAGCTGCAGGCGCCACCTGCAGCCTAAACAAAGCAGGTCCAGAGACAGCTAGATGTTAAACTGCAGTTCTGAGCCACAACTTGTGTTGTTTGACATCATTTTTTCTCCATGAAGTCATACTGAGTCCAGGCTTAACCACATCAAACGCCCAAAAACCCCATGCTGGCTTCTGGAGTAAAAATAAATGCCAAAATATAACAAGGGCACTCTCCTTGTAATGCACATACCATGCAACATGGACACTGGGATAAAGAAAATAGCAAGACCTACACATGCTATGGAGAACATATGTTCCAATGCCAGATCTTCTACATCAAATTAATTGCTGTTTTGCATGGGGTTGGGGGATCAAAGTGAATTCAATAACATGCACTATATGACACAGACCAAAAACATAGAACTTCAGTGGGATAAAACACAAAATGCATACAGAAGCAAGGTATTTAAAAGCATACTTTCATTAAGGAACTTATATGATCACATTATACATGTACTATTAAGAAAAAAATCAAACACACTGATCAATATACTATGCTATGTCAGGACACCAGATTCAGTGAAAAATCACTAAACTTACACTGTTCAGAATGCTAAACTCAACAATGAAGTGTGCAAACATTGATCTGAACACTGAATATTCAGTTTATGCCAAAATGTACATGGTTTAAAACCACTAGATGCCATTATTCAAATATTAGACACATCCCCAGGTACTGTACTTTTTTCTTTTTTTATGGCTACGTGGTCGTAGCCCTGCAGGTGTTTTGGGATTACTGGGGGCGGGGGGGAGGTGGCTGATGAAATGATGATTGTGTTCTTTCCTTGAGTGCTTCAGACTGAACATACATCAATAATTTGGTCCAGATTATCTCATTTAAAGCTGTGGTCTATTTCTGTCTGTCTTCTGCTTAATTTCCTTTCAGCCTGCCTAACTACATCTGGGCTTCATTTCATTGCTATCTCTCTCATTTTATCTGTTACAAGAGCTGCCTTTTAAGAACCTACAGTAGAGCAATATTAGAAAAAAAAACACTTTTACACATCAGTGTGATAGATTAGATGAGTGATTACTTAAATATAGAACTAAAGAGATCAGGAAACATTCCTGAAATCCATAGGAGGGAATGGGTCACATGTCACAGAATGGAATTTTCCTACTGTAAATTATCTAATAGCAAGTGATTAGTGAGGATGCATACCTTAAAGAATGAAAGTTTTGTGTCCTTTGTAACAGTCATTCAGTTTGCTATTATTTGTTTCTTTACCTACTTTTTCATATTTTAATTTTTATTTTGCCAGCTGCTAGTGAAAAAAGGAATATATTGGAATCCTTGTATTATGAGGTCAGAAACTGTTTACTGGCAATGCTGGCATTGTATTCAAAGGGAAATTGCAAATCTTTTTTCAGATTTTTTATGAAGAAATAATACTGTCTACATCAAAATATTGTATATTTAGTAGAAATATGTGATTTTGATAACCTGTGAAGTTTTGTTATAATTTAGCATGTGGCATTTTCTTCATAACCAGATTTGGTTTGGGAAGAAGAAAGAGAAGCTAATTATTGTTTAAAAAATGTAAAGTTATACAGATGGACCACAGTAGTGCAAACATACAGTGATAGTTGTTGAAAAATTTCTTACCTCGAGGTACTGCTGAGGTAAGTTGCTTTGACTGTAATGTGATCCTGCCTCATTCTGTCTCAGTATACCTCAGTACTGTGAAACTTTTCTATGACTACCATTGTATAAAGGGCCATGTTTTTTACTGAAAGAAGTATCTATTTACTTTGAAAAAGATAGAAAAATATATTTAGTTTCTCATTGAAATACATTGGGCTCTTAACCAGCTGGCAGCTTCTGATATAAAAGTACCAGAATTCTATTGACTTCTTTTTTACTAATAGTGTGAAAAGTAAGACACAAACCTACTTGTTTCACTGTGCTAACACATATTTTGTTACTGAAGTAGAAAGTAATTATTAACACATCAAAATACAATAGATAAAATAATAATTTGTCTATTTCTTAGAAGTAATCACCTGCTTTTTACATACTGTATCTTTCTAAAAGTAAGCTGGGAACAGTGTGTGTGTGTGTGTGTGTGTGTGTGCGTGTGTGTGTACTAGAAACAGCAGGTCTGCTGTATGACATTACAGTCTATGAACTCATCACCCACAAATTAAAATCAAACCTCTAACACACATAGTTCAATAAATTAAACAGATCCTATATATAAGCATGTTAAAATATGTAAGACCAATAAAGACTGAGTAATGGCCCCATATTCAAAGGTATCAGGCTGCCCTTAAGTGTCTTTCCTTAGTATAAATTAGCACAGTTCACTACATTTGCTATACTCAAACATGTTTGGAGCAAAATGCAACTGCCCCAAGCATGGCTGAATAAAGCCCCCAAAAGCAACAAACTCTGGTTAGAGCCAGCATGGCTGCAGTCAAGCTGATGGAGAAACAAAGGGACTGGAGAAACACAACACTGTCCATGTTAAAGATGGCTACTGGAGCTTTTTGCACAGGTGTGATGACTCACACATGCGCACTGAACTCCATACATCAAACAGACAGTTTGCAACCAGATTTGTTAATTTATGACACAATTCTTGAATTATTGGTGATCTCCTTTAACTACAAGAATTTGCTGGAATGGTCAAAAAACGGATCAGTATGGCCTGTTGTAGCTCCCATGTAGTCAAGAGACAGCAACTGGACAGTTTGGAGTCATGTTTGGACAGATTCTGTCAATGTTTGTGAATTATTCTTGAGCTCATCTAATTGCATGAATGTGCTGAAATTACTACAAAACTGCTCAATATGGCCTGTTCTTGTACCCAACCAGTCAAGATACTGCAACCAGACAGTTTGGGACCATTTTTGTCAATTTCTGTCATAACTCGTGAATTATTGGAGAGCTCCTCTAACTACACACATTTGAGGAAATGGTCATGAAAGTGTTCTGTATGGCCAGTTCTTGCTCCCAAACAGTCAAGAGACAGCACCTGGACAGTTTGGGACAAGTTTTGTCAATTTCTGACACAATTCATAAATTATTGGTGAGCTCCTCTAATTGCACACATTTGCCGAAATGGCCACAAAACTACTCAGTATGGCCCATTCTTGCTGTAAAATAGTCAAGAGATAGAAACTGGATTGTTTGGGACTAGTTTTGGACAGATTCTGTCACTATTCTTGAATTATTTGTGAGCTCATCTAATTGCATGAGTGTGCAGTAATTCCAAACTGCTTAGTATGGTCCATTCTTGCTCCCAAATAGTGAAGAGATAGCAACCAGACAGTTTTGAGATCATTTTTGTCAATTTCTGACACAATTTGTGAATTATTTGTGAGCTCCTTTAATTACATGCATTTGATGAAATTGTCACAAAACTGTTCAGTATGGCCTGTTCATGCTCCCAAATAGTCAAGAGGCTGCAACCAGACAGTTTGGAACTATTTTGTTGTCAATTTCTCACATAATTCGTGAATTATTGGTGAGATCCTCTGATTACAAGAATTTGCTGGAATGGTCACAAAACTGTTCAGTATGGCCCGATCTTGCTCCTAAGTAGTCAAGAGACAGCAACCAGACAGTTAGAAAAAATGTTTGGACAGATTCTGTAAATGTTTGTGAATTATTCGTGAGCTTATCTAATTGCATGAATTTGCCGAAATGGTCAAGAAACTGTTCAGTATGGCCTGTTCTTGATCTCAGCCAGTCAAGAGAGTGCAACTGGACAGTTTGTGACCATTTTTGGGACAGATGCTGACAATATTTGTGAATTATTTGTGATCTCCTTTAATTGCATGAATTACTGAAGAGGTGAAGAAACTGCTCAGAATGGCCAGAGTCATTATTTTCAACATGACAGGCTTTGATTAGGTTAGAGCAAGTAAAACAATACATTTATTTATTGAAGAATATCAGATAACACCTTTGAGTCAAAGACTCCTTTACAAAGGTTCCAAGTCGTTAAAAACAGTGACAACAAGGACTATAGTAACAACTAACACAATAATTACATAAATGGTTACAAATGGATACAAAACATTTTTACAGATGACACAGTATAGTAGCTGAGAATACAGAGTTTCAGAGAGCTGCCAAACATAGGTACACAATGCAAAGGGTAGCAGGTACAAACAAACACTGCAGGGCAGTGGAGTAAGCCATGACCTGGTGGTTATTTGCTCACCAAGGATGGACTGAGATGTCCATTGTCAAAATATAGGCATGCCCAGGGGTGGCTGGACCAGTGTTAGGTCCATAGTAGTGGAGGGTGGGGAGAGGGGAGTGGGAAGGTCAGATTTAAAGGCAGTCACAGACTGATTCATGGGTGATTAGGTCTCTTAGTTGGGGCTTGAACTGACCAAGTTTGGGTTCAGTGAGGAGGGAGTTAGGGAGTGAGTTGAGCCAGTTTGGGGCCAGATATCTAAAGGTTCTTTGACCCGAGGTGGTTTTGCAGTGAGGTACCCTGAAGTGGGTTGTCACCGATTGCTGTATGAGTTGGGTGGACAGTGGTGCCTGGAGTAGGGGAAAGAGGGCAGGTGGGAGTAGCCTTGCTGTAATTTTCTTAGCAAAGAGGCAGGCCTGGTATTTTAGCCTCCCATCAAAGTTTAGCCAGTTTGTTGAGGCATAAAGGGTGCAGGCATGTGTAAGTCTAGCACAGCCTGCAGCAAGTCTGCAGGCCTTATTAAGGGCCAGTCTAATTTTGTGTAGGTGTGTGCTGTTGACTGCCCCATAGATGATGATCCCATAGTCTATTAGAGATAGAATAGATGCAGAGACAGCTAGGTGGAGAGATTACGCCAGGAGGCAGTATTTGTAGTGATGAAGAAGACCAATACATATGTTGACAGCGGTGCTCAGTATCTGGATGTGGTAATGGTAGGTAAGACCAGAGTTTAGGGGGATACCAAGGTATTTGAAGGTGGTAACCTGTTCAAGAGGGCCATTTAGGGAGTTCAGTATGAGCAGAGGTTGTCCTATGTTCTTGTTTTGGAGGTGTGCAAACATCATGGATTTATTTATTTTGTAATTTAATACTAGCCTATGCTGTACCATGAAGCTCTCACTGCACAATTGCACCACAGTTGCTCTGGGCAGCTGTATCAGCTCTGACCAGAGTTTGTTTAATCTGTTTCAGCATCACACAGATATATGCCACTACAGGAATGATCCTTTATAACAAGTCTCGCAATAAATAAATCAAAGCAATGCTTTGCCAGATTATTCCAATCCCTCAAAGTTCCCCTACAGCCACTAGTTAACCCAGGCAATGATCACATTTTTTCAGATGTAATTTTTACTTCTGGAATATACTGCATATATTGCCACAATCATCCATCATGCCAGAGAAAAGGCAGAGAACACCAGGAGGAAGGAGCTGCTGTTATAACTAAACTTCTCTACTGGGACCAAAGAACTAGAACTCTACTACTGAGACTTTCAATTTAGGGTAAAAACAAAAAAACAGGAAGTTAGTGTGTGTGTTTGTTTGAGTTGGCTGAAGTGAATTGTTATCTGTGCAGTTATCTAGATGTTTGTCTCAGTGGCTGAAGGGAATTGTTATCTGTGCCATTAACTAAGTGGTAAAAAGATGTGTAAAGTACATTGGGGGAGTGGCTTAGCTAGAAGGAAGCCAGGTTAAAGCCCGATTTAAACACTGTCCTAGATAGCTTCTGCCAGAGAACAGGCAGAAAACACCAGGAGGAAGGAGCTGCTGTTATACATTTCTCTACTTGGGACTATAATGCCCTCCTTCCTTCCACTCCACCCTAAACCAGTTCTACTTTTATAGGCACAGGATTTGACTGACAACAGAAACATCCTGTTTGGGAGCAGGAAGTAAGTGATCACAGAGCCACCAAAGACTCACCATCCTAGAAGGAAAAGAGTAGCTCTCCGTCACCCCCCAGCTGCTGGAGGTCTGACTCTGGGCAAGTAAGGAGACTACTGAGAAATACAGGAACTTCTTATCTCAGAACAGGAAGATCAGGAGCTTAAAGGGCACAGAGGCACTAAGTAAGTAGGGAGAAAAAAATAAAGCAAAAGGGGAAAAAGTAAGTATTCCAAACAACAGTTAAGGGGCCAGAAATAAGACATGATGGGAGTGGTGCAGTGTAGTGGCTGTGGAGCAGCAGTCTTCCAGGAGATGTTCTGGAGGATGCAGTGTTGTCCCATCTGTAGGCACCTCTCTGGGCTGAGGGAGGAGGTTTCTCATCTCTAGGCTGAATTGTCCAGGATTTGTGGGACCTTCTCTCCCACTTTCCCACCCAGGGACCACCAGGGCCACTGCCATTGCCTCAGAGGTTGCCAAGAAAGAGCAGCGGTTGAACCACAGTGGGCTCAGGGAGGGTGAGGGTGGTGGAACAGAGGTGCATCCCCCCAGTTGTACCTCTCCACAATTCATATGCCATTCTGGCAAAGTGTGGTTCCTCTATGGAGGCACCCACAGTGGAGACCAAGGATGATGCTGGAAACCTCCAAAAAGGACACCCACAGGAGGGTGGCATAGGACCCCACAGGGCAAGGAAACAACTCCTGGTGGGGGACTCCATTGTTAAGAATGTAGAACTGGGGGAGGAAGGGGAAAGGGAAGAAAGGTGCCTGCCTGGTGCCATGGCTTGGAGGGACAGGGAGTGAATCCTCAGGATCACCAGAGCAGCTGCACAGGAGAGGGAGCTGGCTGTCACTGTCCACCTAGGGACAAATGGCCTGGCTAAGGAAGGGATCAGAGCAGTGCAAGAAGAGTTTGTAGAGTTGGGGAGGGGCCTTAGACAAGTAGTATGCATGGTAACCATCTCGGAGGTGCTGCCTGTCTATGGCATGGGTTAGGCTATGGTGCTCCACACCGTGGGATTCAATCAGTGGTTGAAAAACTGGTGCAGAGCTAGGGATTTGGCTTCATTGCGGACTGGGAGTCCACCTTGAGGGATGTGGACCTATACTGGCATGATGGTCTCCATCTGTCATGGAGGGGAACCAAGATCCTAGATGATAGGTTTAAATGCTTCATTGGCAAGCATTTAAACTAGTCAAAGGGAGAGGCACTGGAAAGAAGCAGGGAAATCCTAGCCCCCCCAAAAAAATCAGGGTAGTAAGTGAAGTAAACATCAAGATAGAGATGTCGATAGGGAGAAAGGCAGGGGTAAATGGAGAAAATGACAAATGCAATAAGGACAAGGATGGGGCAAAAAGGGGTAAGGCCATCAAGAAATGGAGGGTAATGAGTACCAATGGCCATAGTCTGAGCAACACGCTCCCTGAACTGGTGGCCTTGATGGAAGAGGGATGTCTGGATATTGTAGCAGTCACAGAAACATGGTACACAGAGAAACATGACTGGGATCTTTACATACCATGGTACACAACCTACAGGAAAAGCAGGGAGGGAAGAAGAGGGAGCAGAGTAGCTCTCTATGTAAGGGAAGGGATAAAAGCAACTGAACAAAATAGTAAAATGGAGGGGAGGAGAGGAGGCACTGTGGGTCACCTTAGAGACTGAAACTGGCACCTGTGTCAGGGGAGGGAATGGACAAGGATATGAAAGAAGGCATCCTTAGGATAGCAGAGAAAGGGGAGATAGTATTGATAGGGGACCTGAATATGCCAGATGTTAACTAGAGCACCTTTGCTGCAGCCATATCCAAAAGCAGGGCCATTCTCGATGCCCTTCAGGTGGCATGCCTCAGACAGCTAGTTTTGGAACCCACTCATGAGGGAGCAATCTTAGATCTTGCACTCTCAAATGGGGACAGTGAGAGGATCTCAGATCTAGAAGTGGGTAGCCATATGGGAACAAGTGACCACCAAACAGTGTGGTTCATGATAAACTCAGCTACAGAGTCAAGCCATACAAAAATGAGGGTTCTGGAGTTCAGGAGGGTTGACTTGGGCAAGATGGGAGAGTGCCTTAGAAAAGCACTAGCAAACAGGCTAGAAGGAGTGGGGGGAGCAACAATGGGAAAACTTCAAAACTGTCATCACATAGGCAACAAGCCTTTGTGTGAAGCAAATAAACAAATCAAAATGAAAGAAAAAGCCAGTATGGTTCTCAAAAGAGGTGGTGGTGAAGGTTAGGGAGAAAAAGATAGCATTTAGGAAGTGTAAGGAAACACAGAAGGAGCAGGACAGAGAACTGTACCATTAAGGCAGAAGGAAGCGGAGTAGTCAGAATAGCAAAGGTCAAAACTGAGGAAGAGATAGCCAACTTGGTTAAGAAGGGGGATAAAACCTTTTACAGGGATATTAGGGAATGTAGAAAGACAAAGGGAAGGATAGTGAGGCTGAATAGAATGGACGGTGGGTGGGCAGAGAGGGACAGTGAAAAAGGAGGGATACTGAATGAATACTTCTGCTCAGTATTCACAAAAGAGTAGGAGGGGGAGGTGCCTAATTCAATTAACAGAAGCACTCTGGATGGGGGGGGGTTGATCCCAGTCCTTTCACAGAAGAAAGGGTCCTGAAAGAACTCCTAAAACTGAAGGTGGTCAAAGCAATGGGGCCTGATGGAATTCACCCCAGAATTCTAACAGAATTAAGGAGAACTAGTGACACCACTGACTACCCTTTTTAACAAATCATGGGAGGATGGTGTGGTACCTCAGGACTGGAGGAAGGTGGATGTGATTCCCCTTCACAAAAGTGGGAGCAAGACAGAGGCAGGAAACTACAGACCTGTTAGTTTGACCTCTGTGGTAGGGAAAGTGATGGAATCACTCCTGAAGGAAAGAATTGTTGAGTACCTAGAGGTCAGTGGGGCACAGGGCACAAGACAGCATGGGTTCACAGTGGGAAGGTCATGTCAGGTGAATCTAATTGATTTCTTTGAATGGGTGACCAAAGTAGTAGACCAGGGAGGGGCTGTGGACATGGCCTAACTAGACTTTAGCAAGGCATTTGACACAGTACCATGCAAAAGATTAATAGTCAAATTAACCAGCCTGGGAGTGGGTCCCAGGGTGGTAGCCTGGGTAAAACACTGGCTGGACAACAGGACCAGGAGAGCAGGGTACAGGCAATGAAATAATAATGACCATCCTAGTGGCAAACCAAAGAACTCAGCACATCGTTGGCAAGCAGCAGGACCAGCAGACCAGATTACACTGAGGAGGAGCTTGAGCTGTTCGCTAAGACGTTGTGGAGATGCGCCTGTAGCAGAAGTCAGTGAAAAGCATTTATACTTTTAACAAAAGGTATGCCACTATTGCCTCTACATATTTATTATTTTAATCTTCACTGACCTTTCCAGACTATTTTTGAGCTGAGTTCCATAACTATTAAGTAGCAGCTCCTTAGGAGCTAAGAGCCTCTGGGCTCTACCCTCTGAATCAGTGAGGAATCATTTGGTGGAAGAAGCCCTGATAGTGGGGAAGCTCCGGGGGAGCCTGCGGAGGCTTAACTGCCCTTAGAAAACCATTAGGAAGAAAGAATAACAAGAAGGCTGCATTCGGTGTGGAATCAGTGGGATTAGCTACAGTTATAAGTTATAAGTTGCAAGATTATAACAATTTGCCTCAAGAAGCTACTGTTTCGAATTATTTTGCTTGAATGATCAGTAGTGATCAACAGCAATTGTGCTTATTTGCTTGTAATGTTTGTAGTGCTTGCATGGATTTGTTTTTATCTATTATCTATTATTATTATGTAATTTTTTTTTTATTTGTTTTAAAAAGTTTCTGAGAAAAGGAATCTGATGGGGAGAGTAGCTGATATCTTATTGGCGTAAAGAAACACATGATTTAAAAGTCAAATACGCATGCTCTCGCGTCCTTTCAGAAAAGACGCAATTTCTGCAGAGTACATGCATCACTGATAAAGATACATCGGTACGAAAGATCTCTTCTATTTAGTTGGATTTGCATTTTTGTTAAAATTAGGCTTTCACCATGACCTAGACATAACCATTACAATAGTAAGATACTTATGGCCTTTAGATCAAGGCAAATTGGTGGTTAAGTTACCCCTTTCCTGGTGAGAGCTTGTGGTTAATTGTAAGGAGACACAAAACAATATCTAAATGAGGACTGTAAAGTAGCTACTTAAGAACATCACAAGTAAGTAGCCTGTAACTTTGCAAAACATCTAGCGAACTTTGATGGTTATCTAATGTTTATTTAAAGGTTACTCTTCGATGCCGGCCTTGTTACAAACCTTACAAGCCTTGATATAAGCTATTGTAAGCTTAACAATAGATATTAGAAATATAGAAGCCTTTGAGTGGCTAGGCATTTAACAGTTTAAGTGTTTCAAGCATTTGAAATTCTCTCCCATTTGGGTGTGCTTTTCTTTTGTTTTTTGAAGGCCACTAATACATTGAGGCCACAAATATATTGAGTTCTTAGATACGGTGGTCTTTATAAAACTTTTTGAACAACTTTTTGAATAAGACTAGCGTGGGTCAATAGTGTGTAAACATTTTAAGCATCTTTTGTCTAGAATTTTGTTTTATTAACAGTATCGTACCCTGAAGCTAGCGATTAATTTTATAGTGTTATTATTTTGTTATTATTTGATTTTTTTTTAAATTTCAATGGAAACATCAGTGGAAATGCTGTGTGATGTTAAGAATCAAAGTTTAAAAGAGCCTTTGCCTTGGGATTTGCTCATTTATCTTGAATAACTTTATAAGAGACATATAAAACGTCTTGCAAGCAAAAGTAAAAGAAAGCAAAGTAAAAGACAACTTCGCTACTAGAACTAGGATTATACTTGAGAAAACCAATTTTCAGCACTACACTGACTTGTTGGCTGTGCTGGAAAGCACTTGTTCTGAGGAATTCTGAGTAACAATTTTGAGCTTTTTTTTTTTTACTCTTTGCATTTTTGTTCTTTGCAATTCACACTTTGCTCCTCTATGACTTATTATTTTTAATAAGTAACTCATAAACTTATTTGTCTACTTATTCACCAGATAATAGTCATAATTGAATGTAAAGTTGCTTCAGCGCTCAGCTGTGAAAAGCCTTTGGTTTTGGAAAAATCAAGTTATTTTGGGAAAATCAAGCTATTTCCTCTTGAACTATCTTTTTTTATCAAAATTGGCTGGAACTTGATACTCAGAACTTCCCTGCAGCATCATTGAAGTGGAAAGTTTGTGGGGACCTAACTGAGGATTTATTAAGTGTCTTGTTCATTTAATTTTTTTCTCTCTTTTTTCCCTCTCTCTTAGTTATTGTAAGATACTGGACTTATGTCCTATTGTATGTGTAATTGATATTTGAAAATGTGCCAGTCGAAACCAGGAGATCAAAAAACAAATTAACTGGTAACCACCAATTAAGTAAATATATAAAAGGAACTAATCTCAAAAATAAAAAAGAGACACATAGTAAGGGAAAAAAGCAAATACACAAGGAAGTTTGCATACACTTCATACACTTAGGATGCAGGAAGTGAAAGAAACAGGGTCCATGGGACATGAAGAAATGAAAAAGGGGGGAAGAGAAGTAAGGAGAGAGGTAGAAAAAATTATCTCTGAAATAAATATGAAGGAGAATTTACAAGCTGATAACTGTAATAATGGTGACAACATGGGGAATCGTTTTAGATGTCAAAAATAAATCCAGACATAAGTATGGGGGACGAGAAAGAATTTAAAACACCTGATCATAAAGTCAATGAAGAAAACAGCAGGAATATACCCAAATTAAACAAATTTCCATTTTAGATCTTTGGAAAAGTAAGGAACAGATCGCACCCCAGGGAATTTAGCATCTAATAGAATAACTAAAATAAACAATACATCTCCCAAGTGCAAAGGAAGTACTTTTTGGATTATGGACCAGGAATCCTTAATAATAGAGTTAGCAAATAAGGAGGTAAGTAGGACAGTGGAGAAGATTAAAAATACAATAAAGTTCAATTATAAAATCAAAAGGGAACTAAGGGAAATGAATCAATTAAAAAAGGATTTACTTGATAATTGTAGCTCTCCAATTTGTAAAATGGTAGACCAAAGCAATCTAGGCAGAACCAGGTCTTTAATTAACCCAGTGACCCCTGAAACCCCAAAGGAGTATAGGGACTCAAAGGGATGGGATGATTATACTAGTTGCATAAGCCCAACAGAATGTAACTCACCCTCACCCCATTAGAAATTATTACTAAAGGATGTGCGTATGCACTGAAGGAGCCAATCTTATCTAATGCACTAATTTATGAACAATTAATACAAAATTCCCAAAGTCTCTTGTTCATAAAGGGAGCATGTATTGAAAACAAAAAGAGAATTGATTGGATATATAACAAAATGATACAAAATAACATAGAAAATGAGACTAATCAACTGCTGTCAAGAAAAAAACACAAGATAATTTAGTATTAACAGAAAATTCAGCAGCACTAGATGAATCTCATAAAGAAAAATATAAATATGAAGAAACAGTGTTTAACCAGGAAATCGATAATGAACAAGAATCAGAATCAGAATTGGTTATGTTATCCAGTGACTCTTATCAGACCAATAGTTTAATTGAGGAATTAAAGAAGGGGCATACTGCAATTTGGGAGAAAGAAATGAGGCAAGTTGTTGAAAGGAAAAAAAGAATCAAGAATTTCAAGAGAATAATAACAGAAAGAAGATAGGTAAGAAGGAAACAGGAAAGGAACAAACCAGGGAAAATACATTTTCTAACACTGAGAAAGAATCAGAAATAGAAAGTGTAAACCCTTTATCAGATAAATTGCTAAGAGGAAATAACCAAAGCTGTCAAAAGAAATGTAAGGGAAATCTAAACACAACAGTAGAAAACAAACAAAGAAACAGTAGACAGAGTACTGGAATAGATAAGATATACATAATAACAATACACAAAAATAAAGAGACTAAAATAAAGACACAGGATCATTTAAATACAAAAACAACATGGAATGTAGAGAAGACTGAGGACGTTATTGAACCAAATTTAGAAGGAAAGACAAAGATCAAGAGTCTTGAGGATGAGAAAGAGAAAGATAGTTTAAGAGAAAAGAATAGGCAAATAAATTTGAGGCATCTGTTGGATAGAACTCTGGAGACTGATTTCATTCTACCACTTTATAAAGTACCAGTAATGTCAGACGAGACTGAATCAAAATTGAATGATGACTTGAAGCAATTTCTGGGATTGGTCATCCAGATGAACAAAAGCAGTCATAGATTATTGGCAAACATTAGTGTTATCAGACCTATAAAGGATATGAAACTGGTCTTATTATTATCAGACCAGTTCTATATACTAAAAGTAATAGAGAAATACAAGGACAAGTAAAGAGAGCTAGGAATAGAAATGGATAATGTGGTGGGATTGAGGTCAATCTTTCCGGAGTTCTTCAGAATGAAAAATAATGTACTATCTGATGAAAATGAATATGTTATCTCATTGTATGGTTTGAATGATTTTGTCTCAGAAACTAACAGAAATATGAGAACTAAGGTTACGGAACTGCTACAAAATATGACAAAAGATACCAGCCTATCCCAAAGGATAAAAAAATAAAAATATGGTAGAATAATGGTAAAATAACAATTTGGGTGAACAACAAAAAAGATTACTTACACATTCTAGCAATGACTAAGCTTTTAGATAAGGTAGAAATGTATCTACAAGGAGAGATAAATATAATAGATAGTATATATGAGTTGCAGAAAGAAGAACACTGGCTGAATTTAATCAACATAGCAAACAGATTCCAGACACTGGACAATTTGGGAGATTGACATAAAATATTGTAAACAACAACATCAAACCATAAAGAGATTGCAAGTATGTATAATGTTATCTCATGGAATATTACAGGGATTAGGGATAAAATGGTTGACCAAACTTTTATTGGTTTT
Organism: Neoceratodus forsteri; assembly: GCA_016271365.2. NCBI lineage: Eukaryota > Metazoa > Chordata > Ceratodontiformes > Ceratodontidae > Neoceratodus > Neoceratodus forsteri. The sequence continues at coordinate 1,265,983,411 of CM028129.1, forward strand.
CTAGTGCAATACAATCTTATTTGCCTTCAAGAGACTTGGTGTAGTAGTGAATTGAAACTAAATGGTTACAAGGGCTTCCAGAAGGCAGCAATATGCACCAAAAGATATGGTAGTCCTTCAGGGGGTTTGGTAACTTGGTGTAAAATCAGTAATTCTGTAATGCATATGAAGACGCCTTTACACTCAGATCATATCCTGCCAGTTCAAATCGCTGGAAAAAGACAAAAGTTAATATTAATAAATGTTTACTTTCCCCCCCAAAAAATCCAATTATGTGAATCATGGAGATTTGGGAAAATTAAGTGAATTTGTGGAAAATTGTTTAATAGAAGATCCTAGTGTGGAATTGTCATAGTGGGTGATTTTAATGCTAGGGTGGGGCACTCACTTGAGTTACAAGAAGAACTCAAGGAGGCCTGTGTGGCTCTGAATCCTCCATCCTTGACCTTAATGAGAAAATGTAGGGATAGCAAAAATTGTAAAAGAGGGATTAAATTGGTAAAGGCCCGGTGAAAGTTAGAAATGATACTGGTCAATGGGTGTACAAAAGACGAAGCTCAAGGAGATTATATGTATATTGGAACAAAAGGAGCCTCAACTGTTGATCTAGGTTGGATCTCAATAAATTTCATTGCCAAGCTACTTGGTTTCAGAATAGGTAACAAAATGGACAGTGAACATAGACCTGTAGAAATTATACTTGATGTGTGCTCTCTGTCAAAAAAATAATAATAACAAAATAAATCAGAAAGTAGATATAGTGAGGGTAAAAAAAGGGATTAAATGGGAAATAGTGTAGAATTACAGGTCAATCCAACTGCTATATGATTATGGTTTCAGAGAAGAAATAATAAATCTTGAACAATTAGGATTGAAGGAAGACCCCATAAAAAAATTCCCTGAGATATTGGCAAATATAGCTGCCATATTAGTAAAAGTAGCAATAAGTAAAGAACAAAGAGGAAGAAAATGGTTTGACGATGAATGTAAAAGGAAGAAAAAAGAAGTTAATAGGCAGGCCAAATTAACCTATAATAAACCAACAAGAGAAAATAAAAAAAAGTTTAAACATTTTGAGAAAAAATTATAAAAAGATTCTAGAAGAAAAAGGAAAAAACTATAGAATAAAGATATGGGGACAACTTGAAAAATATTTAAATGAGAATAATGTAAAAAAAATTCTGGAAACTTGTTGTTAAAGGTTGGGACCAGGTATACGGTGACATTGAAAGTTATATAGACCCAGCAATATAGGAGAATCCTTTTAGGACATTATTATATGACCACACATTGGGATATGTAATAAATAAAATCCACTGGGTACCCCACAGAGAAGAAACTGGAGAAAAAGAAGTTATGACAGAAGTTCAACAGGTGAAAAGACATAAAGCTCCAGGCCCTGATGGGATACCGATGGATATAATTATTGATGATCCCTTATTATGGACCTGTCTTAGTCAATATATATAATATCATATTAAAAATAGGAGAAATCTCACAAACATTGAGAGAAAACATTACAGTCCCTATTTTTGAAAAAGGCTCTCGAGTGGACCCAAATAATTACTGACCTATTAGTCTACTGGACAATGTACAAAAACTTTTTTCAAAAATCCTGACCATAGATTGGCTCGGACAAAGTAAAATAATTAGCAAAGCCCAAGCAGGCTTCATGCCCAATCATTCAATGCTGGATCAATGTTTCGTTTTAACACACCTAATAAATAAATACATAGTAATCAAAAAACAAAAGCTATTCTGTGTATTTATAGATTTAAAGGCAGCGTTTGAGAGAGTAAAAAGAGATATGGTGTAGATACCAGTCTGATAAATATAATTAAAACTGTTTATGAGAATAATCTTACTTAGAGTATATAAGATATAACACGGAGGGAGATTGTTTAACTAAATTTTGAACCAGCATTGGCCTTAGACAGGGCTGTGTATTATCCCCTATTTTATTTAACCTATTTTTGAATAGGGTATTGGAGGAGATGGAGGATTCAGAGCTACATATGTCTGGGGTGGGCAAAAGGGGGTGCCCTTACCTGGCTTATGCCAACGATATTATATTGATCTCAACTAGTTACATAGGAATTAAGAGAAGTACAGACAAATTCCAAAAAGAGAGTGAAAAACTAGCATTGGAGATAAATTTCAGTAAAACTAAATATATGTTATTCAACAGGACCTTAATTAAAACTAGCAGGTTGTGCTCTTTGAAATGTAAAGATCATGAGATAGAATATGTCTCAAAATTTTGTTGTTTAAGGATAGTATTCACATACAATCTTAGATGGAAGGATCATATAGTAGAAGTACTACAGAAGATTAAAGGGGTAATTCCTGCTCTTGGCAGGTTTAATTTTAAGTATGGGGCAAATCTGTTATTGGGCCATTAAAAGTATTAAATGCAAAAATAAGTTTACAAATTTTATATGGGGCTGAAATTTGGGGGACAGGGAATAAGAAGGGATTATAAACCATTATGAATAAATTCTATAAAGGATTATTGGGCCTACCATATGGAGCTTCTAACTGTTTAACTAGATTTGAGTTGGGTCAGCTACCATTGAACTTTAATATAGAGCAACGGATGATAACATATTGGATCAAGGCATACAACATGTATGAGCACAGGGGAGTCACGTGATGCAGTGGTGCTGAACAGCAGCTTACTGTGGAGCTCCCACTCTTCTCCTCCTAAAATAGCTCTCTTTCGTTTTTTAAATCCATGCTATCTACCTTGAGGCGAGCTAAGAAGGTTTCCTACCACTGCAGGACCCCTCGAGGATCGCGACCGGCAACTCGATTGCCTTCATTTAATAAACGCAATGGCTGAGTCAGAAATGAAGGCCGCAGGAGTCAAACACACTCCCCCAACCTCGCCAGAGAAGGCCTCCAAAAAAGGCAAGGAATACAAGTGCTAGCGCCACTTCCACATCCAAGCAGCATTCCAGTGGGGCAGCGACCTCTACACAGGGTACTGTACTGACAAAAGAGTGCTTTTTAGAAGAGCTGTCTCCATTCAGAGAAACCCTCCAGGAAATCTCAAAAGAGATTAGATCGTTAAGGGTGGATTTCGCTGATCTCTCGAGGAGAGTCAGTGACTCAGAGGCCAGGCTTTCTTCAATCGAGCAGTGGGAGCACAGAATTGACCCTGAGATTGTTAAATTGAGACACCAGATCCAGAAACTCCAGGCAAAAACAGAAGACCTGGAGGGAGGAGTCGTCGGAATAATGTGCTGATTCTAGGCCTCCGGAGTCAGAGGAGGGAGGCTGACACCCATACACTTTATCCAGCAACTTTCAACAAATTCAGGGCCCTTCACCTATCCACCAAAAGTATCACATAGAGAGGGCCCACAGATCTCTCAAACCTAAGCCACCTCCGGGTGCCCCTCCCAGGCCCATAATTGTGAGACTTTTAAGCTACCTGGAGCGCCAACATATCCTTGATAAGGTTAAGCAACTGGACTCTATTCTTTGGGGTAACAGCAAACTCAGAATCACCCAGGATCTTCCCTACGAGGTCCGACAGAGAAGAGCTGCCTTTCATCAGGTCGTCAAGAAACTCATAGCAGCTGGGAGAGCCTTCAGGGTGATATATCCAGCTAAATTGCTCGTCCAAGTGGAAGGCACTTGGCGCGCTTATGAGAAGCCGGACAAGGCGCTAGCTGACCTTAAGAAACTGTTACCGGACTTATTTAAGTGACTCTCCTAGCACTCAGAGTAGCCGGGCCTTTCTCTCAGTAGGCCCTATGTTAAAATTAAGCTTTTACCTAATTTTAGCCAGCCCGTTTAGTTTTTTTCCCTTAACTGGTTCCTACTAGTGCATCTGCCTCGCATAATCTAAAACAAGTAAGGTACCTGGCTTTTTCTTTACTGTAGAGAGGTTTCAGTGGTGGAGATCCGTGTGGAATAGGCCTCGGGGTAGAGCCTTTAGGCCTGCTCATTCTGGCGCCGACCATCGGTGAGCGCCTGGTCCCTTTAGCTGTACATCGGGTACTGCTGAGCCGGGATTTGCTCGGGACGCCACGTCGACTGCTGGTCCAGCGGAGCTTCCTCCATGTTTTCTTTCCTGCATTTCCAGGTGGGCCTGAGCAGCTTCGTTGATGAGATGTGGACCCTTTCCTTGATGGGGTTTCTCCCAGGGACCTTCTTTCTTCCCTTCCATGACCGGACACATGGTTTCCAGGTACTGCAATGACTACTCTTTTTACTCACCGAAAGGGGGGGGCTCGAGCGGATTAGTTGCCTCAGAGCCCTGCCTTGCGACCTGAATGGGATTTGGTGGGTACCTGTAGGGTTTATTTAACTGGGTTTTTCCTCGCCCAGGCACGCTTGTTTCACGCTTTGGATTGGTGGTGATTTGTATCATGGCTGCTCTTGCTGTTTCTGGGGTTCTTTACGGTACCCATGGGGTGAGGGGTGGTGGATCTGTTAATTCCATGTCTTTTTGCTAGTCTGGTTTTCTGGAAATGGGTTTGTAAATAAGGGTGTCAACTTTAACTGTTGTAAGCATTTGTTGTTTTGGGGTGTTGTGGGAGGGTATTGTTATGGAGGTAGCCGCCAGTGGTTGTCTTCCTCTGTTGTTGTGGGGTTTTATACCTGCTACAATCCAGTTTATAATGAAGTGGCATTTCTCTGTTTTTCTGCGAAAGCTGTCTTTGTCTTTGTCACAGTGGCGGCTGGGTTGGGGTGGTGGGGGGAGTATGAGAGGGTGTCACCACTGATTGGCTCCAAGTTGAGATTTCTGTGCAGCTCACCTCAATTTTATTACTGTTCCTGGTGGATGGCTTTGGTTCATGTTAAATTAGCCAGTTGGAATGTAAGGGCATCAGGAGACTAAGAAAAGATTCCATACTGTTTAACTGTTCCTCGTTGGGGTTGATATTTTGCTTCTACAGGAGACACATATAACAGCGGTGGATATTAATATGTTAAAGGTTAAAGGATTCTCTCAAGTTTTTGTTGTTGGTGTGTCCTCGAAGCTAAGGGCGTAGCAATCATGATTAAGAAAAGTATACCTTTATCCCAGAGAAAATCACTGAAGATCCTGAGGGCAGATATATTTTTGCAGGGTTCCTTTATAACTCCGCTTATAACCCTTGGTTCCATTTATGGTCCGTTGGGGAGATGCTGTTTTAATGCACTTAATAGATAAATTAATGTGTATTTGCCAACACCCTTATTCTGGGAGGGACTGGAATATTGCCTCATCACAAGAACTAGATAAAACCTATAGGCCTTTGAAGCCCCATCCTCGGCCCAACTAGCGTATGAGACTTAGGTAGAATGTTAGGATTGGTGGATCCTTGAGGACTCTGCATCCTTTTAATAAGAGTTATACCTTTTTTTCTGCTTCATAACTCTTGGTCCAGGTTGGATTATTTTTAGTAAGCACCTCCCTTATGGCAAATATTAACCTGTAGGCATTGAGCCTATTGTAATTTCTGACCATGCTTTAGTTTGGCTTCGATTCAACCCCTCCTCTTTGGTACAGCGGGACACAATATGGAAGCTCAATACTCAGGTTTTAAAGGATGAGCACTCTAACGCTCAGATTAAGTCCCTAATCAAAGAATATCTGGACATTAACCAGGGATCAGTGGCCAGGTTTGACATCCTATGGTGCTCTTTAAAATGCTTCTTGAGGGGGGAGCTCATTAAAATCTCCGCTAGAAGGAAGAAACTCAGGACTCAAAAACTTCTTCTCTTAGCTGGTCAGATTAAGGCGGCAGAAGACTCCCTTGCTTCCTCTAAGTCCCTAAAGAGTTTGGAGCAGCTACATAAACTTAAAAATGAGTATGAGGGGCTGGTAGGGAAAAAACTGAATTTGCATTATTGAGATCCAACGCCAAATATTTAGATCAAGGGGAGAAACCGAGGCTTTTGGCCCTAAAACTCAAGGAAGTAGAAAATTCAAGGCTGGTCCCAGCTTTAGAGGCACAGGATGGCTCCATCAGGACAGGGCCCAGGGATATTGTTGAGGTTTTCAGACTATTTTACCAAAATCTTTACGGTGCTATTCCAGCCTCCCTCCTCGCCTGCAATTGAGACCTTTTTAAACCACTTTCCACCCTGCCTCTCCGAGGACCAAGCATCTTTCCTTTCTGCTCCTCTATCCCTGAAAGAGATTGAGGATGCCATTAAAATCTTCCGTCAGATAAAGCCCCAGGCCCAGATGGCTTACCCTCCAACTTTACAAGGCCTTTTGCAAGGAATTGGCTCGACACTTTGCAATTTTATAACTATCTTCTTTCCTCAGGCCCATTGGACCCATCTTTATTAGAAGCCATCATAATCCTGATTCCCAAAACAGAAAAACCCTCTCTGGATCCAGACCAACTACAGACCCATCTCACTGCTCAATTGTGATATCAAAATCCTGTCTAAAATTTTGGCCTCACGTATTAAGCGGGTTTGGCAATCAATTTTGAGCAGGGATCAGGTAGGCTTTGTGCAGGGTAAGTCGGCTGCGACCACATGAGAGTTCTTTCCTATGTCTTCCAAGCAGCCCAGGCCTCTCAAGTTCCCATGGCGCTGGTGGCTTTAGATGCCGAGAAGGCATTTGATCGTGTCCACTGGGATTTCTTATGGAGTGTTCTGGCTAGGTTTGGGTTCCCGGAGAAATTCATCCAGTGGATAAAGGTTCTATATAAAGATCCCTCGGCTAAAATTTACTGTAATGGAGTTTTTTCTTCCCGCATTCGGCTTTTTTCTGGCACCTGTCAGGGCTGCCCCCTCTCGCCATACCTTTTCAACCTGTACTTAGAGCCCCTCTTGCTTAGTCTTAAGGCAGCTCCAGGGGTCCAAGGATGTGCAATCTATCAACAAACTTCCACATTAGCCGTCTTTGCAGACGATATTCTATTACAGTTGACTTACCCTGGACTCTCTACGAGTAGCCCTAAATATAATAGGGCATTTAGTGCTGTATCCAATTACAAACTTAATTTGGCCAAGTCAGAAATTTTCCCCAACCTGCACACTTCTCAATCCAGTATGTCTCACTTTGGTATGAAATGGCATCATCCCATCTCAAATATCTCGGTATTTATTTGGCCCGTGATCTAAATCTGATCAGGAAATTAAACCTGGATGATCTAGTGGACAAAATTCATTCCGACTTGCAAAGATGGGACAGGCTTCCACTATCAGTAGGGGCCCGAATCAGTATAATCAAAATGAATATCCTGCCTCGGCTGTTTTACCCCTGAGTCTCTTGGACATTTGGCTACCCAAAACTTTCTTTAAGAGAGTTCATTCAATCCTGATTAGTTTTATCTGGAATCACAAATCTCCCAGACGAGCCTTTTATAAACTTTGTTTACCCAAAGATATGGGGGGCCTCCGCCTTCCTAATTTTGAATATTACTACTGGGCTAGCCACCTAGTTAAAGCCGGTAAGTGGCTGGGGGGTAGGGATGCAACATCCTCACCTTTATGGTTAAGTTTTGATTTAGACCTTATCAAGCAATCCAACATAGACCCCTCAAGCCTGTTCTATTGCCACTTTTCAACTTTGCCCCGCTGTCTTCATGACTCGGCAGTGGGCGTCTCGGTGAGGGTGCTGAACCAATTTTATACTACCGCCAAAATCCGACACATAAAGGACCCTGGGCAACCGCTACTCTCTAATCCTAATATTAAAATGGGGACTAAATTGTTATCCCCGAAGTGGCTGCCCCAAATTCAGGGACTCTCAGTGGAAGATTTATTGCAAGGGCCCTGGTTTAATAGATGACCTTCTATTAGTCTTAAGTATTCCCTCGAATGATTTTCAAGGTATACCAATTGAAACACCATGTCAATAAGGAATTTGGTAACACTGTGCCTGTGTCGGTTGTCAAGCCCCTTCTCAGGGTGATTAAAGATTATCCGGCCAAGCCTCATGGTATATCTAAATTACATCTACATCTTATGAAGGTCAACTTCCCCGACCCCTTAGCTGGTTCCAAATCTTGGACTCCACTCCCCTTAGACCCTTCTTTTACATGGAGCCATGTTTGGAGGGATTTGTACACATATAGTACTCTGGATAAGAATAGGCTTACTCAATATTTTATTGTCAATAATATGTATATTACGCCTGTTAAAAAATCGAAATTTTATAATTCCAGTTCCCCAAACTGTCTCAGATGTGGTGAAGACCTGGGTAGTACCCCTCATATATTTTGGTATTGTTCCAAGGTAGTCCCACTTTTGAGGGCTATTCGGGATAACTTAGACCCCATTCTAGGCCTGCAAGATCTATTTACATTAGAGATCTGTATTCTGGGCATCTATTCTGGTATTTTTGTTAGAGAGAGAAAATATCATATGGCTTTCATCTCAATGGCGGTTAAGAGACTAGTGCTTCGCCACTGGTCAGATAACCTAGAACTCTCATATATGGACTGGCTAGAAGAAATGTCTTTGTGTTTTAAAGTTGAGAAGCTGATTGCCAGCTCCAGACTTTCTCCTCAGCCTTCCAGAAAAGTGGGGTAAGCTTTATGCCCTATATTTACACTGATTGATAGTGTCATCCTTTCTTTGAGTTATTTGATCCCTGATGGCTCTCTCCTTTATGATCCCCTGATGCACCTTTATCTACTCATGAACCAATCGTAAATGGTGCTGCTTTTATCTGGGTTTAAAGGTCAGACTGTTACCTAATTTTTCTTCCCATACTCGAGTATCTCCTTCCTCACCTTACATCTTCTGGTCTCCCTTGTCCTTCTCAGTGGTGACACCTTCTTGGGGGGGGGGAGGAGGGGAGGAGGGGGGTTTAGTTTATCCCATGTTTATCATGTCATGTTATGTTCCTGGAGACTGTTCCAAGTTTGTATCATACCCGTATCTGCTAGTCTGATGTTATTGTTATTGTTTTTTGAAATTAAATAAAAAGAGAATTTCAAAAAGAAAAAAAATGTATGAGCACAGGCTCCGAAGAATGTGCATTGATGAAATGCTGATCCAAAGTGGGGAAGACTTCACATACCCAAGTACACATATTTTGGAAAAGATAATGCTACCTTATGGATTACTCAAATTATTACCAGAAAGTCTAAAAACACCATTTGAAGTAATTAAGGAGACTGCTAAATCAAGGATAAGGGATATCCACATCCAAAAGGATATAGAATTAGCCAAACAATGTAAAATAAGTTCATGGTTGGCATTAAATACTGGAAGAACATTTGGTTTACATCAGTATTTAATGGAAATAAGCAACCCAAGTAACAGAAAAGCTTATACCAAATTTAGATTTGGATATATAGAAAGTAATAGCTTAAAACAGAAAATGGGATTGGTATCCAATAAAATGTGTGCTTGTAGTCTAGATGAGGACATACCCAAACATGTATTAATATTATATCCCTTGTATAAAGTACAAATAAATAATTTATTAGGGCACTTGCTAGTGAACCTGGATATGGAACCAGATTATCAATATAATTATTTGCTTAAGACAAATAACACTGTTAACATGAACAAGGCTGCAAGATTCTGCAGGATCATTGAGAAATGTAGATTACATCTGAAAAATACTTGACACTGAAGAGAATTTATTTATTTATTTTGTATAAAGTAATAATGTATAAAGATGCAAAACAGATCTTATAGATGATGTTTATGCACAGTTTTTAAAACGTATTAGTATATAATGATGGCTGGATTTTTTTTTATCTTGTATTTGTAACGACAAAAATGTTTTGTCAATCAATAAAATTTACTTACTTACTTAAACAAAACAGGACACAGAAAGTAATTGTAAATGGAGTCCAGTCTGAAGAAAGAGGGGTTATTAGGGGGGTACCGCTGGGTTTAGTGCTGGGTCCAGTCCTTTTTAATGTCTTTGTAAGTGACATTGCAGAGGGACTGGAAGGAAAAGTATACCACTTTGCAGATGGCACAAAGATCTGCAACAGGCTTGATACACAAGGAGGCATGGAAAGGATGAGAAGGGACTTGGCAAGTTTGTAGGAATGGTCAGAAGTATGGCAGCTTGTATTCCATGCAATGAAGTGCAAAATGATGCACCTGGAAAACAAAAACCTAGGGGAAGATTACACAATGTGGGGGGAGGTGGTAACAACAACAAAAATGGAAAGGGACCTAGAGGTAATCATATCGGATGACCTTAAGGTTAGCAAGCAATGTGAGAAGGTAGTAGGGAGGGCTGGGAGGATACTAGGATGTATAGGAAGAGGCATCACCAGCAGAAAACAGGTAGTTCTTATCCCTCTGTACAGACAGTTGGTGAGACCCCATCTGGAGTACTGTGTCCAGTTCTGGAGACCCCTTCTCCACAAGGACATAGACAGGAAGGAGGCATCCAGAGGAGGGCAACTAAAATGGTGCAATGTCTGCAAGAGAAGCCATATGAGAAGAGACTAAAGGAGCTTAATATGTATACCCATGATGAAGGGGGGGTGGCATGATAGAAACTTTTAAGTACCTAAGTGGAATCAACAAAGTCCAAGATGGTAGCATCTTTCAGAAAAAGAGATGTGCAAGAACAAGCAGACACAATTTGAAGATAGAGGGGAGGATGGCTCAGGGGCAATGTGAGGAAGTATTTTTTCACAAAGAGGGTGGTGGACACATGGAACAGCCTTCCTGTGGAGGTTATGGGGTCTAAAATTGTGGGAGAATTCAAGAATGCATGGGACAGACATAAGGCAATTTTTGTGGGTGGTAGGAAGAAATAAGCTGTTGGTTAAATAAGATCTGCAGCTTATCCTGAAGGTAGGGAAATGGGCAGACTAGGTGGGCCAAGCGTTCCTTATCTGCCATCAAATTCTATGTTTCTATTTAAAAGTAGGGCACTAAGTTTAAAGAGTGCTGTCAATAACTGTGCCATCCACAGCAGTGCTATATTGACAGCGTTCACCATTACAGTGGCAGGAAAGAATGCTGCCACCAACAGCATCAACAGTAGCGGTCAGACACCGCAGAGATGACCGCTACCATTGTAAAAATATATTTTTATGTGGGGGACTCTGCTCCCCACACCCCATACCCACCATAACTAAAATAATCAACTCCAAACTGGAGTTGGATTGGGGGGGGGGGAGAAAACTTTTGGATACCAGGATTAGAACTCTGGTCTCCCAATCTGTGCTAGCTGAGCAGCTGCCTTAACCTGCTCCACCATGGGAGTGGCTTAGCCAACAACCCAACTTTTCTCCTTCTTCCTTAGCATGCAAATAGGATGAAAAGCAACAATGGTAGCGATAGTTGCTGGTTGCTATTCTACACCTATCGCTATTCCTGCTCACACTATCCTGACCACATGGTTTATACTGCGCAGTTCGGAAAGTGCTATTCTAACTGGATACACTATAGTAGGCCCCTGTGAGAGAACAGGATGCTGAGGTACATTAAAACCTTTTATTTCATACCCCCTTATTCAAATATTAGACACATCCCCATGTTCTGTATTTTTTTTTCTCTAACAGTTCCAACATCGCATCCCCTAGTTCTGCATTTTTTCTTTTCAAACAGTTCCACCATCACACAGGTATATGCCACCACAGGAAGGATCCTCTACAAGCAATCTCACAATAAATACTTAAAAAATGCTTTGTCAGATTATTCCAAGCCCTGATGTTCCATTACAGCCACTAGTTAACCCAGGCAATGATCATATTTTTACACATGGGATTTTTTTTTCTCCAGAGTTGTACTGTACGATGCTGTGATCATCCATTTTGAGGTAGACTCCTGTGAGACAACAGGATGCTAAGGTACAGTAAACCTTTCTAATTCCTACCACTAATCAAATATTACACACATCACCAGGCGCTGTATTTTTTTACAAACAGTTCCAGCATCACACAGGTATATGTCAATAGATGAATGATCCTAAGAAGTCTAACATTAAATACAGCCAGCAGTGCATTACCAGATTATTCCAACTTTTTAATTCCTATGTTCTTATTCAAATATTAAACACATCCCCAGGTGCTGTATATTTTTTTATCTCAAACTGTGCCAGCAACACATCCCCAGGTGCTGTATTTTTTCTTTTTAAACAGTTCAAGCATCACAAACGGTATGCACCCCAGGAAGGATCCTTTAAAAGCAGTTGCACAATAAATTAAACAAAAAAATGCATGTCAGATTATTCCAACTCCCTGATATTCCATTACAGCCACTAGTTAACCCAGCAAATGATCATATTTCTACACTCAGGCCTGGATTTTCAGAAATGCACCAAAGGCCGGTGCAAGTCCAGTGCAGCACAAATCTGATGCACCATGGTGCAACTGAAGCCATATTCAGAGGCTGCACAGGCTGAACTGCACCAGCACAATGCAGCTGAATACTGCAGAGCTGCGCCATGGTGCAAGCAGAGTTGTGCCATGGTGCAAGCAGAGATGCTGCAGTGCAACCCTGGAGCAGAGCAGCACAGCAACATAGGGGGGCAGGGCACAGAGAACAGACCCGGGGACACAGCCTTGGAAGCACAGTGACATGCCACAGAAGGCCGCCATCGGCTGGGCACAGCAAGGCACACACAGGCACCCAGATGTGATCCCTGAACACAACAGTGGCACAGATCGCAGGTGACAGGAGGTGCCAAGGGTCAATGGAGGCCACCATGGGAGGCCCCCTGCAGCAGGCCAGTGGCCATGTCCCCTCCCAGACAATGGCAGACCACACCCAGGACCAAGCAGCCAAGCACACGCACACCACACAGGCACACAGGAAGCCCACACAGTAGGCACTGAATGTGCCAGGTTGCAGGCAGCATGGCAGACAACATAGGACAGGCTGCACAACACCAAGCAGAGGACCCCAACACAGTGTGTGGACAGTACCCGACCAATGACCATGGCTGTGTGCCACCAGCATGCACAAACCCAACACACACCCCTGACAGCCACCCCATGGACACCCATAGGCACAGCCACCATGCTGGGAATGGATACCACCACAGTGGGACATACCACAGCATACAGCAGCAAACCACAAAAGCACAACATGCGTCCCTGCTCATGCACACCACACGGATAGACACTGGGCCACTGCAGCATGGCTCCTCATGCCACCTGCAAAGCAGACACAGACACAATCAGGTATTTCAGAAAAATATATATTTAAGTACAAACTATTTACAGAGAAACAGGGTATGGGAAAGGATAGGTACAGCGAGGGAAGGGGACAGGGAACAGGGACTGTACAATGGGAGGGGGGACTGTAGGGGAAGGTTAAACAGGGGAGACAGGGGAAAACTGGGGAATCCTCAATGTCAGCCCCATCTGGCCACCCTGGCATTATGCTGCTCCCACCTTTCCACTGCCATCATGCGCCTCATCGCCACCACTACCTTCAGGATTGAGGACACCACTAGGAGCATCTCCTTCATTAGGCAGCTGAGCATTGCCCTCTGTGGTCTGTGCCACTGGATACCTATAACAAGGGACAAGACAGGTGATCATTGCAATGGCCCAAGGAACCATGCCCACCCACAGTGCACAATGGGCAGCAGGAACATACAGCCCTGGAGGGTCCGTACCAGCCACATGCAGGGGGGTGGGCCAATGCCAGCCAGCAACTCAACACACCACGACATTGCACAGAGGTGGTCCCTGCTGCACAATGGCCACATGACTGTACAAAGACAGTTACATGGCACAGTGCACCAGCAGCACCACAGCAACAACAATGGCAGCCGGGCGCATGCCCATCCTACCAACAGCCAGCACATGTGTGCAATGGATGTGCCACAGTGGCATGCACCACACACAGTGTGACACACACAGCTGCCACAGCACATGGCACAGGTGCCCATGCCCACACACACTCTCTCCACCAACCTCCATGTACAGCACGAAGGACCATGACAGTGCTTACCTGCCCCCTGTGGCCCTGCTGGTGCCAGTCCAGTGCCATCACGGTGCACTGCTCCCTGCTGTGCTGCTGAAGCCCTGGCCCACTGGTGGTCCTCCAGCCCTAGGAATTGAAAGAAGACAGGTGCACATCAGTAACCAAACACAGCACCTGCCCCCCTGACCCCTGTGCACAGGATGTGCCCCTGCCCAACACGTCCTGCATGGCTGCATTGCAATGCAAGAGGAAGCTGGCAATGCCACTCCATGATGCACATGATGACAGTGTACCCCTCTGCAGGGCATGCCAGGCAGCCAAGCCTACACCACAGTACAGCACCAGGGCAGACATGCAACATGGGATGACTTATCTGGCTGTGGCACAGCACCATGCCTGTTGCATACCTGAAGCCTCCTCATCCTTTCTGGGTCCCACCTCATGAGGTCACCCTAGTGGTGCCTGCATTTCTCCCCAGTCCTGGGCACCCCAGTCCTTTGCTCCAGGCTTGCAGCAGTCCTCTGCGACACAGTGCCTGTGGCCACTGCAGGGGCACCAGTCCAAAGATCTGGGGTGGTGGGGCTCCACACAGGCCACAAAGTTGGCCAGTTACACCTGTGACTAGTTAGGGGCATGTCTGCCTCTTCCCTGCACCATGTTCAAGGTAGCCAGTTCAGTGGTGAAAATGGCAGGAGGAGGCACACGTGTCCGCAACATGCACCTGATGCACGATGTGTGGGAGAATGCACAGTTCCTGCCCATTGCACAGTGCTAGAGATGCATGGAGTGGGCATGGCTAAGCAGGATCAGGGATCAAAGCTCTGACCCAGGGGTCAGAGGTCACCCACCATTGCAAAGTGCACACTTGCAGGATAGGGCAAGGTACCCCATGCATGACCATGTGCGTAGCTTGCCATGTACATCATGTGCAATGCCACTGCATTGCACTATCCATGCATGGTGTACAATTGACACCATGATAGCGTGACACACATGTGCAATGCAGGCCTGCACACCGCGCATGCGTGCGCATTACGCCATTACTTGCTCTGACACAATCCCACTGTGCACGGCACAATACCTCGATATTCAGATCCCACATGCAAATGAGCTCATCAGCCAATGTGTGGTGCAGTGGGGTGAATTAGCATGTCATTACTGTTGCGCTTGACCTCATTTCATGTATTGCACTAAATAAGCACTACGGAACAGCACAAGCCATGGACTGGTATTGCAACCTTGATAGGTAAGTGGTGGATGCCGCTGCAGCACACTGGGAGCAGACAGCACTGCAGGGTGGGATGGACCAGGGAGATGCTGCCACTGACACACTGTGCTGTCCATCTCCACAGGAAGCAACATGTCAGCACATGAGGAGGGAAAGGAGTGGGGGCCTGCTCAGAAGCGCTGGCCCAACTTCATGAAGGCTGAGACTGATGTCCTGTTTGAGTCCTACCTGGACAGGAAGGCCCTGTTAAGCGGTGCCATGGGCACACCGCTGGCCAGGGCTGGTGCATGGAAGGAGGTGGTGATGTATGTAAACCAGCACAGCAGCCGCCAGGAGGAGTTGGTGGCAGCCACCATGCACTGCATCATGGTGGAGGGTGTGCTTGAGTAGGCTTCCAGATGGGTGGCAGCCCATCACTGCATGGTATGTATGTCAGACACACACAGCTGGTGGCACAGAGGGTGCATACCCAGGCATGCTGGCGTGCATGCAGCTATCATGCATGTCATGTGCATGTATGCACACCCACATGCATGCCAGGCTGTAGGACACATGCTGCGGCAGTGTGTGGAGGGCACATGTGGACACTGCATCACTGGCACACCATTTTTCTCTTACAGCACCAGCAGGCCCCCATGCAGAGGATGGGGTGCTGGAAGCAGCAGCACTCATGGATGCCAGTACAGCCCTGGAGGACTCCCCCTTCAACATCCATGAGCATCCAGGGGCCTGACAGGCTGCAGCTTAGCACCACGGTGCAAGTGGCTGTCCTGGACCTAGGGCCAGTTGAGGCCCTGGATGTGATCCTGCAGGATGCCAGCCTTGGTGTCCTGGGTACAGAGACACAGATCGGGGCAGGGTCCAACTCCAATGAGGTCTATGCACAGCTCCTGGACAGCATGGGTGACATTGTGAATGTGTCACCCCTGCTGGCTTCAGACACAGGCACTGTGTCCAGCTCTCTGTCAGTGGTGGAACAGCTGCTTGCCACCACTGCAGGTGTAGCAGTGTGCATTGCCATGGCTGTGTCCTGCGGTGGTGGTGGTGGTAGTGGTGCAGCCGTGCAGGCACAGGGCAGTGTACAGCATCTGGACAGGTGATGGCAACAGGCTGCAGGTGCTTCCAGGCAGCCAGCTACAGGATCCACTGTCAGTGCACCTACTGTGCCCATTCCCCCTACAGACCCCATTGTGCAGCATCCACTGGAGAGGGGGGCTGTGGAGCATGGCCGGTCACCACAAGAGGAATGGCATCCCACCCCAGGAGCCCCAGGATGCCGATTGTCTGGCTGAGTATACCTGGCTGCTGTGGGTGTCCATTCAGCAACAGCTGCTGCTTGCCACTGGGGTGCATGCACTGTGTGCAGAGGTGCACCAGTTAGCTGAGTAGCAGGAAAGGGGCACTGCACAGATCCTGGTGGGGATGCAATGCTTGCAGGAGACCATGACTGCATCCTTGGATCACATTGCCAGTGCGCTCATGGATGGCTTTGTGTTGCTGGCTGCCACAGGGTGTGGCCATGCACAGGTGACCCTCTGCAGTGCACTATCCACCCCATGGACCTGGTGTTGGGTGACCCCAACACAGTCGAAGCCAGGCTCTGATGTAGGCATCCAAGGCACGCCTGGGGCTGGCCTGTTTGGTTGCCTACACACCCCCACAAGGACACAGTTGTGGTCCCATGCTGCCAGCCCTGAGGGGCTGTTGCACACCCCCCCAGCTGGTGCACAGCCTGTGGCTGCTGATCAGCCCTGGTGTGGCCATCCCCATGGCCTTGGTGGCCATGGTACTGTGCAGCAGCCCTGAACTGTGGGCTGCCCTGACCGCAGTCTGTAGCTGCTGCCCAGTGCACACATGGGTGGTGTGTGTGTGCCATACCACCGGTGGTGAGCCTGTGAGCTGTGCCACACACTGCCTGTGTGTGTGCTTGCCTGGCCAATTGACCATGTGGTGTGGGCATGATGAGGGTAATCTAGCACCGGTTATGCCTGTGCACTGGTGCACTGTGTCTGATCCATGCCACATGGGTGGATGGATGCATGTGTGGATGTGTGCCACAGGCTCCCCTACCCCTGCCTCATGCCTCTTTGTGTGCATGCCCTTTGCCATACACATCCCTGCATGTGTGGTGTACCCCTTTGTGTGGCCCATGCATGTGTACCGCACCACCTACCTGTGTTCACCAAAGTGCTCCTGTGAAATGGTGTCACAATGGCATTGTGCCTGCTGCAGCAGACAGGGGTCCCTCCACCCAGGAAGTGGCTGTCCACCACCCTCTGGCCCACTGCATTCATCATCCCCACTACTGTTTCCCTCATCAGCCTTGACAGCTATCCCACTGTCAACGGCCATGTTGTGCAGTATGCAGCAGACCAGGAATAGGCCACAGGCTTTTGAGGGGCTGTACTGTAGGGCACTGCCTGATCTGTCTAGGCAACAGAACTGTGCCTTCAGCATGCCAAATACATGCTTGATTATGTTGCATGTGCTGATGTGTGACTAGTACCGTTCCTCTTCTGGGAACGACGGGCACTGGTAGGGGGTGAGCAGCCAGGGCCTCAGCAGGTATGCACTGTTACCTGTGTGGAGAATGACATGATTAGCCCTCTACTATTCTGTGCTGCACCCCTTGCCTGTCCCTGGTGCCCATGCCACCATGCACACAATGCCCACCCCATCCCCAGGTCTGCTCTGCCCATCGCTCCTTGCCCATGCCATACTCACCCACTAGATGGCCTGTGGGGATGTCCCAACATTCAGACCAGTGGCACAGTGCAGAGCTCTGCCAGATAAACACATCATGTGCACTCCCAGGGTGTGTGGCACAGACATTGGTGATGCACCCCTTAGCATAGCAGTTGACACTCGGGCTCACCTTTATGTTTATACTGTATATGCCACACCCTCAGGGCCAGGTGGCATGCAGATGTCCATGTGGGTGCAGTCAATGGCCCCAATCATGCCAGGCATGCGTGCCACCCTGTGGAAGTCCTGCATGGTTGCTGTATGCTCCATCTGTGTGCTGGGGAAATGGAAAAAATTCCAGAGCACGTAGCAGCAGACCATTGAGGAACTGTGTGAAGAGGCAGGACGTGGCTGACGGGGTGATGCCTGTGGTGTCACCTGTTGGTCTTTGGAAGGAGCCCATGGTCAGCAAGCACATGACGGCAGTCACCTTCATTTCCTTGGACATGGCGTGGCTCTGTCTGGTAGGTGCCTGCATCTCCTCACTGCACAACCCACAGAGCTGCCTCAGAATGTCCCTGTTCAGGCAGTACTGGCTCAAGATATCAATGTCACTGTAGTTCTCAAAGGTGATGCGGGCACGGTACCACCTGTTTCGGGCATACCACTGCAAGGCCCTTCCTATGCCACATCACTGTTCCTTCTGCCCCCTCACACCCCTCATTACTGCCTCCATCAAGAAGAGCACACTATCCATGGCCCTTGCTGTCCACTGTCCCCCTGAGTGGCTGGCTGCTGGCTGTGTGCCACCCTGGTGCTTAGGTTGTGTGTGTGTGTGTGTCTCTCTCTCTCTTTCTCTGCCCCTCTTTCCCTCTTCCAGGCCACCTCTCTGTCCCTGTCCCTCTGTGTGTGGTCTTTTATCTGTCTGTCTGTCTCTCTGTCTGTCTCTCTCTCTATCTCTCCCTCTCATTCTCACTCCTGGTGCAACTGCTGTCTGTGTGTTTGCGCCCTGTATTTATAGGAACAAGTCTGCTCAGAGCAACTTCAGTTTGCTCCATACTTGTGCCATGATTTCACGGTTGAATATGCTACTGCACTGGATATTTATGGGAACGCCCTCTGCACTTGCGCCATCATACATTATAGTTGCACATTGGTGCAATGGATTTTGCACTGTGCAACACTCCTGCTGAACATGGCTCCTTGGCACAATTCCACACTTGCGCTGGTGCAACTCAGTTGCACCATACACAACTGCTTAGAATATCTGGGCCTTATTTTTTTTCACTTCAGAAATGTGTTGTACAATCCAGTGATCATCCATTTTGAAGTAGGCCCCCTTTGATACAACAGGATGATGACCTTCAAACTTTATAATCTCTACCCACAGCACACAAAAGTGTGGTTGCAGCACATTAGTTCAATATTTTCAGATTCATTTGTTTGAATTCAACTCACTGCTGCTGTTTAACAGTGTTCTGGATCATGTTCTGTTGCGAACAGTCAGACACCCAGTGTCCTAACTCCCATGCAGCACACTAGCTAAGAAATGGATGATGTTCCCTTCTGCTCTTTGTTCTCCAGTGTGAAAGGAAGAAGGCATGGGAAAAGAGCAGATTTACAGTGGATTTGAGACACCTAACCAAACGTAGGCGGTCACTTCTGGGTCGCAGCTTTGTGGACCGATACCAGCATCACACCCCATATGAGTAACAGCCAGACACCGCACAGGCAGCAACAGTCTTTGCTTTTGTGTCTCCTGATAGGCATCATGGAACACCCACTGCAGATTGGCAACTTGTCTGGGGAAGTTAACAAAACCAATGTAAATGGGCAAATAAAAAAAGGAACAGCACAAGCACAACATCAATCAGGAAAACCATGCTATTAAATAAGACACAACATGTAATGCATGAACATAACAAATTACATGTTCTGTCAAGTGACTAGTACTAAATATGTAATAAATCACTATCCACAGGGGAATAGTTGGTCTTCCAGTGTCTCAATAACTTACAATACTTTTAGGCTTGTGCTTGAATTTAAGCATAATTAATGATCACTTAGATGTATAACACATCCATGTCACAGAATTGATGCTTTTTTAATGGGTATTTACATGGTTAAAAGGGTGTCATCATAAAATAAAAAGACATAAACAGTTTTTTATACGCAATATCTCTTTGCAATGTCCACAACAAAACAGTGCACAAATTCAGTATTTGTATTAATTTCTGAGTAAATTACAGACAAGAATGTAATTGTAGGTAAAAGTCTCTCAAATACTCTCCACACAACAAAATCGCACATACCCCCATGATGAAAAACGTCATGGGATATGCAAACCACAATGAAACATTTGTCTGGTTCTGCTTTAAGCAGAATGCATGGTGACAAAGGGCCTTTCACACAATATGAAAAGGGTGAGAACACAGGCACCTGTTTTCTCCTACACAAGACTCATCAGTGTGCCTCATCTGTACCTCACTTCAGGGGAAAATGAACCAGCCCTAATGTGGTCTTACTGATTTGGGTCATGTTGGACCAAAATATGAAAGCAAGATAAAAAGGCAAAAAAAACTCTGCTCAAAAGCAGTGAAGCAAACAAGAGATATACACAAACCTATGTTAATGCATGCATTTGGGCAGAAGTAAAGTTGAAAAAGTAGGGAAATGAAAAATTAGGGTAAAAGTCCCAAAAACCTTAATAAATCAGTAGAGTGGTGCTCCCTGAAGTTTGTATGATCATACAGCACACTGTTGGTATAACCCTAATTTCGACACTCTCTGTGCAAGCATGGCTGTGCCAGTACTTCACTTTTTCTTACCAGACAGTGCCAAAATTAGGGTTACATCAACAGTGCATTGCATCAGAAACCAAAGAACAGAACACAGATTCCTTTAGGTTCAAGTGATATTTTACCCTATTTATTCATCCCCCCACTTTTATGTTTACCTCAATGCCAGTGCATGCATTGATGTACGGTTTTCTTTTTGTAATTCATTTCCTTACTCTTTAAACAAGATATATAACACCTGATACATTTAGTTTACTTTGTCCAGACCTTGCTGGCACAGTATGAAATAGCAGAGCAATCAGTTGCTGCACTGGCACCTAATGGCTCTGCTTGCTTGCTTTATGCAGAGCCCTGTGGGCCCAATGCAAAGCAGCAGAGTCACGTGGAATGGTACTGGATTTGTAGTTTGCTTCACCCGGGGTTTCTGAGGGCTCCGAGTGAAGCAGTTCATCACTTTGTCAGAGCTATGGATCTGTATCTTGCTTTACACAGGGTTCACAGAGTCCTATGCAAAGCAACAAACTAATTAGGCATGAAGCCAGGCCTGCAGCTTGTGTCATACAGGGCCCTGTGGGACTTATGTGAAGCAGCCAAACTATGCTCAATGTACTGTACCTGTGACCTGCTTTGTGCAGGTCCTATGGGCCCTATAAGAAATAGCAGACACAAATGGAATGGCCCAAGAACAATAGTATGCTTCATGCAGGGCTGCAGAGCAAAAGACCCATCATACATGTCTGAATGTTTCTGCTTGGGTGGTTGTGGGAGTTGGTAAGTAGCCTATCCCAACATTTGGGATTTCAATTATACAAAATATTACAATTATGGGTGAAAAAAAAGTATAACAAACGAAGTCCCATTGCATACAGAGTTTGCATTTTTTTTTGGGGGGGTCAATCACTATAACTTTTTTTTATTTTACTATTTCTTTTTCAGACTTGCTGGTCAGAGGGCTAACGATCACACCCCATCTCAAAACCATGTAATGTTAGGGTGTACATTTGGCTACAAAATATGTTTTCAGGGGCACCAAAGTCAACCTTGTTTACACACATAAATAAATAAATAAAGTCACTGAGTATTTGTAGTAGTTTTTTTTTAACCATTTTTTGCCATTTCATTCAACGTTAGTAATTGACAATGGCAGACCAAAGGAGAAGATTGTGACCAGCTGAGAAGGATGGCTACCAGCCATGGGACCTTCATATGAATATGTGCCAAGGTGGTCTTTAGTGTGAGGGAGACTGGCAGGAGAGCCAGATGTGTGTGACAGTAGGGGGTTCCTTTTTCATGAGTGGGCTGAATGGTTGAAAGAGTGTGGAGAATGTTTTCCATAATGGGTTGGGGAAAGAATGGGAGGGGGAAAGACTTTACTTGGTGGGAGAGGATGGTGGTATATGTGGCAGAGGGTGGGTTAGGGTGCTAGGTTTAGTTTAAAATGTGGAATGACAGTGTCAGTGAGCCACCCATTAATAAAAAAAAACCTAATACTGAAGTTGGGCACCTGCTAACTGGAAAGGGGTGGGAGGTAATCCGACACTGTGATTTTTTTATTTTACAATTTTTGGCCAGGAATGACAAATTAAGCCAGGTTGTGTTTTCAGGTGTGTCCTGGGAGCACAGGGAAGTTAAATGACTTGCTCATGGCCATACAGTATGCAAGTGGCTGTTGTGGGATTCAAACCCAATTCTTCAGGTGTGCAGCACGGTGCTCTTAGCCTGTGCATTATACTGCCTCGTGTGGATTAAACACCCAGTGTTAGAAATTTAAAGGGAGAATGGCCTGTTGGCTCCCTGAAACAGATGCTTCTTTGTTTTAGTTCGTGACAGACATCATGTTTAGTCATTGAGGAATGAACAAAATGGCCCATGTTTATTTCATATATTTTTTCTGGCTCTTTGTTGTTTGGATATGTGTTCATTCTGGCAGTTTTAAAACACATAACTTTTGAATCTGGCCTTTTTTTCATTGTGAAACACGCAAAAGCTTAAATTCCAGGCCTGCATCTAATGAACCTGAAAGTTTCATGTTTTAAATCAGTGTATTTTTTTCATTATCCATGGCAAAAAATCATCTAAATTTATGGGCATTTTACGTAATTTCATTACTTCTCCACACTTAAACTACTAAATTGATCATTTTGAAAATTGGTCTATACTTAACCTCCAGGATTGAGAGGGTGCATGCCAGTTTTTAAAACCCTAGGCCTTGAGATTGTTGGCTTCTACGCTGCAAAAATATGGGGTTTGACACAAACATTAACTCAGCCCTAATATACTGGCACTAGCAATCAATCTAGCTATCTATCTATCTATCTATAGACAGACAGTCAGACAGACAGAAGATAGATAGATAGATAGATAGATAGATAGATAGATAGATAGATAGATAGATAGATGTAGATTTGTATACTTGATGCTCTTGTTCCTAAAGTAAAAACAAAGAGTTTACACTGAAGTCACGGTTCAACAAACTTTTTAACTGTGACATGTTAATAAGCATTGTAGTGAAACACATTCTAATATCAATGGGCCCCAGTCTAATAGATTGTTTCTCTTCATGTTGCCTTGAATTAGTGTCCTGTTCTGCTCTTCATCCCTAGACTTAATCTCTGCAGTGGTAGGGACTTCAGATACAGACAGTCAGTTCAGCAGTTATTTGGGGTGTTACTTGGTAATCTGCATGAGCTGCAATGTCACTCTAAGACTTTTGCTAGCCCTCCTAAGAAAGAGGCTTGTACACGTTTGTGGATCAGGCCCAAAAGTCCCTGCAAAATTGCAAGGTATTGACATACTGGATATCAGGGTTCAAAATAACAGCCTTTAAAACTTCTTAATATTTATTCAATTTGTGTCTGACATCATTCTTTTTTATATCTGTCTGACGCTATCTTCTTTGCCCTGTTGAGTACCAGAAATATGATAAACTGTATTTGCTCTCTAACTGTGGTCTTACACCTCATTATTTGTATCATAGTCAAGCATTTCTTGTCCAAGACCCTACATGCAGTAACAAGACTGTTCTGATTCTGCAGTGTGATGTCAACATCAGCTGTCCAGGCTACAGAGAATTTTCCACTTCACTAGCCAGTAACCAGGCTTCAGGGTTTTTAAGTACAATAGGGTCTTGTATATTTATATGAGTGTGCTTGATGAATGCTGATGATGTGCAGCAAGTTTGTTTTTGTAATAGATATGATTAATGGAATTGGAATCCTGACAATTTAAATTTCATAAACTAGTAAGTGAGGTTGCTGGTGCTGTACGAAACTTCAGAATACATTTTGTGAAAACAGTATTAATGTGAAAATGTTAAACCTATTAGTTTCAAAAGGCATCATGTTGATCCACTATTAAGTACTGTTTTACAAAGAGGCAAGACAGAAATGGTACAAAGGCTATAAAAAATAAATATATTCACCGGTCTAATAGAGGACTTATACAGAAATGCTTAGTCACGTAAGACATTAATTATTAGGCCTGGTTGATGGTACATACTTAGGTAAGTTAGAATGACAGGTACTGAGCACACTGAATAGTGTAATACTGGGATGAATATTTGTACAAGATAGATTATAGATTTTGCTTGTTCTCTCCTCTGTCATTTCTACACGGACCATCACTCTTCTGATGTCCATCAAGACACAGGAGAGCTCTTATGCAGGGTTCCACCCCTAGATATGCTGCATGATTAAGCTCACTGTAGACAAAATGTACATCAGGAAAGAAGGCCATCAATTCCAGAAGGCAAGAGAGAGATGACACTGAAAGGGAGGAGGATGGTGGAGCAACAAAAAACAAGCATCCAAAGGATGCTTGGACCCATGCATGGTTGAAATGCCGCTTGGAGGGGGGCATGGTGAAGAACCACTTTCTGTCTCACTGAAACTTGGGTAAAAGTCCTTAGTTCACTGGCCCATTGGTTGACTCATATAGGAATGATTAGGCACATGTGGGAATTATTTTTAAGTCTTAGGTGATGTTAGGAATGGTAGTTGCAGAGGTATGTTATGGTGGGCAGGTAATGACTATGTTGCAAAGGAGAAGAAAGGGGATAATAACAGTTGCAGTTTAGTATATTTGAATGCTTGCACAACATCTATTTTAGATTTGGCTAACACTCTCTCTGTCTCTTCTGCCAGGAGTACCAACCATTTGAGGTCTCATGAAGAGACAGGAACCTTCTTAAGAAGGGTTGTACTCAAGGAGGTGCTGCAGTGATGAAGTTGCTTTAGACCGCAGCCAGAATAATAGAAGAAGAGAGGTGCCACTGCAGAAGAAGGGGAAGATGGTGGAGCAACACAGAATAAGCATCCCCAGGATGTCTGGGACATGTGTGGCTTAAGTAACACTCAGAGGGGTCATGGTGAAGGGTTGCTTGCTGCCTCACAGAACCATGGATCAATGCCCTCTTCATCACTGGCCCAGTGAGTGATTTATATAGAAATGCTTAGGCACATGAAGGAATGATAGTTAGGCCTTGGTTAATGGTAGAAATGGTAGGCAGTGAGGTAGTGTAGGATGGAAGGTACAGACTACATTGTACAGGAGTTGTGAAGGAATGAGAACAGTTGCTGTAGGTTAGTAAGTTTACTATAAATGCTTATGCTTACACTCTGTATGTACCTGTTACAGAGACTACTACCACACTGAGGTGCTGTGTAGGCATAATACACCTTTTGAGAAGTGGCCCACCTCTATGTATGACACAGGGGATGATGACCCCTTAGATTAAAGGTACCAGTGGGGAGAAGGCCAAAAGAACAAAAGAACTGAATGAAGGCAAATACTTCCTGTAAGTAGAGAAGAGGTGCAGCCTTGGGGAAGAAATATATAGACCTATTCATTCATCCTTTAAGAAACACCCATATCAAAGAATGTAGGACCAGTTTTCAACTCCAAATATCAGCACAATAAATAATTAAAATATAACATAATTATTATTAACTTTGGCATGGAGAAGAGGAAAAAAAAACTGTGGAGAAATCCTCTGGGGAACCAAGGATCGGGCACACTATCCATCCAGACTAATGATTACTTATTACAGTATTTCTGTAAAAGGACTTCAGGCATGCTACTTCAGTTAATGGGATTATAGCTGCCTTATTCTGTCTTAAAGACATCCATCCTCCTCAAGATGTTGCAGGTAGTGTTGTGGGGAGTGCTCAGTCAATCAATGAATCAATCAATAAATCCATCAATCTATATGGTGAGCAAATAGAGATAACATCTCTTATTTACAGTTGTAACCATGTGATACATAAAATATAAAAGTGCGTACATATGTAAAACACTTTCAACAAACTAGCATGGGCAACAAGGATGTGGTGCTTCTATGCTAAAAATCAATACATAGTAGCAAAAAACAAGCAGAGCACTCACACCACAAATATGACAGAGGACCCCAGATTTCTGATAGAAAATATTATATTTTATTACATAGGCAAATAAAAGAGCAACCTGATGCATTTCAGATGACTACTCATCATATATAAAGGATAAGTAGTCATCCGAAACGCATCTGTCATATTTGAGGTGTGAGTGCTCTGCTTGTTTTTTGCTGATACGTAAAACGTTATAGACCATAACATCTACTGAAAACAACACTATTTGGATAAAGTGTGTGCAATAAATACATTCAGGTTCCAACAGAATGGAATTCCACAGAACCTCAGAAAATTCCACAAATTCCATCGGTGGCAGAATTCCAACATTTTGCAACTGAAAGTGTTTTCACACATTAATAATCCACAGTTTATTTTTTTGATAAACTGATTATTCTTTTTCTACAATCTGTACAAAATTAATTCATGGTTTACATGATTTGTGGAGAATCATTCCATTAGTTACACAGAAATACTTTTTTTTCATCTATTATTTATCTTCCTTGGATAACTGGGCAGCAGCTTCAGCATCTGCCCTGCTCCTGCACTACCTGTGTCTGTCTCCCTGGGACTTACCTTGACTTCCTCACCACAAAATACCCCCCTGTGGAAGGTGAAGAGAGGAGGGCCAGCCTCTCCCCAGGTACTCATCCAACTTGTGTTGAGGCATCCAGGGTGACAGTGCAGGTCAGCAGTGAGTGTGCTGGGTGTTATGTAGCCCAGTTTCCAGTTTTTCTTCATCATTTTTCTCCATGACTCTCCCACCACCCTGTGATGGCAAGTGCAGTCTGTGTTGACAACAACAGCAGCAGCGCACTCTGGGCATGTGACACCCCTCATAATGGAGCAAGCTCCCCAGCTCACTTTGAGAGGTGACTTCTGCACCACAGGCTATCCATCTCCCTCCTCAGCTGGCCCCTGCTTACTTGGAAACACTCCCAAGCCAGGCCACTCAATGCCAGCAGACCCAAGCTCGCTTCTGATCCTGGGTCACCAGCATGGAAGTGCTGAACCATTGGGCAGCCCTACAGAAATGCTTTTCAGATTTCTGTGGAATTTAGAAAGAAATTCCAAAAGGTTTTTTGGAAGCAGAATTTCCATACCACATGAATTCTGCCCTAGTTACAGGGCTGCTGTACAACCAAATGATCCCATGTGCAAGGACTGTAGCACTGGAGAGGTGCGAGGAAGCTAAAGCTCCATGGTGATGGAATAATGAGATTACTTTAGAAACCCTCATGAGGAGGAACAACTACTACTGGCCTGGCCTCCTACATACAAAGCAAAAAGGCCCCCACTAAACACTTAAATCAACAAAATAAAAACCAAAAAAGATAAGTGCCAAATTATGCATTAAAAGTTGGAGTTTGCTAAAGGTGCAAAAAAATGTACCTCAATACTTTGGACCAAGGATTGTTCTTTGTTAGGGGGTTGGGTTAGCCAAAAGTAATTAGTCACTGTTCATAAAAGATACTTAAAGGTACTGAAAAATAATGTTTACACTATTTAAATCTTTTCACATTCACTCAAAAATGGCAGCTCAGGCAGCTCAGAAACTTCTTCAGTGACCTAATGAATTTTTGGTTAAAGCATGAGTCTTAATACAGAACTGTGTGTCATAAAGAACAAAGGAAAATGTAATTACGAAAGGTCAAGTGTTCGCAGATGAAAGCAAATATTCTCACCCAATAAACTAATAGTACCTAAATACAAAGTCTGGGGAAATAAAAATCTCCCCAAAAATGTATTAATTCATAATAAAAAAGAGACGGCTTACAAAAGTACTTTTCAGCAAAGTACTATTTAGAGTCTTAACCTAATAAAGTGTTTTGTAATCCTTAAATATTGCCAGAATCACATCATAAATCATATAACAGAAAAGGATAATAAGTATAGTACACCATCTCAAAGTTAAATAACTCAAATTTAATTGAAGGTGCAATGGGGCAGAGGTAACTAATGTCCTAGATAGTTAGACAGGAGGCAACTTAAATAGGATCTATGACAATACTTTCAATATCAAGATATCACATGCATAATTTGGCCTGTATATATTATAGTGGAGCAGCAGTGCCACTATAGATAGGATTGAGCAGGGGGTTCTAAATTAAAATTCAGATTTTGCACTTTAATATCATCAAACTGTTCAATGGATTTGCACAACATTTTGCATGCATGGTCTTGGAGTTAGTCCTCTTGATGTATCAAGTTTTGTTTCATTCAGATGTGTATTTTCCAAGATGTGGATAGCGAAAAAATTGAAAAAAATCACTGTTTACTGCTGCTTTTTCTGATTGCCTGGCACCGAGACAGTTTAGAATTTTGGTCTGAAAATTTCAGGACAGAAAGGGCATGCCCAACAGATGTGCCTTTTGCTAGTTTGGTGAAAAAATATAAATGCATTCCAAAGTTATGATATTTTAACATTTTGGTTCTGAGCATTCTCAGTACAGCATTTTGGACAGCTGTTCAGAATGAAGAAAGAGTTTGGTCCATATGAAAAAGAATCCTTTTTCATATGGAGGTAATCCTTTTTCATGAGTAAAAAATCTTTTTGGTCACATTTTATTTTAGTGTCCTTAACAGTGCTGTAACTACTGCATAACTATGCTGCAACTGCACTGTAACTACTGTGTAGTTACATGTGTCTACTGTGTAGTTTTTAACTATTTTCACATTTGCATGTTATGGAGTTACACACAATTTGCATAAAATAACTACACTATAACTACTGTGTAGTTACATGTAACTGCTATATAATTATTAACTAGTTTCACATTTGTGTGTTGTGTAGTTACACAACTTGCATATATGTGCAACTACTACTGTCTACCTTTTGGCACAAATCATTTAATTCTGACAAGTGTAACTACACATGTAATAGATGTTGCAAAGTGTAGGAGAAAATCTATTGTGCAACTACTACTCTGTCTCTTCTGGCATTAAATTATTTGTTTGTATAAGCACAACTACACATGTAATAACTATTGCAAATTGTAACAAAAATCTATAGTGTAACTACTATGTTCCTACTTTTGGCATTATTAAATCTGTTCATACCAGTGTAACTACATATAAATGCAGGTCCTGTGCAATGTTACAACTGTCTATGTCTATGTGACATTTATTTGAAAGGTAAGCACACAGAAAAATGTTACAGTGCAATAAGAATGATAACTAAAATATAAATACAATGCAACTTCAGTCTGCTACAGTTTAATGCATCAACTAGAAACTCTTTAGATGATGTTCCCTGTCTGTATTCCAGTTTTTCATGAACTTACAGGTTAGTAAACATGCAGTCTAATATTGTGAATTGATATGTAATTGTACACAAAAGATTTATTTTGCATAATTACTAATTGGCACTATAACAATAGTGTGGCTAAGAAATAATGGTACTATTTTCACAGTTAATACCTAGGTAACATGTATTTGCAGTTGCACACACTTACATTTACCCAAGTCAGTACTGCAGCTGTGAAGCAAGTTCTCATTCAGAAATGATTCCCTCATGAACTTACTGCTTACTAAACATGCAATGTAATATTGGACCCTATTCACATACAGTAGGTGGCAGGGAATGTATCAAATGTGCATTTCCAGGCCTGGTGATCAATAGCAGCCATCCAATCTGATGGACTGGCTAGAAGCAGCCTGGATCCTGCACTGTGTGTGGAGTGGGGAATTGTGGGTTATGGGTGGTCTTCCCACTACGGCTGTTCTTCAGTAAAGGGACCTACTTGTCTGCCTATGTTTATCGCCTTGCCCCCAGCCCTCATGGTATAGTCAGAGGGCTGGGGTAGCTTGATGAGAAGGATGGTGCTATGGCAGCCACACCATTCAACCAGTGGGAAGGGCATGTAATGGCTAAGGAAAGATCCATGCCTGTCTATCCAGTGCCACCCACCACCAGTCCACACAGCAGATAGGTGACAAAGCATGGTATGTACTCAAGTCCCATCCCCAGCCACCAACCTGGGCAGTAGCAGGCCAGGAATGTGGGTGTAGAAGAGGTGTGGGTGTTTGATCCAATGGACCATTTTTAGACATGACCCAGCCCATAAAGATGGTATATAGGTAATACAGACAATACACTTACATTAACAGAGAAAGGTACAGGAAATAGAATGCACTGAATATATTGAGTACAGCTAGGTACAACTAAGTGCAAGAATACAGTTGAAACACAATAGAGTAGCAACTAAAGTGTGGGTGCACTATGAATGATGTACCATCAGTTAGACTTATGACTGTTCAGCATTGTACAATGGGACAGTTTAGTCTTAGGTACAGAAGAATTAAGACTCTTATTCAAGGGTAGTCATGCCCCACCCCAGTCAACCACCTGGGCATCAGCAGGACAGGGTTGTGGGTGCAGAATAGGTGTAGGTCAATCTCACAGAAGCACAATTAAAGTTATGTAAGTACACAACGCAAACTGTGACACTAGTAAGCAACTACATAGTTGTGCAGTTACAGTGTAGTTATTCAGTAGTTACAGTGTAGTTAGTGACACTTAAAATTGTCCTTCAGAAATCATTCTCAGAGCTGGCCCAGTGGTGCTGAGGGTTGAGGCACTGGGTGCCACACCTCACTCCACACCGGCGACCCGGGTTTGGGAATGATACTGGTCCACCAGGTGTTGTCAGGGGAGGGAGAGGTTTGAGCATCCAGAGGACTGCTCTCCTCTCTCGGGGAGGGCTTTTGGGCATGCTTTGCTGTCTAGCAGCTCCCGATGGAGACTAAGAGCGTTACAAGGCAAGCCAGCAGTACAAGGGGATGGGAGTGCAGCAGACATCAGCAGGGCAGCTGTGCATGGATGTCATGGCACATCACTCTCCAGGGGGTACCTATAAAGAAAAATCCATACTCACATCAGTGAAGATGATGGGGGCTCCAGTGGCAGGACAATCATCCCAATGTCAGCCCACCTTCTTGGTGCTCCTCCCCCCGATGGACCAAGTAGGCACTCTCTAATTACAGACAGGCCACTAAGGGAGAGTGTGCCCTGCCCAGAGGGTGATCCGAGGCACTAGAGTATGCCTGGTCACCAGTAGGAGCTTACCAAGTCTAGGGTTCAGATATGGGAGTAGAAAGTCCTAGCCGAGAGTGCACCCCAGAAGGATGCCCAGCTTGGGTAGTGAATAAAATAAAGTCTACCAAAAAAAAAGAAATCATTCCTTCATGAACTTATTGCACTATAGCGTAGTGGTTAAAAGTACTGACCAGCAAACCTGTAGAATTGGGTTTGAACTCCACAACCACCAATTGTATACTGCAATAAAAAAAAATAACTAAAAATAAATATGCAATCTAATATTGTAAATTGCTATAGAATAAAAAATCATAAATTTACATAATTGCTTTTTGGCTTTTAACAGTGCAGTAGTTACTAAGGAACATGCTGCTTTTGTGGCATTGTTTCCACAGTTAATGCCTAACTAACGTGTACTTACAAAGTAAGTATGCAGAAACTGCCACTTAAAGTGTAAGAATGAGAGTGTAGCAGTGCTGTAGTTACTAAGAAATGTGCTGCTTCTGTGGCATTGGTTCCACAGTTAATTCCAAACTAACATGTATTTGTAAAGAAGGTATGCAGAAACTGACACTTAAAATAAAGCATAAGAAGAAGGGTGTAACTACTATACACTTACATATAAGATCAATGCTGTAGTTCTGGGTATATTTTCCTTCAGAAATCATTCCCTCATGCATTTACTGCTTAATAAACACACATTCTAATATTGTTAATTGCTATACAACTACATAGTTTACTTATACAATAAAAATCATTTAGATAATTACTAATTGGCTAGTAACAGTGCTGTAGTTACTAAGAAATGTGCTGCTTCTGTGGCATTGGTCCACACTTCTACACCCACATTCCTGGCCTGCAACTGCCAAGGTGGGTGGCTGGGGATGGGGCATGGCTACATACCATGCTTTATCACCAATCTGCTGTGTGCAGTGGTGGTGGGTGGCACCAGATACACAGGCAGAGACCCTTCCTTAGCCTTTATATGCCCTTCCCACTGACTGAATGGCATGGCTTCCGTAGGACCATCCTCCACATAAAGCTACCCCAGCCCTATGACTATACCATGAGGACTGGTGGCAAGGTGGTAAACATAGGCAGACAAGAAGGTCCCCTTACTGGAAAACAGCAGTAATGGGAAGACCACTCATAACCCACAATTCCCCACTCCACACACAGTGCAGGATCCAGTCTGCTCCAGGTCAGTTCTTCTGATTTAATGGCTGCTATTGATCTCCAGGATTGGGTATGCACATCTGACACATTCCCTGCCACCTATGTGAATAGGGTCCAATATTAGACTGTATGTTTAGTAAGCAGTAAGTTCATGAGGGAATAAATTCTTTATGAGAACTTACATCACAGCTACAGCACTGACATAAGGTAAATGTAAGTGTGTGCAACTGCAAATACATGTTACCTAGGCATTACCTGTGAAAACAGTACCATTATTTCTTAGCCACAATATTGTTACAGTGCCAGTTAGCAATTATGCAAATGAAATAGTTTTGTGTACAATTATATATCAAGTCACAAGATTAGACTGCATGTTTACTAACCTGTAAGTTCATGAAAAACTGGAATACAGAGATGGAACATCATCTAAAGAGTTGCCAATCAGTTCATTTAACTGTAGCAGACTAAAGTTGCATTGTATTCATATTTTAGTTACCATTCTTATTACACTGTAACATTTTTCTGAATGATTACTTTTCAAATAAATGTAAAATAGACGTAGACAGTTGAAACAGTACACAAGACCTGCATTTATATGTAGTTACACTTGGAAGAACAGATTTAATAATGCTAAAAGTAGTAACATAGCAGTCACACAATAGATTTACTTTTACAATTTGCAATAGCCATTACATGTGTAGTTGACCTTATATGAACAAATAAATTAATGGTAGAAGAGACAGAGTGGTAGTTGCACAATAGGGTTTCTGTTGCACTTTGCAACAGCTATTACACATGTAGTTACACTTGTCAGAATGAAATGATTTGTGCCAAAAGGGAGACAGTAGTAGCTGCACATGTATGCAAGATGGGTAACTATACAACATGTAAATGGAAAACTAATTAACAACTACATACTAGTTACAGTACATGTAACTACACAGTAGTTACAGTTCAGTTACAGTACAGTTACAGCATAGTTATACAGTAGTTACAGTGTAGTTAGGGACACTTAAAATAAAGTGTTACCATCTTTTTTGTATGGCCACTATCATGCTTACATTTTTTTTATTCAAAACCCAGAAAAATGACATCCTGCACATACAGCAACACATGTATCTTGCTCATCAGTAGACATGCAATTAAGTTTTACTTCACAGGTGAATTTTAGGTGAAGTTAGCAAATTCGCCTCCATGAATCACTTCACAAAGTTGCCCTTTAATTAGAATTTGCCATTTGTAAATTCACTTTGGTTTTGGTTTTGTTTTTTAAGTGTAAATTGCACTTAAAAAAGCAAAGCAAGGAGAAGTAATAAATGGCAAAGCCCCCAAATCCCTGATGTCTAGTGGTCCCTCCCCCACCAGTCACCAGCCACAATGTAAAATATTATATACTGTATATCTTTAATTAAATCCCTAGTGTCTAGTGTCCCCCCTGTTGCTGATGTAAACAATGTAAAACAATGTAAAAAAATTTATAACTTTTTTCCATTAAATCCCTGGTTTCTAGTGCCCCCCCCCGCTGATCGCTGTCCAAAATTTAAAAAAAAAAATGTTTTCATTGAATCCACGATGTCTAGTGGACCCCCATCCCATCAGGGAGTGCCACACCACCCTGCTTCACTTCACCTTGACCCTTAGTAGGCCACTGGCACAGCTCTCCACTCGTCTCCATGGCCAGCAGCCCAATAGAGTTCTCAATGAATGAATGTGTGCTTGTACAATCATGTGCATATTCATTAAGAGCTCAGTTGGGCTGCTGGCCATAGAGGTGAGTGGAGGGCTGTGCCAGTGACCAGCTTGGCATCAGATGGGGGGATGAGGTGGTGGGGCACTCCCTGATGGGGTAGGGGTGGAGTCCACTAGACAACAGGGATTTAATTAAAAATATATATATTTTTTTACATTTTAGATGTCGAACGGTGGCAGTGGGGGACCTCTAGACACCAGGGATTTAATAAAAAAAATATGTAATTATTTACATCATGGCTAGTGATCAGTGCGGGGACCACTAAACACCAGGGCCCAGATATTCAGACTGCGCCAGGCTGTGGCGCAAGCCTGGGCACAGCGCAACTTGGCTGCACGGGGGCATTGACTGGGTGATATTCAACAGAGCTGCGCCATGGCACAGCATCATTGAATATCACTCCCTGACCACCCACATTGCACATGGTGCAGTGGCACTGCACCAGCACAAGTGGCCAGAGTGGAGCAAGGGGATGCGCTAGCGCAAGTACCCTTGTGCTATGCGCAACAACCGCGATATTCAAAAGTGCACATGCAAATGGGGCCATAATGTATGCAAGGTGCAAATGGGGCCATTTGCATGTCATTATGGCCCCATTTGCATGCAGGTGCACTGACCCCCGACGACTTGCACTTGGCACCCTGCCAGGCAACAGCCATCAGGGATCAACACCCCCTGCACAGCGCGGCAATGTGCCCTCTGCCCGATCGTGGGCATATGTAGATTTAAATATCGTCCCATATCCCTGGTGGTCCAGTGGACCACTGTCAGCCCAATCGCAGCCTTAAGTATAAAAGAATTCATGTCCTATATCCCTGGTGGTCCAGTGGACTGCTCACAGCCCAAACACGGGCTTAAGTATAATAAAATTCACGTCCTATATCCCTGGTGGTCCAGTGTACCACTCGCAGCCTGATAATGGGCTTAAGTATAATAAAATTCACATCCTATATCCTTGGTGGTGCATTGGACCACTGTCAGCCCGATCATGGGCATTTGTATTAAAAAAATAAAGTCCAATATCATTAGTGGTCCATGGTGCCCCCCTCCCACCCACCCACTGGGCCCTACTTGCCTCCTCCATTCAATGGTGGGTGGCAGCACCCTACCCACCTGCCACCCCACCACCCACCAACTGACACCATAGGTAGGTCTGCATGCCCATTGGCTCACTGTTGACCAATGGGCATATGCAAGGTGTCAGTCAGGCGGCGGGTGGTAGTGGCTGGGTGCTGCTGCCCTCTGCTGACTGGGGAGTGGTGGTGGGGCTCAGTGGGCAGGTGGAGAGGGGGGTACCGCTGGACCACCAGGGATATTGGGCATTGGGCTTTATTTCTTTAATGCAAATGCCCGTGATCAGGTTGCGAGCAGTCCACTGGACCACCAGGGATATAGGACGTGAATTTATTTATACTAAAGCCCCTCGATCAGGCTGCAAGCGGTCCACTGGACCACCAGGGATATGGGACATTATTTATTTACACAGATGTCTGTGATCAGGCATGGGGGAGCACTGCCATGGAGGTGCAGCCGGAGCTCAGGTGGCCACCCACAGGTGGCAGCTGTCATGTTGCACCCTGCAATATGGCAGCTCACCTGTGGGTGGCCAGCTGTTGTTCCTTTTTTTTTTGGTTCACCTGTGTGCAGCGCAAGTAGGGGTTGCACATGCATGGACTCAGCACATCCCGGGCTGAATATCGGGATGTGCGGAGTATGCATGGGCATGCCCCCCCACCTACGCCGCATACTATACTGATGCGTTCCAGTGCATTGGGATTTGTGCCAGGTACATTCCCCATTTGAATATCATGCCGGGGCACATCAGTGGGTTGCAGATGGCACAGCACTGTTGTGCCATGCGCAACCCTTTTGAATATCTGGGCCATGGGATTTAATGAAAATATATATATATATTTTTTTACATTGTGGCTGGTGATCAGCAGCAGAGGTGGGACCACTAGATACCAGGGATTTCAAAATAATATATTTTTTCAGTGATTGGTGATGGCAGTGGGGAGACCACTAGACACCAGGTATGTGAAAGTAGTTTTTGTGTGAAGTGTGGAGTTTGGCCCCTGAAAATCCACACTTTGTGGTAGATGCTTCCTCCACAAATTGGCGAATTTTGCAAATTGCCCTTTGTGAGTTGACAGCAATTCACAAAAATATTTTGCTGAGTGGATTTTGCCAACTTTGCATATCACTATTCATCGAGGCCCCATTAGGTGGATTCTGTACATAGTTTATGGATAGTGACCCAGAAATGTCTTTTTTTAACATTTAAATATCTTTTTTCTTCAGTCAATTTTCTTTATTCATATTGGCATATGAAAAAAGAATTGGTTCATACAAAAAAAAGAATGGCTTCAAACGAAAAAAGACTTTGGATTTAGTTTATTATTCCGATTCTTTTTTGGTATTAAGGCATTCTTTTATTGAATGAATGAAAAAAAGCATACAAAAAAGGATGCCTTCATACAAAACAGAAAAAAACTAAGTCCATAAAGGATGCCTTCATATGAAAAAAGAAAGGAAAAAAAACTAAGTCCAAATTCTTTTTTCATATGAAGGCATCCTTGGTTTGTATGCTTTTTCCTTCATATAAAAATGAATTTCCTCATATGAAAAAAGTGCTTGATAGCAAGTTAGTAAAATGGATCAATGCTTGTTTACAAAACAGGCAACTAAAGGTGACAATAGCTGCCCAGTCTTCCACCTGGGCACCTGTGATGAGTGGGATGCTGAAGGGATTGTTTCTGGGCCCAATTTTGTTCGGCCTGTTTGTTGCCCCTCTGCAAACTTCCAATGCCTGCTGGATTTCCAAATTCACAGATGATGCAAAATTAGAGAGCATTATAAATAATATTGTGGCTGCATCTAGCATGCAAGCAGAAATTAATACTCTGTGATTGAGTTAGCAGAAATGGTTTGATGCTGAATTTGAAGAAATGCAGTATAATACATGTTGGTAAGAGAAATATTAAAGCTAGCTACTTCATTAACAATTTTCAGATCCATGTATCTGATGTGGAGAAAGATTTTGGTGTTTTAGTTAACTCATCCTTTACAACATTAGATCAATGTAAATCAACAGTAGGTAGAGCTAGCAATATATTAAACTGTATTTTTAGAAATATAAAAAGTAGGGACAAAAGTATCATTCTTCCCTTGTATATATCACTTGATAGACCCCACTTGGAGTATTGTGTTCAGTTTTGGGCCCTGCATAAAGCGAAGGAAATAGATATGTTGGAGAGGGTGCAGAGAAAAGCAACCAGATGTATTAACCAGGTTAAAGGCATGAACTATATACATAGATTAATATCACTTAACCTCTAGAGCTTGAAATATAGAAGAATTAGAGATGAGCTGTGTCTTGTATTCAATGCTATAAACAAACCTGATCTCATGGAACTACTTGGCCTGAATCTGGTTACTACTAGAAGTAGCAGGTTCCACCAATATCAATTAAAATGTAAAGATTTCAAAACAGATATAAGAAAGTACTGGTTTAATCAGAGTGGTTTCAATCTGGAACAGACTTTCTGAAAAAGTAGTGATGAGTTCATCTATTAACAGTTTCAAGATGCCATTGGATCAAGAAATGGGTAACAAAAAAGTTGCCATTTGGTAGTCTCTTGAGTCGAGTCTCCTATGGCCTGACCAGGCTAAGACTCATAACCACTATGAAACTATGAAACTATGAAAAAGAATTTGAACTTAGTTTGTTTCTCCATTCTTTTTGTTTGAAGGCATCATTTTCTGAATACTTGTTTCACTCATACAAAAAAAGAATGCCCTCATACGAAAAAAGAATTTGCAGTTAGTTTTTGCCCACATTTGAACTTCAACAAGCCATAACTCCCTCAGTATTTGAACTTAAGGGATAATCTATGTATCAAAACATAGGTCTTTAGGCATACTACGAGAATGATCCATAATCCCCCTAAAAACAGTTAGGGCCACATAAAATACCATGAAAACTAGAAAAATGAAAATGCGCACATGATAACATTGGAAATTTAACAAGCCACAACTACCTCAATATTTAGACTTAAGAGACAATCTATATAACAAAATAAAGGTCTTAATAAATACTGCAAGAATAGCATATACATCCACCAAACATGTATGGGCAATATAATGAAACAATAACAAAAATTAAATTCACATAGGATAACATTGGAACTTCCCCAAGCCTTAATTCCCTCAAGATTTGGACTTAAGGGACAATGCATATATCAGAACAAAAGTCTTAATGAGAACTATAACATTAACACATATTCTTGCTGTTCACCTTTAGGGGCAATATAAAAAAAGTACAAAAAATAACAAATTCAAATTCCACTAAGGTAACACTGGAACTTTAACAAGACATACATCAAAGGAAAGAAAGTGCTGTTTTGGCAGAAATGCAAGTGCAGGGCCTACATGTATGCATCTAAGGCGGGATGGAAGTGCAGGACCTGGAGGGCCATGTGCTCCCACAATCAAATGAGGATATGATTATACTATTGCAGACAGTAAAGAAAATCATTGCCAAAAACTTTGCTAATGCACTAATTAGAGTTAAACAGACACATGTTGGGAAATGTGACACTAGGGTTCCCAACCATAACACCCCACCAAAGTCTGCAGTCAGCAACAGGAAAAACATTACAATTTGACCTCTCCTGTATCTTTGCAAATTAGGCATGGAGTGTGGCTTGCGGTTGTCAACCCTAACACTTGCTCCATTCTCATATATTGTACACACCTCAGCTCATTTATGGATGGAATGGGGTGAGTGTTAGGGTTGAAAACCCCAAGGCACATACCACACCTGATTTGTGAATATGCAATAAAAGTCAAATAGTAATGCTTTTTCCAGTTGCTGTTTGCAGGTTGTGGTGAGTTGTTAGTGCTGGGAATCCTAATGCCACATTTCTTTTTGTCAGTTTAACCCTAACTACTGCATTAACAAAGTGTATATATATATATATATATATATGCTGTGCTTATGTCTGCTGGAGTCAGTCGGCGTCTTTCTACTTTAGCGTGTAACGGTACTGGATTCTGCACTTAGTTTTTGAGAAAATTACCCAGGAATGTGTTTTTTATATGTTTAAATAATTTTTTTTTTCATGACTCAATTTCCTTTTTTGTGTGGCTGTACATAAATACATAGACGTTGTTGGCAGATAAGAGCCACTAGGCCAATCCAGTCTGCCCATTTAAGTTGCCAAATGAAGCATTCAGTGAACCTATCTGGCCATTGGCTTTAGCTTTTTCTTCCTATCTCTATTATTCCTTTGTTTCTGCCCTACGCATGTTTGAAGACTGCCACTGTATGGGCTGCCACCACCTCCTTGGACAGGCTATTTCATGCATCCACCACCCTTTCCATAAAAAAGAACTTCCTGACACGTCCTCTTATGCGGCCATCCCTCAGTCTCATGTTGTGTCTTCTTGTCCTGGCACTACTATTAATCTGGAATATGCTGTTCCTTTCCACCTCATTAATGCCCTTTAGGTACTTGAATGCTTCTATGATGTCACCATTCTCCCTCCTTTATTCCAGTATGTACAACTTGAGGCCCCTCACTCTCTCCTCGTAGGGCTTGTGATGTAATCTCTTCACCATTTTGGTTGCTCTCTTCTGCACTCTCTAATTTGTCAATGTCCTTTGAAAGGTGTGGTCTCCAGAACTGTACACAGTATTCAAGGTGTGGTCTCACCAGGGTCTTGTACAGTGGAACTATTACCTCCCTCCTTCAGCTTGTGTGCCCCCTTTCAATACACCCCAATATTCCACTGGCCTTTCCCAATGCCTTTGCAATCTGCCTAGTGGCCTTCAAGTCAACTGTGATTATGACCCCCAAGTCTCTCTCCTCCTAAGTTATTGCCAGCAGCTCTCCCCAACCTGTAGCTTGCCCCAGGGATCCTGCTCCCCACATACATGACTTTGCACTTCTTTGCATTAAACCCTAGCTGCCATGCTCCTGACCATCTCTCCAGCAATTCCAAGTATTTTCTCATCCTTTCCATCCCCCCTGTGTATTCACCTTGTTGCAGATCTTGGTGTCATCTGAAAACAGGCAAACCTTTCCCTCCTACCCATCTGCAATGTCACTGATGAAGACATTGAAGAGGACAGGCCCCGGAACTGACCCCTGAGGTACCCCTCTGGTCACCTCCCTTGCATCTGATTAGGTTCCATTCACCAATACCATCTTTTTTCTGTCCCTTAACCAGTTTCCAATCCATTTCACCACCTTGCATCCCAACCCCAGGCTGCCTATCTTGTTGACCAGACTCCTATGTGGGACCTTATCAAAAGCTTAGCTGAAATCAAAGCAGGCAATATTTACTGCCCCCGGTCTACTGCCCTTGTCACCTAGTCAAATAATTCGATTAGATTAGCATGACAGGATCTTCCTGCAGAGAACCCATATTGTCTGCTATCCACCAGTCCATTTGCACACAGGTGTTCCTCTATTCTTTCCTTAAGGAGTGCCTCCATTATCTTTCCAACTACAGAGGTTAGACTTACTGGTCTGTAGTTCCCCACTTCTTCTTTATTACTGCTGTTGTGAAGAGGGACAACATTTTCCCTTCTCCAGTCCTCTGGGACCACTCCAGTGTCTAAGGACGCACTGAACAGGGCTGCCAGAGGGGCTGACAGTTCAGTCCTCAGTTCCTTTAGGACCCTGGGATGTATACCATCTGGACTCATGACTTTTTCTACCATTAGCTTTGCCAGTTCTTCTAGAACCCTGTCCTCTGTGAATGGGCTGGTGTTTACCTCCTTATCCTTAACTCCTTTGAATTCCAGCTGTGAGTCTTGCCCATCCACTTCCACAGTGAAGACTGACCAGAAATATTCATTCAAGATCACTGCTTTTTATCCATCTCCCTTCACTATCTCCCAATGGCCCCTCTAAGCTTTGCTGCCCCCCCATTGCTATCCTTCTCTCGCTAATGTACCTGAAGAATCTCTCTCTTTTTAACTGATTTAGTTATTCTCTCCTCTGTTTACTCTTTAGCAGTCCTCCCTGCCTTTCCCACCTCCCTCAGACACTTCTGGTACATTTTCTTGTCCTCATATCTTTGTGTCTCCTTATGCTTCCTGAGGGCTAGCCTCTTGACCCTTACTTTTTCTGCCATCCTCCCCAAGAACCAAAGTGGTTTTCTTCTCCTTTTACTTTTATCTATTGACCTAATGCATTGTTTTGTTACCTCCGCTATAGCCTCCTTGATGTGTGCCCATTTCTCCTCAATGTCCCTGCCTATCCCCCTCTTTTCCAGAGTTTCTTTTAGCTGTAGTCCCATACTGGTAATGTCCACCCTTCTAAAGCCTAAGACCTTCATATGGGTTGACTGGATCCCTGTGTCCACTTTGAACCACACCATATTGAGGTTTCTGGACCCTAACTGACATTCTACCTAAGATCTGCCACCCTGTTACAATTGGTCAGCACCAGATCCAGGATTACCCAGTCCCTGGTAAGTTCCTGAACCAGTTGCTTAAGGCCAGCTCTCTCAAGGGAGTCCATGGAGTTCTGTATCCTAGCTGAGGCCCCTGCTGGGATGGATCAGTCTACCTTCAGCATTTTAAAGTCACCCATTAACAGTACCTCCCACTTTGCTGCCTTTTCATGCATGTTTTCTAGCAGCTGCTTGTCAATTTCCTTGGCCTGACCCTGGGGATCTGTAAACGCCCCCCTGTGTGAATGGTTGTTCCATTGCCTGGCTCAAGGGTGATACAAACGTCCTCTGTTTACTCATTCCTGTTATGAATTTCAGTCGCCTTTATGGTCTCTTTGTTGTAGTGGGCAACCCCTTCCCCCCTTTCACCCTCCCTAACTTTTCTGAACAGAGCATAACCCAGTACATATATCCCAGCTGTGGTTGCTGGCGTACCATTTTTTGGTTATTGCCACTATGTCCAGATCATCCTCCATCATTGCAGCCACCAGGTCTGGGATCTTGTTTCCCAAACTGTGGACATTTGTGTGAATGACCTTCCATAAAATGCAACATTTTTTTGTTCCCTCCTTATGTTTTGTCCATTACTTCATCTTACTTTTCCTGGAGTGGTCTATGTGGTGCTTCCTTTTTATTACCTTACTGGTTGCTTGTGTAAAAAAGGAATTTAGACATACAAAAAAGGATCACTTCATATGAAAAAATAATCTGGTCTTTGTTTTTTTTCCGCAATTCTTCTTTCATATGAAGGCATCCTTTTTCATATGAATGACAAAAACATAGAAAAAGGATCCCTTCATTCAAAAATGGAATTGGGGAAAAGAAAAAAAAAATAAGTCTAAATTATTTTTGTATATGAAGGGATCCATTTTTGTTCATATGAAAAAGGTTGCTTTCATATGAAATAAGATTTTGAATGTATTTTTTTCTGATCCTTTTTTCATACGAAGGGATTCTTTATTGTAGATTTGTTTTCATCCATACGAAAAAGGATTCCGTCATACAAAAAAAAAAAGATTTTGGAATTAGTTTCTTTTCTAATTCATTTTTTGCATGAAGGGGTCCTTTTGTATGGGTTTTCCATTCATACAAAAACAGATTCCTTCATATGAAGAACAATTTTGGGCTTATTTTTTAATTCTATTTTTGTATGAAGAAATCTTTTATCACATGGCTTCTTTGTTCATACAAAAAAGAGAGAATTTGGACTTTTCTTTTTCCCACATTTCAACTTCAGCAAGTGATATCTCCTTCAATATTTGTAGTTAAGGGACAATCTATATATCTGAACAAAGGTCTTACTGACTACTGTAAGTATAACACATAATAGCCAGGAACAATTTAGGAGGCATATAAAAAAACACAAACATTAAAGCACCAAATTCCCATAAGAAAACATTGGAAGTTTAATAAGCCATACAATATAGAGGATAAATTGCTTTTTGGCAAATATAGATGTGTGAGGCCTGAAGAACTTGCCTGAATGAGGATACTATTACACTATCTCAAAAAAGAATGAAATTCTTTGCAAAAAAAAAAAGTTCTTAATGTGTCAGTCAGGGTTAAAGTGACAAAAGTAGGGAAACACCATATTAGGGTTCTCAACCTCAACAACACACCTCAACCCTGTGGCAGCAACAGCAAAAGCTATTATGATTTTATGTCTGCTGAGTCTTCCCAAATCAGGCATGGGGTATACCTTGGGATTGTTAGATCTACCACTCACCCTATTCTTGTACATGCCACACATCTTAACTTTTTTTACTGATGGAATGGGGTGAGCATTAGGGTAGACAACCCCAAGGAACGCCCCACACTTGATTTTCAAAGACTTAACATAGGTGAAACTGTAATTGTTTTTCCTGTTGCTGCCTGTAGGGTGGGGATGGGGTGTTAGGGTTCAGTACCTAACACCACATTTCCAAACATTTGTCAGTGAAACCCAAACTGATGCATTGACAAAGTTTTTTGCAAAGAATTTCTTTGCTTTTTGAGAAATTAAAATCATAGCCTTTTCTGCTTGTGGGAGCGCACTGTGCTCCCATCCCTCAATAGATGCATACATGTGTGCTGCTGTGGAAGCATTTCAGCCAAAACAGCAACCAAACTGTCAGCATAGCCTTTTAATTACCCCATCTCATGAATTCTAGGCAGATAATTTTCAAATGTCTGCCAAAATGTCATTCTGTGCCACCCAATGCGATTCCATGCCAGAGGTGATAAAACACATTTTAGCCAGTAACTGAGAACAGACAGCTTTCACATTCATGAGGTGAGGTAAAGAAGTGGCTACATTAAAGATATGAGATGAAAATATTCAGAATGATGAAAGTTAGGCGTGAGCACAGCGAAATGTTAATAGATGCACAGAACTTTGCCATTTTAACATATTTTGACCCAGTTTTCATCATACCTTTATAATGATCCACCTTATGAACAAGAATGGTGCAAATGTTGAAATACAACCAGAAAAGTGATTTTGCCAACTAACCATGAAAGCATCTTTCAGGCAGGATTTGCAAAATGACATCAACATTGTTCATAAAGAAGGGTCTCAAAAAGGGTAAGTTAAGAATTTTGGGCC
Organism: Neoceratodus forsteri; assembly: GCA_016271365.2. NCBI lineage: Eukaryota > Metazoa > Chordata > Ceratodontiformes > Ceratodontidae > Neoceratodus > Neoceratodus forsteri. Next base: position 1,266,027,345 of record CM028129.1, read on the forward strand.
AAAATCTTTAAAAATGACAAATGTTATGCACCAAAGTGGAAACCCAATTGAAATACATTTAATCACAATTACCTTACTTTTTCAATTCCCTGGTAGTCCCTCCCCCATCTCTGTCACCATCCCTGTATCAAAATATATATTTCCCTGGTAGTCTTGTGGTCCCTCCCCCAATGTCCAATTGCCATCCCCGTATAAAAATATATATATTTCCCTGACACTGGGGGGGGGGAGGGACCAGCAGACTACCAGGGACAGGCATTTTGTGATATGGGGATGGTGATCTGTGAATGGGGGAGGGACCACTAGACTACCTGGGAAATAAATATTTGTATATAGGGATCTCTACTTTGGGTTGCCAATGACCCACACCAAGAAGATCCACTATATGGTGGCTGGCTATCTCTCCCTGGGCTGAGGTACATTTATGGCACACTGATGAGTCCAAATGAGGATGAAATACATGTCTGTGTCTGCTGTTCTCAGTGTTTGTTGATTGTATTGTAAAGCCTTCTGACACCATGCAATTCTGCTTAAAGTTGAGCCAGTGCAAATTAATTAATGTACATTTGCATATGCTTCCCATTATGCTTTGCATTATTGGGGTATGTATAATTTGTACCTCATTTAAGGTTAAATCTGAAATGTGGCAGCTTGATAACTTTGCAACCATATGACAGATTTGCCTGAAATTTGGAATGCATAGTCTGATACCATAGGTCTCTGGATCTGACAAGTTTTGTTATGGTCGAATGTATGGTTGCCGAGCTACAGAGCACCAAAGAAGCATATAAATTACAGGATTTTGCACTTTTCTTTGCTCGCGCCTACAGGTTGCACAGTTTGTGTGATCAGTTCAAAACTTTCAGGGAACATGCAGCCAGTGTCCCTGATGGACCTTCCAAAGATTTTGTAAAAAAATATTAAATGGTTCAAACGTTATTCAAAAAAGACTGTTCCCTATTATAGTCTACGGGAAAAGTTAAAATATACAGAAGTGTCACAAATGCAGTTTTTACTGTCGCAAATGACCCTTTTACTTTTGTGATTCAACCATTTTGTTTTCAGTTGATAGTCAAAGAAATGCTTGGAATTTAAATTTGGGATGCTCTAGGAACACAATTCTTGTTGTGTTCCGCTAGTCGAGCCCTGAGGATGCTAGACATGTCTTTTGTGGGGGTAAAACACCCCAGAAATATGTTTTTTAAATTTTTGTAAAAAGTAGTGTTGCAAAACATTTTCACACATGCAACACTTTTGTGTATTTATTTGCCAAAGTATCATGATTTGTGAAATTACTTTGCAACACTATGCCCAAAACAATAGGGAATCTTTCAACCCTGCTGCAAAAGAATGGTTTAGTTTTTTGGGCTGACATTTAGAGGGAAGAAAGCCAAGATCTCACATATGTGCCTTTTGGTGGTTTGATGACAAAATATTACTTGACTGCAAAGTTACGGCACTTTGAAGTTGATGATTTTTCCCCTTGGGGTAACATTACGGTGTCCGCCGTGCCTTTCAGGACCCGTATCTCAAGAACAGTTCAAGATACAGACTTTTCATCAGAAAAATGCTTAGTCTCCCGATAGGAGGCTAAGTACAAAAGTAGCCTGGAAAGTCATAAATAATATGAGATTTTATTTTTTTTTCTACATCGTACGGTTCCTGAGATATAAGCAATTTAGTATTCCAAGTGATCATTTTCTGGTGCGAGGGCCATTATTATGGCCACATTCTTTCTATTCACTGTGGTTCTGAATGCACCTTTTTGGGACAAAAAGCATGTGCGTTTGCGTTACTGTTACTGTTAACATTTGCGGGAACATGTCTGCTTGCACTTCCATTACCATTTGCATTACCATTACATGTTTAGCATAACGAAGGATCCCATGTTGCAGGAGCAGCTGCTATGTGGGATTCTAGGTCAAACATAATATGCTGCTGGCCATGTTGTTTCTCCACTTAGGGAGAGAATTGAATGAGGTATACTTCTTGCAAGGGATATAATTATTGACCCTCCACTACTGTGGCACACTGGCGAGCCCACCCCAGTACACTTAATGCATTAAGTTTTTTAAATGTTGTTTCAGACACCAGGATGTCCACCCTCAGTGTTGCATTGCTCCACAGCCTGTTCTAATATTAATTGTGTTTGCTGACATCGGTGTGCTCAATCCTCATATCAGCATTTCAAGCACCCAAGCACTGTGGGACACTGGGAAGCCCACTCTCAGTATCCACAAACATATGTTTTATATATTTGCTGATGGGGGTGCCCTAGCCCCCTGTCAGCATTAGAAACCCAGACACCCTACCTCCCAGCCACTGTAGGGACACTGGGGAGCCCATTCCCAGTGTCCTGATATGTCTCCTCCTGAAAACCATGCCCCCCACCAATGCCAGTTTAGGAATACTGGAAAGCCCACCCCCAGTGTCCCAATATATCTTCCACCCTGAAAGCCACGCCCCCTCTGCCAGTGCCAGTGTAGGGACACTGGGCAGCCAACTCCCAGTGTCCCCAAAACTCATTTAATAATGCCCTGTAAAGAAGAAAATTATCCCCATATGTCTTTATGTTTTTTATAACTAAAAAAAAAAGGTCCACGATCGTCCCCGTAGTCTCCCTCCCACTGAGCACCCACCTCCCCATCCCCCCACCCTATACTTACCCTCGAAGGTCAGTGCTGTCATCTTCTGTGGACCGGGATGCATCTGTTCTTTTCAAAGCTGAACCACAAACTGAAGAATTAAGGTACTATAAGCTCTATACAGTGCAGTCAATGGCATTTTGAACTTATGTTAATATCTAAGCCATGTTTAGGTATTTTTGCACCAGATTTTCAACAAGGGCTTTTTGGGACCCACCTCATGAACAATAGCACTATCATTTCATCACTCAGCGCCAAAAGGTAATTTTGCGGTCACTGCCTGGAACCACCTTTCAGGACTGATCAACAAATAACAGTGCTAGTTGGGGATTTTGAAGGGGCTAGCAAGGAGGTTGGGAGTTTTGAGGAGAAAGGAGTGGATGAGTGAGGAAGAAGAAAGTGGAAAACTGCTGTGAAATTGGACACCGTTATCAAAGCCACATGAGGAATAGTGGTAGAGTGAGACCATATTTCAAATGGGGGAACGGAGTGATAGCATGGATGTGGGTAGGGGATTGCAGATAGTAACTAATGGTGTTGGGATAGTTATTAGGAATAGATGGGTAGTGAGCAAGTAGAGGTGGTAAAGAGAGGGATATGAGCAGAACAATGGGGATAGAGGAGAATAGGGGGTTGAATTGTTCATAAAGGCAGATAAATTAGTGAATAATACAATAATAAAATTAATGATAGTACAACAGTGTCCATATGTCATAGTGGTTGTGCTCTCATCCCTTCATCCAGATAGTACAACAGTTTCCACATTCATGGTGTGGAGCGCAGGGCCCCTCTATGGAGAAAGTACAACAGTATCCATATGTCACTGTGGGAGCCAGGGTCCTTCAGAGCCTGTGCTACCATCCTTCCATCCAGATAGTACAACAATATGAAAAATGGGAAACAGTGGAAAAGTTGTGAGTGTACATAGAAACTACACAATGCACGCTTGCAACACGCTCATTTTTTTCAAATTTCTTCACCAAATTTTCAACATCAGCATTACTGGACCTCCCTCATGGACAATGCAACTGTGATTTTGTTAATCCATCCCAAAAGATGATTTTGCACAGTGACAGTTACATTTGGTGTCGCAGGTGCAAAACCTCAATCCAGATAGGATGTACAAAATGAGAGCTGATCTGTTCACAAGGTGATGCAAAAAAGGCAATGATGAAAATCTGGACTGAAAATATGAGAAATTGGCAAAGTTATGAGCGTTCGTGGAAAGTGCACAATGCACTCTCATAATGCAGTCATTTTGGGGAATTTTTAACCAAATTTTCAACATGGGCATTATGGGTCCTCCCCTCATGAACAGTGGCAAAGTCATTTTGTTAATCCTTCCCAAAAGTTGATTTCATGCAGCGACCACACCATTCTGTGTCACAGGTGTGAAAACACATTTTGGGCAAGATGTAAAAAATGACAGCTGTACTGTTCATAAGGAGGTGTTAAAAATGGCAATGTTGAAAATGTGGAGTGAAAATATTGAAAGTTGTAGAAGCTGTGAGTGTGCATAGTAACTGTACAATGCACACTCGTAACATAGTCATTTTTGGGAATTTTTTCACCAAAATTGCAACATGGCCTTTTTAGGACCCTACCTCATGAACAGTGGCACTGTCATTTTGTAAATTGGTCCTAAAAGGTGATTCCAAACAGCATACAAAAAATCACATTTTTGGACTGAGAAACACAATGACAGTGTCAGTGTTCATGAGGCAGGGGTCCAAGAATCCCATGTTGAAAATTTGGTGCAAAAATTCCTAAAATTGACAAAGATATCAACATAAGTTGACTCCCCCATTGAGACCCGTTATACCACTTACCTTTATTCCTCAGATCGCAGTTTGACTTTGAAGAGTGCACATGTGTCCCGGTCCAGAGGAGGTCGCCGATCCCGACCTGTTGAAGGTAAGTATGGGTGGGGGGTGCCTGGAGGTGGGTGAGTAGAGTGAGGGTGGGGATGGGGGAGGGTGGAATGGGGAGAAAACAGGGAACAATTTTCTTTGTTGCAGGGTAACAATAAAAAAACATACTTCAAGGGATGGTTTCCTTTTTTCACAGGTTAAAATAAAAAAAAAATTAGACACACTAGGGTGGGCTCCCAGTGTGTCACCAAAGTTGGGGGTGGGGTCATGATGCTGACTGAGAGATTGGGCACCCCCATCGGCAATTTAGCGAAACAGGATCCTGCATTGAAATTTTTGCAAATTTCGATGCAGGATTCTGCATTGAAGACAACAGGGGATGGTTTTCTTTTTTTCACAGGTTATTTAAATAAAGAAATAATTGGGCACACTGGAGTGGGCTCCCAGTGTGTCATCAAAGTTGCGGGAGAGGGGGTATCATGCTGCTGACAGGGGGATTGGGCACCCCCATCGGCAATACACCCTAACACCCATGCCCCAATCTCTAGTATCCGAATAAAAAACAAATCCTGTCGCTGGTTTTCAGCTGACCTCAAAGCTGCACTGCTGGAGAGAGATAAACTTTGGAAAGTAGCAAGGAAAACTAAGAATATCATGGACTGGATGATCTTTAGGAAAGTCAGGAATAAATGCACTAGGAAAGTTAGGGATGCAAAGGCTGCCTACTACCTGGCCCAGCTCGACTCCTCCTACCATAATACTGCTATATTTTGGGGCACCATCAAGGGGATGATGGGCCAGGATGTTAACAACCCCCTTCCAACCCATTTACACAGTAACTATGGCCCCATTACTGGCCCATTGGAAATCCTGGATGCATTCACCAACCACTTCACAACAGCTGGCCTTGCCTTTGACTCCTCCCCAGCTAACCTATTAAGGGATCATTTAAGCTCCCACTATACCAGTGAACAAAGAGTTGACTTCTCCTTTAGCTTCAAACCTATACTGTTGAAACAAGTTGAGGATCTATTATGGCATCTAGATACCAAAAAAAGTGCAGGAGCAGATCTTCTGGACCCATTCTTTCTGAAGATTGCGTGTCATGTGCTTGCAGTCCCCCTAACTCACCTCTTTAACCTTTCCCTAAACTCTGGCTCTATTCCCATGCTGTGGAAGACAGCCCAAGTGGTCCCCCTTCTAAAATCAGGGGACCCTATGGATCTTAATAATTACAGGCCCATTTTCCTCCTACCTGTGTTATCCAAGATGCTGGAGAAATTAGTGAGTATTCAGTTAAGGGAATATCTGGACAATGCTAATCTATTAAATCCAGCTCAATCTGGATTCAGGGCCAAACATAGCACTATCACTACATTAGCCAAGGTCACCAACGATTGGCAAACTGAACTGGATAAAAAGAACAATGTCTGTGCAGTATTCCTGGACCTAAGCAAAGCATTCGACACTGTGGACCAATGAACTGCTACTCTCATCCCTACACTCCACTGGCCTAGATCCATCCTCCCTTAAGTGGTTCAGATGCTACCTCCCCGGTAGATCACAGCAGGTAAAAGCTGAAGGTGACCTCTCCCCATTAAGACCACTGTCAAGAGGAGTCCCCCAAGGCTCTATTCTGGGTCCTATCCTTTTGCCATTTATATAAATAAAATTGATTCAACCCTTACCAAGTCCTCAGTACATCTCTTTGCTGATGACACTGTACTGTATGTCAGCAACCCTTCACCTAAAGTTGCTCATGAAATCCTACAAGCAGAATTCTCCTGTTACATCAGCTTCGAGAAAAAGCTTCAGCTAAAGCAAAGAAAACCAAAGCAATAATGTTCACAACCCAAAACTCCACCAACACATCCTCTTCAATCAGTCTCCCCCAGATATGCACTATACTTGGAGAAAATCTGGAGTATGTTGAAAATTTCAAATACCTAGGTGTGTGGATTGACAACAGACTTGACTTTACTCAGCATCTAGAACAACTGCTGAAAAAGCTTCGCCTAAGGCTTGGCCTCCTCTACAGATTAAAACCCTTCCTTAATAGAGATTCATAGATGAGATTAGTCCAGGCCATCTTTCTATCAGTCATTGACTATGCAGACTTCCTCTATAGTCACTGCTCCTCCTACCTTCAAAAGTTGGATACCTTATACCATAGAGCAATAAGGTTCATTACAGACCTGCCATATAATACTCACTATTGTTCTCTCTATGATTCAGTTGGATGGGTTTCCCTTCATGTCAGGAGGAGCAGAAATGCAGCTCTATGGATCTACAGAGCTTTATCAAAAAACTCCCAAGCTATATCCTGGACTGCTTCAACCTGACCACTCCCAGCTCCTATGCCCTAAGAAGCAACAATATCATCCTGCTCAAATTGCCCAAAGTCAACACCAAAATAGGAAGGGCAGCAATCAGCTACTCTCTATCCATAGCATGGAACACCCTACAAAAATCCCTAAAACTGTCCATTATCATTCCATTTACAGCCTTCAAGCAGCACTGTACAGCCTTCTTCACAGAGAAATGCAGTTGCTACCGCTAGAGATAGAATAGTCATCCCACAAAACCTTATTCCAATCACATATGGCATATTCCTTCCAGCCAGACACTGCCAGTATATTGCACCCAATATTCCCTTCACCATCCTTGTACTCATTATGTGAGTGACTGTCATGGCCCTCATTGTGATATATATGTATTGTACATATTGTAGATGTTAGTTTAACTTTCTCTTGCCAAGCTTTAACATGTGAATTCTCTGTATATTATTGAGTTATAAATAAAATGTTCTTGTTTCTGTATGTATAACTGTCTCATAAGTATGTGATGTAATTGCTGTGCACCAACTCGAACCTTGACCTTATCAGGTCCATCTTGTAAATGAGCCTTGCTCAATGATGATTGCCTGAATAAATAAAGAGTTGATTGATTGATTGATTGATTGATTGATTGATTGAATACTTCAAAACAGAATCCTGCATCACAATTTGTGAAAATTTCGATGCAGGATTTTGCATCGAAGACAATGGGGGGTGGTTTTCTTTATTCACAGGTTTTTTGAAATAAACAAAATAAATGGCACACTGGGTGGGCTCCCAGTGTGCCACCAAAGTTGAGAGGGGATTGTCATGCTGCTGATAGAGGGATTGGACACCCCCATGAGCAACACTTCTAAATAGAATCCTGCATCATCATTTTTGCAGATTTCAATGGAGGTTTCTGCATTGAAGACAACGGGGGATGGTTTTCTTTTTTCACAGGTAAAAATAAAAAGAAACAGTTGTGCACACTGGGATGGGATCCCAGTGTGCCACTTAAGTTTGAGGGGGGACACACACCAACTAGGGGATTTGGCACCACAATGTTGGTAAGTTACAGTAAAAGAATTGGGTGGGTAAAGGGGCAGCCTAGTCTGATGCAGGATCCTGTACCAAAAATGTAGATGCAGGATTTTGCATCAAGGGACTGGGAGGTGGTGTTTTCCATTATTTAGTGAAAAACTGGCCATTTTGGCACACTGGGATGGGCTCCCAGTGTGCCACATCAGTTGGGGGGGATTTCTGCTGCCAACATGGGCATTTGGCACCCCAATGTCGGCAAAAATGTTTCCATTTCTAAGTACTGCCTCAGCCCTGCAAACACATGAAACGCAGAAAGACTCCTTTTTTTAGGTAAGCACCAGCAGGTGTTTAAATAAAAAGGGACTGAGAAACACAGTGGCAGCATCAGTTTGGCCTAAAACTGGCCAGAAAACATTTTTTTGTTTTCCTTTTTTTTTCTCAGGGTAAAATAGGCAAGTGAGTAGTGCCTGCAGCTTCCACAATTTGGGAAAGAAAGGGGTGCAACACTTTTGTAAATGCAAAAGTGTTGCATGGGTTTCTTTCACAAATTGCAACAGTTGGGTGGGGGAATTGTGAAAATGGCATTTTGGGGGATCAGATTAAAAATCTGATGGCCCCAGTGTGTTCTTCGCCCCTGATTTAGGTAAATACAACCACCTGTGTTTACCTAGGGCCATCATTTTTTAAATTAGGGCTCTTTTTAGCCACAGCTAACTGAAAACAAGATGGTAGAAGCATAACAGTAAAAGAGCCATTTGAGAAAGCAAAATTGTACTTGTGACACTTTCGTGAGACACATATAATTTTTCCCCTTTGACTATAATGGGAAATTTGTTCTTTGAATAACTTTTGAATGGTTTAATATTTGTGCACCAAATCTTCGAAAGGCACATCGGTGACCCAGACTACATCTTCCCTGAAGATTTCAGACTGAATGGGCAAATCATGTGGGCTGTTGGTGCGAGCACAGAAACACGCAAAAAGTATTTTTTTTTTGTGCTGTTTGGGGTTCTGCAGCTCCACAACTCTACATTTGACTGTAAAGCAACTTGTAGATCAAGAGATCAATGTTACCAAATGACACATGAAAAATTTCAGGCAAATCCATCATACGGTGACAGAGCTATTAAGGTGCAAAATTTGAGGTTTAACATTAAAGTGCTTACTCAACCCTAACTATACTGGTGCTACCGCACCAGAATAATATGTATGTATATATATATATATATATATATATATATATATATAATTGCAATGGGGCTACTGGAAATATCACTGATATTTTCCCTGAGTGCAGTTTGATCTTATGACCTCATGAGCATCAGAGCCATGAGTGAGGTCACAAGGTCAAACTGCACAAGTGGAAATATCAGCAATATTTCCAGCAGACCCATTTCATATTTGATTTATGTAATGGCATTTTTTCCTTTTTTTGTATGTGCTTTTAAAGTTTTAAATATTTAAATATAGAGAGTTGCTGTTTCTCTACTGTTTGTGGTTTGAATAGGTAGCTAGAATTACTGGAAGCTTTTGCTGACAGTGTGGCATCTGATTGGCTACCAGTTGGCAGCATGTTATCTAATTGGCTGCAGTTTTGTGTGTGGGCGGGTTTAATAGTTTTAATAACATGGCGGCAGCCGCACTCGCTTAGCAGGCAAGACTTTCCTGTTCTGAAGTTGTGTTTTTTTTTTATTTGTAAAGTAATTGTCTAGGATGTAAGCTATGTTGTTGGTTCCTGCTTTTTTGAGGAGCGATCTGGTTGGTCCTGCTTTCGGCGGTGGTTTGATGTGGTGAGGGAATGCCGTGTGGAGGAGCTGTGTACTGTTGAGGAGGTAGGTGTCAAGAAAGAAAGTACTCCAAGCCAGTAAGAGGTAGACTAGTTAGGTGCCGGGAGTGGAACTAGGAAGGGAGGAGGTGATGTTCTATAGTTGTGGGAGCACTGAAAGGTAATAAGAAAAAAGTGAAACGGAAAAAAAAGTCTCAGTGTGAATGCAGGTTTCACACTGAGGAGGTTTAGAACTGAAAGTGGCCCATAGGTGAAGTCCGTTCTTTAACATGTACTTTGTATTACGCTGTGGTGTGGTGTTGATGACAGTAAGTTGCAGGTGGAAATTAATGTGTTAGGTAGAATGTGCAGGGACAAGCAAAAAAAAGAAACACTGCTTTAAAAGCTCTAATGTGGCAGGGTGTTGTGCCGGTGGAGTGTTTGGAGCAGTTCTGTTGATGGAGACTGGGGAGTTGATGGTGCAGTAGTTTAAATGTGCTGCCAGAATTTAAAAAAAAGTCTGTAAATCTGAGATGGGGTGGGGGAGTAGGTTGGAGACATGTTATGTTTGTACTTTTTGAGTGAGTTCTGCAAGGACTACGTGTGGTGCTGAAAAAAGATTTGGGGAGAAAGTGAAAGTGTTCTGTGTGCTGCTGGACAGAAATGAAACTGTTAGTGGGAGCTAGAATGCAAGTGAGCAGGTGAATTCTAATTATACTGCTCATGCTACCAGGTCCAACCAATCAAAAGCTTTCTGATTAGTTGTGGTGAAGTGCAGATAGTGTCTGGTTATTACCTACAGTGAGGATAGTTGTGGTAAAGTGCAGATAGTGTCTGGTTATTACCTACAGTGAGGATAAATGACCTACAGTGAGGATAAATGCGATATTCTCACTGTAGGTCTAACCAGGCAAAAATACTGCTGTTATCTGCCACTTTTTATCCTCACCCCCATTACATATATATATATATATATATATAGATATATCTATATATATATATATATATATATATATATATATATAGATATATATAGATATATATATATATGATATATCTATATATATATATATATAGATAGATAGATAGATAGATAGATATATATCTATATATATATATATATATATATATATATATATATATATATATATATACTAAAGAACTACTATTCGCAAACACTGAGGCAAGGGTTACCCCAAAGGGCATTTGGCTGGGAAGCCAAGTTTCAAGAAAATACAAAATCACACATGCCCATACAATGCAAAGCATCATGGACTGCATATGCAAATCACCACAGAATGTTATGCTGGTTCAACTTTAAGCAGAATTGCATGGTGCCGAAAGGCCTCTCACACAGTTTGCAAAGGGTGCTAACAGATGACAAAGACACATGTTTCGTCCTACCAGGACTCATCAGTATACCTCGTCAGTTTGACACCCCAGTGGAATGAACCTGCTACCCTTAGACGGTCTGTCTGGGTTATGTTGTGGTGAACCCATTAAAATAAAAAAAATATTTAAAAGACAAAAAACCTCTGTATGCAAACACTGAGGCAAGGGTTACCCCAAAGGGCATTTGGCTGGGAAGCCAAGTTTCAAGAAAATACAAAATGCCCTGTGCCCCCACTGCATCATATATCAAAGTGGTAGTGATGACGTGGTCTTAAAAATAAACATTTTTAGTACTTAGTGCATTGTGTGGGCATGTGTGATTTTGTATTTTCTTGAAACTTAGCTTCCCAGCCAAATGCCCTTTGGGGTAACCCTTGCCTCAGTGTTTGCACACAGAGGTTCTTTGTCTTTTAAATAGTTTTTTATTTTAATGGGTTCACCACAACATAACCCAGACAGACTGTCTTAGGGTAGCTGGTTCATTCCACTGGGGTGTCAAACTGATGAAGCATACTGATGAGTCCTGGTAGGACGAATCACATGTCTATGTCATCTGTTAGCATCCTTTGCAAACTGTGTGAGAGGCCTTTCGGCACCATGCAATTCTGCTTAAAGTTGAACCAGCATAACATTCTGTGGTGATTTATATATGCAGCCCATGATGCTTTGCATTGTGTGGGTATGTGTGATTTTATATTTATATGTATATATATATATATATATATATATATATTAGAGGCAAAAAACTCCATTTAATGCATCAGTTAGGGTTGTTCAACAGTGAAAGAAGCAAGGAAATTTGGTGTTAGGGTTGAAACCCCACTTGGACCCCTCCAGCCCACTCCCCCCAACCAGCATTGGGGTGTGCGTTGGGGTCATCGGTCCTAAATTTCACCCCATTCTCCTATTCCTGACCTTCTTTACACATGTGTGGGCTACATAATACAAAAAAGTAGCCTGGAAAATAATGATTTCAGTGAGATTTTAATTTCTTTTGTGTGTCATGCGGTTGCTGAGATATTGGCAATTAAGTACTAAAAATGTTTTTTTTTTAGGACCACATCATCACTACCGCTTTGATATATGATGCAGTGGGGGCACAGGGCGTGAAGGGCCTGCGCTCCCACCACTGCATCTATGAATGTTATGATCTTGTGGTAGTGTAAGGTCGTGTGCTGCCAGCACTGAATCAATATGGCAAATCATGAGGTGGGGGTGCAGGGCCCAAAGGGCCTGCATTCCCACAATTGTATTTATATATCATGTAGTGTGAGTACTGTCACTCAGTGGCAGCACAGGTCCTGAAGGGCCTGTGCTTCCAGCACTGCATGCATAGATCATGCATTGGGAACACAGTGCCGGAATGGCTTGTGCTCCCAATACCACAATCATATGTCGTGCAGTGGGAGCACAGTGCTTGAAAGGAGTGCGGTCCTATCTGAGCATACATATATCATGTTATGGGAGGACAGGTCCTGAAGGGCCTGTGGTTCTACCACTGCATACATAGATCATGCAGTGGGAGCGCAGGGCCTGAAGGGCCAGTGCTCCCACCCTCGTATCTCCATATTATGCAGTGGGACTGCAGGTGTAGAAGGGACTGCATCCCCACCACCACTTCAACATATGATGCAGGGGGAGCACAGTGCTCAAAGGGCCCACACTCCCACCACTGTACCCATATATGTTATGATGCTGTGGGAGTGCAGTGTGGGAATGCAGGGTCATGTGCTGTCAACAGTGAATCAATACGTGAAATCATGAGGTCAGAGCACAGAACCCAAAGGGCCTGTGCTCCCACCACTGCATCTATGAATGTTATGATCTTGTGGTAGTGTAGGATCGTGTGCTGCCAGCACTGAATCAATATGGCAAGTCATGGAGTGGGAGTGCAGGACTCAAAGGGCCTGTGCTCCAACAATTGTATTCATATATCATGTAGTGTGAGTACAGTCATGCAGTGGGAGCACAGGTCCTGAACGGCTTGTGCTTCCAACACTGCATGCATAGATCATGCATTGGGAGCACAGGGACCGAATGGGCCATGCTCCCAATACCACAGTCATATATCCATCAGTGGCAGCGCAGTGCTTGAAGGGAGTGTGGTCCTTTCTGAGCATACATATATCATGTTGTGGAGGACAGGTCCTGAAGGGCCTGTGGTTCTACCATTGCATACATAGATCATGCAGTAGGAGTGCAGGGCCCAAAGGGCCCATGCTCCTACCCCCGTATCTCTATATTATGCAGTGGGACTGCAGGTGTAGAAGGGACCGCATCCCCACCATCTCCTCTTTTTTGTGTATTATTTTGTTTTCTTCAGTTGGTCGATGGGGTGGTGAGAGGACCCTGTGGCCACGTATTTTATTTATTTTATGTCATTAAAGTTATAAAATTTAGTACTGTCCTTTTTATTTCGCTGTTATATTATTTTAAGTTGGTTTAATTGTTTGGCAGTGAGAGTGCCTTTTTATTCTCTTTCCCCAGTGCTGAGTGGACTGAGGGGGTAAATCATTTATCTATTGTTTTTTGTTATACGATGTGTTGGGCTAGGGGGTGAGAGCCCTTAAGGTTTGTTTGTTGTTTATTTGTTTTGTGGGTTATTTTGTATTGGGGGGGGGTTGTCAGGGCTCTGTTTCCAGGCTTTGAATTTGAGGTTGGTTAACCTGGGAGTTGGGTAGGGTTTTTAAACTGTATTTGTTTTTAGTTGGGTATTATTAGTTTTTTAGTTTAGTTTTAGGTATTGTTTATTGTATTGTGTAGCTTAGTTTACAGTATGTGTTGGTCTTCAGCCCCCACAGCGGTGCACTACTCATCCTCCTCTCTTCATGCCCTCCACCCTTTTTATTCTCCTCCTCTTCAGTTTGAGATTTTTCAGCATTGCAGAGCACTGGGTATTGTGCGTAGGAGGGGAGAAGGGAGTGGGGTTACGAACAGGAGAGGATGATCGAGGGGGGTCAATGCATTGGGGTGGTTAATACCAGAAGGCACCCTGGGGTGAAATGGAATCCTGATCATGGTTCTCCATGTCTGGTGCCCATACCCAAGGGCACCACTGATTATGGTGGACTGATGGCCTGTGTGGCCTGTGAGATTCGTCCAACTCGGGTGGTGTTGTGCAATGTCAGGTCCATTAAAAAAAAAAACGCAATTATTGTTGATCTTGTTGGTACGGTGGACCTGGCTTGCATTACCGAGACCTGGTTGGAAGATAATTCTGGCTCCATTTTGGAGGCTATGACTCCAGCCGGGTACTCGGTGTTACACTGCCCAAGACTGGATTGTAGGGGTGGAGGGGTTGCAGTCTGTTTTAAGACCAAACTCAGCCTCACGGAGGTACTAGTGGTGAGGGTTGAGTCCTTTGAGTGTATATATGTAGCAGGTGTAGGCATTCAAATCTCCCTCATTTACCGTCCACCCGGTGATGAGAAGCAATTCCTTCAGGAAGTGGCAGACTTCGTCGTCGATATGGCATTTGAGTCATCTAGATTGATGGTTCTGGGTGACTTCAATGCCTGGGTCGATGACAAACTCTCTCAATTTGGTCAACACTTCTTCCAGTTAATGACAATACTGGGCCTTACACGGGTGGTTTCCTCTGCTACACATAAATGTGGACACTCTTTGGACCTAATCTTCCTTCTAGAGGTCGGGGCATCCAATGTGGGGGTGGAACCCATCGGGTGGACAGATCATTACATCGTGGGGTTTAGTTTTTGCTCCCCTTCTAGAAAGCCTGCCCCTCCGGAGTTGGTTAGGTACCGCCTTTTGCAGGATATAGATCCCCAAGGCCTTGCGGCGGTGCTTGACCTCTCATCTCCCGAGTTGGCAAGCAGTGATCCAGAGACCCTCGTGTCAGCCTATAACATAGCCATTGCTGGGGCTCTGGATCTCATTGCTCCAGTTCGTGTTCGCCCCCTCTCCCTCTGCCCCAAGTCCCCTTGGTTTGATGGGACATTGAGGGCGATGCAGAGACAGGGGCGAAGGTTAGAGCGTCGTTGGCGAAGGTCCGCCCTTGATGCCGACCACCTTAGATTGATGGATCATTATTTGGTCTATCAATCTGCAATCACCCGTAAGAAGGCAGAATTCCTGTTCAGGAAGATTGCAGTTGCTTGGAATTGACCAGCTCAGCTGTTTTGACCTGTGGACAGACTGTGCAACCCAGCCTGTCTTCAAGTTCAGAAAGTCTTTTCCCAATTGGAGTGCTATGAGCTTGCTCGGGTCTTCGTAAATAAGGTGGTTGATGTTAGGGCTGAGTTGTTGCCATCACACTCTATGGGGGTTGCCAGGACCTGGGGTGAGATCATGGTGCCTTGGTTTTCCTGGAGTTCCTTCAGTCAGCTGGAGTTCATTGATGTCATGAGGATCTTCCAGCATATGCGCCCTACGTGCTGTAGTTTGGACCCTGGACTAACCTCCCTAATTTTGGATTGTATTGACATCATTGGTCCAGTCCTTTTGCAGATGGTCAGGTGCTCCCTGGAATCGGGTGAGTTTCCTAGCTCCCTGAAAGAGGCGGTGGTGACACCCCTCTTGAAGAAAGCTACTGCGGACCCTGACTGTCTGGAAAACTACAGACCTATCTCTAACCTTCCCTTTGTTGGGAAGGTGATTTAGAAAGTAGTGGCTGCACAACTGGAAGACCATTTGACTATCCATGACATCTATGAACCCCTCCAGTCCGGTTTCCCTAAAAAACATAGTACTGAGACAGCACTGGTTTAGGTGCTCAATGATCTCTTGATGGCTAGAGATCAGAAGAGTCATTCCATTTTGGTTCTCCTTGACTTTTCTTCAGCCTTTGACACTGCAGATCACATGGTGTTGATAGAACGCCTGAGGCGGTTCTGTGGAATATCTGGAACTGTCTTAAAATGGTTCTCATCATTCCTCACTGGGAGATCACAAAGAGTTGTGTCCGGTGTTTTTTCCTCATATTCAATGGTTTTGTCTTGTGGGGTACCCTAGGGTTCAGTATTGTCACCCATGTTATTTGCGGTGTATATGCTACCCATCGGAGACATTATAAGGATGCATGGGCTGAGGTTTCACTGTTATGCAGATGATACCCAGCTCTACCTTTCTTTTGCCTCTGACCAGATTGGAGCCCCCTCGGTCTTTAATAGCTGTCTAACTGAAATCCAGGAGTGGATGAATTCTAGCTGGTTGAGGTTGAATTCTGATAAGACTGAGGTATTGGTTGTGGACCCGGGTCATCGAATGGGGGGTCGGGTGTTGTTGCGCCTTACGGAATTTTTCTTGGAGACGTTCCTCTCCCGACCTCTGAACGGGTGCGGAACCTGGGGGTAGTTCTTGATGATGGGCTGATACTGCATTCTCAGGTGTCAGCAGTCGTAAGACTTCCTTTTACCATCTTAGGAACATCACCAGGATCCGGCATCTTGTTCCGTCTGCTGACCTACCAACGTTAGTCCATGCCTTCATGTCCTTGCACTTGGATTATTTCAACTCCCTTTATCTAGGGCTTTCAGGGGTTGAAATCAGTCACCTCCAGCTAGTGCAGAATGCTGCAACTCAGCTTCTGACAGGTTCTAATAGATCCTGTCACATTACTCTGGTGCTGCGCAAACCACACTGGCTGCCAATTTGGTGGCGGATCACCATTAAAGTCGGCTTGCTGACTTTCAAAGCTCTACACAATCTGGGCCCAGGCTATCTGAAAGAACTTCTGGTTCCTTATCACCCAAATCAATCACTCCGCTTGGCTGACGAGGGGTTGCTTGAGGTTCCAAGGGTGAATTTGAAATCTTCAGGTGCTTGGGCATTTGTGTATATGGCCCCCACCCTTTGGAACTCTCTACCCTGTCGGCTGCAGGAGTGCACTTCTGTGGAGGACTTTAAGAGAGGTTTGAAGACTTTCTTATGGGAAACCGCATTTTTAGAACACTGATTGTTATAATTGTTTTGACTTATTTGTATTCTTTAATGATTTTTTATTGTTTTGATTTGCTATTTATGTATGGAGCCTTGGTAATTGAAAGGTGCCTTATAAATAAAATTATTATTATTATTATTATTATATACGATGTTCGGGCCCTGCTCTCCCACCCCTGTATCCATGTATGTTATGATGTTGTGAGAGTGCAGTGTGGGAATGCAGGGCCATGTGCTGTCAACAGTGAATCAATACGTGAAATTATGAGGTCAGAGCACAGGACCCGAAGGGACCGCGCTCCCACCACTGCATTGATATATCACACAGGGGTAGCACAGGTCCGGATCCATATTACAAATGATGTTCTGGGGGTGCAATACCACATCTTGTTATGGGACTTGAGGGTCAGAAGGGTTTGCGTTGCCAGCACTACCGTTATACAGCTCTTACTGGTTTTGGTTTTGTAGTAGTTACGAGACTGTATAAACATGTTAATTCTTGTTACTTCTTTTCTTTGTGGTACACTTACACTTGTTATGTAGTATGCAAAATCTTTGCGTTGTTCTTACTACTTTGCCTTAGTTGTACTTCCATTCATGTTTTAGACACGGGATCATTTTGTGTGAGTGTGCTTATAAAGAGCTGTTTTGGTAGGATCTGATCCATGTGCATTTGGGGCTGTGTTAATAGGGACACACTTGCTAGTCTTTTCAGTTCTGTTGTAATTACTATGTGTATGAGTGGCACAACTTGTTTTAGTTGATTTGCATGCTTAAAAGGAACAACAGTTATATTCAAATTTTCTAATTTGATGGTTCAGTAAAGACTCAACACAGGTGGTTAACTTTAAAAAAGATTTATTGCCAATTGGAAAAACTGAGAAAGGGCCAATTAAGATTAAAATTCTTGTACAAAATCACTCACAATACAATCCTTGCCTGTGTGTAATTATTGGTTGGAAGATACAGTATGTAAATGTATGTCATATATTGTAAGTGGATCATATTACTTGGAATAAGTACCTACATTAATGAAGGTATGTCAGGAGCTTCTAAGCAGTGATTACACACATGAAATACTAGCCCTGCCCACTCCCATCCTTGACTCCAGGGCCCAGGTGCTTACGCTGAAACTAACCCCTGACCCTTTAAAGGAACCCCTTTATCTGACTACTGCATCTGTGCCCCCCAGGGACCAAACGCAGGCCATTGCCTCTCTTACAGAATACCTTACCTCTCTACCTCCTTCCGCTGATCAAATTCTGGTGGGTGACTTAAATGTCAACTGGCTCAGCCCCTCCTCCTCCTCCTCCTCTACCCGAGACTCCTTTTCAGCAATAGACCTAATGCAACTAGTTACCCACCCTACCAGGACTAACCCCAAGAGAGGCTCCAGTACACTGCTTGATGTGATACTCACCAACCGCCCTAATCGGATCCCCAATGTACAAGTCCTCCCAGACTCTCTCAGTGATCACTCCCCCATTCTATTCCACTGGTCATCCTCAGTCCCCAAACCCATAGCACAGTCCACATGCCGGCGTCTAATACCTGGTGGACTAATAAAACTTAAGGAACTTCTGTCCCAAATTGACTGGTCTCCTATACAGGCAACTCCTGACATCGACACAGCTCTCTCCTTCTTTACCCAAACTTTTAATAATGCCTGTGATATCTTTGCCCCAATGTTGACCCGCCGTTCTAAAAGGAAGAATGCCCCCTGGGTAACCCCAGCTTTGATCCACCAGCTCAAACATAGGGACAACCTATGGCACCGTGCCATTGAGACTGGCCAGCCCAATGACAGGCGGTTATATGCTGCCGCCCGAAACAAGTGCACTCGGGCCATCAGAAAGGCCAAGTCTGAGCACTATCGGTCCTCACTCACTGCCTCATGGGGAACCCAGAACCTTCTGGGATAACATTAAACAGTTAAATGGGAGTGCACACTCCCCCCACCACCAGATCAACATTAATGGTGTGATCTCCTCAGACCCAGCCCTCATAGCCAACCACCTCAACACCTCATTCACTGACCTTAGCCCTATCCTCCCTACAAATTTTTTTGACCCTCCTCCCCAGCACCTGCCATAAATCTTTCTCGCCCTTATTTTCTCCTCTGCCGTGTTTCTGCCCAAGAACTTAGGCCGCACCTTGTCACTGCCCTCAAGAGTAATAGTACAGGCAGTGGCACCCTGGATCCATGTATCCTACGGCTGGTCTTATACACAGTCCTTACCCCGATCACATGCCTCATCAACCATTCTCTTTGCCTGGGGAAGGTTCCAACTGCCTGGAAAGTCGCCACTGTCACCCCTATCTTTAAAGGTGGTGATAGGTCTGTGGCTGGAAACTATCGACTGATCTCCATTCTCTCTCTCTCTCAAGGCCTTGGA
This sequence comes from Neoceratodus forsteri, assembly GCA_016271365.2. NCBI lineage: Eukaryota > Metazoa > Chordata > Ceratodontiformes > Ceratodontidae > Neoceratodus > Neoceratodus forsteri. The sequence goes on from CM028129.1 coordinate 1,266,046,671, forward strand.
AAAGTGGTGGCCTCTCAAATCTCTGACTACCTCTCCACCTACAATGTCCTTTGTCCTGAGCAGCATGGCTTCCGCGGGCCACAGTACCAACACAGCCCTCCTAGAGTTCTCCAACTTTCTCCACTCCTCCTTAGACACTGGTTCTCTGGCTGGTGCTGTCTTCATTGACCTCTCAAAGCTTTCGACCTGTCTCCCACCCCTCCTTCTTGATGCCCTTAGTCTCTGGTTTTGCTGCTGGGCCTATCTCCTGGTGCACCAGTTATCTGTCTGACCGCTCACGGCGTGTAAAATTAATGGGACCTACTCAGACATCTGTCCCATCTTTTCTGGGGTTCCCCAGGGCTCCATTCTGGGCCTTACTATTCTCCTTTACCTTACGCCCTTCACGCTCTTGCTCGGGAACATTCTATTATGCGCTGATGATGCAGTCATCTTTGCCTCAAGTCGTAACCTATTGCCCTCCAGGACTCTGCAGAAGTCCCTTCACTGAACAAGGGCTGGTTCAAGGAACATAGATTGGTGATAAATCTTAAAAACAAAACCATGTTCTTCACTCATCCCAAAACAAGTCCTGCAACTTCAAACTCCTCATTCACTCTGGGTCCTCTTTCCCACTTGAACAAGTTTGCTCCTATAAATACCTAGGGATCCATTTTGACCCTCCCTCTCCTTCCATGGACACACCGCTGCCTAGCCACTGCCACTAATATCCGATTGGGCATCTTACATCGGTATAAACACTGCCTCCCCCCGGAGGATCTTCGACTCACAGTCACCTCCTATATCCTGTCCCTAGTGGACTATGGACTGCCAGTGTATGGTGCTGCTGATCAGACCGCACTCCATAAAATTCACACTACTCTGAATAAGGCCTGTAGGTTAATTACTGGAGCACCTAGGCTGACACACACCTGTCTACTGTACGCTAAAGCGCTGGTACTTGATCTTGACGAGCGCCTCAAATATCTGACCTGTACCCTTACAAAAAAGACCCTCCTTGGGCTATCCCCACCAGGATTGACCACCACCATAAGCCACTCTGTCCCACTAGTTCATACTCAGACCTCTGGGAAAACCTCTCGTTATCCCTAGAGCTAGGACCTCTCACGGCCAAAGAGCCTTCAGCTTTAGGGCCCCCTCCTGGTTCAACACACTGCCCCCCTCCATCTCCGAAGCTCCAACTATATCGTGCTTCAAAACTTCCTTACGTAACCACCTTATTAACACCCGATGCTGTAATTGCCACTAGTCAAAGCCGTACTCAATACTTATGACAAAGCTTATTACTAAGCTGCTAAGGACAACATAACTCTGGTATTGTTTGCATCCATCCTACCTGTACCAGCTTGTTTGTATCTATGTCTTAATTTACTGTTATACTTATGTGTTGTACTGTTATACTGTGTATTTTGGTTTGTCTTACTGTGACAAGGTACCTTTGTAAATGAGCCTATGGCTCAAAGGTTTTCCAAACTGCTGTTTAAATAAAATAAAAAAATAAAAATAAAAATGAAACAGTGATGATTTGTTGTTATTGTGTGACTGATAATGTGCATGTTCCTGGGGTGGGCAAAAAAACAGATGCTGAGTGTTTAAGTGATAGCAATATAAAAATTATTTTCATTTCAGTGACATTAGATAACTGGTATGTTCAGTTAAATAGTGTAAGATATATCACTGAGTAGGTGCATATAGAAAATTCCCACCTGACCCCTCAATAGAGGCGATCATAAACATTGTCAGGAACAGATATGAAGTGCATTGTAATCAGTAGAAGTGTCAGATTTACAATTTCAAGTATTATTAACATGCATTATATTTACTTGTATGAGAAGTACAGCACATTTCATATTATTACATCTGCAATACATGGTTCTTTCAATGGTTACATTAGGTACTACATCAGTTCTGAACTAGGAAAGAACAAATGTGTGTAGCATGCTGTTTTTTTATCAAAGATTTAGGTCACTGAACTTTATCAGTAGGGTATTCTATTATATGTTAAGGAGAAATTCTTACTTGACTCTTACAGTAACACTTTTACTAGAACAATTCAACTAGTTAACAAACATGGTCAGATGAAATAACAGTGTAAATATCATTCATCTGTCATTACATAGGTATGCAGTACTCATAGATGTGTTCTTGGAATACTGAAACAGCACTAAGCAGTACTTGCAAATTGTTAAGTGTTTTCTTTCTCTACAAATATACACATTTTCCAATCAGTTGAACATTTCATTATGTACACTTAGTTAAGTATGTATAAAGAATAATATTTACATATACACAGTTTGGCAGTTAGAAAAATATCAGGCATAGTACTACAGTGTTGTATGGCAAAAAAAATGGTGATGCAGTCAAGATGTTAACAAATAACAGAGGAAAAAAACTGGTGATATGAAACATGTGACAGAGTGTTCTGCATGGTTAATGACACTTTTACAAATGATCAAGGACAAGTTTTGTGTCTCTGTTGAGGCATAGAGTTAGGAAGTGGCAGCTACTTCTTGTTATGTATGGATATGGCATACCTACAAGAAAAGATATGTACAGAAGAGGTGAGCCAGAAAGGACTCTCTTTTAACATGTACAATCTTTATTAGACATGTAAGCATGGTTTATCTAGTGACTGTGAAGAGAGTTGGTGCTGATTGAAGACCACTACAATTTCTACATTGTCACTGATCCACACAACATTTTATATGTCATCGTGCATGCAATATGTTTTGCCACCATGTCATATTTTAGGAATGTGATCATTTATAAAAAGTTGTAGGTTAGAAACAATTCTAGTATCCTACGAGCGACTGTGTCACAAGGTAGACAACAAAGAATGTCACATGTTGTGTGACTATTCTTCTGAGATATGAAGGTCATCATAATTCTTCAATATCAGAAGATAGGCATTTTTTAAGTGTCACAGTAGTCTCTGTTTGAAACAGCTTGTAGAGTCATCACACTCTACCCATCCACTTCTGTACCTTAGCAAACAGGTGTAATGCCCTGAATGCATAGCTTGACCATGGTGGTAGATCACACTGTGAGCGTCAAACAGTGATTGGTTAAAAGCTATTCTACCAGCTGTGTAATCTGTGATTGGAGTGTCAATTCTGAGCCCATTAGAGTCAAATCTGTGCAATATAAGCAACAGATAGTGAGATAAAGTCCTGAGACATATGGACTGAGTACATGTGCCTCCACACCTTTCACAGGAGTGACCACATTGAGCATTGGTAAGTAGCTGATGAAATTTGACACTTTTGGCTTAAGGGAGAAATAGAGTAAGCCACAGCACACATCTTCTGTGGTTTCACGCTTTGAATGACTACATGATACACATACATATTTAGTTTCATATGAGACAGTGAAGTACTGGTGTATGGGAATGATCTCTTCGTCCAAGCTGTTTATGATTGCCATCATAAACTCACTGGCATCTTGCTGCATGTTTGCAGCAAATGTACTGCATCAGTCAAATGTACCTAACACCTGCCGTAGTGGTGTCAGTTACTGCATATTGTTAACTGATCAGAAGCCATGTTGACAATCTGCTTCAATGCCTTTGATAGGGCAGTGTCTTGTGAAGCAGATATTGCCTACAGAAAGTGTGGCATGTGGAGGAAAACTTGCATAGCTGAATTAGCATAGCAGTTCACTCTAGTGCTGTTGTCAAAGGCTGGGACAGCAGCTACACCAACTGATTTCTGGCAAGCAGCTGGCTCTGAATGTGTAGTTGAGATTGTGACTTTTGTTGAACTCTTTAGAGTTGAATCACTTGTGGAAGCTCGTGGCTGTTGGCTGACAGCTGTAGATATGACTGCACGGTGTGAGACAGCCAAATACATAGGCAGAGGTATTAAAGGCATCTGTGGCTGACAAAGAGTACGTAATCTGTTGTACTCAACAATACATCACTTGTCAGCGCATAACTTCTGAGGTGCGAGTGGACTACGGACACATGAAAGTGCCATGTAGCTCATGCCATCCTTGAAAATGTCTGTACCTATGTCCACCATTGCTGAATCCAAACTCAAGCCCTGAGATTTGTGAATAGAAACAGCATATGGAACACATAGTGGGAACTGTTTCCTATTTACACAGATATCCTTAAATACCTGAAATTTCACACAGGTACGTTCTATCTGTACAGGCTGTTCCATGTTGTCAAAGATAACTACAAGCATCTCAATATATGTCTTCTGGACATTGTAGACAAAGTCAGTGATGTTACCCATGGCACCGTTTACCATGCCTCGGTCAACATTGAGATTACGTCAAAGAATGACATGAGCATTCTTACAAAGTGTAAAAATAGCCTCTAGGCCAGCTGTGCATGACATATCTGACTTCAGTTCACTGAGTCATTCAGTCATCTTTGCTATCAGCTTGAGACTGAGAATGACACCATCAGCTGTGTCAACAGCATGCAGAGTTACAATTTCTTGGTTTTCCCTCTGCAGCATAACACTGTTGAACTGAGTGCATTTCTTTAGTCATGGCATAAGACACACTATTGTGTGTGTCTGTAGAGTACACATCACTGAAAACATTACATGTTGTTTCTATGGATGTAGTATATATTCTGATTCTCCAATCATTTAACATAGCAGCATGTTCTGGTGATAGAGAACCTGTACGAGCTTCATATAAAAGGGATTTGTAAGCCAGATCACCACTTTGGCACATGTTATCATACAACTCAATATAGGTGAATAACTCCCAAAGGTTAAAACCTCCAATGCAGCCTAGTGTGTTCTTAGCCTGCTTGGCAGTCAGAGTTTCAAATACATGTTCTGCGTTAACTGGCACAAGCTGTAAAAGGTCTCCCAATACAATAATACTTTTGCCACCAAATGGTACTCCATAGTCAGTACCCAAGATCTCCTGTAGATGTAGGTGTATACAGGTGAGCATTACATTGGAGACCATGCTGATTTCATCAATGGTGAGTAACTTCATCTTTGTGAACATAGAACAGAGCTGAGATGCAACCTCAAATGACGGTTTCTGATACTTTCCTGTTTTGCCATGTTCCACTGACAACATAAAAAAGACAGTATAATGTAACTCCACCAATGTTGTATGCAGCTAGCCCTGTGGGAGCAGTAATGGCAACATACATTGATGACCCTGTCAGGCTCTGTATTTCAGCAGTGATGGCTTCAATGAGGAAACTCTTTCCTGTACCAGCTGAACCACTAACAAAGATCAGTAGTGGGTCATAGTCAAGACAGTCACATTTTTTTTCTTCATGAAGTAGGCCATGTCGAACAGCATCAATGACTTGAGAGTGAACTACATGCTGCTGCTGATTCAGTCTTTCTCTCAAGTCAGTTGGGTTGACAGTACAGTGTGTTCCATGTTCCATGGCACTCTCAGCTTCCGAGATTAACACTTCTGGGACACTCAAAGACAGAGGTTCACCTAGAACACCTTGTCCTTCTGGATCAAGATTGTCTTGTGAGCTAACAGGAGTGTCTTCCTGAAGTTGTTTCTCTGCCTTCTCAAGCTGTTCTTTCTCAGACTCTAGTCTCTGTATGTATGTCTCTGAGTATTCAGTTTTGAAAGTCTTGTAACTGAGATTGAATTCTTCCTCGAATATATCACAGTTACCTTTTAATTCAGACTCATTCCTCCAGGGTCTAAATAGGAATAGGAGAGCAAAGTAGTAATTCTCTCTGCTCTCCATTGTGTCTAGATGTAATTTACAGTGGTCTATGAGCCATGGCTTGTGTCCCTTTATGAGACAGCCATCCACTTTGTTCACCTTGTAAATGTGTCGTGTTGAGTCAGGTGATATATCTGCCTTGTAGTCGTACCACTTAGCCACCTGAAAGAGACTCATATCATCCATGTCATCATGTCTACAGGGATAGTATATGTCAATCAGGTTATTCTTCAAGATATGTTTTGAAGAAGGTCAATTGGCAGCGAGTTCCTCAATCTCAGCATGAGGAATCAGTACACGTTTGTGTTTCTCTTTGTAGTTCACACTGAGAAAACATACAGCATCAGACTTCCCGTACAGATGTGTACCCATTAAATGATCACTTGCTTCATAGGAACCACATTCTCTGTGTGAAAGGGTCTTCAAGCCCAGTGACCACAGCTAACCAGCAGCACACCTCTTGTTTAAATGGACATTTGTTTTGTTTCTTTGTTTGTTTGTTTTTTAACAAGTTGAGAATATTTTGGTTTTTCAAACACTTATTTAAAGAATCACAATTTTCGGTGCAAATTTTATTTACATTCTGTTCATTTATTAATTTTTTTTGTGAATTCCTTTATTTCGTTATGTTAGAAAAACATATTTTTATACAAAACTAAAGATATTATTTTTTTATACATCTTTATCTTTTATATCTTTTTTTGTATAAATGATGCAAAATATGTAAATATTTTCTTAACAGAAACATTTGTTGTGTTTTATTCTAATATGTGGGGTACCATCTACTGAGATATGTAGCATGACAGAATACTGATTGTATTGATATAACTACTAGAGTATCAGACAAGAAGTTCTATTATTGACTGTTAACATTGTGACAGCCTTATGTTAATCTCATATACATATATATATATATATATATATATATATATATATATATCTGTGGAGGTTAGCAATGAGCTGTACAATGTTTAATAGTGTTTGAAAGAATGTTAATATTATTATAACAATAAGGTACTACTAAAAATAATGTTGATGGTTACACCTGAAGAGCCTGTTCTCCAATCACCCCATCTATATACCAAATTATGTGGTGGGAGTGCAGGGCCTGAATGGCCTGTGCTTCCACCACTACTTCCATGAACTGGCATTGGGGTGATCATTGGGGTCGTTAGCCCTAACTCTCACCCCATCGCATGTGTATAGAGGATAGGAGAATGGGGTGAGAGTTATGACCAATGACCCCAATGCACACCCCGATGTTAGATGGGGGGTGGGCTAGGGGGGTCCAATGGGGGCTTTGAACCCTAATACTGAATTTCCTCACTTTTTTCGCTGTGGAACAACCCTGACTGATGCATTAAACAGAGTTTTTGTCCTCTAATTTCCCTTCTTTTTGAGAATGAGGATGATAAATAGTGAATGTAATATGGTGGAGGGCCCAGTGCTCCCATCACATGATGTCTTGCCACATAGTAACAGAATCAGCAACGTAAACACAAGCACCAACAGTTACAGAGATGGTAAGGCAAACGTAAATGTTAAAGCAAATGTTAATAGAAATGCACGCTCAAAGCAATGGGGAAGTGAACAGTGATGCAAACGGACATGCAAGCATGTACGAAAATGCAACTGGTAACGCGCACTGTGATGGCACCGATATTTTAAATGCAAATGTTAAGTGTTACAGCAAAAGGAAAGGCAACGGGAACAGGAACGGAAATGCGAATGCAAGCACACACGTAAATGCAAACCGTAACATGCACGGGCACGGTACCACAATTGTAAATGCAAATGGTAAAGTTAATATGAAGAATAATGCCAAAGGAAACAGAAACGGAAATAGGGACAAAAGTGCATACGAAAACACCAACCGTAATGCCCACAGGCACAGTACTGCAATGGAAAACGCAAATGGTAAAGTTAACATGAAGAATAATGCCAAAGGAAACAGAAACAGGAACAGAATCATGTACAGAACCGGAAACCGTAACACACACGGTCATGGAACTGCAATTGTAAAAGCAAATGGTAATGGTAACAGCAACAATATTGCCAAAGGAAAGAGAAATGCAAACGCAAATGCAAGCAAGTACAGAAATGCAAACTGTTATGTGCACAGTTATGGTACCGCAATTGTAAATACAAATGGTAACAGTAACAGCAACAATAATGCCAAAGGAAACAGAAACGCAAACAGAAACGCAAGCACGTATGAAAATGCAAACCGTAATGCACGGGCATGGTACCGCAATTGCAAATGCAACTGGTAACGGTAACAGCAACAATAACACCAAATGACACAGAAACGCAAGCGCAACCAAAAATGCTAACCGTAACACACATGGTGGCATGGACGGGAACGGTGCCGCAAATGGTAATGGAAACGTAACTTGAAATGCTAACTGGCACAGTAACGAAAGAGCACACCCTTCTTTTCCCCAAAAACTGCATTGAAAAACACAGTGAAAACAAAGAATGTATACATAACAATGAGCCTCGGAGCAGAAAATGAGGACTTGGAATACTAAATTGCTTATATCTCAGGAACTGTATGATGTAGAACAAAAATTTAAATTTCATATGAATTATGACTTTCCTGGCTAGTTTTATATTTAGCCCTCATTTTGGGAGGGCAAAGCATTTTTGCGACGAATAGTCCATATCTCGCACCTTTTCTGAGATATGGGCCCCGAAAGGCGCAACGGATGCCGTAATGTTATCCAATGGGAAAAATTGTCAACTTTGGAGTGCCGTCACTGTGCCACCCTGTAATATTTTTTCACCAAACCACCAAAAGGCACATCGGTGGGATGTTGGCTTTCTTCCCTCCAAAGTACAGCCCAAAAGACAAAAGCATTATTTTGCAGCAGGGTGGCAAAAAATTCCTGTAATGTGGCAGACGCTGTAATGTTATCCTATGGGAAAAAGTGTCAAATTTGGAGTGCAGTAACTTTGTAGCCCTCCAATAGTTTTTCACCAAACCACCACAAGGCACATTTGTGGCATGTTGGCTGTCTTCCTTCCAAATTTCAGCCCAATCGACCAAACCATTCTTTTGCAGCAGGGTGGCAAAGAACTCCTGTTATCTTGGGCATAGTATCGCAAAACAGTGTTGCAAATGACAACACTTTCACAAATGAAATCACAAAAGTGTCGTGAGTGCAACACTACTTTTTACAAAAATTTGAAAAACACATTTCTGGGGTGTTTAACCCCAAAATGAAGACATGCCTAGCATCCTCAGGGCTCAACTAGGTAAACACAAAAATAATTGTGTCCCTAGATGGTCCCAGTTTTAAATGCCAAGCATTTTTGTGATCACCAACTGAAAACAAAATGGTAGATTTGCAACACTACTAGGGACATTTGTGACACTAAAAAGTGCATTTGCGACACTGTTGAACTTTTTGTTAACTTTTCCCTTTGATTTATAATGGGAACTTATTTTTTGAATAACTTTTGAACTGTTTAATTTTTTTTCACTAAATCTTCAAAAGGCACATTAGGGACCCTGGTCGCATGTTCCCTGAAGTTTTTGGACCAGTCACACAAACCATGCGACCTGTAGGTGCGAGCAAAGAATTCACAAAAACCATAAACGTGTGCGCAGATCTCACTTAATAACTCCACAGCCATATATCTGACCACTACGACATTTGGCAGATCCCAAGATATATGGTTCTTGATCGTGCATTCCAAATGTTAGGCAAATGCTTGAAACAGTGGCAAAGTTATTAAGGTGCTAATTTTCACCCTTTAACCTTAAAAGGGCTACTCAACCCTAACTATGGTAGCACTACCATGCTACCATAATATATATATATATATATATATATGTATGTATACTGTGTGTATATATATATATATATATATATATATATAGTATAGTGCCATGGTAATGGCACTATAATTAGAGTTGAGTAGGCACATTAATGTTACGTCTCAAATGTTGCACTTTAATAACTTTGCAGCTGTTTGACTGATTTGCCTGAAATTGTGCATGTGCAATCTGGTACCACAGATCTCTGTATCTGAAAAGTTGTGTTCCAATTGGGTTGCAGTTGTGGAGCTGCTGAGTGTCAAAATGTGTGAAAAATCCTCACTTTTTGGCAAATCTACAGCCCAAACCATTTGTCTGTCTGGTCTGAAGTTTTCAGGGTATATAGGGACTGTGTCACTGAAGTGCCTTTTGAAGGTTTGGTGAAAAATATTAATATATTTAAAAGTTATTCAACTTTTTTGTTTCCCATTATAGACTGCGGGAAAATAAATGTGCACCACAAAAACTTTCACAAAAGTACAGCAGACTTTTGCAAAAGTACCATTGGTTTACATATGGGACTTTCACGAAAGTCAGTGGAACTTTCACGAAAGTCCCGCATGTAAAGCAAAGGTACTTTCATGGAAGTTTGCAATTCTTTTGAGAAAGTCCATGGAATGTTTGTGAAAGTTCTGTGGGTTAACACCCCCCCCCAAAAAAAAAGTTTCTTTGCCTCTTCATAGCAAAAAAAAAAATTGGTTAGGACCTCTGGGCTGAAATTTGCAGGGTGGCAAGCCCTTGCCCCACATATGTGACTTTTGCTGGTTTGCTGAAAAAAGTTACACCAGTTCCATAGTTACAGCACACTGAAGTTTTGGAATTTCCCATAGGATAACACTGTGTCTGCTGCACCACCTTTTGGTGCCTGTATCTAAAAAATAGTTAGAGATATGGATTTTTCACTAAGCACAGCTTACTACACCTTTAGCATGCATGGAGGTGGCCAGGTCATGAATACAACTGCAAAGAAATTTTTCCAAAGTTGCTATGGTTACTGAGATATTGTCACAATTGCAGTACAAGGGTTACTTGGAATGTCTCTATGTATGTGATATGTGTCTGTACGTATGGGCAGGTGGGAACACAGGGCCCAGATGGCCCATGCTCCCACCTGTGCATATTATTTTGATAAACTGGGAGCACAGGTCCCTCCTGCACTATGTCTCTATAGTTATGGGTGGGTGAGAGTGCAGATCCCAGAGGACCCACGCTCCCATGTACAGTATGCATCGAGTAACATTACACTTTCTCGAAAAGAAGGAAAATTCATTGCAAAAACTGAGTTTTAATGAAGCAGTTAGGGCTGATGAAACACTAACAAAATACTGGAAATTCGATGTTAGGGTTACCAAACCTACCACCCCACTCCCCCACCCTCTTCACACCGACAGGCATCAGGGTGTTGGGGTCATCAGGCCTAACTCTCACCCCATTCTCCTATACTGTACAATCTTAGCTTGTTTACACATGGAATGGGTGAGAGTTTGGAGTTTTTTTGCAATGAATATATACATATGCAAAAAAACTATGTTAATGCTCACTATGGTTGGCACCATGAAAAAGGCAAACCACACAAAGGCTGAAAATACTGTAAACTGTTAGGATTGCAAACACAATACCCACAAACTTTGGAAGTGCCCTATTAGGGTTCTTTTGTCTACCTCCCAGCTCACCCCAGCTTGCCAAGTTCAAGTTCAAAGTTTATTAACAAAAAAGATGTATAAAACAATACATTTTATCACATCCATATACAACATGTAAAAATACAATTAGTCAATCAATCAAAGAACAGAATAGACCATTTTAGAACAATATAAATAAATACGTTAAATGAATATAAATACATAAGGATTACTTTTTCATCTTATTAGCAAAATTGGCCATACTAAACATTATCCTGATATGCTCCAAACCAAGCAGAAGCTTCATACACATATCCTTACTTTCTAAATTATTTTTCATAATTAAAGGGGTAATCCATTTATCTCTTTCATTATTCATTTCATCACAATCTAATAGCTTATGACACAGACTTTCAACATCCTCATTATTACAATTACATTTCTTCTTATTCCCAAAATGACCCCACCATTTGTTATACTGTAAATTTGAAATACCCAGACTTTCTAATCTCATATTGCACAAATTATTCCTATTTTTTTTTTATTTTCACAATATGCTAAATATATTTCCATTTTCCCATTCAATTTTAAATCTGAATAGTACCCTTCTTTATCTAGCTCATGTATTTTGGCCAGATCAATTTGGACCGCTACATCAGAAAATCTTTGAACAACAGCTTTTGAAAACATGTTTACATCAATCATGGCTTTATTTGACCATAATTCTTCCAAACCGGAATACCTCAATAAATTATTTAAACTTTGGAACCATCCATTTATATCATTTCCCCTGTTTAATCTCTCCAAAAAAATCAACCCAACATACAGTAATTTGGGTAGTCTTTCCACAGACATCTTCATTACTTTTTCCCAATATTTTATAGCTCTAACTTTTATTTTAACATTCAAAGCAGGAAGACCTGCTTCTTATCTCATAAAGACTATCGGACAATCCCATGGAAGTTCCAAAGTTTTTCTCAGAAATGAATTTTGAATAGGTTCTAGTTTTGTATCTCCTACTAACAAACCCCAGACTTCACAGGCATATAATGTCTGGGTAATGGTCTTAGCTTCAAATACTTTCTTAAGAGCCACAAAAGAATTGTTAGCAAACTTATTAGCAAAAGCGTAAATAGCATTCGTTGAACTATATGATTTATTTTTTATCTCACATATATGGGCATCCCACCTCAGATTATTCTCAAATATTATTCCCAAGTATTTAAATGATTTTGCTTCTTCTATTCTATTGTTATTAATGTTCCAAAAGTGTTTCCTATAATTTTTGTTCCCATATGATATTTTTTTGGTTTTCTCTACATTCATATTGAGTTTCAAGTTAGCCAATGACTCCATCAATCTTGACATTGCTCTCTTTAAACTCAGTGGAGTTTGTGAAATAACCAAAGCATCGTCTGCAGTAACTGATTTTTTTCCATATTTATTGAGGGGCAAATGTATAAATATTAATTATATCTCTAATAACTGTTTCAATATATAAATTGAACAGTATTGGTGCCAGTAAGCAATCTTGCTTAACCCCCTTTCCTACTTTTATCTCTCTTGAAAGTGCGCCATCTCTAGAATAGCATACTGATGCGGTGGTATTATAAAGTAACCTTTGTAACACTTTTTAGCAGATGTTTATCTATGTTTAGCTTTATCAAAATCTCCCATAATATATTTCTATCCACAGAGTCAAATGCAGCTCTTATATCAACAAAACAAACATAAAGTACACTTTTCTTCCTGCATACATATAATTCTAACAGGTAATTCAATGTGAAAATCAAATCCAACGTATTACAATTTCTCTTAAAACCACATCGATACTTGAAAATTAATTTGTTTTCTTCCAACCATAATAATAACTTATTCAATAAGAAATGAGTAAAGATCTTTTGAGATATAGGTAATAACATAATTGGTCTGTTGCACATAGGATCATATTTAGAACCTTTTTTAAATAACAGTACAATTACCCCTTTATTCCAACTAGCTGGCAACATATTAGATTGAACAACTGCTGAGAATAAACACAGCAAGACCTCTGCCCAGTGATCAACATTATGTAAATACATTTCAGCTGGAACACCATCAATTCCAGGGACTTTATGCCTTTTTTGAACTTGAATTGCCTCCCTTACGTCCCCTAAAGTAAATGCAAATATCCCTGCAGCACTCTCATCTCCATCTTTACCTATATCGCTAATATCATTGTTACTATTATAAATTTTGCTAAAATGACACACCCACTGATCTTCGGATATCAATCCTAATAAATTATATTGAATATTAGTCTCACAACATCCAAATGCCACCAGAGACCAGAATGTTTGGGTATCTTTCTTAAGGATGGAATCCTGTAATTTACCCCATAATGAGATATTATAAATCTTCTTCTTTCTACGTATCATAGTTTTATATTCTATTTTCAAGTTCCGAAAGGCCTTCAATATAACTGGTGAAGTATTTCGACCCCTAATCCTATCTACTCTTTTAATCCCTTTCCTCAAATTTCTGCAATCATGGTTGAACCAAGGCTGTATACTACCAATATTAGCCTTTGTCCTCGCTCTCTTTTTTTTTTTAACTTACTGCCAAAATTATTTGTTGCATATAATATTCATAAAATTGGATTTACTCATTCGGTCCACCCTTGTTCATTCTGTCTACAGGATGTTCACTCATATTTCGCTTTTGGATTATCAAGTCAACACATTCTTTTATGTATCTGTTCCATATAATTTTTTTTCCATATTTAATACACATATAATTATCTGCTTCTCATTTTTCCTTTTTCTTTTTCCTTTTTAACTTAATATTCAATATAATAGAGCATGCCACAGGATAATGATCGCTTTCCCACATTTTAATAACCTTAAAATGATTAACTCTATGGTAATCTAATGCTTCCACAATACCTAAATCTAGAACACTACCCCCTTTAGCTGTTGGGTAGGAAATCTCCCCCTCCCAATCACCTCTAATCCTACCATTCAAGATCCTTAAATTAAAATTATCTAGAAACTGCAGCAGTAGTTTACCTTTTGAGTTTAACACTCTGTCCTTTGATTGATGCACAGGTATATTTAAAATATCATCAATACCCCATCCTGAATCTATATTTTCAATGCCATTACCCACATGCACATTAAAATCTCCAAACAGATATACAGAGATCCCTGGATATCTAGCTTTCAAAGATTCAATATTCTGTCCTGTGCATTTAAAAATACTGGCCAGTTCACCTACTTTAATAACTGGAGGAATGTATATATTAAACAAAGCAAAACATCTCCTCTGGGCAATAATAACAATGTACATAAAAAATTTGTTACACATACTAACTTCCGGATTTTCAAATTCAGCTAGCACACTAATGCATATAATAAGTCCACCTTTTGCTCTACCATACTTAGAGGTATTATATGCTGGAGAAATCAAACTTTTATACCCATTTACCCATATCTCATCTAATTTATCCATCCATGTTTCTTGTAAAAGCAATACTGAATATTTAGTAATCCACTCTAAACGTGCTTTATCTTCCATTTTTTCTTTGAGGCCTGCAACATTCCATGATATTAATTCTATACCGTTCTCTTCATCTTCTTGTCAGATTGTTGACCCCAGCGTTATAATCTCATCACTACTTTCACTCACCCTTGCTGTACTATTAATTTGTCTATCTTTTAACATATAAGAAGAATTAGACTCATCATAACCACCACTCAAACTTTCATCAGGCTCCAAAATCACTGAGGAATTAATACATGCACCAAGTTGTTTTCTACCTCTTCTCATTATACAATATCTGTCTTCCCCTATTAATGTATGAGTTGTCTCAGTTGGTTTTAAGAATGCTGTAATTCTAGGTTGTTTAGCCATATCTTTGTTTTTTCTATTAGCATCTACTCTCACATCCTGTTTTCCTTTTAAATCATTTATGCCATTTCTGGTCATTACAATTGTTGTATCAAGGCATATTCCCAGCTCACAAAACTTAGCCTTTTCTTTCAAAATTTCTCTCCATTTTTCCACATTCTTTAGGACAACACATAACCATCCTTTATAGGGTCTAGCTTGATGTCTATAAACTGATCTAAAATCTTGCCAGTTAATTCCTTTTCCAAAAATTCCTTTAATAAGATTGTACGTAGCCAATTTCGCCGTATATGCATTCTCATTCTTTTGCTTTGGTACTCCATTTATAAAAATGGTAGGTAATATTTCTCCTGCTAAAATTAACCTCTCTTTCTCTGAATCTTTTAGTTTACAAGAATCCTGCTTATCGCTAAAGGATTTTTTTCCCTGTTGGCTCAACCTTTTTTTGCCTTTTTACTTGCTGCTTTTTTGGCCTTTCCAACTCACTTCCAGCTGTGATAGGAGTAATATTTCCCCTTCTAACCCCCTTTTTATCTTTATAATTCAAAACACAACCTTCCACCTGTTTACTAACCTTGGGATTCATAGTTTCTATAATTTGTGCTAATTGTCTTTTCCTTTGCTCCAATTCACCAATCAACAAATCAATTTCTTTCCTGTCTCTAGTCCTGATTTCTTCTGTTATCCTTTGAATATTTTTTCTTCAAACTCTTTATGTCATCATTCACCCTAACCTTTCCTCATTTTTTAACTGAGCCATTACTTACCACCCCACCTCTTTTAGGGGGACAGCAATGTTTTTTCTCTTTAGTAACTTTACCAATATGGCATACTTCCTCTTCTTCCCTTCCTACAATGTTCAAATCCGGACTATCTATTTTCTTTTCCTTATACAGTTGGGTAGATTTCCCCACATAGAATTCAATAAATGAGTGAAAAAGTAGATTCAATTCCAATAGTTGGGCACTACCAAACACAATCTCTTTTTTGACTTCCTCTAATTTGTCTATTATAGACTCTACTTTTCCCAGGCCTTTATACTTATTTAGACTATCCAACCTTCCCCATCTTGCATCACAAGAATTCAGTGATTCAGAATATTCCAAATTATTAACCATTTGTTCATTATTAATCTTTGGTGTTATATAGGGAGTCAAAAAAGATTCAAAATTTTGTAATAATGATTCATTTTTACTCTGATATGTGTTAATCAATAAATCAATTTGTTTTATAGACTTAGACACCTCTAAACATTCTTGGTTATCATTTTCTTGCATTATACTTGCATTCATATCCTTTTCTTTAAACACTAAGCCCAACGATTTTCCATCATTTATTAAATGTTTCCCATCTAACATGTCTAAGCTATAGGCCTCAGCCAGCCTAGCTGCTCATATTAGTATACAGAGACAAAAAATTACTTCTATACTGACTCTCTGCTTGTTTATCCAAGGAAATAGGGTTAGGTATGTGCAAATCTGAATCCATAGTATCTATTACTTTCCTTTGCTTACTTTATATAGTCAGCAACTGAGGGGTATCTTCCAACTTCCTAATCTCCTCTAATAATGGATGTACACTTTGAGAGGTCTGTTCTCTTACTCCTACAGGGAAGATGTTGTTCTCGGATCAAAAGCTTTAGTTATTTTCTTATTCCTCCTTAGTTAAATATAATTACACTTAGGATTCATATATTGTGTTATTTTCTGTGGAGAGAGCAATTGTTTATCTAATCCAGCTTTATCATTTTTTCCAACATTTTTCTTCTCTTTCCCAAGCTTCCAACAATATGTTCTCATCTTTTTTGATTGCATTATCTAAAATACTCCCACAACACACGAATAAAAAAAAATATTTTCAAAGTCCACTTTTCTCTTTCTGCCTATAGAATTCTTTCTTAGTTGTCTCCATAGAAAAAGTGAACTAATTAGTTGTTTCCTTGTCCCCTCCTTCTCTGTTTCAGTATCCACCGAATATTTAAGATAAAAAAGGGGTCTTTCCACCCTGAAAAAAAACAACAACAATAATAAACCTAAGAAAAATTTATAGGAAAACAGCTAAAAGCTAAATAGATGCAGCAATCTATATGATATCTCTATTATGTATCAATAGTCAAATAACTTTAGGTTTTACCTAATAATCAGGTAATACCTAAATACTAATTATAAATATTAACCCCCCTCCTACCCAGACAACAGTAATTGAATACAGATAATATATTGCACTTACTTCTTCATTATGAATTATAGACTGACCAAGCCAAAAAAATGTTCTAAAACCAAGCAGACATCCAGCACCTCATCAAAGGGTCCAAACAACATCCTTTACAATACTAAATACACAAAAACAACAATTAGCAATACTAAAACAGAATTCCTTTAAAACTAAAATATAAATTTAATATCTTAATACTATAAATATGTCACTAGATATCTTAATAAATATCTCCTCTAAATCTACCAGATACACATTTAAAGTTCTGGAGACACACACTGAAAGGGCAGCGTCCGCACACAACTCACACACAACTCGCTCCCTCTGGCTCCAAAACAATTCTGAATATCTTCTCCTCTCGCGCATGGGCTTTTAACCACATAGCCCACATGGGCTGATCCATCTATCCAAATCTAGCAACTGAGTATGGCGCAAAACTCAAAAACTAATCAAAATAAAAATAAAATAAAATACCAATTTAGTGTGTTACAAGATAGAAAAATTAAAAATCATACTTCATACTATCATACTTATCAAAACTCTGAACTTAGTTACGAACTGCAAAAACATAAAACAAACACTTGTTTTACGCAGATATTTAAATGTTCACAAAGTTTACACTGGGGGAACTTTGAAGTATTTTATTTTATTTATTAAGCACTTGTATAACACAACCTATCGCATCTTCACCCCAGCAATAGCTCCAGACTGTGTCTATGTCTGTGTCTGTGACATCTTCGGTATTACTTTTTAGTAAGCCGAGGGTATTGAAAAACACCGACAACTACTTCTGTTCCTTCTCCTCCTGCAATCTTCACCACTCCATAGATACTCACTCTTCCAAGCTCTTCACAGCTCTTCAAAACACTCGCTTCCAAAAAGCAAACAGTAGCGAGTATGTAGAGAAGGAAAAGAATTACAAAGTCCCCAACAAAGTCATAGCCAACAAATATGTAGCAAATGAGTTAATTTTCAGTTAGTCAGCCAAGCCACAGTCAGAGCAAGTGTAAAACATACATAAAAAAGAATGTATTCACATAATTCATAAATGACTGAAACTGTAATATCCACTGCTTTTCATCGCACTACAGTTATCAAAGGCACCCAGTTCCACAGTTTTCAGATAACAGGCACCGGTACTGAACTCCAAACTATGTGTTTTGCAAGCGATTCACAAGTGCTAGCATTGGCGTTGGTGAGTAGCTACAGGCATTTACTAGCCTCAAACCTTTCCCAAATGGGCCCCTTTTCACTTGGATTTTCCAGCTTTCAACTGCCACCGCAGACCTCCACAGACCTCCGCAGACCTCCTCCTCCTGTCAGGAGTAAAAAAACAACCTGAAACATCTCACCAACCAATAAGGGAGCACAACAATTGATAAAATTAAATGATTAAACTAACGGTGGCATACCTTTTCTAGGTATATATAATGCAGATAGTGCTTTTAGGCACACCCAACTCCATTGTTTGCAGCCACATCAAATATTGTCTTGCATTCACCAGCACGAGTTCTAGGGTTCATGTGTTCCTAGCAAGCATTGTCTGTTGCTGTTCTGTAGCCCACCACAATGCAAGTCAAATTCTACCCTAGCTTGTCCCCTACCCTTACAACCCAAGGACAGTCTACAGGTACAAGGCAATAGACCAATGGTATGGTACCTCATACAGTGTCCACATATTAAAACTGGTATATAGCAACCCTAATCCTCCCCCCAATACACTCATGAGTGATGGTCAAAGTTACATGTCCAGAGTCATGAGACACAAGTGTGATATTTCACATACATTCTTCATCTGTAATTAGAATACATTTTGGATGGATACCTGTGAAGGTTTACTTCCATTATTATGTGTGCTTTATGTGGCACACAATATGATATACTGTAGCCTCCACAAAGGAGTAGAATTGCTACAAATTTGAAACTACTATACACTTTCAGAGTTGTCAGTTTTTGTAGGACTCAAAAATCACTTAATGGGTACGTAATCAGTTGGGTAGTATGACAGACTGGGGTCTTCCTGGCTACAAGGGTAGTTTCAAGATGGACATTAGGGTTGCTATATGCCAATGTTAATATGTGGACCCTGTATGAGGTACCATACCACTGATATATGGCCTTGTGCCTATAGACTGTCCTTGGGTGGGGAGGGTAGCTCAATAGACAGATCACACACCTCTAGAGCCCAAAAATCAAAAGGTTAAAGTCTTTGGAAAATAACACAGAGTCAAAGAAATGATTTAGGTAGCATTAAACACAGTGGTCTTAAAACCAGTGCTGTTTCTAGCCCTAGTGCATATCCTTTACAGCTTGATGTATGTATACATGTTATGTTTGAATAATTGATTTTTATGACTGGCAATGTGACAATATTCTCTATCACTGCTGCTGTTCATTTTATCTGCAGCATGTTTAGTGGGCAGATTAAATGGATACTGCTGATTCGGTACCTGGTTCCCCAATTTTTCTGATAAATGCTCCTTTATAGCACTAGATTGTATTTTTGTCTCTTAAGACTAAACACCTACCTCTTATTTCAGACACTTATCATGTTATTTACAAAATTAGATGAATGAGCATCTTGTCTAAGCGGGCTCCCAACATACAACAAAAGCATGTCTGCTGCCCCAACTGTTTGAGTAGCAACAAAGACTGAGTGTGGACGTGAGTAAAAAAGATAAATCAGTAAAGATTTTTTTTTTATGGTCTGATTTCCCTGAGAGGTACAGACAGAGAGAGAGAGGATTTTTCTTTTACAATCTCACTAACAGATTGTGAGAGAGAGAGATGGGGGAGATAAATTAGAGAGTTTTATGTTTGTTTGTAGGATTGCACAGACTGATATTGACAGAGGAAGCCATATGTGGACCTGTCAGATGATATTTTCCTGACACTGTGTGTGTGTGTGTGTAGGGGGAGTGGGGGTGAGAGCAGTCCATGTCTTTGTGGTGCATGCCTATGTGTTTCTTTAAAGGATGGTGGTGGTAGGGTGGTAGTGTGGCAAACAGATATAAGGGAAGGAAGGAAGAAGTGTACTGAAACAGGTCAATTGATGATTATCTACTGTTCTGATTATGCATTATTAGTATTGAACAGTCTGGAATACCTGAGCTGCATAAAGAATTATGTTTGACAAGTCTGCTAATATGTTTTTCCTAGGTACATACTGTGTAATTAAGAAATATATATATATGTATATATATATATATATATATATATATATATATATATATATATATATATATATGTCAAGGGTTGTGTGTTTCTGTTTTTTCACTGATATTTCAGCATTTTAGAATAACATATGTAGTTTCATAATTGCTGTTACTGCTCATCATGAAGGCTTTCTTCTATCTTCTCTACTGTTCTGGATGTAATAACACCATGAATTAGCAATTGAAGAGCTTTAAATACATTGTCATGTATTATATGTGGATGCGTTTCAGGATGCATTTATTATTTTTACTTTGCTAGCTCCATGTTATCTCCCCACCCAGCAGCACCACCTCCACCTCAACCACTTTGTAGTCTTTGTTTTAAGGATGGAACATCTACCATAGAAGAGCTAGTTAGAAATGAACTGCACTGGGAGAGAAAAGTCGGACTTATACTAATAACAGGGAAGTTAAATGATTCCCTTTAATTGCAGTAAACTGTTATCAAAAATATCTGGAACCCAAAAAGGACATAGTATGATTATATGTATATACATATATATATATATATATATATATATGTATATCTATAATGAGTCAGGAGGTCTAAACCTCACTTTCAGGTTCTTGGCAATACAGACACGTTGCATTAGAGTAATAAACTTGTTTATTACTACCAAAAAGGATAAAATCACAGTTGCCCTAAGCAGTTCTTACCAATACGAACCGGAAGCCAGTGCTAAACTTTCCCTATACCTTGAGGTTTCTTTGTGTCTCTTGGGATCTCCGAGGTACAAGACTAGTGTATCACATTATATACCTATGATAATTACTGTAGTTACTATAAGATAGAAACATTTCTAGTTACAGAGATGCACCCTATTGGCTAACTTAGAGGAGGCTCCACAGTCCAAGATAACATTATACAATTTTGTAGTAGTCATCAGTTTGTGAAGCAAAAGAGTTCTTATACAGAGTCTTATATAACTCAGTGTAGTAGTACAAATCACCAAAAGGTGGCAATGCTGACTTACATATCATAATTATTCCAAGGACACAGGTGTCTTGGCATCTTACAAGTGAGAAATACACAGAAAATATATAGAAGAATATATGTATTAACAAGCAAAGTGTATTGCAACAATATGCGTACATATCCTGACATCTACTCCTATATGGTAGATGCCCTTAGCCCTATATGTTAGTATAACATATACCTAAGCAGTAGGTGTCTACAGTGGACCTCTGAGGGTACCAATAAGGGTGCAGGGACCTCGTGTAACATTCCCCCCCCTTGTTACCTCCAAGGGCAACACAGGCAAATCTAGGGAAAGGTCAGTGAGCAGAGATAGTTTACAAACCCGATGCATGAGCTTTGTAAAGGAACTTGAGCTACTCATGATGTTGGCGCAGTGTGCACCATAGGCAGCATAGCATGATAATTAAGACAAGTATCAAAAATGCTTGTATAATAACAAAACCTTTAAAAGTAATTTCTAACCAGGTGTTAGTCAATGCGTCATTCATCTCACCATCATTAAACAATGAAAGGATAGCTTCATTGGCCTTAGACATATTATTGCAGATGTGGACGAGGTATGTGTCTTTCCTTTTCCTGTCTAAAAGTGATTTTAATGTAAGTGTAAGTTGATCTATGTGTACATTAAAATATGGTAAATATTCAGAAAGTGTGAGCACACATGGAAATTAAATTTCAATATCACCAAGTGCAAGGTGTTGCATCTTGGTCGGGGAAACCCTAAACACAGGTACACCCTGGGAGGGGAGGTGCTGGAAGCCTCAACAGGGGAAAAAGACCTAGGGGTCATGGTGGATACATGTATGAATAACACTGAGCAGTGCAGGAGAGCAGCTAGCAAGGCAAACAGGATGTTGGGATGCATCGCTGAGGAGATCCTCTAGGAGCAAGGAAGTGATTCTGCCACTGTACAATGGACTGGTTAGACCACACCTTGAGTACTGTGTACAGTACTGGAGACCACACTTGAAGAGGGACATACAGCTCCTGGAGAGGGTACAGAGGAGGGCAACTAAGATGATACGAGGACTAGGGGATTTGACGTATGAGGACAGACTTGAGGAGCTCTGCCTGTTTTCATTGGAGGAGAGGAGAGGCGGGGGACATGATTGAGGTCTTCAAGTACCTCAAGGGAATAAATAGGGTAAACATGGAGGGGATCTTTAGACTAAAACAGGGAGGTATCACCAGAGGGCATGGTTTGAAGTTGGAAGGTGGAAGGGCGAGGGGGAAAAGAGGAGGAGGTTTTTCATTGAGAGGGTGGTGGACCCTTGGAATGCACTGCCTGGTGAGCTGGTTCAGAGATCCACAGTGGAAGGCTTTAAGAAAGGGTGGGACAGACACAGAAAGTGGATGTATCAGATGATGGCCTGTCCCGGGGGGGTGGGGATGGATGATAGGGGTTTCTGGAGCACAAGGGATGGGAGGGTCTCGGCACCCAACTAAGGATCTAGGTTCGAGCAGACTTGATAGACCATAAGGCCTAATCTGCTGGCAAATAGTATGTTAGATAATCGGGGTTACCATCAATGATGTCTGCATCCATAAGGGGGATGGGGGTTATAACGGTATGTCCAATGACAGTCTTCTGGTGGGGGACAAAACAAAAATTGGGTTTATCAATAACACATGTCACAGATCCATAAGTATAGCTTTTAAAGTTAGTTATCACACAGTACTCCCCATCAGAATTGTACTGAGAGTGAACAGTAGGGAGTCTCCACTTTTGCAACTGGACAGGGCAAGTGTAGGTCATCTTCGAAATCCGTGTTGACAGGTGATGAACCTCCTCACAATATGATTGGTAGAGTTTATCCGAAGCCAAAGTAGAATCCAAAAAATGCATCATTTTTGGTGATGTCATCATCCATGGTAAAAGTCCAATCAATGCTATCTGGAGAATAACCACAAACAGGTTGAATAACATCAAATACATCACATCGGCACAAGTAAAGGTATTGCTTCTTCGCACAGCAGTCTGTGTGCGGAGCCACCCAGGCATCCAGGAAAAGATGGAAAACCAGTAGAGGTGGTAGATCCACGTGTTCTCTGTAGATGTCTTCGTCCGGGTGCCCAATAGAATGTACCTGTGCAAGCTTGTCGAACAGGGCTGTAGTGGGATCAAAACGTGGTAAAGAGACAGTAAAAGAAACAAACATCTTATCTCTTATGGAACATTTCTTAGCAGTCAAACAAGGACCAGTGTTAGGGTGTCTGGTCACAAACCCTAGGTTCCTAGCTGTAGAAAGAGGAATGGTTAGAGATTGTTGCACACACATAGCAATACAGCTAGGAGTTTTACATCGTGGACAATACCATTTGGAAAGGCGTCTATCATGTATGATATCAGGGATTCTTCCAGATTCTAGATCATGGAAGAGATTGTTGATGGTAGTGATAATGTATGAGCCATAGGCACAGCAGAGGATTTCTCTAGCAATGTATTGTTTATCTGCTCCCTTGTTGTTATGTGCAATGAGTGCATTAATCTTGTCTTTAGAGTCTGTAAATGCCTTAGCAATGTTGTGCATGTTGTATATAGTGTATCCTTCTTCCTGACTAAGGCCATCCACATCATGCAATAATGTGGGTAGTATATTGTTAACTAAACCAGTTGAAAACTTGGCGGAATGAAATTTGATAACAGCAATGTCTGCTTTATTCCAAATAGACATAGTCATACCAAAAAGGCCTGTGACAGTACCTGTTGCACCTGTGACATCAGAACTGTCAACTTCACGTGTATTACGTTTACAACTTTGATCATCAGGATTGGGTTTTCTCCTGAAGTTGCCTCTATGTTCAGTAGAATGGACCCCGGCAATAAGGTCTTAAGTATGAATCTGAAATGTAGCTAAAGTATCAAGCAATAAAGTACTATAAAATGCTGATGTATTAGTATTGTGACACATACCAAATTCTTTCATATTCCTGTAAGTAAGATTAAACAAAACAGGTATATGCATAAATTGTAAGTTATTGATCAATGAACCAGGGAGGGCAGTGGCTGTTAGACCACTACAGGGACCAGGGGTATGCTTTGGACATTCCAAAAGCTGTTTATCAGTGGGTGGTAATACAGAGAGACACATGGCAGCAGAGGCCATGTGGTGTACAGTGCAATATTTTCTAGCAGAATCCTTAGACAAAGAATTACAGTATGAAGGATCAATTAAGGCAGTAATGTTGTACAAACCAGAATGTCTAAGAGCAGTTTGTAACAAGGACAGAGAACCATTTGGGGATAATTTAGCATTGGGCCAAGCCTCGAAGGTTCCTTTGGAGAGTTTGGCCACAGGGAGAATTTGTCCTTGCGATGTGGTTTGCCACTCAATTTGTAGGGTATATTTATCAGAAGCAACAACCGAGGCAGTGAGGTAAGCATCGGGAACCCTCTTGGACAGTAATCAGACTATCGAGTATATTGCTGGATACTTCCTCTGAAGGAGATGCTGGATGACCAAGGTGTGGTAGGAGATTTGGTACCGTGCCTTGGATGCAGCGGATAACTCCTGAGATGAGGAGATAATGGAACGAGATAGCCATCTTGTCAGTGTATCTGAAAAGCAAAATCAAACATTAGTAAGTTAGTACTATTCTGCCCAATGAGGTGAGGAAAAGTAATTAAGCTCCTTTATACAGTTTCAGTTGGTTTGCATGTAACCATTTGTCAGTCAGTTTGTTATTATGCAGGAGTCTAACTTGATTGACTGCTGGACTGAGCTTGTTGACAATGGGGTATGGGCCTTCCCATTTATTGGAGAAGGAATGGGTGGGATGTGCAAATCGGAGTACCATTACCTGATCTCCAACCTGCCAATCCACTTCTTGTGTGTGCTTGTCAAATTGTATTTTGGATTGTTGCTGGGCCTTGCCCATGCAATTGGCAGCATACAAGAGTGTGTGTGTGTATGAGGTCTTTTCTGAGTTTTTCCACATATTGGTCTACAGACACGGTCTGCAGTGGGGGTATGCAGGTCAAACAACAGGTGTTTGGGTAATCTCATCTGTCTTCCAGTCATCACTTCAAAGGGTGTGAGAAGGGTAGTGGCTGAGGGTGTGCCCCTAATTGCCATAAGGAGTAACAGCAGTAGGGAATCCCAGGTTTTGGGATTATCCTCAATGAATTTGAAAAGCATTTGCTTAATCTGTCTGTTGGCTCTCTCTACTTGACCTGAAGATTGGGGGTGGTAGGATATGTGGAACTTTGGTTGAACTTCAAGGAGTTCAAGAGATTTTTTCATTAACTCACCTGTAAAACTGGTTCCTTTGTTGGAGTCTACCTTAAGAGGCAGGCCCCACCTGGTGAAAATCTGTTCCACCAGGATTTTGGCAGTGGTTTTAGCAGTGCATGTCTTAGTGGGGAAAGCTTCAATCCACTTAGAGAAGAGGTCAGTTACCACAAGAGCATACTTGTTATTTCTGCTGGTGTTGGTTAAAGGGCCAATAAAATCAATCTGTATGGCATACCAAGGGCCAGAGTGTCATTGTGGTAAAAGTTTGGCATTTCGCTTGGTAGGGATGGGGTTATTTTGCACACAAACAAGGCAATTATCTATGTACTGTTTAACATCTTTGGTGACACCAGGCCACCAGGCAGTGGTCTTAAGCCTTTGGAGGGTGTTTTCCACTCCCTGGTGCCCATCAGTGGGTGTAGCATGCACTTGGTGCAAAAATTCAGACCTGAGGTGTCTGGGGACCACCCACAACTTAGTGGTGGCATCATCTGGCTGATACCAGATGAGCTTGTCATCTGGTGACAAGTGTAACTTACCTTCATGCCTCCAGTAGGGGTTATTTATTTATTTATTTCAATTCTAGGATTACAATTACCTTTGAGCCCAGGGCTCTTTTACAAAGGTTCCACGTCAAGACATAGGTATCACATGACAATAGGCAAAATTGTTACACAAATAAGGGTAAAGGATATCAAATTAATTTCAAACAGACAGGGAGAGGGTAAAGTGGAAAGGAAGAGGACAATGGGGAGGGGGTGATAGAAAGAAATGGGAGGGGCAAGGTAGGAGGTAAGAAAATGAGAAGAGAGGAGAGGTGGGAGTGTAGGTAAGGATAAGGAGGGGGGTTGGGGTGAAGCAGCCAGGAAGGTGGCATTGTCAGGTGCTGTAGAGCATATGGGGCAGAGGCCAAACTAGGGCAAGTGCGTTATGTAAGGAGATAGATATAGGAAGAGCGGTAGCAGAGCGGAGTTGCATAGACAATTATCCATGACAGTCGCAGATGCTGAAAGTGACCAAGGTGTTTTGGAGCCTGGATTTGAAGGCCCCTAGCCCAGTGGTATTGATAGTATCATTGGCAAGACCGTTAAACCAAGTGGGTGCCCTGTAGGTGAATGAACGCTGGCCAATGGCTGTGCAGCAGCAAGGGTTATGAAAAAGTTGTTGCTTTGATCCCCTGGTAATTCTGGAGCTGGTTTTCATTTGAAGGAATGAACAGGCCCCAGGAGGGGCAGTTCCAAACTGTATTTTCTTAGCAACCATGCAGGTTTGGTACTGAATTCTATTATCAAGTTGAAGCCAGTTAGCTTGTGAGTAGAGGTCACAGGTGTGTGTGAGCCATTCGACCCCAGTGATGAGTCGACAGGCCTTGTTCAGGGTGGTAGCAATCCTTCTGAGTGCAGTGGTAGTAGCAAGTGCCATAGATGACAAGACCATAGTCAATTTGGAGATGATGGAGCTTTGAACTCGTGAAAGGGGCCTCTTTAGTCAGGTGCCAGCGAGCCGGGTAGGTAAGCCCAGTCTAGTATTCACAGTTTTAGTGACATTGGTTATATGGGTTCCAAAGGACAGGTGTGGGTCTAAGGTGATTCCTAGGTATCTGAAGGAGTCAACCTGCTCCAGAGAGTCCCCGAGGCAGGTGTTTAAGGAGAGTTGGTGGTGTTTGTGCTTGTTTTGGTGGCTGGTGAAAATCATGGTCTTCATGTTTTTCTGGTTAAGGATCAACTTACGTTCTTTGAACCAGCTTTCAACAGAGGTGAAGCCGTGTTGAAGGGTTTGTTGCAGGTGGCTCGGGTCATGATGAGAGGCAAGAATCACTGCGTCATCTGCATAGAGTATGACTTGCTGAGAGGTGGAGTCAGGGAGGGAGTTGAGGAACAGGCTGAACAGCAATGGGCCCAGGATGGAGCCTTGGGGGACACCGGAGCAAACCTGTTTAGTGTCGGAGACCACGCCTGATATTTTTACACATTGGGACCTGTTGTAAAGATAGCTATTGAACCATTTCACTGATTCCGTGGAGAGGCCAATGTTCAGTAGCTGATGAAGCAGGAGGTGGTGGTGGACAGTGTCAAAAGCCTTTGACAGGTCGATGAATGTAGCTCCGGTTAGGCGACCCTGATGAAGGGAGTTGTGTATGGCTCCCGTAAACTCAAGAAGTGCCGTGGCAGTGCTGTGTCCTTTTCTAAATCCGTATTGCTGCCGGCAAAGGATGTTGTACTTGTCCAGATGATCAGTGAGCTGGTCTGCTACTATCCGTTCCAGGGCCTTAGAGGGGTGGCAGGATAGAGATAGGTTGGTAGTTCATGGAGGTCCGGTCACCACCTTTATGGATAGGTGTAACAATCGCTGCCTTCCATTTGTCAGGGATTGGCTGAGAGAGAGGGAGATTAAAGATCCTGGTGAGAGCCCCAGAACCTCGTCTAGAGTGAGGCACAAGTTTGAGGTCCAGTTTGTCAGCACTTGCTCTAGTGTTTTGATGGCTTTGGAAATGTATTTCCTGATGGTATTTTGCTTACTGCTCTGAAGTAGAAAGGGGCAATTTTTTGGTGATGACATGGGCAGGAAGAGGGGGGTTGCTGTCATTGAAAAAGTCAGGGGGGAGGATGCTGCTGAGGTCAGTGAAGGCATCATTAAAGGTGTTGGCTATGACTTTTAGGTCCAGGATAGTATTCCCGTTTATTGTGATAGCAGTAGGCGGTGATTTGGACTCCTTCCCGGTAACATCTTTAATGTTATTCCAGAATGCTCTTGCATTCCCCCAGGTGTCAGTGAGTGCAGTCTTGTAGTATTCAGATTTCTGTTGGCGTATGGATTTGGTGCAATCATTTCTAGCTTTTTTGAAATTTTGGATGTCCACCTGTTTTCCTGTTTCTCTGGCTAGTTCCCAGAGGTGGTCCCTGTGTTTCAGCTTCTTTAAGAGGGAACCCTTGAGCCAAGGATTGCAGAGGGGTTTAATTGTTCACTTTTTTGGTGGGGCAAAGATGTTACAAGCTTCATTGAAAATGCATATGAATTGATCAAGGGCTGTATTTGCACTGGGGGCCAGGTTGATGGGGGACCAGTCTTGATTTAGTAGGTGTGATTTTAGGTGGGTTAGCTTCCCACGGGGTAGGACTCTGATCAGGATGACCTTTGGTGGAGATTTCCAGAATTTGTTTGACCAGGTGCAGCTGACGGGGGAATGGTCGCTGAGAGAGTCAGGTAGTACGGCAAAGCTAGTGATATGGGAGGGGTGAGTAGTCAGGATTCAGTCCAGTAAAGTGCTGGTGATGGTTTTGTAGTTCATTCTAGTTGTGGAGTCCAATATCTGTGTGAGGTTTGCTGATGTGACCATGTCCCTGGTGTCACCAGCATCAGATCCCAACCAGTTTGTGTTGAAATCACCCAGTGTGATGACTTCGGAGTCGGGTAGGAGCGATTTGATGTACTCCAGTACTGCATGGAGGCCTGCTCCCTGTTCTTTCAGGGGGATATAAACGATGATGACCGAGAGGGCTTTGTGCTGAGCTCCAAGCAGGATTTTGATATGCAGTAGCTGGGCATTTGGTGCTGGTAGGTCAGTGTGGGCAGTGTGCCCCAACATGTTGTATTTTAGGTAAAAGGTGCAGCCCCCTCCTCATTTTGATTTTCAGTCAAGCCTAAAGATAGTGTAGCCAGGAATGGAGATTGTATGATCAGGAACCAAGGGGGTGAGCCAGGTTTCTACTACTGACAGGATATCGGGCTGGTGGGCATTTGTGAAGGCTTGTAGTTGATCAAATTTAGATAAAAAGCTGCAGATGATCAGGCAGACAATGGAGAGAGTGCCAAGGTGCTTGATTAGGGTGGAGTTCATGGCAGCCCAAGGGCCAGGGTTGGAGTGAATGTTTCCAGATAATAGCAGGAATAGGAGAAGGAGTTTCAGGGTGGCCAGGTGCAGTTCCCTGCGGGAGAACTTGTGGTACTTGACTGAGGAGGGTTTGTTTGCAGAAGTTTTGTGCATGCAAAACAGGAGCATAGTGAGCTGTGGTGGTAGCGGGGCACACTGCACCCTGGTATGAAGGTGTGGGCACAGTGTGGTGCAGTGAGCCCTAGGGGTGAGAGAGTTGTCAGGTAGCATGGTGCAAGTGTGGCTATAGCAGAGATTATGCTTATAGCTATGCAGGGGGGATGGAAAGAAGGATGGAGGGAGCTGGAGCAATGGGGTGAGGGCAAAAAGGAGGAGAGGGAGGCAGGGGATATTAGGGAAGGAAGGCATAGTTTGTGGAGGGGGAAGAGAGAAAGGAGCTGCGAGGAAGGCTGAGGTGGATGTACTACAATGTGAGGGCAGAGGAAGCAAGAGAAAAAAAGGAGATTTAGGCAGGTAGGCAAGCGAGTGGGGGGAAGTTCAGGCCCCATGAGCAGGGGACAGAGAGAGTTACAGGAGGGCAGTAGAATTAGGCAGAAAGTATAACTCAGCAAATATACAGTCCTCGGATTCGGCAGTGCACAGCAGAAGTAAAATACAGATAGAACAGCCGTTGGATTCAGCAGTAAACAGTGTACACTATCAGCAGATAAACAAATAGTTTTTTTAGCAACCACCGGGCAGGAACGCTCGGGGCAGAAAATAACAGTGCAGCCCACCAGTCTGTAGGAGACCAGGAGATAGTGAGGTTGGTGCTGTGACAAAAACTGTGACAGAGTGCAATGCTAGTCTATGGGCACAGCAACTCTGAGCTTGGCCACGGAGTCAGCGGTCGCTGCAGACAATCATGACCAGGTGGAGAGGGCAAGGACCAATTGGGTAGAGCTCTGAGTGTGCTGGGCCAAGGGCAGCACACATGGCTTTCCTGGACTGAGGTGGACTTTCTTACCCGTCGCCGTGGATCAGGGAGGTGGCCAGAGGTTGCAAGAGCCAGATATGGTGGCTGAGTGGCAGAGCTGCTGAGTCTGGTAGCAAGGGTGCAAGGTTTGAAGCCTGCAGTGGCACCAAGGATATTATTTTAGTAGGCTATGGGGGTTAGAGGCTTTGAGAGCCTTAAACCTATAGCTAACAACAGTCTGAATGTGATAACTGAGTGGTAGAGCCACTGATTGTGGTAGCAAAGGTGCAGGGTTTGATGCCTGCAGTGGCACCAGGAATAAAATTTTGGCTGAGTATGGGGGTTAGAAGCTTTGAGAGTCTTACAGCATAGCTTTGAGAGTCTTAGAGTATAGATGACATGATGATACGATGGATGAGTGGTAGAGCTGCTGACTCTGGTTGAAGTGGTGCAGGGCTTGAGACCTCTTAAGGCTCTCAGCAATCCCCTGTTCCAAGTTCCTCAGCTGGGCAATGTTCTGAGGGGAGAGGGCTGCTTCAGAGGCCTCTTAAGGCTCTCAGCAATCCCCTGTTCCAAGTTCCTCAGCTGGGCAATGTTCTGAGGGGAGAGGGCTGCTTCAGAGGCCTCTTAAGGCTCTCAGCAATCCCCTGTTCCAAGCTCCTCAGGTAGGGGTTATGTTTAGGGAGTTTCTCTTCGGTACTCTTGTCAAGGAATCTGAACACTTCTTTGAGTTCAGTATCAACATGTTGGGCTGCCGAGAGGTCCAAGGGGAAAAGGGTTCAGGTTTCTTCCTGAGTGCTGTAATATGTATGGCTGCATTAGCCTCTGGATGGTCCATCATCCAGGTGTCCCCACTTGGGCCCCTTCCTTGGCAAGGGTGTCTGCTGTGTCACTGAAGGCATGATAGAGGTCATGGAGAGAATGAGCTTTGACTTTGTATACATAGAGTTTGTGTGCAAATTTTTGTGCCAATGTATGTATATTACCAATTCCTTGTATTTCACTGGGCTGCCATCAGAGGAAAGGAAGGAGTTCTTCTGCCAGAAAGGAAGGAATTCTGTAAGAGAACAACAAACCCAATCAGAGTCTGTAAAAATGATGGTATCCTCAGTCCCATGCTGGATGAACTCGAGGGCATAGGCCACCGCTGCCATCTCTGCATACTGTGATGATGCCATACTGCAATGTTTAGATATTTTAACGGTGTTCCCATAGGGGTAAATCACTAGAATGCCCATCCCTGCAATTTGTTCTCCCTGATAGTAAAATGCTGAACCATCAGTAAAGACACGACACAAAGAGGTGTTGTCAAGTATTTACGGCGTGGCAGGCAGGAAAGGACCTAGATCTGGAAGAGCAGGTGATTGCAGTGTACAGTCATGGGATTCTTCTTGGAAAAGAAGTCCATGAGCCAGCATAGATGGAATCTTTGTTGGGTGTACCTGTATGTCTATATTCTGGAGAAGAAGTGACCAGTGTGTCAGTCTGGTGTTAGAGACTGACCCATCCTTCACTCTGTCTGACAGCAGAAAGGTAGTTGGGGTGTGGTTGGTGTTGATAATCACTGGAGAGAACCCAATAATATACAGAAAGTGCTTGACAGCCCAGTAGGTAGCCAGAAGGTTCCTTTCACAAAGGCTATACTTCTGTTCCACTGGGGTCAAGAGCTGTGATGCATATGCAATAGGTCTCAGGGTGCCATGAACCTTTGAGCCAGTACTGCTGACATGGCAATGTCAGAGGTGGCACATTCCAGATGGAATGGTAGTGCTGGATTGAGGTTGACCAGAGCTGGGGCAGAGGCCAAGGCCTGCTTCAGTGACATCACAGCTTGGGTATGTATAGGGCCCCAAGTCCATGGGATGTCCTTTTTCAGTAGCTCATACAGAGGAGCAGCTTTCTGAGCAAAATCACAAATAAAATCTCTCGAATAATTTACCATACCTAGAAACCGTCGAAGAGTTGCCATGTTGGTAGGCAATGGCAAGTCTTGCAATCCTTGTATCTTCTTCCAGGTAGGGCTTCGACCGTGATCAGTTATTTTCAGAGCCAGAAAGAGTACTTCGTTCTGACATAGCTGTGCTTTCGCTTGATTGCATTTTAGGCCTGCTCTCTGAATGAGAGTTAGTAGTTCGCCCAAGAGATCCAGGTGTTGTTCCTGTGTGGCAGTTGCCAGTAACAGGTTGTCCACATACTGAAAGAGACATTGGGAAGTAGAGAAACCCTCAAGGGCGTCCATCATATGCAGATGGAACAGGGATGGGCTATTATGGAATCCCTGTGGTAAGCAAGTCCATGTGTACTCTCTTCCTTCAAAGGTGAAGGCAAACTTATGTTGACTCTTGAGCGCCAATGGCAATGACCAAAAACCATTGGAGATGTCCAGGGCACTGAACCATTTCAGGTCAGGGGTCAAAAGCCGTAGCACATCAGGTGTTGATGCCACAGTTGGGGACCAACTGGGGGTGACCTGATTCAGTTTCCTGTAGTCAATAGTAAGTCTCCAGGTGCCTGTGGGTTTTTTCACAGGCCACACTGGGGAGTTAGCAGTAGAAACACAAGTTCTGATTACTCATTGCTTAAGAAGTGACTTGATTGTTTCTCTGAGAGAAGGCAAGGCCTCAGTTGGAAAAGGGTACTGCCTTTGCCTCTCATGTGCTGGGC
This sequence comes from Neoceratodus forsteri, assembly GCA_016271365.2. Taxonomy (NCBI): domain Eukaryota; kingdom Metazoa; phylum Chordata; order Ceratodontiformes; family Ceratodontidae; genus Neoceratodus; species Neoceratodus forsteri. The sequence continues at coordinate 1,266,079,769 of CM028129.1, forward strand.
CTGGCACTTCGATGACAGTGCATTCTGCCACAATCATGTTTGTTGATTGCAAACGCTTCCAAATGTCACTGCAAAATGGGGAGAAGCTTTGGAAAAAGCTCATGATCTTTGAACAAATCTATGACGCCATACTCTTTGTTGTTAGCAGAAATTGTTGCCACAACGTGCAAATCAGGGATCAAAATGGTGTGGTATTGACCCTGAATCTGTATCAGTAGCATGTTAGCTAGATCTACCACACAGCCGTGTGGTGCAAGAAAATCAATTCCTATGATACTAGGATGATCATGCATTACCATCAGTTGGAAGGTGTGTGAGGCCTTTAAATGGCCTAACTCTACCGGCAGGGGTAGAGATCAGTATGCAGGTAGCCTAGTATCATCTACTCCTGACATGTTGGTCCTCCATCCGGTGGACCAAGGAGATGTGTCTGGGTGTTCATCATGTAATACAGACACAGCCGCACCTGTATCTAGCAAGACTACAAGTAGGCAGCCCCCGACCTCGGCCTCGGTGTAGGGCCTTCTATTTGTATCCAAGACAAGCTTGTTTACAATCTGGACTGGGGCCTGTAATTGTCAATCTGTACTGCTGGTAGCATGGAGAGGTTGGGCCTGGCTCTTTGAATCACTTCATAATGCTGCACCGATGCTATATAGGGAGGAGCTTCCAGGTTCAGGCCTATATGGGCCTGAGGGCCTGCACTTCCAATATCACCATGGCCTGTTGGGGTCTGGGTCACTGGTTGTACAGCTGCAAGGGCTTGAGCGGGAACAGTGTCCACCACAGAGCACACTTGTCCCAGGAGCTTTCGGAATTTCCGATTTTCCTCGGCCATCTCCCTATATGAAGGGCCCATTCTTTGTTTTTGTGGTTTACCCTTATTCTTGTGCTTTTTATTCTTATGCCAATTCTGGTTCCAACCCCATTGCTGCTGCCATTGTGGTTGTTGTTGTTGGTGTTGGGCCTGTTGTGGTGTTGGTTATTAGCTGGAAGGGCCTGTTGATGTTGGGCCTGTTGGTGCTGGGCCTGCCTTTCCACAGTGTAGTGCATCGTGGCCTCCGAAATAGGCTCCACGGCAGCTACTTTCTTTGAACCAGAGCCCAGATCATGGATGTAGAGTTGGTAAACTCTCTCAGTTTTCCAAAGGATGTCAGTAAACCTGTCCATATTCGGGTAGGCGGTTGGCTCTATCTTTTCTCGTACTGCAAGAATCATGTTCCTAAGGAACAGGGTCTTATACTCAATAAGATCTACACCTGCTGCCTTTTGTGTCAGGTGCTTTCCAGCTCGGTAGGCCATCCAAAGTCTCTGGTGGTAAGTCGCTGGACTTTCTTTTGCATTCTGTTTTACAGGGTATGCAAGCATCACTCCTACTAAACCTGGGCTGTGAGCAGAAATGAGCTCAGCTGCAACCTCATCAAAGGTGGCATTCCCATCCTGGCAGATGGAATCGGGGAGTTTGGCCCACAAATTAGGATTGATGGTTTGGCGTACTGTCTGGACCTGGTATTCTGCAGCGAGGCTAAGCATCTCGCATTTAGAATGCACCTTTTCTAAATGACAGCTGAGACTGTCGGACGGGTTCATCCGACTGATACTGTCAGCGATTCGCTGAACAGAGTAGGCCATTTGTAGGGGATTATTGGGTTGATCAGGTAGAGGTAGATTGTCTCAGGTGCCATCTAATGTGGCCCAAGCTGCAGCCTCGACCACAGTCCAAACAATACCATCCTGAGTGCCAGCATCTTGTAGAAGCTGCCTAATTTGGGTTTTAATGACCTGCTTACTCCTCTAAGGAAGAGGTACATTACCTATTGCAGTTTCAATCATCGTTTCTATCTCTTGCCTGTCTTCCACATTAATAACAGCTATCGGTGGTTCCGTCGGGACCAGGCCTGGGCCTCCCCCCCCCCATCATGGGGCCCTCCATGTTGGCATCTTCCATGATGGGTGTCACGATGTCGAAGATGTATGACATGGTGTGGGTGGAGTGGGGACCCACCATGTTGTGGATAGCTGGGTGGGGTTTCTGGGCCATAGTAGGGGTGTGACTGGGCATTGCACTGAGAGATGTCATCATCTGATACCTCCCCTTCAGATGATGTGTGTAAGGCAGGGGCTACACCTCCTATCACCTTAACATTTCCAGCCTGTACCTCCCGCTGATGGCGCAGTTTTGCCATCTTAGTTTTACATTCAGCATGACTCACAGTTGCAACATCCATATCAACCTCATCCTGCATTTGCTTCTGCAACACTCTATGCACGGTGCTCAGTTCTCAATTGTCCCTAGTAGCCACTTCTAAGTCATTATGTACCTGGTTCATCTCGTCCTGTAGCGCTTTCCCATCTCCTCACTCAACTGTGCATTCACTGTACTTAACAAGTCATTCATATGCAATGCCTGTCCCTTATCCTGTCTCAAACTTTCACACTCCTGCTTCAACATACAAAGTTCCTGTTCTCCAGCTTGAGCTGAATGATGCAAAAGTGAATCCTTTTCATTCCACAGAGTTTGAAGTTCAAACTCCAAATTCTGTTGCAGTCTAACACATTCTGTTTCCTGCAAACCCATCTGTTGCTTAAGAGATGAAATTTGCAGATCCAGGGTTCAAAACCTCGCTTTGGAGGTTTCCAGAGCAGCATAGACAGTCATGACCATCAGCCCTTTAGCTTGATGCTTATTGGTTGATTGTCTCATCTCTGTGTACTGGGTTGAAATCCCCAGTATAGGGTTTTTGGATTGACTTGCATCCCGCTCGAAGTCAGCCCATCTTCCATGGGAGGCAAGGAAGTTTGAGACATCGAGTCTCAGTTCTGCACAGATATTTGATACGGTGTCCATTGTGTGGGAGGGAACAAAAAATCAAACTGTGAAAAAGGCGCCGTGTTATGTATCGATCCACAGCAGGAGCTCTTTATACACAGTCAGGCTACTGTAATAGTTGTAGGCTTACAATTCAAAGCTGTAATGGAGTGAGTCGAGTCGGCATCTACCACACCCGAAAATAAGACAGCCAGACTTTGTAAGAGACTACAAACTGGTTTTAAAATGGGAGAGGTGATATGGGAATGTACACCTACTGTCCCCACGGGAAAGGGAAAAGTTATAGCAGCTAGTGGAAACTTACGAACACCAAATATCGCCTGCACGCGGTCACCAGTTGTCAGGAAGTCTAAACCTCACTTTCAGGTTCTTGGCAATATTGGGAATGCAAGTAATCACAGACACATTGCATTAGAGTAATAAACTTATTTATTACTACCAAAAAGGATAAAATCATAGTTGCCCTAAGCAGTTCTTACCAATACGAACTGGGAGCCATTGCTAAGCATTCCCTATACCTCGAGGTTTCTTTGTGTCTCTTGGGATTTCCGAGGTACAAGACTAGTGTATCACATTATATACCTATGATAATTACTATGGTTTCTATAAGACAGAAACATTTCTAGTTACAGAGATGAGCCCTATTGGCTAAATTAGAGGAGGCTTCACTGTCCAAGATAACATTATACAATTTTGTAGTAGTCATCAGTTTGTGAAACAAAAGAGTTCTTATACAAAGTCTTACATAACTCAGTGTAGTAGTACAAATCACCAAAAGGTGGCAATGCTGACTTACATATCATAATTATTCCAAGGACACAGGTGTCTTGGCATCTTACAAGTGAGAAATACACAGAAAATACATAGAAGAATATATGTATTAGCAAGCAAAGTGTATTACAACAATATGTGTACATATCCTGACATCTACTCTTATACGGTAGATGCCCTTAGCCCTATATGTTAGTATAACATACACCTAAGCACTAGCTGTCTACGGTGTACCTCTGAGGGTACCAATAAGGGTGCACGGACCTCGTGTAAAAAATGGGTAGGAAAAATTATGTCTGCTGATTGGTTGAAACACATCACATGACCAAGCGTATATCAGAGCACGACCACACACCTGCACTTTCACTCCCCTCCAAAACAATTTTGCATTTTATAAGATAGATAACCCACTTTAGGGTGTGTGGTCATGCCCTGATATTTTCACACCTTGGGCGGTTGTTGCACTTAGCCTTTGGCCTCATATGTAACAATGCACACCAAGGTTGAGGGGGGAAGGGTGAGGGGGAAAAAAGGAGGAGGTTTTTCACTGAGAGGGTGGTGGACCCTTGGAATGCTCTGCCTGGTGAGCTGGTTCAGAGATCCACAGTGGAGAGCTTTAAGAAAGGGTGGGACAGACACAGAAAGTGGATGTATCAGATGATGGCCTGTCCCGGGGGGGTGGGGATGGATGATAGGGGTTTCTGGAGCACAAGGGATGGGAGGGTCTCGGCACCCAACTAAGGATCTAGGTTCGAGCAGACTTGATAGACCATAAGGCCTAATCTGCTGGCAAATAGTATGTTAGTATGTTAGTAAGGTGTGCATATATCAGAGCATGACCGCACATCTTAGAGTGTGTTATCTATTACATATATTCATTGCAAAAACTTTGAGATAGTACAGGCAGTGTCCATATGTAATGCATGTCCATTGGACCCTGCAGTCCCGTCTGTCTATCCAGACAGTACAATAGTATGCATATATGACAGTGGGAGTGCAGGGTCTGAATCCATCTATCCAGATGGTACAACACAATGCATATTGGTCAGATCAACAGCATCTTGCCCCTGCACCATCAAGAACACACAACAATAGGAGATGATTATCTACCCCTTTATAGAAAGAAACACAAGCAGAGGTTAGGAAAACAAAACACAACGGACTGTATAAAAGATTAGAAAATGGGTAACGTGAAACTCACCTCCTGATTGGCTAAAGCAGCCTGGCACCTGGGCTGTTATTTCTTAACAACACCTGCAAAATAACGAGTACCACTGTCTAGTGCCCCATTACTCAGGATATCCTGGGACTACCCCGACATTCAAATCTCACTACCACCATTTTTTTTCTGGTCGCAATGCGAGTGATTAAGTACTTGCTACCTACTTCTATTACAGCTGCTCACTGAAGCCATCACCAAGCGCTCACCACCATTTCCAAAACAAATCTTTTTGTTTTTTAACTCGGTCAACAGTACGTAGTAGGAACTACAATCAAGTCTGACTCAAGTTAAAAAGCCCAGTCATAACCCCCAACATAACCTAACAAACAATGCTCCCCCACTGCTCCAGGCAGCTTACCTTTCATACTTCCCCCTCAGCTCACTTAAACTCACAGTTCCTCCAGAATTTCAGATGCTGCTGAGCACCTCCAGAGCGCGGCACTCCACTCACTACCAAACCACAAAAAACCTGAATGTTACAGTACAGCAAACATCAAGGGGCACATTTCAAACCACTCGGCCACAAATTATACTACGAAAGAACGCTTATTTTGGGGAAAGAACATTCTCTGCATCATGACCACCACAATAAAACTATGGAGCCCTCTACAGGCAATTATTGGCAATTCTGCCAGTTTAGGAGCTACTTTACAATAAACAACATTTTTTAGTGAATTGTATCTATGTTATTCTTTTCTCATGTTTAAAATTTATACTTAAAATTTATATTCAAACCATTTTCTAAGTGTAGTAATAATACCCTCCAGGGTGGGCATTATGGGATATAATGGACCTTCCAGGGGCTATAAGGCCCTCCGCCTGTGGCGTTGTGCCTCATTACACCCCTGGGTGGTCCGTTATATCCCAACAACGCCCACCCTGTCAGGTATTATTACTTACATAAGAAAATCCATTTATTGTGTTTTTTCCTTTCTCTTGTGTAAAAGAAGTCTAAACACAGATAGAAAACTGCTTAAAATGCAATGGCAGTGTGTTCCTGCTATACAGTAGTAGCTGCTCATAACATAGCTGCAAATAAAACACAGGTATTTCTCAGGTGTCTAAAACCGTGAAACAAAAAGCCTGTAAGTGCCTAGATTCAAACCCAGACCGTTCAGTACTGCAGCCCTGTGCACTACTCACCACGCCACTGCAGCTGTGTGTTTGATTACCAATTTCCATCTATTAGTATCTGTTGCTGTAGGCTTCTGAAACCACACTGGAAAGGTCAAAAGTGCTCTGTCACTTGTGAAAATAGTACACTTCCATTTCGGCAAACAGTACTTCATTTTGAAATGGGAAGGACGTGTTTCTGAATACGTGCTTTCAAAAACACACATGCCTTAGAAAGCATGGTTCAACAGAAGAATTTTTGAAATCAGCTCCACATCTTTTGGAAAAATGTGCTTTTGAATGGCGACGAGAGAATTTTTGAAAGCCACACCACATTTTTCGGAAACAGATGAAAATGTCGAAAAACAAGATAAACATGTAAGAAACCATTTCAAGAAAAGCACCACTTAATTATAAACCAATCTTTACCTGTTCATACTGACTCTGATCTTCTCCCTCAAAAAACAGCTGCAAATAAAACATAAGTATTTCTCAGGTGTCTAAAATCGTGAGAGAAAAAAACTGCGAAAATGAAATGCTTCCATTTACTTTAATTTTGGAAAAGAAAGCCCCATTTTCACAAAAATAATTTCCCATTTTCGCAAATGAGATGCTTCCACTTCCACAAACAGTATTTCATTTTTGGAAAAGAATGCCCCATTTTTGCAAAAATTCAATTTCCGTGCTGAACACTTAACTTTTCCCCTAGAAAATAATGGGAACATGTAAAATATCATGACTTTTGAACAGATTAATATTTTTTCACCAACCTTCAAAAGGCACATCTGGGACCCAAAGGTTTTCTACCCTTGAACATTTCTGACCAAAACCTAAAGCCATTTCTGAGATCCAGGATGACAAAGAAATGTTAAAAAAACAGATTTTTCTGTTTTTTCAACACTTTATATTTCAGACACCACTCAATGGAGTCCCATGATATTTGGCAGATCCAGGACCTACCCCTAGAAATTAAGCATACTAGATTTCATGCAAATCCATCAAACGGTTCCAAAGTTATTATAGTTCAAAGTGTGGATTTTAAAATAGAAGTGCAGTTTCATCCTAACTAAATTGGCACCACCGTGCCAGTATAATCTCTTTCTCTCTCTCTCTGGGGCTGGGGGGTCCAAGGGGGGCTTTCAACCCTAACACAAAATTTCCTCACTTTTGTTGCTGTGGAACAACCCTAACTAATGCATTAAATTGAGTTTTTTTGCCTCTAATTTCCCTTCTTTTTGAGAATGATGATGAGAAATAGTGAATGTAATGTGTCGGCGGGAGTGTGGGGCCCTTTGGGCCCCACGCTCCCCCCACATGATGTCTTGTGACATAGTAACAGGAACAGCAATGCCAACAGAAGCACAAACAGTGGTGCACATGGTAAAGCAAATGTAAATGGTAAAGGAAACATTAATAGAAACGCAAGTGCAAAGTGATGCAGAAGCGAACAGTGATGCAAACGGACATTGAAGTGCGTACAAAAATGCAACTGTTAACATGAACAGTGATGGCAGCAGTATTTTAAATGGAAATGTTAAGTGTCACAGCAAAAAGAACACAAAAGGGAACAGAAACGGAAACGTGAATGCAAGCGCACATGTAAATGCAAACTGTAACGTGTACAGGCACGGTACCGTAATTGTAAATGCAAATGATAAAGTTAACATGAAGAAAAATGCCAAAGGAAAGAGAAACGGAAACAGGAAGAGAAGCGCATGTGGAAATGCAAACCGTAATGCGCACAGGCACAGTAACACAATTGCAAATGCAAATGGTAACAGTAACAGCAAGGAAGACCAAAACGAAAGAGAAACGGAAGCAAAAACAAAAGGGCTGCTGTAAATGCAAATGGCAATGTGCACAGTGCCGCAAAGAAAAATGCAAACAGAAACAGTAGTGGAAATGCAAATGGTAACAGTAACGAAAATGCAAGCGTGAATGACACTGCAAAGGGTAACGCACATGGTGGCGTACACGGGAATGGTAACGCAAACGGGGACATAAACGCAAGTGGAAACAGTAACTGTAACAGTAACGGAAGCGCATCAGCTGTTTGTGCCAAACAGGTGCATATAGAAACACAGTGTGTACAAAGAATGTATGCATTGTAATGGGGATCGAAGCTTAAAATGAGCATTGGAAGTACTTAATTGCTAATATCTCAGCAACCGCACACCGTAGAAAAAAATAAAGGATGTATTTTTTCATCCCTGATGTGTAGTGGGAATGTAAATTTTGTTAGAACAAATGCTTTTGCATTGGGATTTAAGTCCATAGGTAGAACATCAAATACTGTGTCTAGAGTAACTGAAGTTTCAACTTCTTTTCCACTCCGTACTGACTAATGGTGCTCCCAGGTCCTGTGTATTTGCAAAAAAACTGCTTTTATGCACCTGGTATGGCAATGTGGTGTTAGGGCTTCCAAGCCTAACTTCTCCCCCAAGGCAATAAGACCATACAAACTACCACAGCAAGCCATCATTAGGTAAGAAGCAACACACATCTGTTCCCAGATGACACGAATACAGTAGCACTTATGTGCTACATTACTGGATTTGAACCTGTGGAATGCATATTGCAAAACACACACTCTTATTTGTCGCTGCAAATAGAAATCCATGATACACAAATCATAACACTAGTTCTGTGTACAGAAGCATGGGCCACTGCAGTCACAGATACAAATTCCCAATTCCCAAATTACAAGAGTTCTTTTATCTGTAGAAATGCAGACCTCCTATGGTCCAGCACTTCTTTAGCATCAGGTACTCATACACACTGTAAGAGATACACACACACACACACACACACTGATGGGCCTGTGCTTTTGCAACCACAGGTATAAGACATACACACTGATGTTTGGCAGCAGAAGCACAGGTGCCACAAAATCCATGATACAATAATTGCAACAGTACTTCTGTCTGCAGAAGCACAGATCCCCAGGTGTCTAAGCCTCTTTAGCCGCAGGTCTAAGACATGCACACTGACTTCTGGATCCAGAAGGGCAGGACCTTGTGGGTGTCTACAGATATACGGATGGAAGTACTATTGTAATGTGGGTAACATGGTTTTAGCAGCAGATATAGCAGTTGTTCAAATGGGAAGCAAGTTTTCACTTATGCAGATTTATATAGAAAACTATGCATTAGTGGATCATGCTATCAAGTGAGGCACCTCATACAGTATGTCACAAGTGTATGTTTGTTGAAGGTTTTATTTAAAAAATAATACAAGGCATGTGCTTCAGCAGCTACTTGAACTCATGCACACTATGACATACACACATGCAGGTATGACAGCATAAGCACAGGCCACTCTGGGGCCTGTGCTTCTGCAGCCTCAGATACAAATCCACAAAGGGAGTACATCAGTTATACTGTATTTGTGTCATCTGGATACAGTTGTATGTTGTTTGAGTTATCTGATGATGGCTGTCTGTGGTTGCTTGTGTGGTCTTGTCTTTTTGCTGCTTTCTGGGAGTTAGGGTTGGAAACTCTTTTGCCACATTTCCATATTTTTGTGGCATTAAGTTGAATCCTAAATGGTGCATCATTATAGTTTTTTGCAAAGAATTTCCTTTTTTTTTTTGAGATAGTGGAATCATATCCTTATTCACTGTTGTGCTGTTTGGGCTCCAGTGAGTGAGTTACTTGTCTGGCCAGTTGGGGCAGCTACACTGCTGGACTGTGGGGATGCTTGGACCCCAAACTGTGCTATTTTCTAGTGATCCAGCATTTATTTGAGAGCTGCTCCCTGCTCCAATCAGGAGTTTACTGATGGAAGAAGGTGTGTCTTTTCTAAGGGAGCACTATTTGAATAGATGCACATGAACTGTGCTGTGGATTGTTTGCTGTTTGGGCTCTGGTGAGTGTGTTGCTTGTCTGGTCAGTTGGGCCAGCTACATTTATGGACTTTGGGGCTGCTTGGACCCCATACTGTGCTATTTTCTTATGCTCCAGCAGCTGTTTGAGAGCCACTGCCTGCTCCAGTCAGAAGCTTGCTGACAGAAGAGTGTGTGGCTTCTCTCTTGTTTTTATTTTTTGGTTACTAGCAATCCTCTGCTGGGGTCATTTCGCTAAAGGGCTGCAGCTTAAGGACATCATACTGTGGGTGTCAGCCAGCAGGAGACTGCACTCGCTGTAGGTCAATAATAATCAACAGCAAACATTTTGCCCTAGGGTTGTTTCATTATGCCATGTAGTTTGTATTGTTCCCTGTAATTAGCTAATGTTGGATGCATTGCTTTCTAGTTCATTTCTACATATAATACTAAATGATTTTTAACTATGTACATGCTGTCTGTTACAAGCTGTTAGTAACTATTGTATTTTCCCTTCTGTTTAGTTCATTTGGTGAGTGGTGAGGAAGCTCGGAAGGGCAAAACCAGTCAGGGTAATTAGTAGCTGGGATTCACTGCTGCTGTAGCAGGCATGGTGTGCTGAATTTATATTTACAAGGACTTGTTACAAGAATAAATCTTGTCTTGATCATGAATCATTTGCAAGGCCCCTAGAATTCTGCGGCCACAGAATTTTGTGCAGAACTTGCAGCCTACTGTAGAATATCTGCAATGCCACAGAATTCACTCTTCTTGGTGATTCTTTATTAATATTTCCAGTTGATACATAGTACCTGCTTCCATTCCCCTCCTTTTATATCCAAACCCCCTCTATACTCAGCATGGTGTTATCAGTGCTATCACATCGTACATTAGCTAATGACAGGGCTACATTCTGCCACAGAAATGAATAGTCATTTTACTACAGCTCATACTGTCATAGAACTGTGCACAGCACATCAGGTACTGTGATATTTGCTCAACCTGTACTACAGACTAAAAAAAGTTTCAGTCTTAAGTTATTACACTAGGCCAACTTGAAACAAATACTTCACAATAGCATAGACCTGTTAACTGAATAACTTTTGTACAGATTTATTTGTGCCTTTAAGGTATAGTGATGATGTCCGAAATGAATAAATGGTAAGATGAATTAATCTGTTATTTTTTAAGGAAAATAAAGTAATTATGCCCAGAAAGGTGGACTAATAATGTGTAGACCCATTGAAAGAACAGATCTACTAAATGAATAATTGCACTGTACACGTTTTTGCCAGGGTTATTGATTACATTATCATGGGATGATAAACTTACCTAAAAGTTATGGAGAAATGTGTTCAGGGCCAGCCATTGGGCCAGCAGGTAGCATGTTGTGTTCCCATGCTGGTGACTCATGTTCAGGGATGAGCACTGGGAGCTGGATGGGGAGCACAAGGATGGGTATGGCCAGCCTTGTCGCACAGCATCGCTCTTAGCCTGGGAAGGTATGTCACAGTGTTCTGTCACACGGGTGACACCTTGTGATCTGATGAGGAGCCTTCTCTCACAAGGGGTTTACCTGCATGTCATGGCCTGATGGGGTTACGTACTGTGTCAGAAGTGGGTTGGCATGAAAAATGGGTCTTGAAATATCTCCTCTATTCTGTTTATTTCACTTCCAAAGGGAACTGTATGAATAAGGATACAATTTCATGATCCCAAAAAGTGAAATTTATTAAAATAAACAGCTAGGTTATAAATTGCATATAAATATATAAGTGATACACAGTGGGGACCTCACAAGTTGTGTAAACAGCATGAATATATAGATAACTTATTTATCACATAAGGTTCCTCAGCGTATTTCACTTATGCAATGGGATAAGACCTTAAGTGATATATTTTTGTTTTAGCTTTTTTAAAAATAAAATGATTTCTTAAAGTCTGTGTTTTTTTTAACTACTGTGCATTCCTCCATCCCAATTGCCATAGCCATTGTCTCGGATGTGAAGTCAGGATGGCAAGCTGATGTTGTGATGTGGCAGTTCATTGGTGCTGCAGAACTTTCTCAGAAAATACAAACCACCGCCACAGAAGTTCTGCAGCAAATGGTAATCCTGCTGCAGAACTTGGTCCCAAAGTGAGGCAGAAGAGTAGGGGCCTTGATCATTTGCCAGTGCTGATTCTTTGGATTTAAAATTGAAAGTAATCCTGAGGGGTGGAGCTTGCATTGAACATGGTGGCAGTGTAATTCTTGGGGAGAGACCACCGAGGAGCCGTTTCATGCTCATCCATCAATTGTACCAGCTGTTGAGTCCAGTAAATTACATTGAAGTGTGAAGGATAACGATCGCTATCCAATGACATCTCACTCTACTGGATTGTTATCTGAGAAGATATTTTACACAGATTCCCAGTTTTGCTTATCTGCGTCAGCAGGAAGGCTGAGCCAAGTGGGTAAGTTTTAGTTAAGTCTAACCAGCAGAAAGCTCCAATGAGACTAACCTCTGGGGGTTGCAATGGCCTCTGCTGCTCACTCACATCCTGCAGCATCACCCCATACAGCTCACCAAACCTCTGATATTGCAGTAATGATGGCAAAGTTAGAGAAAATATTAATTGACACCTCTGATCTCAAACTGGCAGCTAAAAAAACTAATGATGACTTAGCACATCTGGCTGCGCAGATGTCACATGCTGAGCAAGTCATCCAGGAGACTATCTCAAATGTCCACTTCCAAAAAGGCACACACCAGGACCACCCCCAAAAAAGTCAATACCTATTAAATAAAGTGAATGATCTGGAGAACAGTGCCCAATGAGCAACATCAGGATTGTGGGCCTTCCTGAAGGGGCAGAGGGGTGAGACTTGGGGACTTTTCTGAAGGAACTGCTTCCCTCCCTTGTTAAGGCCATTGGGCCCCTCCAGACATTGAGAGGGCACACAGATCCCTTGCCCAGCACCCCCAGCCTGGTGAGCAGCAGAGACCAATCCTGTCCAAATTCCTAAAGTATCCAGAGAAGGAATTTTACCTAAAAGCAGCTAGGGAGCAGGGAGCCTTTCAATGGCAAGGGAACAGAGTGCAGCTGTTTCCGGACTTCTCCCTCGAACTTTCCAACTGGCATCGAGCATATGCCAATGTGAAACAGCAATGTTATTGGATGACTATCCCCACATCCCTCAGGAATCCTTCTCTCCTGAGAATACAGATCGATGGGGAATACATCACATTTGAATCCCCAGCTGAGGCAAAACAATGTGTGAAGGAAATACACGATAAACATCTCCAACTGAACAGACCACATGGCACACCTTGTGGTGTGGCAGAATCAAAGATGGAGATCTCTCATGCGGAGGATCACAGGGACATGCCTGCAGGAGCTGGGGATCATACAATAACTCCTGCCTGGCAAACTAATGTGAGGGGTCACTCCAAAAAGAAGCCCAAGATGGGAACTGGTACCCCACCCGCTGCTAGACAGCGCAGATCCCAGAGCAGGCAATCTCGCTTTGTCCCTTCTGATGCCAGCAGCTGCTCCCTGGTTACTAGTCCCATCAAAATGTCTAAAAGATATGAGACATTGTGAGAGGTCATGCCCACCTCACTGGATCTTCCAACTACTGGCACCAAGGAGCTTTTGGAGAAGGAAGGGGAGACTAGAGGGACTGGCGAATGGTCCCCCTTACCTGACGACTGGGCAACCTGCAATCTGGATGGCAAAGCTGAAGAAGTGGACTCGCTGGAGCATCTCTCTGAGCTCCTCTCAGCATCTGATAATAAGTACAGACCTGTCTAGGCATACCTGATATCCTTTGACATTCTTTTCTGCTGAAACTGGGTGCATGTTTTTATGATGGGCTAAGGGGTTGTGTAGGGTGATGGGTAAGAGTTTTCTAAATGGGGGAATTGCCCTATATCTTACCCTTCATGGTGCCCTTCCCCAAGAGATACATCAGCATTAAGTGATTTCATGTAAGGCATCGTTGATGCCACTTTCAGTCACTGCGGTTTGTGCTGAAATCTTATTCTCCACAGCTGACACTTTGTGGGACTGGGGGTTCCCCCCTCCCCCACTACCCCTCCCTGCCCTCTCCCTAGTGTGAGTCTAAAGGAAGGTGCACCTGTTTTTCTGACTCATCTCAATGAATCCACCCGTTCCTGGTAAGTGGCTGCTGCCTTAGATCAATAAGTGGTTCCACCATACAGGGATAACTCCCTATACTTTCAAGGCAGGGCAAATACACAGCTTGGGAGGGGAAGGCTGGTTGTCAGAGAGTGGTTCATAATTGCTCTACCCCTCCCCATATTGAGTTCTCCTGTTTGGCTATGCCACCCAGTCCCCAGTGCTAGGCTAGATGAAGGGAACTGACCTGTGTGGGGGTACCACTCTCATCTGCAAGGGGGACTATAGGAGAACTCTCCTAGATATAATGAAGTGCAGGGCTGAGTGGCTTGTCCCTTACCAATAAAGGTAACACCGTCGCTGTTTAGCTCAGTTCTGAAGAGGAAAGGTGACATGGCTTTTAAGTGGTAGATAGGGGCATACACCGCTTTCGTGCTGTTCATCTGCCAGGCCCAGCTTGGTATAAGGTTTAAATGTAACCCATTCTTAACTGGGGAAGCCATACACATCGTCAGCAGCACTAACTTGGTATGTCTGGTGTCTGTTCCCTGTCTGCCAAACCCACTTACAAGGAGCAGTGGTACTACAGAACAGACCAGCTCTGGGTAGGAAAGCCACTCTACGTGGTACCAGCTCTCCACCCCCCTTTCCCTCCTTCCTTTCCTTCTTTTTCTGTAAACTGCTGGAGTAGCTGCTAGTTAGGGAGCTCTTGGACTCCAGTTCAGTCAGGCTCTACAGTGGTCTGCCCTGGCTTCTGATAAAGGTTACTGTTTAGAGTCGCACTATTGTTTTTTGCATATGTTTGCAAAGTTAGTAGATGGTGCCCCTGAGAGGTCCCCTTTAGCCATTGGGGGAGCTTACAGCTGACTTTTCCTGTCTGTGTTAAGGGACCAATCTCCAGACTTCAGAATGGACCTATGGGTCTATTCCTTTACACCTGGGGATCAAACCCAGGAGGCCCCAAAATGTTTTATTCCTCGGGAACATTAATTGTCAGTGCTCTGGTACAGCGGTGAACGACTATGCATCCTCCCAAGGCAGAGATCAAGAGCACTGGCATATTTCTGAAAAATGGGAATTCTTTGTGGTTGACCCACAGGGTTACAGTGAAATATGTACAACCCATGAGCAATCTTAAGTGAGATATACCACAGGGTAGGATTTCTGGAGGGCAGCGACAAGATGGGTGGGATCCCCTCACTATGTTAGTTAGCCCAAAATGTCTGCTTATAAGGGATAAAGAGATGGCAGTTATTTATAATCTTTTGATATGGACCCCACCCCATCAGTGACCTTTACATCCTGGAACTTGAGAGGTATGAATGACCCGAATAAAAGGAAAAAATTCATGGCCAGACTCAAAAAATTTAAAACCCTGGTTCTTTTCCTCCAGCAGACAAAGTTCAAGATTCTAGAGGCAAGGAAACTTGCAAGAGAGTGAGTAGGATGGGAGGCACATGACTCAGCTGGATCAGCCAAGAAGGGGGTTTCCATACTTTGCCACAAACAGCTCAAATGATCTATTGTTGACCAGTGTGGGGACAAGGAGGGCAGATGGATTTTGGTCAAGATAACATCCAACAGAGGTCCTCTTCTCCTAGGTAATATCTATGCCCCGAACGAAGACCAGCCTACATTTTTTAATGCTATCTCCCAAGCTCTACTGGACATGTCAGGGGACCAACTGGATATTATTTCAGGGGAGCAGAATTCTGATTTTTGCCATGGAGTCACTTCTGGATAGATCCAATGCCAAGCCTGAACCACACACTAAAGTTTTACAAACTTGTTGCCCCTTCTACACCTGATGGACACCTGGTGTACTTTTCATCCCTCTGCAGAAGACTTCACCTACTACTCTGAAGCCTGACTCATGGCCAGTAGACTGGACAATTGGTTTACATCAACCACACTAAACCCAGCCATCCTGGATGTGTCCATTACCCCTTATATATTTCAGACCATGCTCCAGTGCAGCTGTGGGCCTATTTACAACCCAGGGAAGGGCGGTCAGTGACCTGGTGGCTCAAACCCCTCCTCCTCCTGGGGGACCAACAGTTTCAAGCCTGGTTGAAACTGGACATCTCCAACTTTTTTAAGACAATCCCAAATCCTGTGCCCCCCCAAAATGATCTGGGAGGCCTTCAAGGCCACTCCACAGGGCAGAATAATCTTCTACATGGCCAATAGGAGGAAACTTAGAGAGGCAGAAGCTCAGCTTAGGCTTAAAGAGATTGAATATAAATCTGACCCTTATCGGCTCAATAACCAATCTCTCAGACTCGAGCTAACCTCCCTAAGAATCAGTCTCAATAGACTGGCCACAAGGAAAGCGAACTTGCAAATGATGAGAATACGCCATAAATACTGGGACCAGGGAGACAAAGCAGGAAAGCTTCTCTCCTACCACCTCAGGAAACAACAGGCAGAGAGGCACATTGAGAAGCTCAGAGACCACTCAGGTACAGTGTGCTCCTCCCCCAAGGAAATAAATACTGCCATGACAAAGTTTTACACTACCTTATATGAATCTCAAACCTCCCCTCGTATACCCTGTTTCAACCAGTTCATGAGCAAAGCATCCCTTCCCTTCCTATCAGAGGCTCAGAGGGCTAGACTGGATGCCCCCATTGAAGAAGCGGAAGTGCACAAGGCAATAGAAGGAATGGCCCCCCGTAAGTCACCAGGCAGTGACTGGTTCCTGATGGATTTTTATCTGCTGAACAAGGACACAGTATGTAAGCCCATGCTCCAAATGCTGAGGTTGGCTGATGCAGCTTAGGCTCTTCCAGGCTCTTTGAAGGAGGCCATGATCACAGTGCTACCCAATGGTGGGAAATACCCTACGTCCCTGGCAAGCTATAGGCCTATCTTCTTGATAAATGCTGACACCAAAAGTTTAACCAAAGTCCAGGCATCCAGACTAGAGAAGATTCTTCCATTCTTAATTCATGAATCTCATGTCAGCTTTGTCAAGGGACTGTCTAGTGTGGATCACCTTAGAGCCCTACTCACTTTGTTCCAGGAAGCCTTGACCCTACCTTCTCCTGCAGCAGCTGTCACCATAGATTTCGAGAAGGCCTTTGAATCAGTTGAATGAGATTATCTCAAGGTCATGCTGGCACAATTTAATATAGGTCCCACTTTTGGAGGGTGAGTCAGTACAATACACAATGGTCCCACAGCCAAAGTGCTTACCAACGGTCTTCTTTCTGACCCTTTCACCTTACAGAGATGCACCAGATAGGGATGCCCACCACTCTCCCCCCCCCCCTGCTATTCATACTGGTCATTGAACCTTTGGCATCTGTCATTCGGCACCACAATGGCATTCCAGGCATTGGGGTGGGCTCAGAAGAGTTTAAAACCAAACTTTACGCAGATAACTGCCTCATCCTAACCAGTAATATCTCCCAAGGCCTCCCCCATATCGTGGAGATCTTCTCTCAGTTTGAACAACTGTCTTTGTTAAAGAGCAACAAAACTGAGTCAGAAATCCTCCCCCTCAACAAGCAGACCACGAGGAGCATGGGGCCTAGCCTCTGGCCTTGTATGGGCAGAGTCTCACATCAAGTCTCACAATGGTGTGATCTCCTCAGACCCAGCCCTCATAGCCAACCACCTCAACACCTCATTCACTGACCTTAGCCCTATCCTCCCTACAAATTTTTTTGACCCTCCTCCCCCAGCACCTGCCATAAATCTTTCTGGCCCTTATTTTCTCCTCCGCCATGTTTCTGCCCAAGAACTTAGGCCGCTGTATCACTGCCCTCAGAGTAATAGTACAGGCAGTGACACCCTGGATCCGTGTATCCTACGGCTGGTCTTAGACACAGTCCTTACCCCAATCACATGCCTCATCAACCACTCTCTTTGCCTGGGGAAGGTTCCAACTGCCTGGAAAGTCGCCACTGTCACCCCTATCTTTAAAGGTGGTGATAGGACTGTGGCTGGAAACTATTGACTGACCTCCATTCTCTCTCCTCTCTCCAAGGCCTTGGAAAAAGTGGTGGCCTCTCAAATCTCTGACTACCTCTCCACCTACAATGTCCTTTGTCCTGGAGCAGCATGGCTTCCGGCGGGCCACAGTACCAACACAGCCCTCCTAGAGTTCTCCAACTTTCTCCACTCCTCCTTAGACACTGGTTCTCTGGCTGGTGCTGTCTTCATTGACCTCTCGAAAGCTTTCGACACTGTCTCCCACCCCCCTCCTTCTTGATGCCCTTAGTCTCTCTGGTTTTGCTGCTGGGCCTATCTCCTGGTGCACCAGTTATCTGTCTGACCGCTCACAGCGTGTAAAAATTAATGGGACCTACTCAGACATCTGTCCCATCTTTTCTGGGGTTCCCCAGGGCTCCATTCTGGGCCCCTTACTATTCTCCCTTTACCTTAACACCCTTCCACGCTCTTGCTCGGGGAACATTCTATTGTACGCTGATGATGCAGTCATCTTTGCCTCAAATCGTAACCCTATTGCCCTCCAGGACTCGCTGCAGAAGTCCTTCACTGAAGCCGAGGGCTGGTTCAAGGAACATAGATTGGTGATAAATCTTAAAAAAACAAAAACCATGTTCTTCACTCATCCCCAAAACAAGTCCTGCAACTCAAACTCCTCATTCACTCTGGGTCCTCATTCCACTCGAACAAGTTTGCTCCTATAAATACCTAGGGATCCATTTTGACCCCTCCTCTCCTTCCATGGACACATCGCTGCCCTAGCCACTGCCACTGCCACTAATATCCAATTGGGCATCTTACATCGGTATAAACACTGCCATCCCCGCCGGAGGCTCTTTGACTCGCAGTCACCTCCTCTATCCTGTCCCTAGTGGACTATGGACTGCCGGTGTATGGTGCTGCTGATCAGACCGCACTCCATAAAATTCACACTACTCTGAATAAGGCCTGCAGATTAATTACTGGAGCACCTAGGATGACACACACCTGTCTACCGTATGCTAAAGTGCTGGTACTTGATCTTGATGAGCGCCTCAAATATCTTACCTGTACCCTTACAAAAAAGACCCTCCTTGGGCTTTCCCCACCAGGATTGACCACCACCATACTCCGCTCTGTCCCACTAGTTCATACTCGGACCTCTGGGAAAACCTCTCTTGTTATCCCTAGAGCTAGGACCTCTCACGGCCAAAAAGCCTTCAGCTTTGGGCCCCTCCTGGTTCAACACACTGCCCCTCCATCTCCGAGCTCCAACTATATTGTGCTTCAAAGCTTCCTTTACGTAACCACCTTATTAACACCCCATGCTATAACTGCCACTAGTCAAAGTCAGACTCCATACTTATGACAAAGCTTATTACTAAGCTGCTAAGGACGACATAACTCTGGTATTGTTTGCATCCATCCTACCTGTACCAGCTTGTTTGTATCTATGTCTTAATTTACTGTTATACTTATGTGTTGTACTGCTATACTGTGTATTTTGGTTTGTCTTACTGTGACAAGGTACCTTTGTAAATGAGCCTATGGCTCAAAGGTTTTCCAAACTGCTGTTTGAATAAAATAAAATAAATAAAAAGTACTTTGGGATCATCCTCTCTCTGGATGCATATAAGTTAGGCCCCCTGAATTTGCTGCCACTGACAAGCACTTTTCAGAATGACCTTAACAGATGGCAGCATCTAAATCTTTCTCTACCAGGGAAAATTGACTCAAGCAAGATGATGCCTGCTCCCAGACTATACTACCTTCTGGCCCATCTGCCCATTATTGCACAATATAAGTGGTTCCAGAAGACTGACTCCCTCATAGGCCTTCACCTCTGGGGTACTCCCCCCCCACCGAGGTTTAGCAGAGCAAAACTTAAGACTCACTGGAGACAAGGGGATTGGAACCTTCCAAATCTCAGATATTATATGTACACCTTCAGAAATGCTCGAACATTGCTCCCCTTCCAGCCCCAGTGCCTCCTGCTTCCATCATGGAGTCACATGGAGCAGGAGCTACCAGGAGCCAGCCACCCCTCGCTTTGCCTCACGGCTTCCATTAACTCTCAGGATGACAAATGGGTTACAATATCCTCTGCTCATAAAGCCTGGATCCTCATGGCTAACATTTCTAAATGCTGCACAAGAAAAGAATGTCTTATCTATTTGTGTGGGAATCCAAAACTGTGTATAGAGTGTAAACCTCTCCATTGGGGTTCCTGGGAACAGAGGTCTATCTGCAGGAGTGTTGACTTACATACCCCTGACAGGCACTTTTTGAATCATTCAAGACTTTCCAAAAGAAATTTAACCTGCCTAAGGGGGAGGTTTGGCATTATTTACAGATTAGATTTGTTTAAACCCAATGGTCCAAAGCCCCTTGCAAGTACAGAGCTTGTAGGGCCTCCATGCATTGGCCCACCATGCAGATGCATTGGACGGACTGGCTTAAGCCCCATAAGGCTAAGGCAGGCTCTCCATACCAGATAATGGGGGAGGCTCAACAAGACCCCACTGAGCAGCTAAAGCTAAGTGGCAGTCTGCACTGCAGGGTCATATTTCTGATGAGGAATTAGCACAAATATTGGAGGATTTCCCACCAGGCCTGTACTGACCAGAAAAGTTGCCTGATTAAAAAACAGATTCTGCACTACCATACAAGATCCCAGCCAAACTCAAACTGTTGGGACTTACTCCCCAAGATCTTTGTTGGTGGTGTGATGCCCAAGGAGCTGACGTGCTACACATCCTGTGGGCCTGCCCACGTATTGTGCCTTTCTGGACATTGGTGGTCAACTGATGTTCAGCCATACTGGGCCTGGAACTTCCACTTTCACCACATTCCATGCTGCTGGGCTGTAATCTGCAGTGCCTCAACCTGCCAATGGTGGGCCTAAAATGGCTGATACCTGCCTCTGCTGAAGCAAAAAGATTAATTCTTACTAGACTGAGGACACCAGAAGTACCAACAATTCAAGAATGGATGTCAGCTCTGGATACTCTGGCAATGAATTCCAGACTGTCCTCTAAGGTTACTCAAACAATGGGGGAGCTTCCAGTCCATTTGGGCTCCCTACATGAACTTTGTCCTGA
The DNA here is from genome assembly GCA_016271365.2 of Neoceratodus forsteri. Classification (NCBI taxonomy): domain Eukaryota; kingdom Metazoa; phylum Chordata; order Ceratodontiformes; family Ceratodontidae; genus Neoceratodus; species Neoceratodus forsteri. Next base: position 1,266,100,687 of record CM028129.1, read on the forward strand.
GACATTCAAGATCCCCAGTGACCCCCCCCCCCCAAAGCATGGAATCCTCCATAAAGGGTGATCTGCCTTACATATTGCCAGTTGATCTGGTCTTTCCACTATTTAGTGAAACCACTCTGTTCCTATACCCTAGTCTGGCCTCCTTTGCTGGTGTTCTACAGGTATTACGTCTCATAGGCCTTGGGCCTCTATTGATATTGTATCTTCTGCTTTTGCACTTAAGGTTAATGATTAAATGCACTGTTAAGCAATTATACCCTGTAAGGTTCAAAAAGTCTCAACTCTGTTTGATGCATCTTTTTTTATTGATGTTTGTAAACTGCAAAGATTCCAATAAAAAGATTAACTGCAAAAAAACATTGAAATTAATCCTGCCTCATTACACCTTCACTTTTGCAACTTCCTGACGATTTGAGGGTAGCTCATTTAAACATCTGTAGTCTTATCCCAAAAATTGACCAGTTAATACCTATTGTGCTTAACCTTCGGCTGGATGTACTAGTTTTATCTAAAACCTGGTTCTCCTCTAAGGTCTAGAATTCTGATGTAACTTTACCTGGCTACACCTTAGCAAGGCAAGATCGCTCCAAAAAGGACGGCGGTGTTACAGTCTTTATATCAACCAGGATCCAATTAACGACTGTTCTTACTGTCTCCTCCCCCTCTTCTCATGAGATGCTTCTCCTTAAACTTTCCCTTCCCTTTCTCTCACCTTTATTGTTGGTGTTTACTGCTGTCCTGGTGCATCCTCTGGCACAGTTACTGAGCTTTTTTCTTCTATCTGTTCTATCTCGAGTGGTGAGCTACTTATACTTGGTGGCTAATTTAATTTGGCTCTCCCCTAATTCAAACAACTTTTCACAAAATGTAAAGTCAACGCAGCTATCCCAATATACTTCTGAACCCACTTGATTAAATTTGAAAACCTTAAACCTCTCTCTGCTAGACTGAGTCTTCATTTCTCATCCATAACTTACATTGTCCTAAAGCCCCAACTAAATTCATATATCTCAGGTCTTTAAAATCACTTGACTTGGCCACTCCCTTAGCTGACCTTTGGTTAATTTATTGGTCCCCCATCTCTGCAGCCAATAATATAAATTCTGCCCTACATTATTCAGTCTAATTCTTTGGTTGTATGGATTGTCATGCACCTCTGCGCAGAACCAGAGTGCGTGGTTCACTTCTTCCCTGGATATCAACTGAGGTCCTTACTTGTCTCTACACCAGAAACATTGTGTGGCATACTTTTAAAATCACTGGCTCTTCATTGGCCAACTATAGATGCCTTTGAAATGCCTGTAACAAGACTATCAGATTTTCGAAGTCTGAGTATTTTGCGTCCACACTCCAGACAACATTAATAACCCCTCCACATTCTGGAAGTTTATCCATTCCCATTTCACCCCACAGACCAAGTCTCCCCCTCCTGTCCTCAAGGTTGGTGACTCCCTTATCTCTGACCCTTCTACTTTTGCTATGTCTTTGAACACGTACTTTACTACCTGTGCCCTTTCTCTAATACCTTCCTCTGCCTCTCCCCTTCCTTCGCCCTCTCTGCCTTCCTCTCCTTTTTTTCCTTATCACCTATCATTCCCACTGTTTCCCTAAAGGATCTTGATGCCCTTAATCCTCTATAGGGAGATAGTCCAGATGGCCCTGACCCTAAGCTTCTCCTTCCCTCAGCTCCTACCATCCATTGTTGCTCTGCCCATTACTCAACTCCTTAATCTTTCCTTTTCCTCTGCAATGGTTTCAAATATTTTGAAACAGGTTATTGTCATACCTCTTCACAAAGGTGGTGATCCCACCTCTCCTGGTAACTTCCACCCAATATCACTCCTTCCCACCTTGGCTAAGTTACAGGAACACATTGTTCTATCTCAGCTCAATTCCATTCTTGACAACTCCTCCTTTTGCATACCTTTCCAGTCTGGTTTTAGAAATTTCCACTTCACTTCCACCTCCCTTTTTTGGTTCACTGACTTCATACCCAGAGGTATGGATCAGAACTGTTTACTGCTACCATTTTAGTTGATCTTGCTAAAACTTTTGACACTGTGGCACATTCCCTCCTTCTGGACATATGTAAAACAGCAGGCCTCTCTGACTCTTAAGTCAGTCTGTTTCATTCTTACATTGAAGGAAGGTCTCATGCTGTCTGGATAGGAAAATCAATTTAATCTCCACTTCCCATTAACTCAGGTGTCCCTCAAGGGTCTGTCCTGTGTCCTCTTCTCTTTTCCATATTCTTAAATGACCACCCAACTGTCTGTTCCTCTATGTCACTTCATGTGCATGCTAATGACTTGGTTCTTTTTACTTCTGGCTCCTCTACCCATGACCTTTCCTACTGGGTGAAGCTGGATTTTGACAACATTCAATGCTGGTTCAAGTCTAACCAATTGTCCCTCAATGGCAAAAAACAAAACAAAAAACAGTCTCCATGACTTTTGTCACCCATCAGAGACTTGCCAGACTTACCTCTCTCCCTCTTTTTAATACATTTCATGATGCTAAGATTAAAGATGTTCCCTCCTTTAAGTACCTCGGTGTCTGCCTTGACTGGCATCTTGATTTTTCAGTGCATTTTGTTGCAATTTACCATAAGATACACCCTAGGCTTGGAGCTTTGTACAGAAATAAAGTGTGTATTCTGCTTCCTGCCCACCAAGAAATTGTATTAAAAATGATTCTCCCTAACTTTGACTACAGTGATTTAGTCTACAGTTGAGCCCCTAAATCCTTCCTTCCCAGACTGGATCTCCTTTTTCATTCTTTATGTAATTTTGCTTTAGATCACCACTACTGTCTTTATGCAGCCCTTTCTCTCCCCTCTCTTAATGCTAGGTGCTTTTCCCAGTTTGTATCTTTTATACCCAAATTCTGGTTTGGCACCCTTCCCTCTTACCTCAAATTCCTTCTATCCTCTTCTCCTTCTTCCCTCTACCATCCCAACAACATTTCCTATTCTCTTTCTCAATTCTTTGTAGAAAATCTACTGTTGGACAATCTGCTTTTTCTTATTGATTTCCTAAACGTTATTTCTCCTTCCACTTTCAGTTTGATCTGCTTCTTCTCCTTCCTCCCTAAAGTCTCTTCTTCATGACTTTTGTTATTCAACCTGCAAACTGTCTATGACCCTTTCCTCTTCATTCTCCCCTTCACTAGTTTTGCACTGCTCATGCTTTTCCAGTATTTTTCAATCTTTACATGAAAACCCATTGATCACATAGGTTCAGTGGCCACGTACAATGTATATGGCCTACAAGCAGACTGAAAGGGCCAAGCGGTCCTTATCTGCCAACAATTTCTATGTTTCTATAAGAGTGTGTTTTTCTACTTGTATTCATTTACTATTTTCCTCTAATATTGATGTGTATGTTTCTTTAGGTATAGTATAGTATAGTATAGTATAGTATAGTATAGTATAGTACAGTACAGCACAGTACAGAACAATACAGTTCAGTACAGTATAGTGTAGTATAGTATAGGTATAACATGCAACTGTGTTTCATATTACTAAAGTATTTTATTTGACTTTATTTTTATTAGTTTTATTGTTTAGCTGTCTCTCTCTACCTTCCTCCCTCCCCCAGTATGCATCTGGAAACAAGTTGTTATCAGCTCAATATGTCTTTCCTGGTTAAACTTTTAAATACATATATACATACATACATACATAAATAAATAAATAAATAAATAGTTCATACAGGTCCCTTTTGGACCTGTGTGAATAGATATAGATGTGCAAGGTCCTCTTCCAAGGGAAGACTGTCCACATACAGAAGTGCAGCAATAGATGTCAAACATTCATGGATCTGCCTGGTGGGCTGTGAATGCACAGGGCCCTTGAAAGCATTTTAGTTTCTTTCATGATGGTGGTAAAGTCTAATGGTTGGAGCAAACTTGGAGACCCAGTAGACCTTCAAAAAAAAAAGGAAAGTCATATCTTTCTAATTGCACAGGAAATGGAAAAATAACATAAGTTGTGGAAATAACATGATATTTCCACATCTTATTTTATTTCCTCACTTCCTAAATGACAGTGACACTACTTTTTTTTTTTTGTAAAATACAACCACAAGTGTGGTTATGTGCATTTGTACATACTGTATATGGAGACAGTGAAACTGAGAAAGAGAGGGGAGGGAGAGAGAGAGAGAGAGAGGGTGAGATGGAGAGACAGAGAGAGAGAGAGAGCTAGAGAGAGAGAGAGAGAGAGAGAGAGAGAGAGAGTCAAACCAAGAAAACATTGCTATCAGCTTTAGCCATAGAGTTTATGGAACTCACAAATGAATGCCTAAGATTATCCATATGACAAAAATAAAAGTTTTTCTTTGCGCCAGACTCATATTTGTTTATATGTTATAGTTATTTTTCACATCATATTGCATATAAATACATAATTGGTCAAAACAATTTCATTATATATTCTATGCCCAGGAATTCAGCTTGTAGACTTTAAAAAATACCACCCTCCAAAGTGATTAATTGCTGACATACTATACACTATATAATACCACCTGCTTTGGTGTTATCGCACCTTTGACTTGCCTGTTAAACATGGGTACTATAAATGTCTTCCCACTGGTTTCCTCTTCCCAAAGCTCCTTTGAAGAAGCAGTCTAAAATTTGTTTTGGACAATGAAGACTGAGGTATTTGCATGTGAAAAAAAAATGACATTGCTACTCTTTATTGGAACTTCTAAATCATATCTATTCAACATGTGGCTAATATATAATAGGCAACCTTGGTGATTAAAGTTGATCCAAAGGTCTGTAAAAAGAAACTAACCCATATTTTTACTCATCATCAATGGCTTGAGAAAAAAAGCTGGTACTGCAGGTAATAAGCTTGTCAAAAACATCATACACAGCAAGTTACTAATCTGCACACAGCTCCAGGAAATACTGTAAGTGTGTGTGTGGGGGGAGGCAACACTTTACAGCCCCTTGAGCTTCAAACATACTCAGCAAACTAGAAAATATATTCACTGGTCTTCTCCACAAAATTACAACTACACATCTTGAACTAATTCTGGACAGTTTTTAACCTAGACTTTATATTGTTGATAATACTGGATTTGGAGAGGTCAGATCAATGAGGGATCATTTTTTAATGTTTTTTTTTTTAAGAAAGACATTGATGGATTGTTTTCTTAGATAGGCAGACAGACAGATAGATAGATAGATAGATAGATAGATAGATAGATAGATAGATAGATAGATAGATAGATAGATAGATAGATAGACAGACAGACAGACAGACAGATAGATAGATAGATAGATAGAGCTCTATTGGCTCACTGCTGGCACACAAACTAGCAGGACATCCCCATCTGTGGCTGCAGATATCATGAAACGTCAGCTGTTCTCATACAGAGAATCTGGGTGAGTGACTCCTCTTGCTAAGCTTGTCTGTCTGGATTTTAGGGTGCCCAAAAAAGTTATTTCTGGACTTTTCTCTAAAAACAAACAAACAATAGAATCTAGTTAAATGGGTCCCATGTATCTAGGTTCAGGTGTTTGTGTTTTCACAAATCAGAATTTTTAGGTATTTTCTACATTTTTCAGTTGACAAAATAAAGAAGAGGGAGGCTGTCAAGAACCAAAAAATGAAAATTCAGTTGGTGAGAGGCATTTTTGGTTAATGACAGCATAGTTATACAAACCAAAAATGGTATCATTTTGGTTTGTATCAGGGTTATCCAAAAACTCTATTGAGCATGCTCATAACAGCTTGGAAAGAAACTGAAAATTCTTATAACTCTGGAACTGTTTAATGTAGTTTTTACAAAATCTTCTAAGGGCTCTAGCTTGGCACAGGCTACTTCTACCCTAAGCAAATTGTAATAAAATTCTGTACTTCTAGGCTACACATGAAAGAAAAAAAAAACATATTACGTGTAGGAAAACAAACTCGCTTTTCCAAAATAAGGGATAACCAGATCTCACAAACTGTACAAGGAGCCATCACATGCCTTGCTGAATCACTTTTTCAAAATCCATATACTCTGCTGTCTAAAGCTTGGGAAAAAAAATAGTTTCTTTTTCAAGCCAGTTCCCCAGAGTTGCAATTACCCTCTGGAATAAAAAAAAACTCATCATCCGAAGACAATAATAATTTGACATCTGATACACTGATCCTGTCATCATGTCATTGACTGTAAGATGCCCCATTGTGTTCTTTGTCAAAAATTTCCATTGCCAAATCCAAATTACTTTCCATGTCCAGAGACTTCAGTTCCAAATCTGCCATTTCCTGAGATTGCAATTGTTCATTTTCTGAATTAATGTCCTCATTTGTATAGACTTAAGTCTCTTCTATTCTTGCCACACAAACATTGCTTTTATTTATAAAGTGCTATTTAAGATCTAGTTTTCTACAAAATTAAAAAATGTCCACCTGAAATTGATACTGATCTGGATTTGCTGTGGGTACAAAGTAGATACCTTTTGACAAGACTGACATTTGTTCTTTGGTTAATTGGATCCAATGAGATATTAAGTACTGGAACTTTTAAATCCTGGTTGTTTGCCTGGTAGATACTCTGTAATTGCTATCATTTTCTGTTACCGCTCCTCATTTTTCTTTTCCTTTCCCATTTACTTTGCCTGTCACTAGTTGTGCAATTACATGTTCATGTTACTCACCACTTTGCACTTGTTCTTGCTTCCAAATTTTTTTTTTTTACTTGTCTAGAATATACTAAACAAAAAGTTGATTTGTCAAAACTCATGTTTGTGATGGATTATCATCATAGCAAATCATATGCTACAGGATACTGAGGTGGAGCATATGTTAAGTCAAAGACCACAAGTGACATTCAGGAGGGCTGTAAATCATGCAGACTATATTTTCAAGAGTCACTATAAAGATCCCAAAAATAGACAAATATGTGAGGCAGAAAGGATTTTACTGTATGCATGCCATGGGTGTAATATTTGTAGATTTGCCTTTGAAGGGGAATCTTTTATAAACCCCATTACTGGAAAAATGTATGACCTCAGAATGTTTGTAACTTCAGAACAACCTTCATGATTTATGAGGGTGGTGCAGTTATGGCAACATATATGTTGGTAGAGCCACTCATCCTGTAAAAGAAAGAATACAGGATCATGTTTGTGCTATGGTAAAAGTGGAAGAGAAAGTGCTCTGGTTGATCATTTTTGAGATTGCCACAACTTCACCACCTCCTCTTTTAAATTTAGAGCATTAGATTATGTGCCTGAGAATGAGAGAGGTGGGGCTAGATTATAAAATATTAATGCAAACAGAAACAGAATGAATCTTTAGGATCCAACACATGAATGCTATGGGCCTCAACACAGAAATTGACTTCAAACCTTTTTTAACTTAATTTTCTGTTTTTCATACCAATATTTATGACTGTTGATGGTATTGATTAGAAAGTAGAAACATAGAACTTGAGGCCAGATAAGTACTGCTAGTCATACCTAGTCTGCCCATTTTCTCTACCTGCTGCAAAAACCATAGACCCTACTTAATCTCCTGCTTTATTCTCTTTCCTATCGCTAGGGTTCCCCAATACCTATCCCATGCTTTTTTTAATTCCCCTACCAAATGTGATCCCACCACCTCCACTGAGAGACTGTTCCATACATCCACCACCCTTTCTGTGAAGAAATACTTCCTCATGTTATCCCTTAGTCTACCCCCTTCCAGTCTCATGACATGACCCTTGTTCTAGGACATCTCTTTTTCTGAAATATGCTACCCTCCTGTACCTTATTTATGCCCTTGAGATATTTGAAGGCTTCTATCATATCCTCCTCTCCTCTCCTCCGGGGCAAACATATTAAGGTACTCTGGTCTCTCCTCATATTATGTTTGGTGCAGGCCCTGCACCATTTTTGTTGCCCTTCTCTGAAGTAATAATTAAAAAGTAATTTAAATATGGATGGATACTGCTGGTAGATTTTCCAGTTATAAATAAATGTTTATGATATTAATTATGCAGTTTGAATTACAAGGATAATTATGAGAAAAATCTGGGTTAGCATACTAGTCGTACAAAGCAGCACTATTATGAAGAAAGGTGGTGATTCTGCGTACTGGATATCTATAAAGTGATGTATTTCTTAGTTATCAGGAGAACTGTATTTTTTATATTCTTTCTAATTGTGCACTGTTTGCACTTAGGAGCACTTTTTTCTTAGCAGATTTTATGTAGATATTTAATGTGTTTTGCACTTTATGTAGTTTGTCTTTAAGTGTTTCACATGGTGATATGAAATGCACATTAATATGTATTTATGTAAATGAACTGAGGCCATTTAACCATGTGATACAGTGTCAAGCACTGACCCCTGAGGAAGCCTGAGAAGGTAGTACATAAAGGTATGTTGGCTGTGAGATTGTGTTTAAATAAATTAAGTTTCTCCAGCAATGATGTGCACACCATGTCTTTCAATTTGATTTTGTCTCACATAGTAAGTGGCTATGTGGGACTACCTGGTCCAGGTTTCCAAGCCTGTGTTCTAGCCATTATCCCCACTGTGCTTCATTAATACTCATTAGAGCTCTGTTCTACATCCAGTGACCAAAATCCTGGCCCCAAGTCACATCGGAATCCAGGATTTCTTTTAAAAAGTCCTTGTAGTGTACTGGCATGAAAGCAAACCTGACACAGTCCACAATCAGTCCTGATCAAACATATTTTTTTTTCTTTGAAACTGAACAGCACTTGTACAAATCATAATAATTCTAATCCTGATTCCTGCTGCAGTCCCTGATCAACCAGATAGCCTCAGCAGTTCACGATCAGCCCTTATATTGCTAAATTTTCTTTTTTATCTTTTAAACAGAACAACACTTTTAAACAGATCAAACTGACACAAACCTCTGTAATTCTGATCCTGATCCCTGCTGCAATCCCCTATAAACCAGACTCAGTTATTGATCTGCCCTCACATTGAAAACGGTTTCTTTTTTTTCTTTTAAGTTAATCAACACTTCACTGGCATGAAAACAAGCCTTGGTGATTCTGATCATGCTTCCCACTGTAGTCCCTGACCAACCCTCATATTTCATTGGTAACTTTTTTTACAGGCAGAAAAAAGCACTGTTGAATATAGAAACCTCAAAGAAATAGATACAGTTGATAAGACTGCTGATCAGAATCAGTGTGCACTATAGCAGTAGAGGTGCAGTACAATCTAAAAGTTTTTTTTAAGTAAAAACTAGCAGGAAAAATATATCTCTGTTGGGTATTTAGGGGATAATTATGAGGCAATCATAACCCACTACTTTACATTTCATTATGCTTCAGCAAAGTTAACATACAGTTAACTGAGCTATATGAAATGAAGAATTTTGCAACTGTGCTTAAAAAAATCAGTCTATTTTCTGAAACAAAGCAAGGCTCATAAAACTGAATTATGTGAACTAAAAATTAATTACATTTTGCCAAGAAAACTAACAAGGAGTCTTGAGACATACTCTGATATCAGTTGTACTCAACTTAACACAAGTGCCTTTCACTAAACTGAGCACCCCAGCACTTTAGGGTGCCCGGAAAACATATTGGGCATTTCGTAAAAAACAGGCATCAGACTATATCTAAATGTGTCCCTTTTATGTGGGTTCAGGCATTTATTTTTATGAAAACACATCATTTTTTGTATTTTTAAACTTTTCTTTAAGAAAAGAAAAAATGGCGGCCACCATAACCTGAAAAATTTTTCTCATGATCCAAAAAACACTAGTTTTGTGAATATAAAATGGATCATGAAGGCAGAAGTTTGAGTGTCATTTCAGAGCCTAATCCTAAAACCATACTAAGCATGCTCAGAAGCCAAATGTCAAAACGTTATAACTCTGCAACCAACTAATATTTTTTTTATGAAACTTTCAAAAAGCACACCCTTGTCACAATCTCCTTCAGCCCTGACAGTTTTAGAACAAAATGTCATATTTTCTAGGCTGTACATGGAGGACAAAAAAGGCAAAAATTTGCCAAAAGTGATGCTTTTGTATTTGTGACATATCTGGATCTCAGAATCCAGGTAAACCCCCATTACAAAACTTTCCACATAGAAACATAGAATTTGATGGCAGATAAGGACCGCTTGGCTGACCCAGTCTGCCCATTTCCCTACCTGATGGATAAGCTGCAGATTCTAGTTAATCAACAGCTTACTTCCTCCTGCCCCCCACTAGAATTGCCTTATGCCTGTCCCATGCATTCTTGAATTCTCCCCCTGTTCCTGAATCCACAACCTACTCAGGAAGGCTGTTACATGCATCCACAACTCTATCTGTGAAAAAATACTTTCTAACATTACCTCTGAGCCATCCCCCATCTTCAAATTGTGCCCCCTTTGTTCTTGCACATCTCTTCTTCTGAAAGATATTACCCTCTTGTACCTTGTTAATTCCCTTGAGATACTTGAAAGTTTCTATCATGTCCACCCCTCCCTCTTTTCTCAAGGGTATACATATTAAGCTGCTTTAGTCTCTCCTCGTATGTCTTCTGGTGCAGACCTTGCACCATTTTGGTTGCCCTCCTCTGAACAGCCTCCACTCTGTCTATGTCTTTGTGGAGATGGGGTCTCCAGAATTGCATGCAGTACTCCAGATGGGGTCTCACTAACAGTTTGTAGAGAGGGATAACAGCTTCTTGTTTTCTACTGTTGATGCCTCTCCCTATGCATCCCAGTATCCCCCCAGCCCTCCTTACTGCCTTCTCGCATTGCTTGACCACCTTTAGGTCATCTGATATAATTACTCCTAGGTCTCTTTCGATTTTTGTTGTTGTTATTAACTCACCCCCCCATTGTGTACTCTTTTCCTGGGTTTTTGCTTCCCAGATGCATTACCTTGCACTTCTTTGCATTGAATCCGAGCTGCCACGTATTTGACAATTCCTCCAACCTTGCCAAGTCCCTTTTCATTCTTTCCACCCCACCTTGTGTATCAACCCTGTTGCAGATCTTTGTGTCATCTGCAAAGAGGCATACCTTTCCTTCCTGCTGCTCTCCAATGTCACTTATAAAGACATTAAAGAGGACCGGTCCCAGTACTGAACCCTGTGGTACCCCGCTAGTTACCCTCCTTTCTTCACTGTAGACTCCGTTTACTATTACCTTTTGTGTCCTGTAGTCCAGCTAGTTTTTTTATCCAGGCTACCATCTTGGGACCAACTCCAAGGCTGGCTAACTTGTATATTAATCTTTTGTGTGAGACTGTGTCGAATGCCTTGCTAAAATCTAGGTATGCCATATCCACAGCCCCTCCCTGGTCTACTACTTTGGTCATCCAGTCAAAAAAATCTATTAGGTTTGTCTGACATGACCTTCCTGCTGTGAAACCATGCTGTCTTGGGTCCTGTGCCCCACTGGCCTCTAGGTACTCAACAATTCTTTCCTTCAGAAGTGATTCCATCATTTTCCCTACCACTGAAGTCAAACTAATTGGTCTGTAGTTTCCTGCCTCTGCCCTGCTCCCACTTTTGTGAAGTGGAATCACATTTGCCCTCCTCCAGTTCTCAGGTACCACTCCATCCTCCAATGATTTGTTAAAGAGAGTAGTCAGTGGTGTTACTAGTTCTACCCTTACATCTTGAGAAATTACCATGCAGACAATGCATGCAAACTTTCATACAATTTATCAAATGCTGCCAATGTTATTACGGTGCACAGATTGTGTTTTAACATTGAACACTCCATTCAACCCTAACTATACTGTGCTACCATTCAAGTTTCATATAATAATCACGTGAGTGATTGTACACAAAAAGGGCTGTTTCAATCAAGCAATCATACACAAAAAAGGCTGTTTTAATCAAAGTGTTATAATGACCCATAGGGACCTCAAGAGAGAAGATTAAGAGGTTCTTGATGTCATTATAATCCACAAAATGAAAGCAAGGCTGAGTTGGTGTGGTTGAGCATGTTTTATGTAGTATATAGTCTTCCATACACTATCCTTAAAGGAAAACTACACCCAAAACTTGAAACAATATATGTTGCGTGTAGAGTGTTTTAATTTGTATGTGAAGTTCTAGTGTTTTCTTCCCTCTGACTGGTATTAGGAGTTTTTCCCAAATTAGCCTGCTAGCTTTATGCTAGTTTTACGACCCCTGGGGATCTTCATCCCTGATAGCTTAATTGTATTTCTTGTTCCCACAGTGCATCTTGTCTCATGTGACTGTGATGTAAGAGAGATCCAACATTTAGCACACACACGCCAAACAAACTAAATATCTTGGAAGCTTTACAAGCTGCACAAAAATTACCAGCAGCAAAGTTTTTTCAGGACAGTAAAACCTTTAGGATGAGGGTGGTCACCAAGCTGAATTCTACAGATTTTAAAATATAGCCATCTCTATTGTTGTGAACTGATTGTAATGCAATGCTTTCTGCTGGATTTATGGGCTCTGCTACATCACCATCACATGAAACAAGGTGCATTGTAGGACAAAGAAATACAATTAAGCTATTTGATATGGAGATATCCAGGGGTTATAAAACTACCCTAAAGCTAGCAGGCTAATTTAGTAAAAACTCCTAATACCAGTCAGAGGGAAGGAAACACTAGAACTTCACATACAAATTAAAACACTCTGCACATCATATATTTTTTCAAGTTTTGGGTGTAGTTTTCCTTTAATTACTCACCCTTTCAAATGAAAAGTTAATATGCTGCTCAAATGCATGATCTCTCCATGTAATTTCAGTTTTGAGTAGCTTTTTATTGTGCTATGTGTGCCTGACTCTGTGACATAACTTCTGTTGTTCAATAAGAAGCCATTTTATAACATAAGCTATGTCACTGCTGTGGTACAATAGGGGTTTTGATTGTATGGATTTCCATATACAAAACCACTGACAATATGCTATATGACCCTTGAACTAATGTACCACTGTATATACATTTTCATATCATAATCAATTTTATAAAAAGGGTATCAAATCCCATATTTTAATATATGGATCTTGAATTTAATACTCTGCTTAAGTGTACAAAAATTATTGGTAATATTAGCACTCCCGAAGTGATAATACCACACTTCAAGAGTGATAATACTATCATTCAGGTCCCATAATAGAATCATTTGGGACCTGAACAATAGTATTATCACTGAAGCTCAACAATGCATTTGCCACTCTCTCTGCCCACATCTCCCAAAGTGTGCCTTCTGATTGGCTGCTTTTCCTGTGTGGTCAGGCAGAAGACTTCCAAACATATGGTGGTCAGTCTCTCACTAAGCCAGAGTGTTTGTTGTAGGGAACATTTAGCCATTTATTTTCTTTAATTAATCTGAAAAAAGTAAATATCTGGTCAATCCTGCATTTCAGAATCACAGAAAAGGTAGGATCTGTCAACCAAACTTAAAAAAAACACATTTTTCCAACTATAACCTTTTTATGTGTGATGAAGATGGGTGCACCGAGAGACTGAAACACTGCGGCCAGCATGGAGAGACTCCTGAAGCACAAAAAGGAAAAAAAAAAACTTGTAACCATATATTAAAAAAACTAATGAATAGGTCACTGGGCATTACCAGTGACATACCATCTTGAGGTTCTGGACACAGGGACTTCTTGAGCTTTGCTCTTGAAGTTCCTATGTGTCCAGAAATTCTCAATGGTATTAGTCAACAGTAATGCCAAGTGACCTATCCATTATTTTCTTTTTATTTAATCAATTTAGATAGAACAGTTTCATTCTGTATATTAGATTAGTTTCAAATTTCAATAATACATTTGTTTTAGCACTTCCCCTATGCCTTTTTTAACATTTCAATTCCTCAAATTGAATTTTTTTTAAATCTTGTCCATGTTTTAGAATCCAGTGTGCACCCAATAAGGTGTAACTGTTGTCACTCATAATAGAGTGTATTATGCAATTGTATTCCATTTTATATCAGGCAAATTTTCCTACCATTGTGTAATGGGACAATCACACCAAGCTGCTTAGCAAACAAATGAGGTGGGGCAATTTGTAAACTCCCTAATCTCAAACTGCACACCACATAAGGGATTTGAAAATAAACCTCCTTGATTTGCATAGGATCATATAATACAAAAGCCACACTTATGATATGCATTTGATATTTGGCCTAATCAGGTTTGCATCTGTATCTTTGGAGCCACATAGTGGCCATGACCTGATTGCTCTTTTAATCTTTTGCTTCTTTTCTAAACATTTTTTTGTTTATTTTTTACCAAATCATGATAATACTTGTCTGTACCAAAATATGCAAGTGTTTCTTAAAATAGAAACCATTATGGAAGATAAGAGGTGTGATGCAATTTATTGAATTAGTTTCATTAGAATAGTTTTATTTGGTTTGAGTAAATCAGATCTATTCAGAGTCCTTGCAATTTGTAACAATGTTTATAATATTTCATTTGAATAACCCCTTGCCATGAATCTTTAATGCTGTTCTTCCATGTGAATTTCAAACATGGAATCCAAAGAACATTTTTGTGTAAATGCAGAAAATGACATGATATTGACAAATGATACTGCAGAAATTAAATGGTGGGGATGAACACTTATAATGGGAAGCAATGTCTTCTACACCAAACTTATCAGTAAACTTTAAAATTGTATTCCTTATTTTACAAGCAGGCTAGAAATTTCTGAACATTCTCTTCAGTGCCACTCATATATAATGTTATCTATAAGAGCTGTGTGGAATTTTCAAATTCTGCTTCTGCCAGAATTATGTGCAATTGTGGAAATTCTGGCTCATTCCATGGAATCTACGCAGAAGCAGAAATGTGAAATTCTGAAAGCGTAATGGTTATGTAAACCATGGATTCATTTTCTGCAAACTGAACAATAGTATCCTGCAGATTATGTAATCTGCAGAATATTATTCTGTGGTTAACATAGAAATGCTTGTCAGAATTCTGCAAAATTAAAAAAGAAATTATGAAAAGCATTTTGGAAGCAAGAAATGCCATTCTGCACGAATTTCACCAGTGGAATTCTTCATTCTGCACAGCTCTGTTATCTATATAACATCCCATATAAATGATTTTATCTAGAACGGTGTTAGCCATACAGTAAAAAATCCCATTCCTCTCACAAACCCATAAAAAAAATTTGTGTGTGATGATGCAACTGGTGACCCCATATTTGTTCCTTGCACATATAAATAAAAATGTGAATTAAATTTAAAAAATAAATGTGTTAAGATAAATTTATTATCTGCCATAATAAATTGCTTTGTAACATCATGCTAATCTTAAATTGTTTGCAGAAAATGCTATACTGCCTGTAAGCCATGAAGTATAATGCATTAGCTAACTCATTACCAAACTATTCATGAATTTCATCTCTCCTAGCATCCGTTTATATATTCCATATACTGCTCTTCCTGCAAACTGCCTCACCATTATGCTCACTCCAAGTGTTCTAAATATACATTGCATGTAGGCCTTGAAGATGATCTTCTAAGGCATTTAAAGATGTTACATCTGTGCTGACCCATGAAATGTTCAGTTGCCTTGCAAAGCATTCAAAGATCTTCAGCACCTACTTGGTGTTCCATATATAGGAGAGATGTTCCTCAGCACATCTCATAGGTAAAATGGAGGCAAGACCTTGATGAGCAAAACTCAAAGAGACAAAATTGGAATTAAGAACTTGTGGGGCATAGCCAAAAGTAGATGAGCCCTTAGATCATGAGGGAGAAAGTCCTTGAGGGGTAGGAGAGCATTGGGGTGAGAGCCCAGTAGTTAGAGAGGAGTCATAACAGCAGTTAGGATCAGGTATAATGCTTACAGTAATATAGGAAATAAGGGAGGGTGAAGCCTGGTTAGGTCATACGATGAGGAGGGCAACAACTAAATAGATATTATGAGAAAGAGTTAGCACAGTATGGGTTGCATAGTATGAATACTGAACCCAAAGGAGAAGGCCTGATTGACTGCCTAAGCAGGCTGATTAACATAGTAGTAGTTAGTGGTGTGCAAAATTGACTAACTTCACTTTGTGGATAATTTAGCAAATTTGTCCCAATTCATAAATCGAATCTGCTCAGTAATTTCCATTCCACAGTGCAGGACTAATTTCACAGATGGCAAATTTGTCATCTTTGTAGGCAGAATGAGGCTTACAGGCAAGGCTCCTGGAATTCTACGGTTCTGCGGTTGCAGAATTTGCTGCAGAATTTGCATCATGCTGCAGAATTTATATAGTGCCACAGAATTCATTGTTTTTGGTGAATTTTCATATAAATATACTGTTTTTCCATAGTGTCAGGCTTTCTTTCCCACCTCGTTTATCCTGAAGCCCCTCTTCTATGATCAGCATATGATGTCATCGATGACATCACCTCATATTTAGCCAATGACAGGACTGCATTCTGCCAGAGAAATGAATAAATCATGCCTCAGAAATCAGAAAATTCTGCCACAGAAGTCAAGGAGCCCTGCTGCAGAAATGAGAAAATTCTGCCGCAGAACACTAGGGGCCCTGCTTACAGGTGAAGTTTGCAATATACCATGGGACTGGAAGTCACATGGTACAGAAACAATCTGCATGCCATGCAGAGGCTGTTTTCAGTGCAGTTTCATGAAGAGAGAGTTGGAGATAAGTCTTCCCCTGATTGTCTAATCAAATAAAAAAGGACTCCAAACACAGAGCATTTCAAGCCAAATCAGTCAGTAAATATCAAGAGTTCCTTGTGCAGCTAGATTTCTGTACTTTGTAGTTGTGTAGATTTATTTAGTTTAAACTGCACAAGGTCATAATGTTGCAAGACATTATGCATAGCAATATACCATGCTGCCAATACAGCACGATATATTGCCAGTGGCATATGTCTGTGTTTTGTGTTGGGGGGGGTTATGCTCCCACACACACACACACACACATACTAAAATAACCAGCTGGGGGGGTGTATACTTAAATTCACACAAGTGCAAAAATTAAAAAAAATCCATGCATCTGGGACCTGGAATTAAACTCAGTCCACAGACACACTACCTTCCTTGCTGTTTGTGACTCATCTTGTTGAGCCACGGCAACTGCTCGCTGACCCCTCATCCCAGCAGAGGACTCATCCTCGGCCTGGGAAGAGTGAGAGGGTGCACTACTGCCCATACACCCTTTCATGGTTTTGCACCCTCTCTATCTTCCCTACCACTCTGTTCCTGTTGCATGGTTTTGACATGTGCTGTAGAGTGTATAAGATAGTGACCCAGTAGGAATTAAAGTAGTGATTTTGTTTTGTGTATTTAAGCAGTGCTGTGTGTGTGGAGGAGGGGGCTGGTTTAGCTAGTACCAACCAAGGGAGTCCTGCCTTGTGGCTAAGCCTGTGAGCAAGAGCAATAGACTTATTTCTTTTTCTGTCCTTCTTCTTAATTATTTTTGTCTGGGATTTATTTTATTTCCGCTGTACAGTTTTGTGTATTGAACTGAATTATTGTTGTTAATCTGTTACTATATTGCCTGCAGTTCTTTTGTTTACTTAGTTTGAAGTGACTGTGTTATTTTAATATGTTTTGTTTAGAATTACCCCTGTCTTGTTGCATGTCTTGATACCCCCAGCATGTTATTTTTATGTTATTTTTTTAATCCTTATTTTTGTGATGTTGCTACCATAGCCACTGTGTTAGCTCAGTCAACTGTCATGTTTTGATTAAGATCACACTGCTCTGGTTACATGTTATATTGTCCCAGATTTCCCCAAGAAAGAGACTTACACAGTAGTGGTGGGTGCTCATATCAGCCAATATTTTATTCTTTTTATATATAGCCGCAGATATCATCATTTTCATTAAAATCATATTTACAAACTTGAAGATTATTGGTCCCAACTTTTCCAATATCTTCCCAATTTTTGTACATTATTTTTCAGCTAATGTGCATTTCATTTTACACAAAAGTTACACACATTGATTATTCATTTCTTATATAGTCCTCTTTCTTCTTCTTCTCACCCCCCAGACATAGAATCTGGGGGGCCCTTCTCCTTCCTCTTGGGAGGTAATGACGTGGCACCCATTACTGCATCTCTTCTCCTCTTTTCTTTGTTCTCCATTTGTGTGTGTTCTCTCCCCTTCCCCTCCTGGCAGCTCTTATAGTCTTTTCAGTTACACTCTTTGCTTCCCCCCCCCCAGCCATCCACCTTTGGTTGTCCTCTTCTTTTGCCATTCTTATTTTCTGTTTATTTGTCCTTCCCAGCTGTTTATCTTTGGCTGGGGCCAAACCTTATCAATTTTTCCTCTCCCTTTTTTGCTTGGGTGGGTGGGTTTTAACAACTGGTGAGTAGCAAGCTAAAAAAGAGCTCTTCCTCACCTGTGAACCCTTAAAAGGTCAGCATAGCCCCTCCTTTTCATGCTTATCTTAGCCAATTGCTTGCTACTCCTGACCCCTTGATAGCACCACCCCCTATAATGCTGTTATACAATTCTTGATATTGATCGGTGTCCTTGCCATGTTAAATATCTGCCCCCCCACTCTACTAGGCTTTTCCTTAATACTTGTTCCCCTCTACCAAACCCCCCCAAAAAAACCCTACCTCCTGGCTTCCCTGGAATCTCCCTTGGTTCCCCGGAAAGAGCTGGTTGGCACTGCCCTGTGCCCCACTGGGTGTCCCCCATCCACTCAGTTTGTCCTGCATCTGGATGCTGGGTGGGTTCCCCCACATTTTGAGCATGCATGGCAGAATCTGCACTGCAGCCAGGAACAAAAGGCTTGATTGTAGCCCCAGCAACATTTTTGTATCAGCAGGGTCCTCTTAGCTTCCCCATCTGGTGTGGATTGGTCCGTGATGTAATCTGTCCACAGATCCAACTGTTTGGTATCCCACCTAACGTCTCCATAGGTGGCCATGCTGTGTCTGAAAAATTAATCGTAATATATCCACCCCACCCCTCCATTGGCTTTTGCCCTCCATGTTATGAGCTGATAAGTTATCAAGGGGATTACAAATTTGGGCTTCTTCTCTAACACTATGGCTGCATATGTGGCGAAGCCCATTGACAAGCTGCCCCATATCTTGCCTTTGGTGAATTTGTCCTCCTCTTTCTTCCTGAGAAGGATGACTGCTGCTGCTGCCATCTCTGCTTTTCCAATGCTCTCCTTCTCATCATATTTCAACACTGCTTCTCTGCTTGCCAGGGTGAAAATGACTACATATTCTCCCTTCCATATTTTTTCTTTTGTTGCTATGGGGATGTGCTTGCCTATTCTCATCCCTGGTGAACCTATGTCCCGGGACCCCCCCCGGTAGCATTCCAGCATCTGACATGCTCCCGGTTCCTGCTCCTTCCCCCCTCCCTGTCTTGATTTCACCTAGGACTTTTTCCAGCTGCCCTAGCCCATCTTGTACCATAGCTGTAATAATTTGTTCTACATATTCTTTTATGCTACTGCACACATTACCTCCCATATTACCTGTTGTTGGGCTCAGTATTGTTCCGCTCACCCCCAGGATCTGTCCTCCAGCTGGATTCAGTGTTGCCAGTTCTGGTCCTGGTGTCTCGGGCATTAATGGGGTGATTGGGATGGGCACTGGAATCGGGAACTCAGGGGCCAGTGGGGTAGCTGGCATGGGGCTTGGGGGCCCTTGGCTCCAGCCCTTTCAGGCTTTCACATCTGGGAGGTGGCCTTTTTGGACTAGGCCATCTGGCCAGTCTGCGTCCCTTGCCGCAGCTCCCCATGTCCGCTTTCTGCTTCCCCTTTGAACCCAGTGCATCCATATACTCTACCAGCTCCCATACCTTATTGGTCCTTTCTGACAATTCGATGATGGCCTTGTAAGCATCCTCCTTAGTTGGCTTGACCTTTTTCAGTGCCATCCTCCTCCACTCTTCCTCCTGTTACAACTGCTAACAGAAATCCTGCAAAACAAAGTGCACATGTTAATATAACAGGGTCTCCAAGCTGTCACTTGCTGTGGGTACCCAGGAACTTGGCACCTGCTCCTGTCTTCCAGGCCCCATGCCTTGGTCCCCTCATCTGTGTTCATAATGATTCCTTTCTCTCTTTGTCATTTTCTGTGGGCCCTCAGTGTGTACCCCTTTCCAGCCCCCCCGGGCACCAATGCCACCTCCCATGTTCACAAAACAGGCCCCCCGAGGCAGACCATGCAGCCTATTCCTCAGCTGTGCATGTGTGTTTTTTTTTCTTATATGCCCCCATCCTATTTATTACGCATATTGAGTACTATTCATTAGTTATAATAGCCTTGTTTATCCAGGTCCTTCCCCTTCTGTTCTGGGCCTCTCCGGGCCCACCAAACATGTAGCCATATCCAAAATGGTGGCCGCATATGCCATCTGGCCTTACTTCCTCCTGTGACCTTTTCTGTCCTCCTTGTAATGTCAAAAAAAACCTCTTATTATCTGGTTTAGTTTGTGCTTTTTTTTTTAACTTTCCATTTTTTCCCTTTCCCCTGTTCATGCCCCATTTTTGGCCTGGCACCCTTCTCAAACTCCCCACACCCTGTGCCTGTGCTGTCCCTTCCAGCTGCTTCCTGACCTGCTGCCCACATGGCCTGCCCCCAGGTTCCAACAGGAGCCCCCCCCCCCAATCTGGCTGGTCATGCCACTTTATCTCCCAATACCTCCTTGTGCTGTTTTTTGTGTTTTTTTTTTATTTCCAGAACAACTGTACCACAAAGAGTTTCCCCAATTCAAAGAAAATGTGTTCTTGAGCTGCCATGTAAATTAAAGGAGGAGCCCAGCGAAATCTGCCTTGCGACCTCCATGGCCGCCTATTCTCCCACCCATGCTTCTCCTCTGGGCCTATCTGTCCACACGGCATCCTACTCCCCATGCTTCCCACTATGTGCATGGCAGTGTGAAGAAGAAAACCCCTGCAATGTCACTTTGTTTGACAGCTTCCAAAATGGGAGCGCGTTGTATATAAATATATATTTCTTTAAACTTTGTGCCTGCCCAGATGCACAAGGAAGCCCCTAACTAACTTAAAACATCACTTAACACAGCTGGATGCCATCTGTTTCATCCTGGAGCAAACGTCACTGACTAGGCCACACACGTGGCCCATTCCCAGCCCCCCATTCAATTCTAGGCAAAGCCCCTCTCCCCGCTTCTTCTGACCAGGCCAAAAACTCCCTTTATTGTACAGAATGCTCTCTGGGAGATGCAAAGCACAAACCATCAGTCCCAATTGGAACAAACCTTCAGCCATTTTGCCACAAGCTCTGCCTTGCACTGTACCTGTTTTTTACTGGCCCCCCAACCCCCTGCAGGCCTAGCCCACATGGTCTCTCTCATCAAAAACTCCTTGGAGGGCTCTCTCTCTCAGCAAAAATAGCAATGCACCTTAAGAATAAATGCAGGAGACTGGCATTCTACTTGTCCTTGCCACACAGTCCCCATGTTAGCAAACAGAAAGGCAAAATACTCTCCTCATGGCAGGAAATCAGTCCATGCCCTGGACACAGCCCTTTGCCACGCTGTGTCATATCTCTAAACAAGAGCAAAAAATGTGCCCTTCTCAGACGAATTAAACCCCCACTGAACATAAGGAACCAAACGGAGACTATAACCTGAAGGGGCAGAACCAAACAGAGACTATAACCTGAAGGGGCAACATTACCCCAGACTCCTGCATTCAGGACTCCAGTCCGTAGGGCGAGCTGCTCTCCTTCCAGACCCAAAACACAAACAAGCAAAAACAGGCAGAATTAAAACCCCTGGACATAACAACACACAGTGAATTTAACATTTCCTACCAGACACAAATCACAAACAAGCAAAAACAGGCAGAATTAAAACCCCTGGACATAACAACACACAGTGAATTTAACATCTCCTACCAGACACGAATGACAAACAAGCAAAAACAGGCAGAATTAAAAACCTCTGAACATAACAACATAGAGTGAATTTAACCTACTGGGTTCTACATTTCTCTCTCTCTCTCTCTCCCCCTGCAAGCTTCCCCATGCTAGCCTCAGGTGAGAAAGCTCTGCACATTCCAACATACCTGCTATGTGGCATTCCAGGGAAATTCTTTTTTTTCTCACCAGTACCAGCTATTGCTCCTCTGGCCCTACATTGTGTTTTTAAATCCTGTTTTTTTTTTTTATATATGTATTTTACCAGCTTTCTTTAGATATCGTAAGCCAGCAGTAGCACCAAGTTTTTGGTACTGGGTAAGCTAGATTAATCTTTGGAATAAATTGCTGATCTGACGTGCTGCTCCCAGCTTTTTAATAACTGGTGAGTAGCAAGCTAAAAGAGAGCTCTTCCTCCCCTGTGGCCCCTTAAAAGGCCAGCATAGCCCTTCCTCTTCCTGCTTATCTTAGCCAATTGCTTCTACTCCTGGCCCCTTGATAGCTCCACCTCTTTGTGATGTCACCTCCTTGTCCCTCTCCCCCTCCCCCTCCCCCTTCCTTTCGTTTGAGTTGGCCCCTTAGCTTCTCCTCTTTTATTTTATTTTCTTCATTAGGCACTTCTTGGGTGGTCACCCGGAACAATTTGGTTTGCTCTTTAAAGGCAAACTCCATTGTCTCTACTTCTGGTATTCACTTTCACTACAGTGTTTAAAAATCTAAAATATCCAAAGGGACAGGAAAAAAATGATCAACTCGTAAAGTGAGATTTGCTGGACATCTGACGAAGAAAAGCATAGGTTCTGTACATCAAAGGGAAATTGCACCTAAGGAAACTACCGCTGTAGCAACTTCATCTAGGGCCTATAGTAGTACATTAATAGAAAAAGGAGTAGATGGTGAAAATTGCAGTGACATTAGTGTGGCCACATTTTTCTTAGCCATATTTGCAGCATCAATGCTGGTGAGTGCTAGGGAAGGGGGAGGTGTTGACAAGAGGATCAGTCCAAGATGTAGAAAAATGTATAACTCTGGAACAGTGGTCAAAAAGAGCGTTACTGTTGTCCCATGACTACTGGTGGTGGCACTGAGTTTGATCTGAATGATCATTCCAATTTCCAAACAAGAGTGTTGAGCTTGACCATGACACAGATTCTGAGGATGAAGATTGGACAGTTGCATGCAAGGAAAATGAGAAGGAAAGGAAGGGTGGTGAAAGTACGGAGGAGGAGGAGGATAGCTCTGAGGAGGAAAAGGTTATCAGCCTGGCTTGACATGATGAGAAGGAATACAGAAAGTGGATAAAGTGAGGAGGTAGAGGTCAGATCTCAGGAGGAGGAGGTTATTAGCCTGGGTTGGGATGGGGATGATAATTTGGCCCCCTATGGGAACCTGAAAATAAAGAAGTAAAGGCTGTGCTGTTGAACCTGTGATGCTCTGCACACCACAATTAGTTAACAGAATTTCCAAAGCACCCCCCTCCAAATACTCCAACTGTTGTTTCTGTTAGGACTGTTGATCCAGTCACACTGTGTGAATCACACACTGTCACACTACAGACATTATCCTCAGAAACACTCATTGCTACCCATTCACTTACCTAGTAAGACCATTATTTAAAATCAAAGGTTACAAAATCCCTAGTTTGGGATTTTTAGATACTGGACACAGCTGATGAAACAGTGACTGTCTATCAGCTGTGTCAAGTGTGAATTAGCTTTGGAAAAAAAGGAAACCACCAAGGCAATGATGGCCAACACACACAACTCAAGTCCAGGCACCTGTTATGCTGGACTCAGCACCAAAGGGAAGCTGATGCATGGAGGCCCTATCCCTTATCATCTTTATTTGGCAAGGCATCCTTATCTGTCAGGGAAACAATCCCAATGGATGCAGGATTGACTGCAGAGGACTACAACAGAGAACAGGAGGAGCCTGCAGAATTGCCTAGTGGTGGCCGTAATAGCAGTGATGTGTTGAGTAGTAGCAGCCAGTGGCACCAAAGCACATCAACCCCATTTCAGAAAACACCCCAGATCACTACTTTTATTTGAACAGCATCCTTTAATCTCCAAGAATCAAATGTTACCTTCACAGCCATGCTGCCATTCACAGTCCAACTATTCTGCACCCAGCACCCCTAAGGGTGCAGCCAACACAGCATAGAAAGTTTTAGCATAACAAAAACTACCCTCTGAATCATGCTATTGCATGGGAACAGAATGCAGCAACCACTGCCTACCATTCTATTGTGTGGAGAAAGTTTGATTCAGAAGGTTGATGCTGCATGCCTGTCCCAAATGTCAAATGTTATCATGAACCTGCTTTTACAGCCATGCCATTCCTGGTCATAATGGTCTGTGTCAAGCATGGTAATACATGCCCTGTTTCATTCAGCATCCCTTTACATGCATCTTCATATGGATATGTAAACCAGTGGAAACACATCTGGTATCTCCTATCTGTGCATTACCATTCATTGGGCACCAGTACCTGGGGTAATATTTACATACAAACATACGAAAAAGCCAGCAGCAGAAGAAGGCCATTTGGTCTATCAAGTCTGCTCATATTGCAGGGTCCACAGTTTGAGCTAATGTCCCTGCCCTCCCTCCCCACTGCTCCCATTCTCCCTACCCATGATTCTTTCCTTCCCCCATGTCTATCCCAGACCCTCTTAAAGCTGCCCACTGTATTCAATCCAAGTGTCCACCACCCTCTCTATGAAGAAGTGCTTCCTGACCTCTCTCCTATACCTCCCACCCTCCAGCTTAAGACTGCTCCATTGTGATACGATTGCCACTGAGCTTAAAGAGACTCTAGATATGGGAAAACTTGTACTTAGCTGAACTGCAGTGGTTGCAACACTCTGGGTACTTGACAGCATGCCATGCCAGTAATGAAGAATGTATTTACATCACACATGGGTCAGAATATGCTCAAAATGCTTTTGACCAAGACTGATGAGTAGCTGCGCAGCCATGCATTGAAAGCAGGTTTCATTTCAAGCAATAATGAATAACCAAATGTAATGAAATGCATTGGTGATGGGGATTCTCAGAGTGCAATGACTGGCACACTGTATTAATCTTGCTATGCAGAACTTTCCTTCATATCCTAATATTAAATCCATGCTAACTGTGGGCTGTCACATCTGTGCCCACTTTGCCCTTTCCAGAAAGGTCCAGGAGCAACTAAGGCACCTACAGATCCAAATCAAATTGCCTCAGTACAGTATGAAGCTGGAACTTGACTCTATACAGGATCAATTGCTTGTATGGGTAATACAAGGCCATATCTGAACATCTGCTGTTACTTACAGATTGAGACAGTGCTGGAGTATCCACATCTCTGACAACAGACCAGTGTCAACTAATCTATGGCCTGATCATGTTTCCAAGGCCACATGAACATACAGCCCAGGCTGTGGTTGGGGACACTGCTTGTATCAGTCAAGCCATCCCACTATTACATGTGCTGAAGCAGATGCTGTTGAATGTACGGAAGGTTCTGGAGCCAGGTGGTGATAATTGAAACTGTGCCTTAATGGAACATATGCTCCATGTCATGGTCAGCAATACCCATATTTCTGGCATTCTGCAGTCTGAAGATTTTGGGACTGCCACCATGTTTGACCCACAGTATAAATGTGGCATGTCAGCAATACTTGAAAGTGGATGTGATCAGCTCCAAAAACTATCTTCTAATAAGATGTGTAAGTGGGGCACAGAAGCTAAAGGCATAGTTATCCAAGGAACAACATGAAACTCAACAAAGACCAGGTGTTGCTACCACCTCACATAGTAAATGGGCTGATGAAACATGCAAGGAGCAAGATATAATCTTAAATCTACTTTGGGGTGGTTTATGCATGTAAAGTGGATACCAGCAACCTTACCCATTGTGGAATAGCCCTTGTAATAGTGGATAGCAAGGTTATTGATTGGCCAGCAATGACTATAGTAGCCATGAAATACCTGAGCTTCCCACCCGTGAGTGTCAGTGTGGGGATTTTATTCAGTTCTGCAAGTGTAATTCTGTATGACAGGCATACAAACCTGTCACAAAGAAATGTTGGCATGCTGACATTTAGTAAATGAATGTGGGGCACATTCCACGCAACATAATCATGGCTGCATTTCTGTCACATAGTGGTGGTGGTGGTGGTGGTGGTGGTGAGGATGAAGCAGAAGAGCCTGAGGTTGTCAGCACTGTCAAATTGCCTAATACTTAGGTCAATGAAGCACAGACACAAAACGAATTCCCATGTGAGGACAGCTCCACTCTGGAAGACTGTGATGGCTACTTCCTGAATGAGGATTATTGAAGCATAAACAATGGATTTTGCCCATCACTTTCTCCTCATTAATTGAATCCTTTTTGTTTTCCATTCATTTTATTTTTTCTGAAGTTGTGACACTGTTCCTGACACACAAGATGCCTTTCTATTCAAATGGCTCCTCCTTCAGCATGCAAGCCATCACCATCTTCTCCACTTGATCACTGATGTGGTAAACACTGCCACCATTTGCTCAAACAATTGCTAATAACAGAAAAAAAAGAGAAATTGGAGCTGAAGCCTATTAGAGACTAGAGTGGCAGTTATGAGACAAATAACATTTAAGTATTTAAAAACAATGATTGCTAAAAAACTAATCTTTCTCGGTCAGCAATATTGCTAAATTCAAAAACAAGGTCTGTGCTGGATCTATGCAGCAGTTTTGCAAAACATGCTGGGGGGTGGGGTACTCATACAGCAGCAGATAAATTCTGGGAGCCCATGTCATTCCAAGGTATAATGAGAATATTTCCACTCAAGAGAATTTATTAGACTGAATCTCTGGGCATCAAGGTGCATCCTGCTATGGAAAAATACAAGGAATTCAGAATGTAATCTATTATGCTTTAACACTACTAGAAACTAAAGTGCTTTTCAAGACGTGCTGTGAGGGGAGACACAGCAGCAGTATGTATTTATTTGTGTAGGACATCTCATTTCAGGGCATCATAAGAAAAAATCACATCAGTATTTTGCAGCCTGACTTACATTTTTAATTTTTTATTCTGTCAGTTGCCAAAAAAATCTTGGAGTGCAGAATTTATATATACATATTTTGCTTTTTGCACAGTTTCCACTAAAGTGCATTACAGGAATAGTGTAGGGGGCAGTAACACACAATGCAGTACAATGTACTGACATGTAGCAGCCTGTCAAATTTATTTAAGTATTTGAGAAACAGTCTGGAAGAACAGAATTAATGTTAATAAGTGTGAGTAATGCACAGTTAAAACAAAATGCGTTACAACAGGGTTGGGAGCAGTGACACACAGCACAGTACCTTGAGGCACTCCTAGAAATGTTTAGCAGCCTGACATATTTATCCTGGTAGTTGAGAAAAAGTCAGGAAAGAGACAGCAGTAGAGAGAAATGATAGGCATGACATATGAGAGGGTCATTATAGAAAATGTAAATAGAAAATAAACATTTGGGGGGTTATCAAAGATAACAGTGGAAGGTTACATAAATTCAGATAAGAAACAGTGGAGTGCAAAAGTAATGATACATTTATTTATTTACTTTGCATTTTTTAGCATTTCATATTTTTTAAGAAACAAATGAGTAAGAAAGTTGGGAGGACACATTAGAAACAGGACACAATGAAGATAAAGATAAAGATAAATAAAAACAATTGTCAGGATATTTCACAGACTCACTGCTCACCACTGCTACCTGCATCTGTACCACTGCAGCACAACTCAATCATGCCTTCAAGAAACCTTTCCAGATTTGAGAGTATGTGTTGAATCACCTTCTCGATTGAGGTGAACCAGCGCTGGAGGTCCCCATTTCATCTCTAAGCTTAGTGAACTTCTCTGCTGTTCTCCTGGCAAGTGGCAGTGTGGATACTGCTGGTTCTGCTGCTACAACTACAGCAGGTGTAGATGCATCTATTGAGTTTGCATGTTTCCCTTTATGTGTCCTGAATGTTGTCAATGTCCAGTGCTTGGCACCTTTGCTGCCACAGAAGAGGGGCCACTACCACCACCATATGCAATTCCTCTCTGACATGGCTGCCACTGCTCCTGGTGCCATATTTTCAGTGGGTTCACTGCCCATCAATTCCCAAATGGGTGCCTTTCTTGCTCCAGTTAATCCTAACCTTACCAAGTTTGCAAGTGAAAATGCTATCATCACTTGTATCAACTTAAAATTCCTACACCAGGGAAAATCTCTGTTAGTGGCTAGTCATAGTAAGAAAAGCAGATATACAGAAGGCCGTAGCCCATATATGTATATCTCCAGCCAAGCTGGAACATCATCCCTAGTTTATAACAGATGGCAGTCTAGATTTCGTTTAAATTTAGTAAAATTAGTGGATTCTATTATTGAACTGGGATGTGAATTCCATAAGTGGATAATTCTTTGGGTATAGTAGGAACACCTTTTATTAATTCTGGGATAGGAAAGTGTCAGCTGATATTTATGGCTTCTAAGATCACAGTCCTGTATGCTTTAGGACATTCCCAACTCTGACAGTAATTCCCTGTCAGTGGAGATTTTATGCATTAACAGGAGATCCCCTCTTATGCTCCACTGCTGCAGAGAGTACAAGTTTAATTCGTCCAGTCTTCCATCATATCCTTTTTCATACATGTTAGTGATGAGTTTGGTAACTCTCCTCTGCACCCCTTCCAACCTATTCACATCTTTCCTGAGATAAGGGCTCCACAGGGGAGAGCAGTAATCTAGATGTGGCCTCACAAAGGCCCTGTAACGTGATAAAATACATCCCTGATCTCTTGATGTAAAACTCCTTTTGAAACATCCTATAAGTCTGTTGGCCCGATTTATAATGTGATTACAGTGACTATGGAAAGATAAGTCTGAGGTAATTATTATGCCTAGATCATTTTGCTGCACTACTGGGGTTAGGGCTTGACCATTTAATGTGTACTGGTTTTGCTTATTTGTAGTTCCCAAATGCATTATAATGCATTTACTGCTATTAAATGTCATGATTATATACTGCCAGTCCTCAAGTTTTTTTTTTAAATCATTGGTGAGATTTAAAATGTCTTCCTCAGTTTTAGCCTGAGCTGCTAGTTTCGTATCATCTGCAAACTTGATGGCAAAACTGTTAATATTATTAGTCAGGTCAGATATAAAAATAGAAAACAATATTGGGCCCAGTACTGACCCTTGAGGTACTGGACATAATTCTGACATATATCCCCTAATACACACCCTCTGAGTATGATTATTCAGCCATTCTTCCACCCAATTTGTGACTGTATTATTTATTCCTAATGTTCTCATTTAGTTATTAAAGTATTATGAGGCACTTTATTGAACGCTTTACAGAAGTCCAGGTAAATTATGTCTACTGGTATGTTATTCTCCAAGGTTTTACTAATATATTCATAGAAGATCAGGTTCCCAGACAGACAGGACCTGGTGTTCTTAAATCCATGCTGGGTTTGGTCTACTAGCTACTTGTTTTTTAAATCCTCTTCAAGTCTAGTTTTGAGTAATGACTCAAAGATCTTTGCCAGTACACTGCTCAGGCTGATAGGTCTGTGGTTTGAAATGTCTCCATGATTGCCCTTTTTATAAATTGGGGTGACAACAGCCATTTCCCAATCACTTGATATTTTGTGTGACAGTAAAGACATATTAAATATTTTGTGGAGTGGTTCCACTAACCAGTCCTTAATTTCCCTAAGTAGTCTTGGGTGCAGTTTGTTGGCACCAGGAGATTTGTTTTTGTTAATGCTATTCAGTGTGCTTAGAATCTCAGCTATTGTGATGTCAAGCTGTATGTAGGGGAGGAAGAAAGGAGCCTGTGGATGATGAGTGGGACTCTTCCACTGTAAGGAGCTGGTGTTGATGATGATACCACATTGGTGGGGCACATGGGTTTCTTGCTGCTCAAGCTCAGGGGGAACTGAGGCTGCTGTTCCTCCATTGCTGATTTCAGCTGCCACTGGTCCAGGACTTGTTCACTTTCTTCCTGCTGCAGACACTGCCCCTTTGGAGGATTGGGGGGTTACTGTTGTTGCACTTGCTGAGGTGCTATTGGGAAGCTGGCTCATCCAAAAAGCCTGGCCAATGCCACCATGTGAAATCAGCTAAGTAAAAACAGTGACCACCAAAAACAGCTAATACAAAACAGCTCAGTCAAATACAGCAAGTTTTCTTTTGGCACCACCACAACCCCCCTTGTGGAGGGCTCCCCACACCCCATTCTTATATATACCAACTCCAGGGGGATGCACCTTAAGGAGGGGGCACATTTTGGTTGCTGTATTTGACTTAGCTGTTTTGACTTAGCTGTTTTCACTGGCCACCCTGGTGAATGCAGCTGTATGGCTCTGCCATGGGTGTGAACCATTCTCACGTCTCCATCATCAAAAAAAAAAAAGGTGCGATATGGAGCACGACAGAAAATATTCAAGAAAAAAAAGGAAAATACACCTACCAAATAAGTAAAAAAAGATTCAAAAAAAATATTAACTATAAAAGGAGTGTTCCCTAAGCAAAGTAATACACCAAGACAGAAAAACAATTAGAAAATTGATAGAAACTAGCTTTTTTCAGCAGTTAATCTGGTGTCAGTCTCTTCTCTACTAGTAGGCCACCTCCTTCTCCTCTCTATAACTGGTAATGCAAAACTGAAAGTAAGATACAGTCAGTCTCGACAGATGTATCATGTGACCTGCAGAACCTCTTCCATGAGAACCTGTGACAAGTTGTTTACAGAAACCTCATTGTCACAAAAAGTCACCTTTGGTATCCACAAAAGCAAGGCCAGATTAAGGTATAGGCAACATAGGCACTAGCATAGGGCTCCCAACAATCCCCCAAATATATTTACTACATACCCAGTTCTTTGTGCTTGAGCTACATTTTTTTGTAATAGGTTACCTTGCTCTGGACCTGCCCAAAAGTGGAGTTAATGTGAAATCACAATGCAAAGTGGCACAAAGTGAATTTTGAATGTAGGGACAAAAATTTGTGACATCTTCTGTGAAGGTGGATTTGTGTTGTCCTCCTTAACTTCACCAGCAGATTTAAAATTTGCAAAATATCTAATAGTAATGTCCAAAGGAAGGCAACTAAACAGATGCAGGGGCTGCATCAGAAGCCCTATGAGAAGAGACTGAAGGATCTTAATATGTTCACCCTGGATGAGAGGAGGGAGAAGAGGACATGAATGAAACCTCACAGACAGTGGTCAATTTTAGCATTGTTTTACTTATCCATGACCTACTACAAATTGACTAGGACCAGTGCAGCTAAGTCTCTACTTGTCCCTCTTGACTAGTGCAGGTTTTCCATAGCTGTCAATGAAGTTAAAAAAGTTCCTACTTTAGCAGGCTTTAGATCTCATGCTAAACTACGTCAGTGCCCCACATGGCCTGGTGTGATTAACAGCTCTTTAAAAGCTGCAATTATCTGACAGTACAATATGAGGATTCCACAAAAGACTCATTGTGGGTCATTGTCACTCCATTGTTAGGGCTTTCAGTTAGTGTTCATTTTATTTTTTATTTTATTTATTCAGTCTCGGATTACAAAATACCTTTGAGCTCAGGCAGCTCATTTACAAATGTTCCACATCAGCAGGGAGGGTGGTAACAAAACAGACATGGGGGAAAAAACTATTTGAGTTACAACATACAGCATCAAATCATAATACATATTGATAAACAGTCGAATACAGTTGCAAAAATACAAAGTGGAGGAAAAAGTCTAATTAGGCTAGAGTGGTGAGGTGAGGGGAAAGGTAGCAGCCATGGGCATTGTGAAAGTAGCGAAAGGGGTAGTTAGTGGTAGAGAGGGATAGGGTGGAAAAGGGGAGCATGGCAGCAAGAGGGGTAGGTAGTGTATGGATGGATAGAGGGGATGGGGTGCATGGCAGGTGGAACTGAGGCAGCCAATGGCATTGTCAGTGCAGCAAAGAATGAAAGAGGGGCAAAGGGGGAGGCAATAATAGGATTACCATAGTTGGAGCATTCACAGGCACTTTCCATTATAAGGTGCTGGTGAAGCAAACACTTAAACTGGGTAAGCTGAGGTAGGTTAGTCAGTTCACAGCCCAGACCATTAAACCAGCTGGGAGTTCTGTACAAGAATGATCATTGGCACTGAGTAATGCAAAACCTTGGGACAAGGAAATGCTCAGTTTCAGAGGTCCGGGTGAGACGTGTCTTCAGAGCTTTGGTTAAGAGGCAGTCAATGCCCACTGGCAGAAATCCAAGTAGCACCTTTTGGGTAAGCTGGCATGTTTGGTACTTTATCCTATCATTTAGCTGGAGCCATCCTGACTGAGCATAGAGATCACATGTGTGGGTGAGGAGACCAGCACCAGTGATTAGTCTACAGGATTTGTTTCAGGAAATAGTCAGCCTTTTGAGTGATGTCACTGAGGCAGCTCCATATATTACCAAGCCATAATCAATGACGAACAGTACCGAACTGTAGATAGTGAGTTTGAGTGCTTCAGGGGTCAGGATCCTTCTGTATCTATAGAGGAGATCTATTCTTGTAATAACATTTCTAGCAACATTTTCGATGTGTGGTACGTAGGTGAGGTGGCTGTCCAAGGTTACACCAAGGTATCTGAAGTGTTTAATTTGTTCAAGAGGGTCTCCTAAGTTATTTCTGACTGTAAGAGCATGCGATCTGTACTTGTGGTGAGAGGACAAAAATAGTAGAACATTTGTTTTTTTTATAGTTTAGTACAAGTCTGTGTGACTGAAACCATTTTTCAACTTCCAAGAAACCAAGCTGTAGATTGCATTCAAGCAAGGGTGGTATTTGAGTGGCTTGCAAAGATGACAGCATTATCTGCATATAGGAGAATCCATAATTGATAGGCATATGGTAAATTGTTCAGAAAGATACTGAAAAGGACAGGACCCTAAATGGACCCTTGGGGCACACCTGATCTGACGACCCATTGTTCTGAGATGTCATTGGAGATCTTCACATGCTGTGACCTATCATCAAGGTAGCTTCAAAACCATTTTGGTGTATTAGTTGAGAGACCAATTAGTGGGTTGACCGAGAAGGAGATGGTGATTCACGGTGTTGAAAGCCTTCATTAAGTCTATGAAAACCTCTCCTACAAGACTGCCTTTGTCAAAGGACTGTTGAATGAAGCTTGTAAATTCTAACAGCACTGTGGTCATGCTGTCTTTTTCTAAATCCATACTGTTGAGGACATTGAATGGAGTAACCGTCAAGGTATTCCACAAGTTGGCTGGCAACTATACGTTCCAACACCTTTGATAGTGGTGGGAAGATCAATATAGGCCTGTAGTTGCTATGCTGAGTACAATCACCAGATTTATGCAATGGGGTAACCAGGGCAGTTTTTCATACTTCAGGGAACTCTGATAGAGTGAGGGAGAGGTTAAGTATCTTGGTTAGAGGCAGGAGTACTTCCTCTAGGGTAAGTGCGATGAGTTTGAGATCTAGAGAATTCCCACTATGCCTGGCTTTCCCCACAACATTAGTTAGAAGTTTTCTGACCTGGGTGGCAGAAACCTGCTTGAAGTAGAAAGGTGGGTGTTTGGGCCTTTCATCCTCTGAACACCTAGCCGTCATTGAGGAGGTATCATCAAAGAAGTCTTGTGGAAGGACTCTGGACAGATTAGTGAATGCATTATTAAAAGTATTTGCAATTGTAAGTGGGTCAAAGATGGGGGTACCGTCTAGGTTTAGCATTGTCTGGGATACCTTTGGTTATTTGCCAATGATATCATTGATGTTTGACCAAAATTTCCTACTGTCACCCCATGAGTTTCACAGCAACTCTATGTGATGCTTACTTTTCGCCTGCTGAATTGCCCACAAGTAGGCATTTCTCACTGCTTTATAAGCCTGTAGATCCTACTGCTTACCGGATGCTTTTGCTCGGTGCCATAGATTGTCCCATTGCTTCATACTATTTATGAGTTCAGGAGTTATCAAAGGTGTAGTGTTATTAAGTCACAAGCTTCCAGTGTTCTTTTTTTTTAATTTATTATTCTTTTTGCCTCCGGGATTCTTGCCCATCTGTCTGCTCCTACCCCAGTCCTGCTTCCCCAATGACCGCCATCTGCCACAGGTATCCCCTGGCTTATCCCCCAGGGCAGGGCTACAGACTCACGACCTACCTGTCTATGATGGGTAAAGTGTCAGTTCCGACCAACATTGCCTCCCAGGCTTCCCCCCCAGGGTGGGGTTCGGAGCTAGTAGTGAGGGCTTGTGGAACCAGTATTTAATCTGTGACAGCATGGTGAGGAGCGATGAGGACCTGGGAGTAGGTGACATCATCCAGAGCACCCTGAAGAGATTTTCTTGTTTTTTGGGGAGGCAGGGACATGCAATGACATCCAGCATCCACCTCGCCTCCTGAAGCATACTGACACTGGTTGCTAAGGTGCTCCTGGCCTCTGCCAGGGGTTCCTAATGCACTGAGCATACTCCCCACCCTCCCCCAGAGAAGGAGAGCACTCCATAGGATGCGTCATCCTTCTCCTCTGGATGGCCCTCTGATGACCTGGGTCCATTCCTGAACCCTGGTCTCCAGCATCGCAAGCAGAAATGCAACCACTGTGCTGACAGGCCAGCCAGCTTCCAGTGTTCTGAACTTCTCTATGTGTCTGATGATTAGTCCCACATTATTAAGACCACTAGCACTTCCAAGTCAGCACTCCTCAAATGAGGGTGATCTCCTGAGTTTGACCACTAAAATGAAGTTCCTAAACTCATTTAAAAGGCAGGGGGAACAGTTTGTTTTTGAATTCTGATGGTCAGAAGGGATATGAGGATGCATTATTTCACTGAAAGGGTGGTGGAGCCATGAAACAGCCTGCTGACTGAGGTGGTAGGAACTAAAACCATGGAGGGCTTCAAGCAAGCTTGAGACAGAGCAAAATGAATAGTTCTCAGTTGTAAAGATGAAACAAGGGAAAGGAACAGGAAGACTGATGAGGAGAGTTAGAACCCTCTAATGTTTATGTAAAGGGGATAAAGTGGAAGAGGACAGCTTTCTACAGAGAAGAAAATACACAAGGATGAGGGGACATGATATGAGGCTGGACAGGGGAAGACTCAGGGCTAATGTTAGAGTACTTCTTCACTGAAAAGGGTGATTGAACCCTGGAACAACCTACCAGGGGAAGCGATGGGTGCAAGCACCATAGAGGCATTCAACATGCATGGGATAGGCACAGGGGACACATGGAATTGGGAATGCAGGGAAGTAAGGTCACAGGTCTGGCAAAGCCTACAAAATGGAAGTAGGAACCAAGCTTAATAGGGCAGACTAGATGGACCATGGGGTCTTTTTCTACTGACATCTACTATGTAACTATGTAACCCTGTATTGACACTAGATTGTTGGGTTATATAGGGCCTAATGGGTGGACTTGATGGACCTTTGGTCTTTTTCTGCTGTCACTGTCTATGTTTCTATGTTTAAGTTTTAGGAAAGCTTTAGGAAAAGGGACTGGTGTCATAAAAAACAGGACGAATGGAAAAAAAACAATTGTAAAATCAGGGAGACTCCTTGAAAAGAGGGAGACTTAGAAGGCATGCTAATACCTCTCATTTTCATCAAAAGCTAGGCCTACAGTTCAGTGGGTTGAGCAATCAGCCATGTCCCCTGACTGAGCTATGTAAGTCAGCTCCCTCCATTCTCACTCAGAAGCACTGTTTCTTTACTACAGCCAGAGGCTGTGCCTGGGATCTGCCATCCCCAATCTCTCTGATGTCTGTCTCCTACCTCTTTTTGTGATTTGGACTACTGCTTGGTTTGTGCTTCTTCAGCTTTCTAGGTCAGTATTTTGCTTTCTTCCACCTTGGCTGCAGTTTGTGTTTCTCTCTGTTATCTGTTTCTGCTCCACTCCTGTTCTCT
Organism: Neoceratodus forsteri; assembly: GCA_016271365.2. Lineage (NCBI taxonomy): Eukaryota > Metazoa > Chordata > Ceratodontiformes > Ceratodontidae > Neoceratodus > Neoceratodus forsteri. The sequence continues at coordinate 1,266,136,394 of CM028129.1, forward strand.
TGTGCCCTGTGTTTCTTTCAGTTTTGCTTCTGTTTTGGGGGGCTTTCTAGTTCACCTACCATCCTGCTGCCCCCTTTTGCTTGCCTTGTGCCATCCAGGCTCCCATTTGTTGTTTGTTTCCCCTACCTTTAGAAATCTTTCAGTGCAACTACAATAGTTAACTGTTTACACCTGGCTCAGCTAGGCTGCTGCTCTTTCCTGAGTTCTTTGTTGTTCACTGCAGCAGGTCTGCTGCCACATTTCATTACCCTTATACCCTTGCTTCCCTAGCAGTTTCATGTGTTATTTGTACTGCATCAGTCTACCTGACTTGCGATGCATTCTGCACCTAACACTAACCTCCCTTATGGAACTTGCTGACATGCATTCCTCATCCAGCCCAAGCTTGTCACACTTACTGTCATGCAATGTCCTGTTGTCATTCATTGTCTCTATCAGTCATGGCCTACTCCTGCATTCAGATTAAAGCAACCATTTAGCCTTACTCATGTTCTGTTTCTCCCTGTTCTCATTGCTGTCAGGGTTCACCATGGCCTACCACTACCCTACTACTCCTGCATTCTGATAGCAAGCAGCATTCAGCATTACTTATGTTTTATCTCATCCATGTGCTTATGGCTGTCAGCCTTCATCATGGCCTCCAACCACTCCTGCTTCTGATGCATGCCAACCATGATCATAGTATGGCTCTGGGGCTCTGTCTTTAAGCCAATGGTCTTGCTGTGCCACATGCAGTCCACATCTTGAGGATGGCTCCCTTGACAGGTGGGATCCTTCTCTCTCTGCCCTTCAGGTGAGAATGTCCTTAACTCTGGGGAAGCTTTAGCACTGCAGATCAATTTGGTAGACCCTCTTAATGTAGCATTTAAGATTTCAGCTGCTGGAGAGTGGGGCCTCTAAGTCCAGAGGGGCTCCTTTAGCTGTACAAGCAGCATCAGCAGCACCTTTGAAGGCTAGTCCCCATATAGCCACCTAAGGTTCACCTGGCCTCCACCTCCTTCCCTTCCTCTGCCCCTCAAAGGTGAAGATCATACATCTCCATTTCCTGACTCCTCAAGGGTTTCTCATATGCTTTACCCCTCAAGGGTTTTGCTTCCTATCTAGACCTCCTTGCTTGGAAGCTGGGTGAGTGCCTTTCAGTAGTTGTTGCTCTCCTTCTCCAGACTTTGGAGGTGGGGGTGAATCTCACCGCAAATCACCTCCTTTAGTTGCAGAGTTCACTCCCAGCACCCCCATGGCTTCTTGATTTGAGGAATAGAGTGAGAGCCTTCCCTCAAAAATCTTCCCCTGAATTGGGTCTCTAAATTGCAGCAGCTAAGTCATCACTTATTTATCCCAGGCCTGGAGGAAAGGTGACCAAGCCTTGGATACCCAGAGGTTTCTCCCTCATAGGGTTTTTCCTTTCCTTCATGCTGAAGGGCATAACAATTAGGTAGTATTAACTTCAGGTAGGTTTCCGCTATGAGTTGGGGTTGGATGGTGGACCTCCTCCCATTTGACATTCCCTCACTCTTTATGGAAGTCATGCCTCTTCTCTAACAGTCCCAATATATGTCAGTCATTGCTCAGTTCAGTATATGTCTATTTCTAATCATCAGTCATTGCTGTCACTCTAACCTTATGCAAGCTCTGTGTCTTTCTTGCTGCTTAGCATTTTTTGGGGGTCTCTTTCCTAAGGTACATTTACCCTAAAGGAATTAGTTCCCAGTACACCTCTAGAGGTGGAACCCTCCTCAAGAGGGTTCCTGTTCCTTCATGTCACCCTGAAAGGGTGGTAGTTCCCCGTGGAACAGAGGCTGCAGATGGCCAAAGTATTTCTATTACAATCAGCAAACACATTTATCCAAATACCTTTAGAACATAAACTAAGTTGTACTAGCATAACTCCTCACTAAGTTGCATAAGCCCATTGAAATCAGAGGCCATGCCTGCAGTTCAACGGGAAGAACAACCAGCCACTCCCCCTGTTTGAGCCATTTAACTCAGCTCCCTCCAGTCACACTCAGAAGCATTGTTTCTTTGTCCCACCATCTTCCCCTCCTGCTCCTCCAGTGGCACTCCTATCTCTCTTCATGGCTTCTTCCTAAGGTACCTTGGGCTAAAAGGAATTCATTCTCATGGCACCTCTAGGGTGTAAACCTCCCCAAGAAGGTTTCTTTGCCTTCACTGTACCCTGCCAGGGTGATAGTTCCCCATGGAACAGACGTGTGAATGGCCAAAGTACTCCTATTACAATCAGCAACATATTTATCCAAATACCTTCAGAACATCAACAAAGTTGCACAAGCATTACTCCTCACTAAGTTGTATATACCCATTGAACTACATTTTGAGGGTCTTTATCCACAATTCAGTGGATAGATGCTAAGAGGTATACAGGGTCTGCCCTGCAGTTGGGAGTTTTTATCCCAGCCTCACCATAACTGCTCTTTTCTCAGTTTCCCAACTCTTCACTGCCTGGACATCCCTGCAGACTGGATTCTAAAATAACCATCTGTGGTCCCATATCTGCCATTACTGGTAGGATTAAGGGTCCCCAACTCTTCCCAATGGACCAGCCATTTGATTCTATCCATGCACACCCACCATTATCCCGAGCATGCACTTTTATCCTAAAACCAATGCTTTGAAGCATGAATGGTACAAAAATAAACCTTAATAAAACATGTAATTTGAAAGGTTAACAGAGGCAGTACTGGGGTGCATAGGTCCTCCTAAATTGAAATAGGTGTGGTAGAGCTTTATGCTGGGGTATTGTTTCCTTTAGGCTGAGAAAAGGACAATGTTTAAAAAAGATACTGCTATTGTTTAGGCAAAGCATATTAAAATCAATACTTTTGTGTCTGGTATATACATATAAAAATGCCACAATGTTTTCTATTTCCTAAGCCCGCTATGTGTGTGTCTGGTCACCTCCCCAAAGAATTTCTAGACCTAATTCTGGCTCACTTAATACTGCTCAAACACTTCCAGAAGTGCAGATCTCCAGCTGATCACGTGGTAGGGGCTGAGAATGTCTTTCTCTGTTGGACTCTGCTCGTTGCCCTGTGGGTGTGGTGAGATCATGGTGAGGTGTATGATGATGTTAGCAATTGTGTATCCATAACTAGGGCTGCTTGATTGAATATTTGCTGCTGTGGGATGCTCTGGTTCAGTGGTGGGAGCAGAAAGAGGAAGATGGGGGTCTATGGTGGTACAAAATAATGGTGGTGCATACTGTATGTGATTGCATGGCAGTCCTTCTTTGTTTGCTGGAGCAAGAAGCAATGTACTGTAAGAGCAGGATAATAATGCAACAATCAGAGTATTTCTTGGCTTGCAGTTTTTCATGTATATTTGAGCAAAATTCCCATTTTAATTGTGGGCTAGAACAAACATCTGTTACTAGCACAATTTTGAATTGACTTGTCCTGCTGGTTAGTGCAAAAAAAAACAAAAAACAAAGGTTAAGGTTGACCCCTGCTCAGGGGGTTGAACTAAGGTACAGGAGGGGAGTATTTTTCAGATGAAAAAGTGCATGAGAACAAGAGGACATGCAATGAAGCTGGGAGGGGGGAATTTAGAAGGGATTTGTAGAAGTACACCGTCAATGAAAGAGTGGAAGATTCCTGTAATAGCCTTCCAGCAGAAGTAACAGGAGCAAAAACAGTATTGGGCTTCAAGCATGCATAGTATAGGCACAAGGGAATCTCAGTTGGGAAGCAGTGGGGAGTTAGTCAGAGATCAGGTAGGGTCTGCAGTAACTGTATAGACTGAGTTAAATGGGTAAACTAGGTAGGCCATATAGTCCTTATCTGCCATCACATCGTATGTTTCTATGTGAGAGGCTCGTAGCTAAAATGTACTTCACATGTTAATTTGTCAAGTTGGCAACATTTAGGAAGTTCTGACTTTGGGAAGTTTTCTCCAGGTGAAGTGGCACTTTCTCTGTGCAAACTGACCTACATAGGTATACAGTACATCCCTGATGTTGACATGTTGACAGTGGAGTCCCCTACAGTGACAACAGTGACACATCACTGTAGGGAACCCACTGGCACCCAGCACTGTCTGTAGGGGTTCCTCCACCCCCCTGACTCAGCTCTGACTTGGAGTTGAGAATCCTAAGTGGGAGGGTTCGGGGGTGAAGCCCCCGAAAGAAAACACTTGTTGCTTCTGCAAACTGTCAGTCGACCTGCCAGTTTCACTGTCAGGTCATTTGACAAATTTTCTGTTGATGACCCATTGTGGATGCACCTACATTCACCCACAAAGTTAGCACGTCACCATACTATAACTTCAGTTTAATTCAGTTTTTATTTAACCAGGCAAAACATCATTGAGCAAGCTCATTTGCAAGATGGTCCTGGGACAGAAACATTTTTACAGAAAAATTTACAATTTAGAACAATTAAGAGCACAAATAAAATGTTAACTAGTACAACAAGTGCACAGATATTAAATACCATCAGGGCATCAATATTATACTTCAACCTGACCATAATATCCAACTATGAAACTGGATGGCTATCAAACAGAAGTTAGGTGAAGGAGGGTGAAGAGGGAGGATAGTGGGAAAAGGAGGAGCTGGGAAAGGGTGGGAGGCAAAGATTTAGGCTTTAGGAGTTGGTAGAAGTTTGCAGAGAGAGGGGGAGGGAAATAGAGGGCTAGGAGGGTTACTTAGAAGAGGGCTAGAGTGGCTACATGGGGGCTGAAGTGAAGGAAGGTGCATGAGGCAGGGAATAGGGTAGTAGTCGGGTTACATAGGATACACTGACCAGGATGCAAGGCATATAAGTGTGGCAGTTACATGTTTCATACAGCACACTACTTAGCATGGATTTAAAAGCAGTAACACCAGGTAATTGGGGAAGTCTTAGTGACTTTTGGAGAGTGTTTGAAAGAGAGGGGAGGGCAAAACTGATCATAGATGCACCTTAGCGTGTTCTATGCACCTTAGCATGTTCTGACCTTTGGGATGATCAATGTGATAAGGGAGTAGTACCTTAGGCAGTATGTTCGGTGATGTATGGGGTCAGTTTGTTGGAAATGGCTCTATATATCCAAGAGAAGCATTCCTCAATCTCCTGACAGTAAAGAAGGACCAGCCTAACATAGTATACAATGAGCAGTGATGGGTGTTGAAGGGAGCACTTGTGATGAAGCACAGTGCACAGCAATACAGTGTGTCAACTTTGGATAGTGCAACTTCTGGGAAGTGACTGTAGAGAATGTCTCCATAGTTTAGTAGCAGAAGGAAGGTAGTTTTAACAAACTTTATTTTCACCTCATGACTGAGGAGGTGTTTGATATGAAGAATATATCCAGTCTTTGCCATAATTGTTTGGTTAGCTCATCAATGTGGTATGAAAAGCTGAGATTACTCTTGATCCAAAACCCCAGCTATCTGAATTTATCTACAGTTTCCAATGTCTCTCTGAGAAGAGTTTGGATCTTTAGGTCATGATTACTTGTGACAGGATTTATAGAGTGTGAGAAGGTGAAGATAAACATGGCTTTGGTCTTTTTCATATTCAGAAGGCAGTTTTAACTGTAGAACATTGTTTTGAAGGATTTAAAATTCTCTTTGTAGTTCTGCACATGCTAGCTCAGGAGTGGACTTGGCTGTGTAAATTACCATATCAACTGCAAAAAGGTGCGTATTTGCCATAGTAATATTAGAGTCTTTCTTATTTATGTAAATTGCAAAGAGAATAGATCCCAAAATAGATCCTTGAGACACCCCTCTCTGAAGTAGTTTGTGCAGTGAGAGGTCCCCCTGTGCTTTAACTTGCTTTTTCCTACCAATAAGGTAGGATTTAAACCACCTCAAGGCAGTGTTGACAAGCCCAAGACAATGCAGAGTGGTTAGAAGCAAGTCGTAGTCAACAGTATTAAAGGCCTTGCTTAGGTCAAGAAAGAGAGTGTAGATGTGTCTTTTGGAGTCAAGGGCGGTTTGCCAGTTAATAGTTTTTAGTGAGGGCAGATATTGTACTGTGCTTAGGCTGAAATCGGGACTGGATAGAATTTAGAAGGTTATTAGCTTCCAAGTATTCCCTCAGTTGGTACTTAACTAGCTTTTCTAATAGCTTAGCTAGTATGGGTAACAAAGAAATGGTCCCATAATTATTAAGGTCACAATTATTGCCAGATTTAAAGGGAGGTGTAATGTGGGCTATTTTCCAGCACAATGGAAGATCACCTAAGGATAAGGAGAGGTTAAATAGATGTGTGATGGGGCAGGGTTAGATAATGATAACCTACTTTTAGAAAAAGAGGCTACAGAAGATCAGCACCAGTGCTTTTCTTGGTGTCCTGAGAGATGAGCAGGTCCTCAACCTGCTTGTAGGATACAAGACTGAAGCTGAAGGAGGTGTCATGGAAGTTTTTGTTAGATACAAGAGTGTTGGGATCCTTACTAAGGGGCTGGGTGAGGAGCGTACTTGCTGGTGAACAGTCGAATGCTAGACCTGCCATAGTGAAGTGATTGTTGAGTTGTTACAGAATGCTAGCTCTGTCAGTGAAAATACTATTTCCGGAAATAATTTTGGAGGGCAATTGAGACAAGGAAGTATGGCCTTGAATTTCAGTAAGGGTGTTCCAAAACTTGGCAGTATTATTTAGAGATGATTCGAGAGATAACTGGAAACATTTCAATTTTTCAGCACTCATGAGTTTGGTACAGAGGTTTCTGGATGTTCTGAAGGCTGTCCAGTCAAGGTCGAATTTAGTTTTTTGGGCCCTTGTACAGAGTCTGTCTCTAATCTTTTAATGACTCTTTTAGAGATGAGATGTACAAAGGGCATTACCTTTTTCTAGTCTTAGTTTTTGTGAGGGGGCATGTTTGTTAACTACCATCATAAGAAGACTCTAGAAGATGTTATACACTTCAGAAGCTGAAGGGGCCAGGTAAAAGTCCTGCCACCTAATCTGGCTTAGGTCTGAGAGGAAAGTGGATTGGTTGAATGATTTAAGGTTTCTTTCTACACTGAAGGTGAAAGTTGAGGTAAGCCTAGGGGATCATCTTATGCAGGCAACTGCTCTGGGTTTACTTAGGTCATTGTGAAACACCCCAGCATGAGGAAAGTTATGAGGCTTATTTACAAGCATGAAGTCAATAAGAGACCTGCGGGCATGATTTTTTACATTGGGGCAGGTAATGTCAGGAGTAATTTGAGACAATCCGTGTTCATCACAAAAATCCTTCAGATGTTTGGAACTATCAGAGTTCCAATCGAGGTTGAAATCCCCCATAATAATACATTCTGAATTGGATTTCTGCAATATATTATGTAGGTGTGGAATTATCCTGTGGTCCCCTGATGGTGGTCTGTGACATGCAGTTATTGAAATAGCCTCCTCAGAAGATACAGCATCCTTAGGGTAAGACCTTCAAACTCCTTCATGACTGAGGAGGAGTCGGTGACTGTTACAGAAAATATGTTCTTTACAAATATATCAACCCATCCTCCCCTGGAGGATCTGTCAGTTCTAAATGCATTGTAAGAGGGGAGATTGATATTGTGATCAGGTGTAGAACCCTTGAGCCAAGGTTCAGAGATCATGAGGACATCAGGTCTGCCGTGGAGTACCCGCTCTTGAATCATGTACCGTTTTTTTTTAAGAGGCTGCACACATATAAATGCAGAACACTGATACCTTTTAGTTGAGGTAAGGCTGAGGGGGTCACTAAAGAGGTCAGTTGCCCTGGATTCAGTTCAACATTCTCAGAGCATAGCAATAGGAGAAGGAGAAGTTGTCTAAGTTCCTTTAAGAGTCCCTTAAGAATAAAGGTTTGGTGTCTTTTTATGAATGCCAATTTTGGAGAAGGCAGGCAAGGAGTATGAGGATGCTTAAAGTTAGCCACTGCATGTAGTATTCTTTTGACTGAGATACTGAATGGGACATGCAGGTAGAAGGTTTGCCTAAGGTAAGAAGTAGGCTTATTAGATCCCAGGATGTCAGTACCAGGGAAGCAATGCAGGGACGGGAAGGTAAAAGGCCTTGGGAGGATATCTGATTGAACTTTGATACTGTCATTGCATAGGGGAATGGAAAGAATAAAAACTGTAAGTAAACAACCAACAAAATCATGGCCTGGCCTGAGTACTGCCATGATATCTAAGTAAATTGCTGGTCGACAAAAAATATGAGTATAAAAGTTGGAGCAGAGCAGGACCAGGTAGATTTGGTTTAGCACACAGGCCATAAAATGATAACCAGTCAGAAGATCTGGTTGTAAAGCACTTGTTAGAGCAGAGAGGTTTGTCTTTAAGACAAAAAACCAGAGGGTTGAGTCCCTCTAGCAGCTGTTCAATATAACCTAGCAATGAAGAAATGAGCACTTAAAAAAAAAAAAAGGAACGGTGGCAGGTCATGTGACAACCTGAACCTATGTAAGAAAGTTACAGAGTAGGGTGGGGGGCTGGAGAGGATGGTGGGGAGCCGTCATGAAGTGCAGGGGGTGTAATAGCAGGAGCTGGCAATGAACAATAAAGTCTAAATGCACAGCTAGGTGTGGTTATGGTATGCCACACTTAACAACAGTTGGTTAGTTAAAAAATCAAGTAATACAGCTCGGGTTTTTGGCAGTTAAATCAAAATAATGTCCAGCAAGCTACAAAAAGTCTACAGAAATTCTGAAGAGCTGTTTATCTGCTGTGCAGACCGTGAGGTTCAAGCCAGAGAAGATGGCTAATCAGAAGGCACTTGACTTCAACTGATAAAAGTGCCAGTTTGTCAGGAAAACTCATTGCAAAGTGACAGAGTATAAAGTGGGAACTTCATAAAGTAATTCTTGAGGGTGAATTTTGCAGCTTCTCTAGAACTTCACAATCAAAATAAAATTTGCAATTTCTCAACATTGCAGTGAAGGAAAAGCAGCAGGCCAAGGGTCTAACAAAGGCAACAGAGCCAGAAATCACAAGAAAGATGGAGATTGGCCACAGCTGCTGTGATCAGCCAACAGGATGGGTGAAGCCAGCAAGCAAGAACCAAGACTAGAAAGAAACAGGGGGAGGTGAGGGCAAAAGGAGAAGGACAGAAGGATACCAGACCAGGATAGCATGGAAAATGAAGGAGGAGGGGGGACAGAAGAGTGGTAGGATGTAAGATTATGATGCTAGGTACTGCCAAAAAGGGGAACCACAAGACGACTAGAGCACAGAGGGACAATGATGCCTTCCACAACAATGAGTACTCCAAATTAACGACAGAAGAATAACAGAAATGAGCAGTACCACAAATACAAAATGGTTGATGGAGCAGGACCAAAATGCAGCACACTGGAACCAGGAAAAAAAAAAAACTCTAGGGAGTAGAACAAAGACCACTAGCAGCACCAACCAAAGCAAAGGACAATGGAAGCAGTGCCAGGTGTTAACAGCACCTAGAAGTGACATAAGCCACAATATAGGAGGAGAGAAAGTGAAGGTTGAAGACACTGGCAGGATGAATCACAGCAGAAACAGTGTAGCCAAGCAAGGCAGATCTAGACAGGAAGCAGGAAAGACCAGGAAGGTACAGGATACCCAAAGAAGTAGGAGGAAGCATCATAAAAGCAATATGAGTGTGAGCAGCTGCAACCACAGCTGAGTAATAAAAAATGATCATACAAAGGATGCATGGGACAGGCACAGTTTAAGTACCTCTTGGTGGCTGATGACAAACTACTGCCTGCTGTCCCACTGAATTGAAGGTGAAAGCCCTGTAATCTTTTGATTATTCTGAGCATTTTTTATGCAGCAGTGAGTAGACTTGTTTGTTTGTTTTCCCTCTACTTGATCATATTTATGATTATGGCAAACATAACACATACCATTTGCCTGGTGGGAATATTTGAGTACAACACTACCATTAACATTCTGTAAAATGATAATCTGGTAAATAGCCATACACAAAACAGTAAATGCAAACTAAATTAGATAATTGATAGGAGAATCCTGATGGTTAACATGTTTTTGTCATAGCCTAACTTAATTTTTACTGTATATATTGAACACTAAAAAAGAATCGGGGAAATTCATATTTTTAATGCTGTATTGCTTCATGACGCTATGCTGATGTATTGCTTTCTGAAGAAAGGTCTGTGACTGGAATTCCTAATGCAACACAGCTTTTATTGTTATGAGGGAGTGAAATCAAAGCATGACTTCCTGGAAATCTCTCTGCATCCTCCCATTAACTGCAATGTGTTTTCTTCTTCTCCCCCTCCCCCAATCACAATATTTTTTCTGTCTCCCCCAACTCCTTCGGCACCGCAACGAGGTGTCTGAAAGGATAAAGTCAAGAATTGCTGTCTGGATCAACAGATTATTTTGTTTAACTAAATGTCTGGAGACAGTCCCTATTCAGAAGATTAAATTAAACAAAACAAGCCACTGATCCAGAGGGCATTCTTTTTTCATACAGAGATTCTCCCTACAAGACACAGTAATGTGGCAGTTTGTGGGGCTTCCTCTAGCTGAAGTTGTTTGAACACTCCTTTCAGCTTTCACTCAATGTGTGTAATATGTGTGTGTGAGAGCATGCATTTTGCATTTGCATTCCTTCATTCCTGCATCCCTCTCTTTTGTTTTCACTCACCCCGCACTCTCTCTCTCTCTCTCTCTCTCCCCCCTCTCTCTTTCTCCCTCTGTAATATGTGATCTGGAAAGCTTATAAAACCCTGATGTAATTTCTAATGCAGCCCCTGGCTGCAAATACTGGATCTGGTTACAGAGATTCAGAAACTGAGAGAGGAAGGGCAGAACAGAAGCATCTAGTGTGGATCATAAGCAAACACATATTATAACCAAAATCAGACTCATCAAGGATGCCCACACTGGACACAGCACCCTGGAATCTTTAGAAGACTTAATTATAATTTTTGGCTCTTATACTTTTTTTTCCTTTCTTCTGTATATGTGCATACACACATATAATGGAGCCTGTAATATTCGCAAGCTCTTGACAGTTTCTATAAGCTAAGAAATGCAACATTGCGGTCTATAAGATTAACAAATGCAAAAAGTATTGAGAACCACTTACTACCTCCAAAATATTTCAAAGATGTGAACTGTTTCCTTTTCACTCGTATGTAGAGAAAATAGTGGCTCACAATATATCCAAAATACTTTTATATAATATTGCAAATTGGATTTTGGCAGGCTCAAAAATGATGTATACTAAATGGTGCTGGCTACATACAGTTATCCAGAAACCAGGTGTGGCTGACTTATTAGCAAGAGCAGGAAAGATTATTATTGTTGTAGGTTCTTCTAAATATAGTCGCACACATCACTGTGGTTTTTTACACTATCAAACTGATACTGACCTATCTAAATGTTTTTATCAGCTCGGTTTTACCAGCCTCTTATTATTTATTTATTAAAAACATCACCCCATGCACATAATAGTTTTCTAAATACCACTGCAAGGAGAAAAGCAATTAAGCAGTGACATAATTAGTTTGCAGATAGTTTCGATCACAATTGCAGTGATGCATGTGGAAGTAGGGCATTTCTGTGACTTTAAAGGGTTTTAATCACCCTGTGTGGGATGGAAATCCAGAGCGTCATCATGGAGCCACTGATCTGAAAAAGTGAAATAGCCCATTGGCAGCATAGCTCACACTGTACATTTGCTTAATAGATTATAGTTTAGTTTTTGTTTGGTTAATACTCGCTCACATATTTAAAAAAATACAAAACAGCTGGGACCATTCTAAGGAGGGGTAGTAGTCAATATCTGGTGCTATCAAACATTTTAAATGCCCCCGATTTTCAGAGACGTCCCTTATTTTGTCTCAAGAATTTCCTTGGTCCCTCATAAAATTGTTTTTTTCTTCTATCACTGAAGAGTAGGGATTTGAAGCATGAAATAATTACATGCAGTGTCAGTGGCTCAGCAGGTAGCACACTCGCCTCTGAGGCCGGGAGATCAGAAGGCTGTGGGTTCTAGCCCCACACCAGGCACTTGGGTTAATATCCCAATACTGACACTGCAGTGCAGCATGTTGGGGGTGCTGCACTCCTGAGGTGCCATCTTTCAGATGAGACGTTAAACCAAGGTCCCATCTGCCTGTTCTGGTGGTAGTTCAGGTGGATGTTAAAGATCCCATGGCACTTCTCAAAAAGAGCAGGGGAATTTCCTGGTGTCCTGGCCAAATTTCCCCCCATTCACTAATAATACCACCAACAGCTTAATCTGGTTCAAAGTCAGTTGACATTCATCTGTATCCCCTTCCCCCTGGTCGTGCCTGAAAATAGGCAGAATTTGTCTAGTGCACTTACCCGGTCAACAAAAGCTAAATAAATAAAAATAAAATTTGTGTTACAGTCTATTTCTCCATCATCAAATGCAAGCCATGCATTACTGGAACCTTCTTCAGCTGACATAACACTTTTGTAAGATGGGTCCCAGATTTTGGTCATTAGTCACTGATTTTATATTCCCTGTCCCTTAATTGCCAGGCAGAAGGTTAAGACGTATGGGTGCTATTGTTCTGAGCACAGGAAAATAAATACAAAGACAGTCTGATGCCTATTCTTCAGCTCCAATTCAAAAGAAGTTGTTAGAGCCTTGCGGTTAACCAGGAAACACAGTGGTTTATTATATAAAAAAGTCAAGTAAGGAGAATAGGACACAGAGGGTAACAGTAAATGGAGTCCACTCTGAAGAAAGGGGGGTTACTAGTGGGGTACCGCAGGGTTCAGTATTAGGACCGGTCCTCTTCAATGTCTTTATAAGCGACATTGCAGAGGGACTGGAAGGAAAAGTATGTCTCTTTGCAGATGACAAAAAGATCTGCAACAGAGTTGATGCACAAGGTGGGGTGGAAAGGAAGAGAAAGGACTTGGCAAGGTTAGAGGAATGGTCAAATGTATGGCAGCTTAGAGTCAATGCTAAGAAGTGCAAGGTAATGCACCTGGGAAACAAAAACCCAAGGGAAGATTACACAATGGGGGGTGAGATACTAACAACAACAAAAATGGAAAGGTACCTGGGGGTAGTCATGTCAGATGACTTAAAGGTGGGCAAGCAATGTGAGAGGGCAGTAAGGAGGGCTGGGGGGATACTGGGATGCATAGGGAGAGGCATCACCAGTAGAAAACAGGAAGTTGTTATCCCTCTGTACAGACAGCTGGTGAGACCCCATCTGGAGTACTGCATGCAGTTCTGGAGACCCAGTCTCCGCAAGAACATAGACAGGATGGAAGCTGTCCAGAGGAGGGCAACTAAAATGGTGCAGGGTCTGCACTGGAAGACATATGAAGAGAGACTAAAGGAGCTTAATATGTATAGCCTCGAGGAAAGGAGGAAGAGGGGGGGGACATGATAGAAACTTTCAAGTACCTCAAGGGAATCAACAAAGTCCAAGAGGGTAGCATCTTTCAAAAAAAGAGGTGTGCAAGAACAAGGGGGCACAAATTGAAGATAGAGGGGGGGTGGCTCAGAGGTAACGTAAGGAAGTATTTTTTCACAGAGAGGGTTGTGGATTCATTGAAACAACCTTCTGGAGGAGGTTGTGGAGTCAAAAACAGTGGTTGAATTCAAGCATACATGGGACAGTCATAAGGCAACTCTAGGGAGTGGGGGTAGAAAGAAGTAGGCTGCTGGTTAACTAGGATCTGCAGCTTATCCATTAGATAGGAAATGGGCAGACTGGGTGGGCCAAGTGGTCCTTTATCTGCCATCAAATTCTGTTTCTATGTATTTCGGTATTGAGTATCCTGTTTATCTCATATGTTTCTTTGTTTAATTTAACAACTTATAGGTGAATTTAAATATTTCAAGTTTCTGACAGCTGCATCCTGTGAGGTACTTTCTTCCAAAAATTTGGCTGATCATCATCATCATCACTAGTATCAAGTATCCATAGGCGCACATATGTGTTCTGTTATTTGAAGGTTAAAATCGACTTCCAAGACAATTCTGTGTTCTCTTAAAACCCATACAAAAAATAGGCCTAATGCTCAACTACCTCAAATCATTAATAATTAGTTAATGGTTAATTATTCCTCAGTTTTGCTTTGGTTGATTTTTTCACATGCAAATGAGTTAGTAGCTAACTCCTCCTGGCTCAACCTACTGCTAACTAATTCTTAACAGTTTCAGCAGTTAGTCATTGACATAATTCCTAATTAAGAATTAACTAATCCCCATGAATTGAGTATTAGTTTGGCATTTGTTAATTACTAGTTGAGCTTATACAAAAAATAAGCCAAATGGTCAACTGCCTCAAATCACTAATAATTAGTTAATGTTTAATTATTCCTTAGTTTTGCTTTGGTTGATTTTTTCACATGCAAATGAGTTAGTGGCTAACTCCTCCTGGCTCAACCTACTGCTAACTAATTCTTAACAGTTTCAGCTGTTAGTCATTGACCTATTTCCTAATTAAGAATTAACTAATCCCCATGAATTGAGTATTAGTTTGGCATTCATTAATTACTAGTTGAGCTTATGTAATAGTAGCATAGTTATTAGTTAAGAATAACTAATTCTTAACTAGCTCATTTGCGCAGTGCTGCTAGAAACTACCCAGCTGGGAGTCCAGGTAAGCTGCAGTAGCACATCAACTCCTCACTGAAGGTGCCACACATCTTACTGAAACACCCTGAAGCACCCCTCCACCTCCCCCCAAAGCCAGAAAATAGTCTCTGTCTGGGGTAGGTTCCATCCCGCCGGTACAGCCCTGGGGGCTGGTCTGAGTGTTAAACAGGAGGCAGAGTTAAGTCCCAAATGACTATTTGAAATAAACTGCATTTATGCAAGAAGAGACTCCCTTTCCCAAATGGAGTCACTTGTTTGTAATTTTGTAGTCACCTACTAGCACATAGACTGGGTACATGCTCCAAATGTGCCACTAAAAATTCAAGCAACTTCATGGTAAACTATCAAGCAATCGACTGATAAGTGCTGAGTAAACTAGGCGTGTATTGCAGAAATGCTAATGAAGTGCCTTATAGTTATTCCTGCTACACCTCCAATGGAGTACCTTCTCAGTTGGGACACACCTGCGTTACTCCAGGAAAGCAACATTAGAGTGTGTTCCAAAAATGTTACTAAAGTGCCTGTACTCTGCAAATGCACCTAAAATGCAATTTAAGTACCTTCTTGAGTAAACTTCAATCTTTCAGTGTAAAATATTCTCACAGTTAGGGCACAATTGTAAATTAAAACTTCTGGAAGAACCCGTGTGCCATGATCGGGTGGTGGTCCCATCCCTGTGTAGCTTCAGTGCCCTCCCAGAGAACTGAACTAGGCAAATCTGGTACTCAGAACATGCTCTTGGCCTAATGTCAGTTTCTTAGCCTCTGACCTGACTAGCCACACAAATCTACATGCAGAGCAGGACTAAGAAAGGGGATGGGGTATGCATTTTATTTTTTTTAAATGAGGGTTAGGGAGTCCTGGAAGCCATCACATAGGGGTGGACAAGTACCTTTTTCAAATTTTCACTGGCAAATACTTTTACACCTCAGATACTCTGCTATTCACTACTCACTACTCACTATTCATACTCATTTTCAAGCTGACACCCCAAGTCAGCAGCATGGTGTCAAATAGTGTTTTATCACATAATGACCAAGAAAACCCTAGAGGTGTAACATTTCAGTGGGGTCCATCTTCATATAATTTTAAAACTTGGAGCAGAATCTCAATAGAGATCAAGATCACTTTCTCAGGGACACACAGTGTGTCAGAGGCTGTGGCTGGGCTTGAACGCAGATATCCTGCTTCACAGTTTCAGAGACAATATTATGATGGAAAGATGATCCAACTAACCACAATTCAACACTACACCCCCTTCCATATCTTAGGACATTTACTTACTGGTGGTGGGGCATTCTTCAGGGGGCCGCTGGTGTACTTTCATTTCTGCTCATTGAATTAAACACAGTGAAGTCTTCGTCTTTCTCAAATATTAAATGATTTTTCATAATTTCTTGGGAGTTAAATCCTGAATGTGTTCAGTAAAGAAAGGTAATGGTCATATACACTGTTTAGAAATGTAATTGAAGCCCATACTAGACCACATTTTTCTATCATGAAATTCAACGGACACTGTCCTCAACTCTCTTTGCGTCTTTCTAGAAATTATGAATACCCCCAATACAGCACAGACACTCATGGTGCAGTGGGAGGAGAGGAGACTATTGCATCATGAGTAAATGCACTCTTTGGGGGTGTTCCTAATGTTCAAGAAGCATGTAACAAGAGTAGATCAAGGATTTGAAACAAAATGTTGGTAATAAATACACTATTTGCATGCATTTCAGTTAAGCTAAAAAAAAAAAAAAAGCACAGCGGTTAAAACAACCAACATCTTGAATGAATTGTAGAGAAGGTAAGCAATCATTAAACATATTTTTTTTCAATTATAAATAATATAATGCAAAAAGGATTGACAAGTGTCCATTTAATACCAACTGTATACCAAAATGTGTATGTGATGGTCAAACAACAAAACTTTAAAAAGTAATTTTACTGTAAACAACATTTTTTTTTCCAGTTAGCCTTAGTTCTCCCCCATGCACTGGCAGCCTCCATTATACCAGCCACCCCAACCAATACCCCCCAGGACTTGCTATCCCTCAGAGGTAGCACGGTCTGGGTCGTCACGTACAGGGCGTGTAGGCAGCTGGAGTCATCCTGCAGCCAGTGCACAGATTTTCCTAGTACTCCCCCTAAACTCCCCCCATGCACTGTACACCCGACATTTGCCTCTCCTCTTCCTAACTCTGGTGGTTTCAGCCTGCTTATCCTCAGCCACTGATAGTATCTGGCAAACGCCATACTCTTGCTCCACCCCACCCTGAGATGAGCAATCCAGCAAGAGCTCAGCCTTCTTCCCTCTTGCTGATCCTCCAACTCCCAAGATAACACTTGAAACTTGGGTCTTCAGCCCTGCAAGTACAGCACCATCACTGCAATGGTGGGCCTGCAAAAATCTAAGATCTGTGACATGTAATTGGTTTGCACATCCACATGTGCAGTCGTAGGTCCTGTCAAAACTGGTAGTTATTGCCCAAGAACCCTCTCAGTCATTAAATAACCCCTAAAACACCATAATGATGACTTTTGGTAGGGGACAGGGCTGCAGGCACTCTGTGGGCATTGCAGTGGGATTGGGGGGGACACCTAAATATACTTGGATCATCTTTGCTGGCAGGTATACATGTATGGGGCTATTTGCCTAGCATAATCATTATGCTGTTTTAGAGCTACGGCTACAGTGCTTGGTGGCCACTTGACTCGCACAAGGAAATTATAAGCCAGGCTTTATGAACTAAACTCATTATGCAAGCGAAAAAATGTGATATATGGTTAAAATAGCTTCTGCAGTAGGCACCATCATGTTATGGGTTGCCTGCCTGGAACTAGTGTCAGTTGCTCCTAAAAATGCAGACCCTTCCATTCCCATGTGGAAAACAGCAAGCTGGAACATGCAGATTAAGCTGCAATAGAAGCAGCTGCTTGGTTGGATACCACATGGGGTTCAACAGGCCTGCTCACAGGTGGATTAAGAGCAAGGCTAAGCATACAGCAGTAGTGATAGTGTGCTGTAAAGCATTGTTCTACACAGAAATCCATAGTTTTCAAAATGCTGTTGTACCACAGTTCAAATATCATGGAATGTGACTGTACCCTTCTGTGGTAAAACAGCATTCTAAACCCTCTAGAGACATGCACAAGTTAAATTCACTGTGAAACAGAAATATAAAATAATGCATGGAGAAGTTTGGTTTATGGGGATTTTATGAACCCTGAGGTGTGTGATGCCCCATGAAGCCTGAGGGGTTTATATGGGCATCTCACACACACTGAAATGGTGCATAAAATCCCCATAGAACCACACTTCTCCATGTTTTATTTTTTCATTTACTGTTTTTTGGTTTAAATTGTCTTTGACACTTTGCAAGGGTAACTGTTACCGCCGACAAGCTTGTCTCACGCTGAGTGACTGATTGTGTAGCGCTTGTGAACATCCAGCACAAGGACAGCTTGTTCGGTGTTTTTTTCAGGTGATGCTGCGATACTGTTCTGCCCATGGTTTATGGAGCTCCATAAACACCACATGTGGTTTACGAAGCTGTTGGGCACCAACTGGCAGTGGTTTATAACTACTAACCAGTAAATAAAAAAAACAACAATGCACATATTTCACATAATAATATACACTATAAAAACACAGGATGAGCAACTTTATAACCAGTGTGTTGTGCCACCTCGGGGTTCTGATTCCCATGGAACACTCAACCTTCATCCTCGACTTCAGAGAGAATCACATGCCCTCTGTGGCAGACCACACTGACTGTGCATAGTTACCCATTCAGTATTTTCTATAGGCTGAGTTACCCAGTTTTGATTGCATATCAATATGCCTGTTTCATTTTGGACATCATTTTCAAACCACTAGCAAGCAGGGAAGAGCTCTGCTGTGGAACGCTGGGATGGCCATTACCGCAAACAACACACCCCCCTCAGTTTGGGCAGTCCTTCCCTGCACAAGACTGATGCCTCCTCCTCTGCATCCTGCAACAGGCATTACCTGCTGTACAGTGGCACCCTCTTTCCACTCATCCTATATGGACCACTCTCTGGTTTCTAGTGGCACCTTCTTACCACCCCACGCAAAGTTTTCTGTTATCTAGTGACATTTGTCTGCCTTTCCCAATATTGTGCCATTCCCTGGTGTCCAGTGGCCCCAACCTCCATCTTTATGATAAACACTATAGTGCATGGTGGAGCAGCATTGTGTGTAGAGATCTATACACTGTGGTATGGTCTGGCATGGAGACAGGGACTCAGTTAAGCCACACAAGGGCAAAAGTATTAGATATCAGGAGGGCATCTTTCAATGAAATGTGTAGATGTTCAAGAGCAGCCCCGGTAATACACGGGGTGGAGAAACAGTGGGAGAGACTAAAAGGAGTCATTACAGAGGTAATTAACCAATGCATGAGGATAGTGGCCAAAGGAAAAAGGAGAATGAAACCATTACGATTCTCTAAAGAGGTGGGAGACTAAGTAAGGGCTAAAACAGCAACTTTCAGGAAGCATAAGAGAATCCAAAGGGAGGAGAAGCAGGGAAGGCTGTAAAAAAGCCAAGGCACATACAGAGGAGGGATTAGCACAGACTGTGAAAAAAAGGGAACAAGACATTTTACAGGTACATAAGCAAAATGGGGGGGGACTGTGAGGCTCAAAGGGGAGGAGGGAGAGTGTAAGGGGGAGGATTTAGACAAGGCAGAAATACTGAACAAATACTTCTGTTCAGTATTCACTGAGGATGGAGAGGGTCAAGGACCACAGCTGGGGAGCAGTGGCTATTGGGGGAGAAGTGGACACCAGTCCACTCACAGTGGAGAGAGTTCTGGAGGAACTCACAAAGCTGAAGGTGGATAAGCCATGGGGTCAGATGACATACACCTGAAGATATTATGGGAGCTGCACAGGGAACTAGCAGTGCATCTGGCCACCCTTTTCACAGAGTCACTCAACACAGGTGTGGTTCCAGAGGACTGGAGGAGGATGCATGTAGTCTCACTGCACAAAAGTGGCAGTAGGGTGGAAGCAGGGAACTACAGGTGAGTCAGCCTCACTTCAGTGGCAGGGAAGATCATGGAGGTACTGCTGAATAAAAGAACAGTGCCACATCTGGAATCCATTGGCGCCTAGGGTCTAAGGCAGCACGGATTCACATCAAGAAGGTCTTGTCAAATGAATCTGATAGACTTTATTTACTGGGTAACTAGGAAATTGATTCAGGGAGGGGCCATAGACGTCACCTACCTAGATTTTAGCAAAGCCTTCAATACCATCCCACACAGAACGTTGGTTAACAAGATGAGTAGTCTGGGCATGGGGCATAAGGTGATACACTGGGTAGAAACTGACTGACAAACAGAAGGCAGAGGGCAGTCATAAATCAGATCCAATCCAGGGAGAGGGGTGACCAGCAGGGTACCACAAGGATCAATTTTGGGACCAACTATGTTCAATGTCTTCATTAGTGACATTGCAGAGGGGCTGGAAGGAAAGGTCTGCCTATCTGCAGATGACACCAAGATCTGCAACAGGGTAGATACTCCAGAAAAACTGCAGAAAATGAAAAGGGACCTAGAGAAGCTTGAAAGATGGTTGGAGGTGTGGTAACTGAGGTTCAGTGCAAAAAAGTGCAAGATAATGCACCTGGGTAGGGGGAACCCTAGGGAGAGCTACAGGATGGGGAGAGGTGCTGTCACCAAAGAGGAAAGGAACCTAGGGGTTATCGTATTTAATGCCCTTAAGGTACCAAAGCAGTGTACAAAAGCTGCAAGGAGGGCCAGTGACATGCTGGGGTGCATAGGCAGAAGGTATTACTAGTAGGAGATGGGGTGATGCCATTTTTATAAAACACTGGTAAGGCCTCACCTGGAGAACTGCATAAAGTACTGGAGACCACATATGCGTAAGGACATTAACAAGGTGGAGGCTATCCAGAGACAGGTAACAAAGATGGTGCATGGCTACCATCACAAAACATATGAGGAGAGACTAAGAGACTTCAATATGTACTCACTGGAGGAAAGGAGGGTATACCATGAGTACAGCAACAGAATACGGGCAACAGGTAAAAACGGTGACTCATATTGGGTGCTATACTCTTGGGCTACCCTGTAAGGGTAGTAACTGTACATATATGTGAGGGTAGTGGACGGTGTCGGGGGGGTAGTGAGGGGAAGGGGAGGCACAATGAAGGGGTTTTGAGGGACGGGTGTGCCTGCTGCCACCGAGATAGCCTTGTGGTGTGGTGATGTGGGTGGATAACTCTGGTGCAGCAGGTACAGGGTTCTGGATCAGGTGTGCAGAAACTCCGCTGCTGCCTGCGGCACTTAATTTTTGTGCGATATGGAATTTTTCCCCCTGCCTGATATGCATCCCGCTGGAGTTGATAATCTATATTCAGAGGGGTGCGGGGGGCACAGCCCCCCCAAACACTTTTTACCCTTTCTTGTGACATTTAAGTTTTTTGGTTTCCTGAATTTGTATATGATGCATATAATACCTTTCAATAAAGAAAATAAAAACTAAAATTTGCGTTTATGATGTTTCTTTGAATTTAAAGCAGTAGTACAATGTGAAAAAAAATGTGTTTTTTTGACAGTTTATTCTCTGTGCTCTGCTGAGCATGTACCTGGTACTGTTTCCCGCCAGCACTGTACTATCAACCCATAATTTGCTCAGTTATCCTATGTTTTTGTTTACTTTTCTGCTGCCTGCTGCATTGACAGCAGTAGTACTAGATAGCAGCCGCCATATTTTCTGTAGCGTTACAACGGGTGTAATGGATCACTTTCTGGTTAGGTAGTACAGCTGTTTTAAAATATACAATAATTAAAAGTACTTGCCTAACACAAGATAAATACCAACTAGCATGCATCTGAGTAAAAGACTCAAAGGGAAACTCCTATGAAATTAGAAAGACTCAACTTATCTATAATGGCTGCAGAGCTCCAGGTGGACATCTCGCACACTCCTGGTGGCTTCCACCATGAAGGTTATGCTAATGAGAGCTGCCAACTCCGACATTTGTTGGTAGTCCTCATTAGCATAACCTTTGTGATGGAAGCCATCCGGGTGTGTGAAATGTCCACCAAGGGCTCTGCAGCCATTACAGATGGAGGGGGTCATTCTAATTAAAACCACCAGACAGCTGGTAAATAAAATAATTAATTTTATGCTAAAAACCCTAATCGGGCATTTCTACAGCAGCTGCTGCACTTGGGGCTGTATAGGAGTGTCCCTTTAAGAAAATTCTCACTCAGATAAAATGTCTTAATCTGTCATTTTGTTATTTAAATAAGTTAACTGTAATTCACATAATTTTGCTTACTAGTTATTCTGGGTATACAACATGGCAATATTTTATAGCTAAGTACGAGGAGTAGAGTTACAACTTTGAAACTCTAGAAACTGACACACAATTTAAGCAATATTATCTGATGAAGTGAGCTTCTCCTTGTCTGTTATTGACTTGGAAGCTGTCAAAGGACACGAGGTGAAGCAAAGGCCCTGCCCTTTTCCAATGTCAATAACTCCAGAAGATGCCCTACACTTCAGAGGGTAATACTGCTATTGTAAGAATTTTTGGAAACTCACCTTTTGGTGCATTTTAAACAGTGTGAGTGGCTGGAGTGCATGCTTAGACTATATGTTTACATTAGCAGACTCCTTCTGTGAAGTTGCCTTCTTGCGTAGTCAGGTAGTGCACTAAGACATTCAGTCCAATGCTCTAGGTATATGATGAGGATTATTTAACCTTTTTGGTTGCTGAAAGCCCTTTGCCTTGGGCCTTTTGTCTTAAACTTCAGAGCTGCACAACTCCCCCCCCAATCCTATCCCCCATAAATGCTTGGCCTGCCCAATATTTCTAAAGAAGTGACTATGGTCTATTGGGTATTGCTTTCCAATTCAAAGAAATTGAAATGAAAGTCTGTGAACCATGCTTAGTTTAAATATATACTGCAATTTTTTTTTTTTTTATTATCTTTTAAATGTTCCCTCACCCGCAGTGTAGTTTACAACTGCAGCACTACTACCAGTGGGGAAATGATGTCTTTGGGCAGCTGAGAGCTCACAATGAGGTGGGGCCAAAGTATCTTTCTAATGAAGTGCCCCACTGCATTGTGTGGCCTCGGCTGCCCAGACAACAGTTCCCCATCAGCGATAGCACTGCAAATGTAAACAAAGCTTTGGGGGAGGGGAGCTTAAAGAACTGCTGATGCCTCAACACTTTGAAAAACATACTGTGTGGGTGCAATTCAGCTGGCATTCAGTATATATTCTATAGAGTTCTCCTGTCCATTGTTTATTACTGGGGAACATTTGCATGAATACATGGGCCCGGATATTCAAACTACGCCAGGCTGTGGCGCAAGCCTGGGCGCAGCTAAACTTTGTTGCACAGGGGTGTGGCCTGGGCGATATTCAACAGAGCTGCGCTATGGCACAGCAGCTTTGAATATCGCACCCTGGCCTCCCCCACTGTGCATGGTGCAGTGGCACTGCACCAGCGCAAGTGGCCAGAGTGGAGCATGGAGATGCGCTAGCGCAAGTGCCATTGCGCCATGCACAGCACCTACGATATTCAAAAGGGGACATGCAAATGGTGCCATAATTTATGCAAGGTGCACAGGGGCCATTTGCATCTCATTATGGCCCCATTTGCATGCCATTAGCATGCAGGTGCGCCGATCCCGGACGACTTGCGCCTGGCGCCCTGCCAGGCAGCAGCCATCGAGGACCGATGCCCCCTGCAGCCTGATCGCGGGCATACCTGTAAAATAAAAAAAAAAACATCCAATATCCCTGGTGGTCCAGTGGACCTCTATGTGCCCGAACATGGGCATCAGTATAGTCCCCCCCCCATCCAATATCCCTGGTGGTCCAGTGGATCTCTATGTGCCCAATCGTGGGCATCAGTATAACCCCAGTCCAATATCCCTGGTGGTCCAGTGGACCCGATCGCCCGCCTGATCGTGGGCATCTGTAACATAACAGACCCTACCACCCTGGTGGTCTAGTATACCCCCTCCACCCCCCACTGGCTCACTGCCCGCTCCCCCATCAGCCAGCGGGCGGCAGCACCCAACCTGCACGCCCACGCCCACCGACTGACAGCTCAGTGAGCTACCGCCCAGTGGTACACAGCGTGAGCCAATGGGCGTGCAACCACTCCGTACTACTCAGTCCAGATATGTGATTCACATATCTGGACTGAAGATAATGCCGGCATAAGCACACCCATTGGCTCACGCTGTGTACCAATCGGTGCAGCCCTACTGAGCTGTCGGTCGGTGGGCGGCGGGCGCAAGCGGATGGTGCTGCCGCCCGCGCCAGCTGACGGGGAGCGGGCGTGGCTCAGTGGTGGTGGGAGGGGGACACTAGACCACCAGGTGGTAGGGGGTCTGTTATGTGCTGCGATGCCCACGATTGGTGGCGATCAGTCCACTGACCACCAGGGATATTGGACGGGGACTATACTGATGCCCGCGATCGGGCATATAGAGGTCCACTGGACCACCAGGGATATTGGACGGGGGGATTTCACTCCAGGGATGTCTGCGATGTGGCATGGGGGGGCACCGCCAGGTGCGGCAGGAACTCGGGTGGCCACCCACAGGTGGCAGCTGCCATGTTGCGCCCTGCAATGCAGCAACTCACCTGTGGGTGGCCATCACTTGTTCCTTTTTTTTTTGGCTTATCTTTGTGCAGGCGCAGGTAGGGATTAAGCATGCATGACTCTGCACATCCCAGGTTGAATATCGGGCTGTGCAGGTTATGCAGGGCACGCCCCTGCTGCCTGCATTGATACTGATGCGCTCGAGATCGGGATTTGTGCGGCGACTTTTCCTTTTGAATATCACACCAGGGCACATCAGTGGATTGCGCATGGCGCAACACTGTTACGCCATGCGCAACCCTTTTGAATATCTGGGCCATGATCTTTATTTCTTAGAGTTCATCTACCTCTACAGCTGACTCCCTACTTCAACTTATAATCCTCTGTTGTGGCATAACAAACTGTTGTCGTGGGAGAAACTGTGATGTCAAATCAGTGCATTATGACCTCGGGTAGGGAGAAAGCAGAAGGAATAGATGATTCAGGAGCAAAGATCCTGTTGTCATGCAGCTGACCTCAGTAATAAATAATGAGGAGGAAAAATACAGAATTAATGTGAAATACAATCTGAACGGTGTATACAAATTGTTTTTTTTTTAAGTTCTACTGAAGGCATCAGCTGCTGTATAAAACGTAAAAAAAAATTCCAGTATTTTTTTAGGGTTGCCTTGCTCTTCTTTTCAATTTCTTTGAGTTGAAAAGCAGCAGCCAATAGGAGATAGCCAAACTTAAAGTAAGCAATAACCCACAACAGACTGTGGGTGAATTACATATGAACATACAAAGAAGCCAGCAGAAGAAAGCCATTTGGTCTGTCAAGTCTGCTTGTATTGCAGGATCCATAGCTTGAGCTAATGCCCCTACCCTCCCTCCCCACTCCTCCCATTCTCCCTACCCATGATTCTTACCTTCCCCCATGCCTAACCCAGCCTGTCTTAATGCTGCCCACTGTTCAACGAGATGACCTCTTCCAGCAGTGCATTCCAAGTGTCCACCACTCTCTCTGTGAAGAACTGCTTCCTGACCTCCTTCTAAACCTCCCATCCTCCAGCTTAAGACTGTTCCCCCTCGTGTTATGGTTGCCACTCAGATTAAAGAAACTCTCCTCATCAACCTTGTTTATCCCTTTCAAGTACTTGAAGGTCCCAGTCATATCCCCCTCTCTCTCCTGTCTTCCAGGGCATACATGTTCAGTGCCCTTAACCTCTCCTTGTATGCCTTGCCCTACTGACCAGCTATCATCTTTTTAGCACTCCTCTGGACCTTCTTCAGCAGGTTAATGTCCTTTTTGAGGTGTGGGCACCAGTACTGAACTCCATACTCTAGATGTGGCCTTACCAGTGACCTGTACAAGGACAGTACAACCTCCTCACTCATACTACTAATCCCCCTAGCTATGCATCCCAGCATCTTGTTTGCCTTTGCTGCTGCTTTCTTGCACTGTGTGGAGTGCATCACGTCACTAGTGATCATCACTCCTAGGTCCTTCTCCTCCTCCTCGGATGCAGATACTCAGACTCCCTCCAGGTAGCACTCTGTCCTGAGATTCTTATTTATTTATTTATTTCAATTCTAGGATTACAAGTTATCTTTGAGCACAGGGCTATTTTACAAAGGTTCCACGTCAAGACATTGGTAGTACATAAGATAAAAAAAACATTTGTTTCACATAAAAGGTTACAAGGACACATGTTGAATAAAAGAGACAGGGTGTGGGTAATAAAGAAAGGGGGGTAGTAGGATGAAAGGGGGGACAGAGTACAGGAGGTCAGGAGGAGGAGAGAGGATAGGCGAGGGTAAGGAAGGGTATAAGAAACAGGGGGAGAGGTGGTTGAGAGGCGTTCAGACTGGTGGCATTGTCAAGATTCAGAAGTGCAGGTGGGACAGAGGCCTACTAGGGCAAGTGCGTTGGGCAAGGAGCTCGGTAGGGCAAGCAGTACATGAGCAATGTTGCACTGATTAACCGTGGCTGTCGCAGGTGCTGGAAGCTACCAGGGTGTTTTGGAGCCTGGATTTGAATGCCCCTAGCCCGCTGGTAGTGATAATTGGTCTTCTTGGCTCCAAGATGCATAACTTTGCATTTACTGGCATTAATGCCAAGCTGCCAGATCCTGGACCACCTCTCCAGCTTTTCCAGATCTTCCTGAAGGTCCGGTATCCCTTCAGCTGTGTCCACTCTCCCACAGAGCTTGGTGTCATCTGCGAATAAGCACATTTTTCCCTTAATGCTATCCCCAATGTCACTGATGAAGACACTGAACAACACCGGCCCCAGCACCGAGCCCTGTGGGACCCCACTAGTTACCTCTCTAGCACCATATAACTCTCCCCCCCACCAACCACCCTCTGGGTTCTGTCCCTCAGCAAGTTTTCCACCCATCTAGCCATTGTTTCCCCAACTACAAGATCCACCAACTCCCTGATCAACCTTAAATCAAGATTGAGGAGGTCTACCGCTTGGCCCCTGTCTACTGTCTTAGTGGCACAGTCAAAGAAGTCAATCAGATTTGTTTGACACGCTCTCCCCACCTATGAACCCATGCTGCCTCTCATCCTGGAGACCATGTTTCTCTAGATATTCCACCAACCCTTCCTTTAGTATGGTCTTCATGAGCTTGCCCACAATGGAGAATTGGGGCATTAAAGAGCAGCTTCCTAGTAGCTGCTTGCCCCAGCCCGTTCGATTCCTTACCTGACTGGAATCAAGCTACTGATGTCTGGCATAAAAACTCCATCAATTCGCAAAGTTATATCCTTTGAAATTTTGGAAATCATGATGGTGCGGAAAAAAAGACCAACTTTCTAGTTAGACAAACGCCCCCATGTCGTCCCACGCAGCATTGTTTTGTGATGTCACAAAATGAAGGCTGCGGAAGTGCGTCCCATTCAGTTCTATGGGGCTGGTATTTTCTAATATACTTAAACCCTTTAGTGTTGGGATTTTTTCATATCAAAGCGATCGATCAACTAATAGGGATCCTATTAGTCAATCAATTGCTTTGACATGAAAAAATCCCAACACTAAAGGGTTTAAATATATTAGAAAATACCAGCCCCATAAAACTGAATGGGGTGCACTCCCGCAGCCTTCAATTTGTGACATCACAAAACAGTGCTGCATGGGCTGATGTGGAGGCGTGTTTGTCTAACCGGGAAATCAGTCTATTTTTTGGCACCATTATGATTTCCAGAATTACGAGGGATATGACTTTGCAAATTTAGGGAGTTTTTATGCCAAATGTCAGTAGCTCAATTCCAGTTAGGTAAGGAATCAAACGGGCTAGGGGACAGTAGCACTGCTGAAAGTAGGAACCTGCTCTTTAATGCATGCCCTGAGTGCACTGTGAAGCATGAGGGTAAAGCCCGAGTGCTCTCCAGCCACCAGTGAACTCCAATAAATGTCCCTCCTTTCATGATGGTGGAATAGTAAAAGAACAGTTTAGAGATGTCAAACCCTGCATCACCAACCACCTAGCAAGTGAAAGTTTACATTTAGCACCATTACAGGTTAACATCCTAGCACAGATAAGATATCTCTTACCGGGTTCCTGTGGAGCCTGGGATAATGGGGTCTCAGAAGACTATCCAGTTGTACCTGTGAAATAAAAACAGCAATGGGGTCACAAAGGATCTGCAGCTCTTTATGAACTAACAATGACAAACAATGTAGGATAAACAAAAAACAATACTTATCTGATACATGCGTTCAGTGTCCTCCTTCACCCAGTCAGCATCCAGTCAGATCTGTGGACATATAAGGAAAAATGGGTCAATATGAAGAATAAAAATACTGATCAGCTGGATCAGTTGGGAAAGACTTATAATGGTTAAAAAAAGTGGGTTGTGTGTTGGGGAGGGGGAATACAGACTGGTACCTCACCATCGAACTGGGTTTTAGAATGGACTCTTTCACTCAGGGGCCATCATGTAGGAGAGTCAGTGCCCCAGAACTGATTTTTTCTTAGGGGTGGGGGGGCCATTGTACTCCAGCAATCAACTGACACAGGCCAGGATAAAGACACCAGCTGTTATCCTTCTTGCACCATTGACAGGGCTCTGGACTGCCAAACTGCTAAAGCATCTTGGGATGGGTTGCCATAGCTAATGAGCGGCATGACCCTTCCCCCCTCTGCCTTCCCCCCACAGAGGGAGTGGCTGTACCGAAGGTCCAAATTTAGGCCATAGAATGGTGGATGATGTAGCCACGTGGCTGGTGGCAGTATGACACTTTTCCATGGTGCAGGGCCTGCTCTTACTGTGGCTTCTTGCAGGCAGCTGCTATTTTCCCCCAATTTTCATGCCGGCCCACCTCATGCGACAGTGCATAGTCTAGTCAGACCTCACCATGTACGCAGATCCATGTATTTTTGAACTCTATCAGTCCACCACCAGAAAAAAAATGAGAAGAGCCAGCATCCCCAACGCTTTCACCAACATGGGCATTCTAGTCACTAACCCAAGCGAAAAACAGAAGACTCTTCCATCGTACCAATATGAATAGTTCAACATCCTACCAGTATGGTCAGCCTCCATCTCCTCCAAATAAAACTAACAGCCAGCTTCCCTTAACCCCACAGTCTCCCTCCCAACAATGCCTCACCTTTCACCAGCAGAGCCAGCTACCTCAACCACATGGCCAGCTCCCTTCTCACCCACATTACACTACCCTTTTCCCATACATGTGCTTGCCCAGGTCACTACACACAGTCACCTCCATGGACAACATCCAACCACACATCTGGCTAGCCTCCCCATCAAAAATGGACTGTGCCCCACAACACCACCAGGAACACCTTACTGACCACATATCCAGAGTCCACATCCTCCATTAGCAAAGCGCTCCTTACTGGCACACTACATAAGATCAACACCATTCAGCCAGCTCCCCTCCAAGCATAGACCAAACCCCCACCACCAGCATAATAATCTAGCAACCCCCAAGCAAAATCAGTCACGTCTCCATGTCCAAATCAGCTGTACCAACAACCACAGTGAATCACCTTGCTGTACAGTACCCCCCCAACCACCACCACCAAGCACATCACACTAGTGGTACCTCTAATACCGCATTGAACTGTTTTGTCTTACATTCTGGAACACTTGCCTATGCAACCAGATGTAGTAGGCAGGCAGTAATCTCCCTTAAAGTTCCTTGCCCATTAGATCCTGCCCAATATGCAGGCAGAAAATGCTAGAAGACATAAAATAAAAATTGCGTTGCACTATGGCTGGCAGCAATCACAGAATAATAGCCCCAGTAAGCAGACATCCAACACAAATATAAACAAACTGGCCAGATGAATTTCTTACCCCCCCAAACACCTCACAACACAATACAATATAATATATATTATACTGACAGCCCTGGCAAAGAAAACTGCTGTAGGCTTTCCTTTTTAAGTATTTGTTTGCAGCTTTATGTCCAGGGCCATACTGCAGATGTGACTTTCAAAAAAATTACCTCTGCAAGATTTGTTTCCACTTTGTACACAGCATCACCAGCCTTACCCCCCCATGCCACAACACGACCAGCAGACAAACGGTGAGCATCCCATTTTTTTAAAGTTCAAACTGGCACAGGTTTTAAAAGGAAAACTGCAGTGAATGAGAATGATCTACCTTTAAAGTGTGTTATTGGCAATAGGGTTACCATCTTTTCAGAAGCCCAAAGTGGGGCATTTGTTACTGAAACATGATTTTTCTCAGGACAATCTGTGACCTCAGCCAGTGCAACAGACTTGTTTTCTCTAATAATCAGACTCAAGACTAAATATTGTAGTTTTT
This sequence comes from Neoceratodus forsteri, assembly GCA_016271365.2. Taxonomy (NCBI): domain Eukaryota; kingdom Metazoa; phylum Chordata; order Ceratodontiformes; family Ceratodontidae; genus Neoceratodus; species Neoceratodus forsteri. The sequence goes on from CM028129.1 coordinate 1,266,166,311, forward strand.
TTGTTGTTTTTATTGTTTCTTATTCTTTTCAGATATTTTAGTTAAGGTATTATTGTTTTCTACAACATTTTGAGGAAGGTTAGGAAATATTTTTTCTACTGAACAGTCAGGACATGTAGTATTTTTTCATGTGATTTTGCAGGACACAGCTGCCCAAATCAGAATTGTCCTGTGAATATCAGGACCGGTGGTAACCCTAGCACAGTGTTGCAGACAGGTATGGCAAACAGGGTTACAGTGGGCCTGGCATTCTTTTTGTAAAGGAGAAGCCTCTTGTACACTCTAGGAGTTTGTTTTACTCACCTGATTATCTGTGATTGCTTCCGGAAGTCTCGCTTGTTATATATTGCGTTTAAAAAAAAATTCGGTTGATTAGTAAAGTTTTTATTAACAAATTAAATAAATATACAGCATGCCATCCATTTGAGCTTGAAGAGGTCCTTTTCATAGCATCATCACATTATCAGTCCTCTGGTGTCACACTGAATAATGTCCCACATTGTGCGACTACTGCTAACATTGGTTCCACCTGTCAGTAAATGGGGACAGAAATAAGTGACACACACATTCATTCCAGTGGGTAGTGCAATGTGTCAGAGTGCTGCTATAAAGTTTCTGAACACTTGTTAATGACAGCACATGCTTAAAGGGACACTGTCTGCTTTGCTGAGCAGTTTTTTATGTATGAATGCAGTGTGCCTCCTGGCACACACATACAACTTATTGCTCCCAGTATGCCCTTATGAGTACAAATCATCATAAACTTTTTAACTTTTGCTTATTTTTGAATTAAAAGCTGGTCACTCGGACCGACATAAACTCACCGTGCACCGGAAGCATTATCTCAATGAGACCGCGGAGCAGCTACAAACACAGTCCCAAAGTGTGATATTTGGTGATACGAGGTGGAAAACACAATTAGTCTACTAAATCTGCCATTATTTAACTCTTGTTGCTGCATACTGCCACAAAATGAGCATGGAAAAAGGATTGAATTGCTTTTTAAAACCGCGACTGAAATCCTGCACATGCACTACAGCGGCATACTCCTAAGCATGTGCGAGATCTTTACGCATGCTACTCTTGCGCATGTGTGGGATTTCGGTCGCAGTTTACTCCTTTTTCCATGCTCGTTTTGTGGCGGTATGCAGCAACAAGTGTTAAATAATGGCAGATCTAGTAGACGAATTGTGTTTTCCACCTTGTATCTCCAAATATTACACTTCGGGACCACACTTATAGCTGCCGCACGGCCTTGTTTAGATAATGCTTCCGGTGCACAGGTGAGTTTATGACAATCAGAGCGACCAGCTTTTAATTCAAAAATAAGCAAAAGTAGAAAAGTTTATGATGTGTCACACTTATAAGGGCATACTGGGAGCAATAAGTTGTGTGTGTGTGTGAGGAGGCATGCTGCATTCATACATAAAAAACTGCCCAGCAAAGCTGACAGTGCCCCTTTAACAGAGAATGTTTAAATGAATAAATACTGTAAACAAATTATCTGTGTTGTGTGCAATTTTCATCTATTTCTGTATCACAAGCTGCATGCACTTCCTTATTTAGTTTTTATTTAGAATGTCAGTGCATGGAATCCATTGTACCTCAATCCCAAGGTATTGCCACTTTCAGTAGTGATTGGGTCACATACCTGTAGTTTTCCTCAAAAAAACATATCACAGGCTCACAGATTTAATAATCTGTTTCCATACATCAGCACTGAGTGAATGAACTGATCACCTTTGAATTTCATTTTTCTTTTTTTTTATTTCATTTAATTTTTATTGGTTAAACTGGAAAGGCAAGTGAGCATTGCTGCCTGTTTACACAAGTGTCCAGCGTCACCTTTGAATTTATTAGCAATTTGGTTTTCCAGCATTACTGAAGTACTAATTCTACTGTAACTCATTGTACTACTGCATACCTTCCAAGGGAGGTCTGAAGATTTGCTAGATTATTTTAGCACATTTTCAGGAGATTTTCTGGAGGAAATAGTTTATATAAATGTTGGCGGTTTGGGGACTACAATGACCTCAGAAGCTTTTTGGTGCGTTTTGGAGCTTATACACTCTTCTGTGTATGTTGAATTCAGTAAATGTAATTACTATCCTACACCACAGTAGTGTCCTTTGTGTTTGATGAACACTGATGAATGTTTAGCCAACTTCTTGTAACTGTCAGAGCAAGAATGACCACATTAACATCCATGTGTAGTGGGCAATGCACAGATTCCCCAGCATGGGATAGGGGATGGCTCTGGGAGCCTATGGCAAAGTGGGGGAGGATCACAGTCGGTGGTTAAGTAAAAAAAAAAGCAGAAGTCCAAGAAAGGGGGAGGGGTTCATACGAACACCAGCTGTCAATGGCCCTGCATTAAATTCCCCATTACATGAGGGAACAGCATGGTACTCTCACCATAATTTGATGTGCAGCCATACATCAAGGATTGCAGTCTGCCACACTGCTTCCTTCCTGCTTTTACTCACCAACATAAAGCTTGGTGTCACTTCTGCTTGTTTTAGTTCCACTCATCCTGGCCACTACTTATGTAACTCCCTGAGGTTGATTTTTTGCATTAAACCAGTGCGCTGTGTCCCATATGTCCTCCCATTTTCACCAATCATTACCACATTCTATTAAGTTCTGTGTTTCACAGGCTACTGAACCGGAAGCCCAACATTGCAATGCTTCCTGACCAGTATTGGAGTTCTCGGAAGTCTAACACCGCAAAGCTTCCTGACCAATCTTTCTTTCTTTCAAGTTCTGTAAGAAACAAGTATAACCCCTAGGTGGCACTATCCCAAAGGATACTACCCCTGTCTGCATGACTAGGCTCAGGCTGAGTGGCCTGAGCTCAGTAACCGGGTACCTCCACTGGAAGGGTTGGTTTAAGGGTAGCGTAGCTGCTCTGGGTATAGCCCTCTGGTACACTGATACCCCCCAATGGCTTGCACTGGTCAGCAGATAAACAATCACCATTAATGTCAGAATACAATGTTGAACCCACTCTTGACACACTTACCACCAGGGCTGGTTCAGCTGCACTGGACCTGGAGACCCCTGTAAAACAGGACCTGAAATAGGACAGTGCAATGGCAATACAGTATCTCCTCCACAAAGGTACACACTAGCCAAGTTAAATGCAGGAAAAAACGGAATCTGGTTTATTCAGGGGATGTGAACTAGGGTAGGGCAGCAATCTGACATTTGATTACCTATCTGATTTAATCAGGTTAAACATGCACGCACTAAGAGTCCCTCTAGCACAGTCACACACACACCCTGGGTTCCCAGTTGTTACTCAGGCTAGAAGCATTGCCCAGGGTAAGCTGGCATTGCAGCTGTTGTTGGGGTCCTTAGAAAAGAAACAAGCAACATGCACTTTAACCCACAATTTGTATTCTAGAGCTGGATGGCTCAATTCATAATGATCAACCAAAACAAATCAGATGACACACAATACATATAAACATACAAATCTGCCAGCAGAACAGACCAACTGGCCTATCAAAATCTGCCTGAGTATGCAGCTAGTACCCTAGATTGCAGCTGCCCCAGCCTCCTCCCCCACTGTCCCTCTAATACCTGTCATAGCCCCTGCCTCCTAGACCCTTTCTCTTGCTTTGTCCCACTCCTTCTTGAAGCTTCTGACTGTCATACATGTTATCACCCCCGCTGGCAGCACTTTCCAGTTAGACACCACCCTCTCAGTGAAGTAGTGCCTCCTCATCTCCCTTTTAAATGTCTCCCCCTCCAACCTAAGTCCATGCCCCCTCGTCTCACTACCTTTCCTCAGCTTAAACATCCCTCAGTGCTAGGTTTATTTCCCCCCCTCAAGTATTTGTATGTTTCAATCATATCCCCCATCCCTCCTCTCCTCCAGTGTGTACATATTCAGCTCCTGCAGCCTAACTTCATAGTCCTTTCCTTCCATCCCCTTTAACATTTTTGCTGCTCTCTTTTGTACCCCCTCCAGTAATTTTATATCTCTCTACAGGTATGGCCTCCAGTACTGCACATACTCCAAATGTGGTCTGACCAAGGATCTGTAGAGATACAGGATCACATCCCTATGCATGGATGATAAACCTGTTGCAATACAACCCAGTATCCTGTTTGTCTTAGCTGCTGCTTTCCTGCATTGGACAGAGTTGTTCATGCCCACTGTTACCAACACCCCAAGGTCCTTCTCCTCCTCAGTGATCCCTAGCCTCACCTCTCCAACCAGTAGTCCCTCCTATGGTTTTTTTGCCCTGAAGTACATCACCTTACAGTTCTTCATGTTGACTCACAGCTGCCACTTCTCTGACCATGTTTCTTGTTTGGTGAGGTCCCTGTGCAATTGTTTCCATCCATCCTCTTCGTCCACCACCGCCCCCATTTTGGTATCATCTGCGAACAGACTAACCCTGCTCCCAATTCCTTGTGGCTATATCAGAGATAAAGAGCCCAAATAGCACCAGGCCCAGCATTCAACCCTGCGGCACCCCACTTGTCATTTCTCCGGGTGTCGAGAATTCCCCCCCACGACCACTCTCTGCACCCTCCCTTGTAACCAGTTCTCTATCCACTTTGTCAGCTTTTTCCCCACCCCCACAGCAGTCAGCTTCCCTCCAGCCTCCCATGAAGCACTGTATCAAAGGCCTTGCTGATGTCCAAGTACAGGACTTTTACTGCATGACCCCCATCAAACTCCATTGTTACCCAGTCGTAATTCTCTATTAGGTTTGTTTGACAAAGACCTCCCTGAGACAAACCCATGTTGCTGCCCATCTCGGAGGCCATTACCCTCGGGGAATGCCACCAGCCTCTCCTTCAGTATAGTCTCCATAAGCTTCCCTGCTATGGAAGTGAGACTGATCAGCTGATAGTTTCCTGGCTCTTCCCTAGGCCCATTCCTGTGTATGGGCACCACGTGGGCCACCCTCCAGTCCAGATGCACACACCCTGTTTCCAGGGAGGTGTTGAACAGATCTGCCAGTGGCTCAGCCAACACCTCCGCCATCTCCCTCAGCACTCTGGGGTGGATGCCATCAGGACCTGGTGCCTTGTCCACCCTTAACACCCTCGGCCCCTCTAGCACTCTGTTCCCTATGATCATTTTGCCTGTCACCTCCTCCACTTTCTTCCACCCCCCCCCAGTCCATAATGGTAGTGGGTCCATTCCTCTCCTTAGTGAAAGCAGAGCAGAAGGACTCATTCAGTATTTCAGTTTGATCCTCTTCCTCTTCCACCCATTTCCCTCCCCACTTTATCCTCACTATATGTTCTTTGCACGTCCTCTTTTCCCTGACATATCTAAAAAGGTCCTTCTCCCCTCCCTTTAGGCCCTGTGCTAACCTTAATTCCCTGGAGGCCTTGGCTTTTTTCATCCACCTGGCCACCTCCTTGGAACAACTCCCATAAGCCTCCTTATTCTCTTCCTTCCTTCCTTGTTCTCCTGTACTTCCAATGCATAGCCCTATTTGCCCTCACCCCCTGCTACATTCACTGTTCAGCCAGCATGGTTTTCGGGCTCTACCCTTCTTACTCCTAGCCCTGGTGCAGGCTACTGTGGCTTCCGTTAGCCCAGCTTTAATAACTTCCCACTTTTGCTCTGCATCCATCCCCAACCTTATATCCTGGAGTCTCCCTTGCAGTATTTCTCCCATCCTCCCAAAGTTCACCATTCTAAGTTCACCACCTACACCAGGCCTTCAGTCTCCCTGCCCAATGAGTATGAACCACACTGTTTGGTGGTCACTACCAGATAGTGGGTCCTCAACCCTTACCTCCCCCACTGCCTCACCATTTGCCAGTACCAGGTCCAGTGTGTTACCAAGCCTTGTAGGCCCACTTACCATTTGTGTCAGGAGGCCATCCTGGATCGCATACAGGAGCACCTACTCCCTGGCGCTGTTGGTGGCAGGGGTGCACGAGTCATCCCCCACTATCACCACAGTCCCCCTCCTACACACCCTCCTTATATGCTGTGCCAACTCCCCATCCAGTTTCCCCAACTGGGTTGGTGGTCTGTACACCACCCCAGGCTCAGTTTTCTACCCTTGGAGTCCAGAAGCTGCACCCAAAGTGCCTCCGTCTTCCCATCCTCCCCCCTCATCCCTCATACATTTGATCCCTTCTCTCACACAGAGTGCTACCCCCCCTTCAATGCCCCAATCCTTCCTGTATATACTGTACCCTGGGATTGCTAGATCCACATCATGGTACTCAGTAGCCCAAGTCTCTGTTACTGCAGCAACGTCGACATTCCCCTCTGAAAGGAGTGCTTGAAGTTCTGCAGTTTTGTTTCCCAGGCTTCTTGCATTTAGGAAGACCACCCTCCATCCATACCCCTCCTTTCTCTCTCCTCTCTTCTCCTTCATCTGCTCCCCTCTTCTCAGTAGTCCACATCCTTTTTTTGCCTTGTTATTACAGGGTGGTAGTGCCTTCTGCAATTCACACTGGCTACCCTGCATGCCCCTTCCCTGAGTCACTTCACCTCTGCCTTTATCCGTATCTAGGGGGGTGAGCTTACTAGGCTCCCCAATCCAGACTGTTCTACTATGCTCAGTCCTCTTGCCACCCCCCCAAGTTTAAATCTACCTTAGTTGATATATACCCCTCAATTCCACCCTTTAGTACTCCGCTCCCTTCCCCGCTCAAGTATAGCCTGTCCCCTGCATACAAGTCACTATTCCCCCAGATCCTACCCCAGTTTGTCACTAAACCATAATTCTTGGTGTAGCACCATTCTCTCAGCCACTTGTTGAACTCATCTATCCTTCCTTTCTTCCCCATGCTTGCACATGGTACCTGGAGTACCTCCGAGAATGCCATCGACTCCCAAACGCCCTCACATTGCCCGCCCAACTTCTCAAACCTCCCCTTCACCACTACTACAGACTCCCCACCAAGCTGTTTGTACCCATGTGCAACACTAGGTGAGGTTTCTTCCTCCCCTTCAATGCGCACTTGAGCAGTGCCTGCCCTGCTCTTTCTGTGGTCAACTCAGGAATATCTTCAACCCACATATGGCTGTGTCTTCCCCCTTTCCACCCCATCTGACCCCTTTCAGTACAGAATCCATCAGCATGAGTACCCCTCTGTTCCTGTCCCTTACCCCTTTCCTCTCTTTTACCCTTTTCTCTACTCTAGAGTACATACTGCCCTGCCCCTTATACACTCCAGCTGCACCCTGTTTGTCTCCTGCAACTGCTTCCCTTGTTTTTACCTCACTACCTGTCTCTGCCCTGCTCCTCTCATCCCCCAATCATCTTACCAGATTGACCTCTGCCTAGTGGGCTTTCCCTGTCAATCTTCCCTCCACTCCTGCTGATCTCCAACCCCTCCCCTATCCCCTCCATCCTTGCAGATTTTGAGCACCCATTACCCACAACCAACAATGATTTGAGCTTTGTTGCAGGAGAACTAACCTGATGGTTACTCAGGTTCCCCAGACCAGGAGGCAAGACTGACAAGATGAAAACCTCAGGATGGTGTGCTGTTTGCCAGGGGAAGCAGGGCCCACACAATGCACCATGATGGTTGATCCTGTTTGATGGTGTTGAGCAGGGAGCCAAAGCCCCAAGTGGGTCTTTCATTGGTTGGATCTCTGCAGCATGAGTGGCAATCTAGGCCAAGATGGAGAGGTCCTGACCAGGTGAACAGTTCAGATTGCAGTCCATTTTAGGTGCTGGATGCAACATCAAGCTAGTGCAACACATTCAGAGGTGTGGGGAACCAAATCATGACCCACACTACACATTCAGTACAATTATAACCAAAACAGCCAGATACCACAGTTTGGATGACAGTCCGGTTGCAATAAAGCAGTGTCTCTGTGCAAACCATACGCTCTGCGGTATCTCCAATTCCTGACAGGCTGATCGCTCCAGGAGTAAGTCTTCAGTCCACACCAGGCAAAATTTACTCTCTCACAATTCAGGATTCCTGTCTCAATAACAGCAATCTGGACAAAGTCCGATATCAGATTGCAGGCTTCTTTACACTGGAAGATGGTAGCAGGCAGGCCAGACACAGCCTTCCCGAAAAATCCCAGCGCTACCATGCAGGAGCAGCTGCTTGAATTACTTGAGCAGTTCACTCTCTCAACTCCAACTCTTCACTGACACACTGCTGAAGGCAGCTCTGGGATTTCCCTGTGATCCAAAAGATTTGGTTGGTTGATCCAACAGTCTGTCACAGAAAGGGCCAGTCCAGGTCCATTTAGGTGACAGACAGTAAAAATGACAATTCCTACAGAAATTCACTCCCACATGACATCTGGGGACAGTCTCCATTTTAAGGTCCCCATGGTACCGATTGGTCCAAACTGGCAGTCCAGTACCAAAATGGTGTTTCTTGGCAGAAAGTCCATCCTGCAAAGGAAAGCAGGTTAGACAAACTATTATATTATTATTATTTCTAAAGCAGATAATCAGAAAACAATCAAAGATCCTATTAGGGCTTCCTCTGTGCACTTAGAAATTGCAGAATGAAGCAGCTGTAATGCTGCTCGGGTGGGACTCAAGCCTGAAACCACTCGGTTCCCACCCAAATTAATTATAACCCACGAGATAGATACCTCTTAAAAAAACAGGCACAGAAGCTAACAGGGCACTCTCATGCAAGCACATTCAAATGATTTAGGACAGAACACCAGCCTGGCAGTGGGCCTAGGGCAGCCCAGGAAGACATTTTAGAACCACCATTTATGTGTGTGTGGGGGGGTACACCAGTATAATATGAAAAGATGACTCAGATATGTAATTGTGCTGTTCAGGCTGAGAAATTGGAATCTTGTCCACGAACATGAGTCTCAGGGATCATAGAATATCATTTAATATTTATTTAATGATTTATGCAGGCAAACATTATGGGACATTTGCTAGGGTGTGGAAAAGAAATCTGGCAGACAGGGTGTGCAGCATTTGCTGTGCAAGAGTGATAATGAGAGTCAGGGCAGGCATGAAACTGATAAAAATCTAAACTATAATATAAAAGTGCCCAACAGGGTTAGACTGCGTGGGGAGGGACAGAATTGTTCAAGTTGAGCAAAGAATACTGGCAACACCCATCCTCCCCAAACTCTATGCAGTAAATGGACAGGAACTGGAATCGCAAAGGCTATGCAATATCCTCCAGAAGCATGTCTTTCAGTACTGGGGCACTGATTGGTGAAAATATGGCTGCCCAGGGGCAGAGGTATTGATCAAGGGTATAAGACTAGTAATCCCTCACCCCAACTGCTATTCTGTAACAGGGAAGTGGTTTGGGGTGCATAGATGATAATCATCCCCTGATCCTCCTGCCATTCAGTGCCTTGGCAGTCACCAGAGCTTAAGACTGCAGTCCCACCACCACATAGGACAGGTAGGGTGGTGGTGTTCCTTCTGGTGGCTGAGGGTGGAGGCAGTTCTAGCACTGATCAGGCATATCCAACATTGTTCAGATAGAGTGAATGTTGTGCATGCTGGTGTTCCATTCTTAGTTCCATTCTATCAAGACTTGGGGAAACTTTGTGAATGACAGGGTACAGTATGCATTGCAAGTCCATTGGTTGGCAGGATCCACCAATGGGCTTCTAGGTGTACAATAGGTGTCATTCACAGACAGCTTTATCAGCAGGCAGCCGTGGCAGCATGCCGGTGGGTTGAGCTGCCCACTGACATTAGGACCATGACGTGATGGGGGGAGCAGGGTGGGATGTGGGTGCCTGAGTGGGGGTGAGGTCCACTGGACCACCGGGTTGACCTAAGGGATTACAGTGAATGTGTGATTAGGTCAAGCTGGTGGGAATGGGGTCAGTTATTATTCCTTTACCACCGCAGTGTGCAGCATAAAATCAGAGTGGTGGGCAGGGAGCGGGGTTCACATATGTTTTTGTTTACTCTTGCAGTATGTGGCATACAATTGGGATGGCAGGCAGGGAGGGGAGCACTGGACTGCCAGAGTGGGAAAGCTGCCAGGTCCAGTCTGCAGTACAGCGGCCTGCCTGCCAGTGGGAGAACACCCACTTATTCTTCTTGTTGTAGATTTATCTTAAAGAGGCACATCTCCAGACTTGCTCAAGGGATGTGCCTCAAATGTGGATCGTGAATGGGGCTGCACACCATATGCATGGGTATGGACCCTGCACAGCCCCTCCAGATGCATTACATAACATTAAGGGTGGTGTGTGATGCGCATCAATTCCTTTCCAGAATTGCACCATTGCACAAGTTGGGGTTGCACCGGCACATATCGGATGTGCTGGGTGCATCCTTTTTGTGACTCCAGCACCTGGAGTGGACAGTACTCCTGGAGAGGTGAGTCCATTATCAAGTAGCTAGTGACTGCAAAATATACTAAGTTAAAATCTCAAGTAATTAATAACTGAGCCATTTCTTGCATTTCAAGTAAAACATCTGAAAAATGTTCTAAGTCATATAAACAACTAACTCTCAAGCTGGATTATGTTTAAGTAGAAAACTTCAATTAATTCTTAGCTACAATATTTTTTAGTCTCATTTCTCAACTAATGAATAAGTAAACAGAAACAATTTCCAACTAATTGCTAAATGACAAAAGTTAAACATTAATTGAGAAAAACTCCTCAACCAATGATCAAGCATAATGCTTAACTTTTTAGTTAGCCATTACCTAATGAAAAGGTAATCACTAGTTATTTGTAACTTATTTTTTTGTATGGGGCACTACAGGGCTCTTTGAATATTGCTTCAGCAACTGCTATACCCACTCAGCATAGTACTATTCTATGCCCTCTTGCATCAATTAAATTGGGTGTCTCCCCCCTCCAGATGTACTTTGTATTGGTTATCCCTGATTTACAAAACCATGAACAAGCAGATCTCCACTTCCCTATCTGCTCTATTATTTTTTTTTATAACACATCAAAGTTTATTAATTTTCCAAGTTACATGCTTTAGAAACATAGAAACATAGAATTTGATGGCAGATAAGGACCGCTTGGCCCACCTTGTCTTCCCATTTCCCTACCTAACGGATAAGCTGCAGATCCTAGTTAACCAACAGCCTACTTCCTCCTACCCCCAACTAGAATTGTCTTATGTCTGTCCCATGCATTCTTGAATACCCCACTGTTTTTGACTCTACGACCTCCTCTGGAAGGCTGTTCCATGTATCCACAACCCTCTCTGTGAAGAAATACTTCCTCACATTGCCTCTGAGCCATCCTCCCTCTATCTTCAAATTGTGCCCCCTTGTTTTTGCACATCTCTTTTTCTGAAATATGCTACCCTCTTGGACTTTGTTGATTAACTTGAGGTATTTGAAAGTTTCTATCATGTTCCTCCTCTCCCTACTTTCTCGAGGCTATACATCTTTAGTTCCTTTAGTCTTTCTACATATGTCTTCTGATGCAGACCCTGCGTCATTTTGGCTGCCATCCTCTAGACAGCCTCTACCCTGTCTATGTCTTTGCGGAGATGGGGTCTCCAGAACTGTACACAGTACTCCAGATGTGGTCTTACCAACTGTCTGTACAGAGGACCAACAACTTCCTGTTTTCTACTGGTGATGCCTCTCCCTATGCATCCTAGTATCCCCCCAGCCCTCCTTACTGTCTTCTCACATTGCTGGCCCACCTTTAGGTCATCTGATATGACTACCCCCAGGTCCCTTTCCATTTTTTTTTGTCAGTATCTCATCCCCATTGTGTACTCTTCACCTGGGTTTTTGTTTCCCAGGTGCATTACTTTGCACTTCTTTGCATTGAATCTAAGCTGCCATACATTTGACCATTCCTCCAACCTTGCCAAGTCCCTTTTCATTCTTTCCATGCCACCTTGTGTGTCAACCCTGTTGCAGATCTTTGTGTCATCTGCAAAGAGACATACTTTCCCTTCCAGTCCCTCTGCAATGTCATTTATAAAGACATTAAAAAGGACTGGCCCCAGTACTGAACCCTGCGGTACCACACTAGTAACCCTCCTTTCTTCACTGTGGACTCCATTTACTATTACCCGCTGTGTCCTGTTGTCCAACCAGTGTTTTACCCAGGCTACCACCCTGGGACCCACTCCCAGGCTGGCTAATTTGTTTATTAATCTTTTGTGTGGGACTGTGTCAAATCCTTTGCTAAAGTCTAGGTAGGCCATGTCCACAGCCCCTCCCTGGTCTACTACTTTGGTCACCCAGTCAAAGAAATCTATTAGATTCATCTGACATGACCTTCCTGCTGTGAATCCATGTTACCTTGGATCTTGTGCCCCACTGGCCTCTAGGTACTTAACAATTCTTTCTTTCAGAAGTGATTCCATCACTTTCCCTACCACTGAGGTCAAACTGACAGGTCTGTAGTTTCCTGTCTCTGTCTTGCTCCCATTTTTGTGAAGGGGAATCACATCCGCCCACCTCCAGTACTCAGGTACCACACCATCCTCCCATGATTTATTAAAAAGGATAGTCAGTGGTGTTACTAGTTGTTCCCTTAGTTCTTTTAGAATTCTGGGATGAATCCAATCAGGTTCCATTGCTTTATCCACCTTCAGTTTTAAGAGTTCTTTCAGAACCCATTCTTCTGTGAAAGGACTAATATCAACCCCCCCTATCTAGAGTGCTTCTATTGACTAGATTAGGTATTTCCCCCTGCTTTTCCATTGTGAATACTGAGCAGAAGTATTCATTCAGTATCCCTGCTTTTTCACTGTCACTCTCTGCCCAACCACCTTCCTCTTTGTTCAGCCTCAGTATCCCTGCTTTAGTCTTTCTTTGCTCCCTAATGTAACTATAAAAGGTTTTATCCCTCTTCTTAACCGAGTTGGCTATCTTTTCCTCGGTTTGGGCCTTTGCTATTCTGACTGCCTTACCTGCTTCCTTCTGTTTTATTGGTACAGTTCTCTGTCCTGCTCCTTCTGTGTTTCCTTATACTTCCTAAATGCTATCTTTGTCTCCCTTATCTTCCCCACCACTTCTTTTGAGAACCATAGTGTTTTTTTCTTTCATTTTGATTTGTTCATTTGCTTCACACAAAGACTTGTTGCCTCTGTGATGGCGGTTTTGATGTTTTCCCATTGTTGTTCCACCCCACCTTCTTGCCTGTTTGCTAGTACTTTTCTGAGGCACTCTCCCATTTTAACAAAATCAGCCCTCCTGAAGTCCAGTACCTTCACTTTTGTGTGGCTTGACTCTATAGCTAAATTTATCATGAACCACACTGTTTGGTGGTTGCTTGTTCCCAGATGGCTACCCACTTCAAGATCAGAGATCCTGTCTCCATCTCCATTTGAGAGTACCAGGTCAAAGATTTCTCTCTCCCGAGTGGGTTCCAAAACTAGCTGTCTGAGGCATGACCCCTGTAGGGCATCGAGAATGGCACTGCTCTTGGATGTGGCTGCAGAAAAGGAGCTCCAGTCAACATCTGGCATATTCAGATCCTCCATTAGCAATATCTCCCCTTTCTCTGCCATCCCAAGGATGCCTTCTATCATTTCCTTGTACATTTCCTCCCCTGAGACGGGGGTCTGTATACAACCCCTGTGCAGATTGTGGAGCCATTTCCAGTCTCCAGGGTGACCCACAGTGCCTCCTCTCCTCCCTGTTTACCCTTTAGTTCTGTTGCTTTGATCCCTTCCCTTACATAGAGAGCTGCTCCTCCTCCTTCTCTTCTTCCCTCCCTGTCCCTCCTGTAGATTGTGTACCCTGGTATGTTGACATCCCAGTCATGGTTCTCTGTGTGCCATGTTTCTGTGACCACCACAATATCCAGGCATCCCTCTTCCATCAAGGCCACCATTTCAGGGAGCATTTTACCTAGACTATGGGCATCAATACTCATTACCCTCCATTTTTTTATGGCTTTATTTCTTTTTGCCCCATCCCTGTCCCTACTGCCTTTGTCTTTTTCTCCATGTACTGCAGCCCTTCTCCCTATCGACTGCTCTATCTTGGTGTTTACCTCGCTAATTACCCTGATTTTTTGGGGGGGCTAGGATTTCCCTTCTCCTCTTCAGTGCCTCCCCTTGGCTAGTTTAAATGCTTGCCATTGAAGCATTTAAACCTATCACCTAGGATCCTGGTTCTCCTCCAGGATAGATGCAGACCATCACACCTGTATAGGCCTGCACCCCTCCAGGTGGAGCCCCAGTCCCCAATGAAGCCAAATCCCTGTGCTCTGCACCAGCTTTTCAACCAGTCATTGAATCCCATGGTGCAGAGTACCCTAGCCTCATCTATGCCATAGACAGGTAGCACTTCCAAGAAAGTTACCATGCGTGCTACTTGTCTAAGGCCCCTCCCCAACTCCACAAACTCCTGTTGCAGTGCTCTGATCCCATTCTCAGCTAGGTCATTTGTCCCTAGGTTGATAATGACATCCAGCTCCCTCCCACTTGCCGCTGCTCCCATGATCCTGAGGATTCATTTCCTGTCCCTCCAAGCCTTGGTACTGAGCAGGCACCTTGCCTCCCTTTACCCTCCCTCCCCCAGTTCTACTCCTCTAACAATTGAGTCCCCCACTAGGAGTTGTTTCCTTCCCCTGTGGGGTCCTGGGCCACCCTCCTGTGGCTCTCCATTGTGGATGTTCCCAGCATCCTCCTTGGTCTCCACTGCAGGTGCCTCCATAGAGGAACCATGCTTCACCAGAGTGGTGAATGAATTGTGGAGAGGCACAACTGGAGGGATGCACCTCTGTTCCACCACCCTCACCCTTCCTGAGCCCACCATGGTACAACCACTCCTCTTTCTTGGCAACCTCTGAGGTAGTGGCGGTTGCCCGGGTGGTCCCAGGGTGGGGGAGCAGGTTTCCAAAATCCTTGCCAGGTCAGCATGGAGACGAACAACCTCCTCCCTCAGACCAGAGAGGGGCCTGCAAATAGGGCAGCAATTCAGTCTCCAGAATGTATCTCAGAAGACTGCTGCTCCACAACCAGTGCATTGCACCACTCCCCACATGTCTGTGTCCCTTCCAGTTACAGATGCTTTTTTGCTTTTTGTTCTTGTTTTAGTGTGTGCACACTTGTGAGTGTCTCTACCCCATTCAGTGTGCTCTGCCTTTAAGGACATGAACAGGTGTATGTTGTTTTCAGTTTTGGGGAAGTGATGGCAGAGCCCCTGCTATAAAGGAAGTTATGCGCTTGGGGTGGGTGGGAGTAAACCTATGCCATCTAGAAACAATCACCTACAACTCTTGCCCTCCACCCCAGGGAGTGCTTTCCTTTCTTTCAGACACCTATTTCACAAAGGCTAAGTAACAGGTCTAGTCACAACTGACTGGAAATATCTCCCAGCTACAGTTCCTCCATGGTAAATTAAAGTTAAAACTAAGAAAAGTCCACCCCAAAAACAGAATCAGTACTAGTTACTTACACAGGTCCAAAAAGTAATAATTCAGTTCAGTGTAGTCTAGAAAATAACCTCCTTGATTCAAGGAAACTGTGGCTGCTTTCTCATCCTCTCTGTCTCAGTCTCAGCAGACCTTTGGCATAGCCAAAACCAAGGCTTAAACAAGGATAACAAATACAGAGAGAAGAAAACTCTTTGCAATACAGTGACAAAATGTTTGTAGAACATGAGATCGAGTAAGAGTATAAGTCTACATTAGACTAATAAAGTTATGAACTAGCATAAGTTACTTAGTTAATTATCATATTTATCAAACTCATGAAATAAAGTGAGATAATATTAAGATGGTTATCCAAGAGGGAAAACACTTTAAGTGATATTTTGCTACAGGTACTTCCAGTTAAGTAAAAGGTGATTCAGAGGAGTTCATAGATAAGTAGGTGACTTATATTGGAGGATTCGCTGGAGGAGGGGTTAATATTGTACACAGGTGAGATTGTAAGTACGCATCCCACTTATTTTGATATTTGTTAAGGTGGCCAAAATGGGAATATGATAACCTCTCCAAGATAGCTGTCTGAGCAAGGGCCGACCTCCATGCTGGGAGAGGGGGGATTGGGTTTTCTCCAGTGCATCAGGACAGCATGCTTGACTTCAAGGATATCTGCTCCATTTTTATAGTTCCCACCCTCAAATACAGTCTTAGAGATGTGTTCCATCATGGCCTTTTTTTTTGCCTAAATTTCAAACACACTTTGGGAAAGAATGATTTTCCTGTGCTGCTCCATTCTTATGGAACAACCTCTCTCCTCTCTCAGAATTTCACCCACTCTTGGTATTTTCAAACATGGGATAAAGAAATTGTTTTTACAGAAACAATCTATTTGTACTTGTTTTAACTGACCTTGTGTATGTCAGTTTATGTATTTATTGTTATCGACATGGGACATTCTTGAAATGAGACTTGCTTCTTATAGAATTTATCCTGTAATCTATGCAATTTTTAAATGAAATAAAATACTTTTGTTAGTGCCTTGCAAACTTTCTGAATATAAGGGCCAAGGTCTTTAATTTTTTACTTCACAAAGCACAAATTAACATTGCTCAGTACACAAACAGATATTTTCCAGAGATTCTTGTCTTTTTATCTTCATAATCTAGGTTAACAAGATAGTGTCTCTAATATATGAGATTCTTTTTGTTAGAAAAACTTCCAGCCATACTAGATTTACAGTCTAACTGCTGCACATTCTTTAGCTATTAAAATTAAATTGTTTGAATGAAGAGTACAGTACAAGAATGTGTGTTCATGGAATAGCTAAAATCACTATTATTTTTTTTTTTTTCAGGGAGAGTTACTGAGGCTAAGGCTTGATGGGAGACAGGGCAAAGCAGGTCATTACCTAAGAGAAACTTAATGAGCAAAATCTCCTTTAACCCCATGATGCAATGCACTTTTTTCACCCATCTATGTGAGAATGTGGGCAATTTGTTTTGCAGTTTAGCAGTATTTGTTTTCCATTGCATATATATCATTCATTGTGTCCTGCCACTATTTTTGGGTGGTAGGAATTTGCTCTGTCAGCCACATGCTGCTGATTGTCTTTTTAAATTCTGACAATAAAATGTTTGAAGCATATTTGTTTATTGGGCTACTGCCATTTGGATGATTTAAAAAGATGAATGTCATTTGTGTAGAATCTGTCACATTAAGTGTTATGTGTGAAATCTTTCTTTGCATCTCTTTAACACAGTTGAATTTAAGGGCAATTACAGAAGATGTGAGCATGAGTTGCTTTCTTTTTACCATGCTGCCTCCAACAGCATGCATTTACTTGTTTTGCATAGTGTACCTGGGCAGCAAGTGTAGTGAGTATCTTTAAAACTGCCCTAGATAGCTTTTGGCAGAGAGCAGCAAGGGGAAGAAGGTGCTACTAGAACTTTACCACTCTACTACTGGAACTAAGGAAATAGAAATTTACTACTAGGACATTCAAATAGGGTAAACAAAAACAAGGGTTAGTGTGCTTGTCTGAGTTGGGTGAAGGGAACTGCTATCTGTGCAGTTAGCTAGGTAAAGAAGAGAGCTGTAAATTGGGAGGTGGATTAGGCAGCAGACAACCAGGTGTTTGCATTTAAAACTGCCCTAGATAGCTTTTGGCAGAGAGAAGCAAAATTATGGAGGTGCTGCTAGAACTTTACCTCTCTACTACTGGAATGAAAGAAATAGAACTGTACTACTGGGACCTTCAATTAGGTTAAAAAACAAACAAAAAATAAAAACAAGAGCAAGTGTGCTTGTCTGAGCTGTGTGAAGGGAAGTGTTATCTGTGCAGTTAGCTAGGTGAAGAAGACAGCTGTAAATTAGGGGGTGTGGTTTAGGCAGCAGAAAACCTGGTGTTTGCATTTAAAGCTGCCCTAGATAGCTTTTGACAGAGAGCAGCAAGAGGAAGGAGGTGCTGCTAGACCTTTACCTTTCTACTACTGGGACGATATAGTCCCCCCACAACACCATTAACCATGTCCACTTTTATAGACACTGGATTTGACTGACAACAGGAACTTCCTGCTTGGGAGCAGGAAGGGAGAGATCATAGAGGCACAAAAGACTCACCATTCTTGAAGGAAAAGAGTAGCTCCCCCCCCCAGCTGCTGGAGGCCTGAATCTGAACAAGTTAGAAGGAGGCTACTGAGGAATACAAGAACTTCCTCTCCCAGAAGAGGAAGGGCAGGAGTTGTAAGGGCAGAAAGGCTATAAGAAAGTAGGGAGAGAAAAAAATGAAACAGAAAGAGGAAAGAGTAAACATACAAAGCAACAGGAGAGGGGCCACAAATAAGATATGATGGGAGTGGTGCAGTGCAGTGCAGTGACTGTGAGGTGGCAGTCTTCTGGGAGACATTCTGGAGGATGTGGTATTGTCCCATCTGCAGGCACCTCTCTGGGCTGAGGGAGGTGGTTGCACATCTCCAGAATGAGTTGGCCAGGATTCAGGGGACCTCCACTCCCACCCAGGGACAAGCAGGGCTGACTCAGCTGCCTCAGAGGTTGACAAGGATGAGGAGCAGTTGGACCACAGTAGGCTCAGGGAGGGTGAGGGTGGTGGAACAGAGGCACATCCCTCCAGTTGTACCTCTCCACAATTCATATGCTGTTCTGGTGGAGCATGGTTCCTCTATGGAGGTACCTGCAGTGGAGAACAGGGAGGATGCTAGGAACCTCCACAAAGGAGAACCACAGGAGGGTAGCACAAGACCCCACAAGAGAAGTAAACAACTTCTAGTGGGGGACTCATTTGTTAAGAGGGTAGAACTTGGGGAGGGAGGGTATAGGGAGGTAAGGTGCCTTCCCAGTGCCATGGCTTGGAGGGACAGGGAGCAAATCCTCAGGATTACTGGAGGAGCAGCAGCATGGAAGAAGAAGTTGGATGTCATTGTCCACCTAGGGAAAAATGACCTGGCTGGGAATGGGATCAGATCAGTGCAGGAGGAGTTTATGGAGTTGATGAGGGGCCTTAGACAAGTAGCATGCATGGTAACCTTCTCAGAGGTGCTGGCTGTCTATGACATGGGTGAGGCTAGGGCACTCCACACCTTGGGCTTCAATGAATGGTTGAAAAACTGGTGCAGAGCTCAGGGTTTTGGCATCATTGAGGACTGGGGATCTACCTGGAGGGATACTGGTATATATTGGCACAATGGTCAGCATCTGTCCTGGAGGGGAACCAGGATCCTAGCTGATAGGTTTAAATGCTTCATTGGCAAGCATTTAAACTAGCCAAGTGGGGAGGCACTGAAAAGGAGCAGGGAAATCCCAGCCCACCATCCACAAAACAGGGTAGTTAGTGAGGCAAACACCAAGGTAGAGAAGTACATAAGGAGAAGAACAGGTGTAAATGGAGAAAAATGCAAAGAAAGTAAAGAAGGAGAAGGGGCTAAAAGCGGTAAGGCCATGAAAAAATGGAGGGCAATGAGCACCAGTGTTCATAGTCTGGGTAACAAGTTCCCTGAACTAGTGGCCTTGATGGAAGAGGGATGCCTGGATATTGTGGCAGTCACAGAAACATGGTACACAGAGAACCATGACTGGGATGTCAACATACCAGGGTACACAATCTACAGGTGGGACACGGAGGGTAAAAGAGAAGAAGGAGTAGCTCTCTACATAACGGAAGGGATGAAAGCAATAGAAATAAAGGGTAAACAGGAAGGAGAGGAGGCACTGTGGTTCACCCTGGAGACAGGAAATGGCACCGCAATCCGCACAGGGATTATACAAAGACCTGAGTCTCAGGGGAGGAAATAGACACGAAAATGATAGAAGGCATCCTTTGGGTGGCAGAAAAGAGGATATTGTTGATGGGGGACTTGAATATGCCAGATGTTAACTGGAGCACCATTGCTGCAGCCACATCCAAGAACAGGGTCATTCTTGATGTCCTACAGGAGGGATGCCTCAGACAGCCAGTGTTGGAACTCACTTGGGAGGGAGCAATCTTAGACCTGGTACTCTCAAATGGGGACAGAGGGAGGATCTCAGATTTAGAAGTGGGTAGCCATCTGGGAACAAGTGACCACCAAACAGTGTGGTTCATGATAAACACAGCTGCAGAGTGAAGCCATACAAAAATGAGGGTACTAGACTTTAGGAAGGCTGACTTTGACAAAATTAAAGAATGCCTCAGAAAAGCACTAGCAAACGAGCAAGAAGGAGGGGTGGAGGAACAATGGGGAAAACTCAAAATTGCAATCACAGAGGCAACAAGCCTTTGTGTGAAGTAAATAAACAAAGCAAAATGAAGGAAAAAAACACTATGGTTTCTCAAAAGAGGTGGTGGGGAAGGTAAGGGAGAAAATGGCAGCATTCAGGAAGTATACAGAAACACAAAAGGAGCAGGACAGAGAACTGTATCAGTTAAAGCAGAAGGAAGAGGGGAAGACAGTCAGAATAGCAAAGGCTCAAACTGAGGAAAAGATAGCCAACTCAGTTAAGAAGGGGGATAAAACATTTTATTGGTACATAAGGGAGTGAAGAAAGACCAAGGAAGGGATAATGCAGCTTAATAAAGTGGAGGGCGGTGGGCAGAGGGTGACAGTGAAAAGCAGGGATACTGAATGAACACTTCTGCTCAATATTCACAAAAGAAGAGAAGGGGGAGATACCTAAACCAATCAATAGAAACACTCTGGATGGAGGGTCAATACCAGTCCATTCACAGAAGAAAGGGTCCTGAAAGAACTTGTAAAACTGAAGCTGGACAAATCAATGGGGCCTGATGGGATTCACCCAAGAATTCTAAAGAACTAAGGGGAGAACTAGTGATGCTACTGACTATCCTTTTTAACAAATCATGGGAGGGTGGTGTGGTACCTGAGGACTGGAGGAGGGTAGATGTGATTCCCCTTCACAAAAGTGGAAGCAAATCAGAGGCAGGAAACTACAGACCTGTTAGTTTGACCTCAGTGGTAGGGAAAATGATGGAATCACTTCTGAAAGAAAGAATTATTAAGTACCTAGAGGCCAGTGGGGCACAGGATCCAAGGCAGCATGGATTCACAGCAGGAAGGTCATGTCAGATGAATCTAATAGATTTCTTTGACTGGGTGACCAAAGTAGTAGACCAGGAAGGGGCTGTGGACATGGTCTAACTAGACTTTAGCAAGGCATTTGGCACAGTCCCAAACAAAAGATTAATAAACAAGTTAGCCAGCCTGGGAGTGGGTCCCAGGGTGGTAGCCTGGGTAAAAAATTTTCTGGACAACAGGACACAGAGGATAATAGTAAATGGAGTCCACTCTGAATAAAGGGGGTTACTACAGGTATACCGCATGGTTCAGTACTGGGACTGCTGCTTTTAATTGCCTTTATAAGTGACATTGCAGAGGGACAGGAAGGAAACGTATGCCTCTTTGCAGATGACACAAAGATCTGCAACAGGGTTGATACACGGGGGGGGGTGGAAAGGATGAGAAGGGACTTGGCAAGGTTGGAGGAATGGTAAAAAGTATGGCAGCTTAGATTCAATGCAAAGAAGTGCAAAGTAATGCAGCTGGGAAAGAAAAATCCAGGGAAAGAGTACACAATGGTGGGGAGGTACTAACAACAACAAAAATCGAAAGGGACCTGGGGGTAGTCATATCAGATGACCTAAAGGTAGGCAAGAGATGTGAGAAGACAGTAAGGAGGTCTGGGGGGATATTGGGATGCATAGTGAGCAGCATCACAAGTAGAAAACAGAAAGTTGTTATCCCTTTGTTCAGACAGTTGGTGAGACCCCATTGGGAGTACTGCGTCCAGTTCTGGAGACCCCATCTCTGTAAGGACATAGACAGGATGGAAGCAGTCCAGAAGGCAACTAAAATGGTGCAGGATTTATACCAGAAGCCATATGATGAGAGACTAAAGGAGCTTAATATGTATACCCCCAAGGAAAGGAGGGAGAGTGGGGACATGATAGAAACTTTCAAGTACCTCAAGGGAATCAATAAAGTCCAAGAGGATAGCATCTTTCAGAAAAAGAGAATTGCAAGAACAAGGGGGCACAATTTGAAGATGTGGGGGATGGCTCAGGGGCAACGTGAGGAAGTATTTTTTCACGGAGAGGGTGGTGTACTCATGGAACAGCTTTCCTGAGGAGGTCATGGGGTCAAAAACAGTGAGGGAATTCAAGAATGCATGGGATAGACATAAGGCAGTTCTGGTGGGGGGGTAGGAAGAATTAGGCTGTTGGTTAACTAGGATCTGCAGCTTATCAAACAGGTAGGGGAATGGGCAGACTGGGTGGGCCAAGCAGTCCTTATCTGCTGTCAAAGTCTATGTTTTTATGTTACTTGGTTTTTCCATGCATACTCCCTCAGTAAGTGTGGAGTTATCACATTGGAAAATTTTTCCCAGGCCTTCTCCTCCTCTAATTCAAGGGGTAATTTCATCTTATTCTTTCCCCATCTACTTTTGAATGAAGCAGTTAATCTAGGGTATGATTGCATCAACACATTATACAGACTGGATATTAATTGATTTGGTACCTCCTCCTATACCTGTGATGACATTTGTGAGAACTGTCTCTCAGTGGAATCATCAAGATTTCTGAGCATTTTCTTAGTAAATAGTCCCTGGTTTGTAAATACTGAACAAAATTAGTATTTTGTAACCATGATTCTCCCTTAGGAGTTCCTTTTGAGCCACTGGGAAAGAAAATGAAAAACAGTGAGGGCCATGTTTGCCCCCATCTTCTTTATGTTGGCTATGTGGATGCGAGCTTCAATTTGGCACATTTGGAGATTGAGAGAAAAAGCATAATCTGTGAATCTAAAGCTGTATGCATATTGTTTCTTTGATTTTTCATTCTTTTATATCTATAAATATATATATATATATATATATATATATATATATATATTGCCTATATCGAATATATGCTGAAGTGAGACATTGCCTGATGTAACTACCTAAGGTCAGATTGGAAAAAGGTACATGCTGAAGCACGTCTGATCAATTCACTGAATCTGTCACCATTCCATTTATTGTGGGTGGAGTGATGTATCTTATTTAACTGATATTAACTTCTGCGTGCTCATGGTGGCACACCTGATCGTACTGAATTTCTTGGTGATGACAATGGGGAAGTTATTATACTTTCATCAGGAGGATGAGTTGTGCCACTTCAGCTGGGAGTGGTGATTTGGAATGCAGTACTAACCAAAGTTGAAGGAGTCCTGGAGACATGCCACCAGGAAGTGTAGGAGTGGGTATAATAGTATGTATCACTTGTTGAACATGTGAATAATCAAATAAATAGCTAAGTTGATCCTTTGTAAGAGGACTTTGGGAAAGGCTACAGTTGCAGCAGTTCACTTAGTTAGAGATTTCCTGAAAATTTGGTGATATTTGTAGAGTAATTCCCTGCCTGCAGTACCACTGTAGGGCCACTAAAGTTAATCTCGAGACATATCTCCCATGTCAATAGCTATAGCTATAAGAATTTAAGATTTTCAGGGTCTAGCCTTTTTTCACATATTCTATTTAGTCTTTTGATGAGGCTGGGGTGTACCTCATTTCAGCCAGCTGACCTCTTTCAGGTTCACCTCTGGTCTTGGGCTGGCTCTGGGGATCTACTGGGAGAATCCAGTAAACTGTGGCTTGCACCCCATGGTGGGACACCCCCATCCCCAAGGAGGAGGACTGAGATGTTAATCTGGTCTCCCTAGCTTCCCCCAGAGCCGGCTATAGGCAGTGCTTGTAATGGTCCCCAGAATCACTGTGTGACTGCATCAAGGGTTTTCTTTCTTAGGTTGCCACAGGAGATGTGGATGTGCACTTGTCATGTCCATCGATGCCTCTTCCCCAACCAGGTGGTCCCCATGTTGTTGCTGTGCTTCCAGCCTCTACTGGGAGTTGCACTTATGCCAAGAACCACAGCTCACTCCTCTGGAGGAGGACAGCAGGCCTTCAGACACTCATCCATCCTCCCCCCAGCCAGCCTTCTGATGACCCAAGCTCATTCCTGAACTCAGATCACCAGTGCCGCAGGCGGTAGTGCTACCCTGCACTGGTGGGCCAGCTAGGATCTAGCCTTGAGTGATATGGTGAGGCAATATCCACAGTTGTAGTAATTATCTTTCTAAAGTGACTAACGATGGGAAGCACCTAGAAAATTAAATGATTATATTAAATGCATGCTGAAAATAGAAAATTGAGTTAATAATCTATGTTTCAACCTTAGGTCTTCTTCAGGAAACATCTAAAAGAGAAAAAAACAAAGTTTTCTCTTTTAGATACTTCCTGAAGAAGACCTAAGGTTGAAACGTAGAGTTTTAACTCTATTTTTTATTTTCAGTGTGCATTTAATATAACCATTTTGTTTTGCTTTCAGACCACATGCTGACACAGCACCTTGGTTTTGGAAAATTAAATGCCTCTTTAGCCAGTGCAGACCAGATGACATTCTTGACTTGCTAGAATTTGACTGAATCACAATTTCTGCTAGTTAGTTGCTATAGTAAATAAGCCAGCATCATGTACTTTGGTAACAGATCCAAGTCTTCCTCCTAAATGACTGAGCGGTGCCTGCATTCAGTAGTAAAAAGCTCCCAAATGTCACTGGGGGTCTCAGGATCATCACTATCCAAGTCTTTTTTAAAGTCACACTGAGACTATATTGGCAAAGGGTAACCCTTATATCTGGGACATGACCACACTGAGCTGCTCTCTGTTTAAAAGAGACAGAGAGGGGAGGAGGGGTGGCATTGTATGTGAAAGAGAGAATAAAAGCCACTGAGGTGCAGGTGAATCAAGGTGAGGAGGGTCTGAAGGTGCTGCAGGTTATCCTGGAGACAGGCTCAAGGACAGTTATCCAAAGGAAAGTAGTGCATAGGCCACAAGCACAAGGGGAAGAGATGGACAGGGCATTGCGGGAGGCCAGCATCAGGATGGCAAGAAAGGGGGGGTGACGCTAATTGGGGATTTCAGTCTGCCAGATGTGGAATGGAACCTTCCAGCTGCAGCTTCAGCAAGGAGAAAGGCCATCCTTGACTCCCTATAAGAGCTTTTATCAGGCTGCTAGTAAGGAACCTATGAGGGACAGGCAAGTGTTGGACCTAGTGCTAACAAACAGTGACAGCATTGCAGATATCACAGTGGGGAGTCCCTTAGTTACCAGTGTTCACTGTACGATATGGTTCAACATAAGGAAGACAGCAGAGGTGAGCCACATGAGAATGAGGATGAAGGTCTTCGACTTCAGGAGGGTGACTTTTAAAGAAATAAGACACTGTCTCAGAATATGCCTCAAAGAGAGGGATTGCCAGGTAGGGGTAGAGGCACAGTGGGGAGGAATAAGGGAGGGTATTGTTAAGGCAATATACTACTGTGTGAAAAAGGTAAGCAAAGGCAAGAGAAAAAGAAGACTATTATGGTTCTCCAGAGAGGTGGCAAGGGTAGTGAAAGAAAAAAGGTTGACATTCAAGAGGAACAAAGAAATGCAAAGGGGGGACAGAGAGGTGTATCAAGCCAGGCAAAAGGAAGGAGGTAAGGTGGTTAGGAGAGCAAAGGCACAAACAGAGGAAAGGATTGCTGTGGGGGGAGGGTGGTGACTAAAGGGAATAGAACATTTTTCCAAATATTAGCAAGAACAAAAAACCAAGGGGAAGGATAACGAGGATTTTAAGAGTGGAAGGGGAGACTGTGCAGAAGGGTACCAAGAAAAAAATGACATTTTAAACCAGTACTTCTGCTCAGTCTTCACAGTGGTAGTAGGAGGGGGTGGGCTACCAAGGAGAAGCAGGCAAAAGGGTGAGTGTGAGGTAGACACAAGGCCACTTTCAAAGGCATGAGTCCTGAAAAGACTTGCAGCCCTGAAGGTGGACAAGGCTATGGGACCAGGTATGATATATCTTGTGGTACTGAATGTGCTCAGGGAAATGTTAGGTTAATGGCTGACAGCCTTGCTCATCAGCTTACTGAAAAGAGAAGTGGTTCTAGTGGACTGGTGAAGGACTGACATGATCCCTGTACATAACAGCAGCAGCAGGGAGGAAGCTAGCAACAATAGGCCAGCCAAAATAACTTCATTGGTAGAGAAACTAATGGAAACCCAACTGAAAGAGAGGCTTGTTCAGTATCTAGAATACAGTGGGCTGCAGGACTACAGGCAACACTGGTCCATGGGGAATGGTCATACCAAACAAATCTGTAAGATTTTTTTGACTGGCTGACAAGGGATTTAGAATGAGGGTGCAGTGGATGTGGCCTATTTGGACTTCAACAAGGCCTTTGACACTGTGCCACATAGAAAGCTGATTAGGAAGATGACCAGCTTTGCAGTGGGGTTCAAATTGATCAATTGGGTTTGAAACTGGATATCAAATAGCAGAGAGAGGGTAATGGTTAACAGCACACACTCTAAGGATGAGAGAGAGTGACCAGCGGGGTACCACAGGTTTGGTTCTTCTCAGTATCTTCAATGGAGACATTGCAGTGGAACTGGAGGGGAAGGTCTGCGTTTTTGCAGATGACACCAAAATGTACAATGTGGTGGACACCCAGGAGGGGGTGGAGAAAAGCACAAGAATCCAAGGAAACTTGTAGGAGTGGTCAAAGGCAAGGCATCTGGGATTCAATGCCAAAACATGCAAACTCATGCACCTAGGGCATTGGAACCCAAGTAATGAGTGTAAGATGAGTGGAGGTAATGGCAGTCACTAAACAGGAAATGGACCTTGAGGTGATTATATCAGAGGACCTCAAGGTAGCAGCAGTGCATAACAAGGCCATGGACAGGGCTAGTGGGATGCTGGGGTGCATGGGGGGGCATCACCAGCAGGAAGAGGGAGGTGGTACTGCTGCTGTAGCGCTCTCTAGTACACCCCTACCTAGAATACTGAGTCCAGTACTGGAGACCACACCCCCGGAAGCACATAGACAAGGGGAGGTGGTCCAGAACAGGGCTGCCAAAATGGTGCATGGGTTGCAAGGGAAGCCCAATGAGGAAACACTGAGGGATCTCAAAATGTACACTCTGTAGGAGAGGCAAGCGAGAGGTAGCATCCTTGAGACCTTCAAGTACCTCACATTGGTGAAGAGGATGTAGGAGGGGAGCCTTTTCCAAATGAGGACATTCTCCACGACTAAAGGGCATGCAATGAGGCTGGAGGAGGGCACATTCAGAAAGGATGTGAGGAAATATTTTTTCACTAAAAGGATGGTAGATGCATGGAACTGACTGCAAGCCAAAGTGATGGAAGCTAGAATGGTAGTAATGCTTTAAGCATGCATAGGACAGACACAGGGACATATTAGATCAGAAACAGGGAGGGTACAGAGTTGCCAGAGACAGCTTATGGTCTGAGTTGACACTCCCCATCTCTATTCTAATATGCACAGAGAAAAGAAGGGTAAGGTAGCCAGAAACCTAATAGGGTATTCAGAGGTAGAATAGGCAGGGAATAACTGGGCAAACTGGGTGGGCCAAGCAGTCCTTTTTTGCCAGCAAGTTAGATGTTTCTATGATGCATGGCACTGGACCATATGAAGTCAGCAGAAAAGGAGTATGACCAGAGGTCGTGCATGCACATTTTTGTTGGTTTCTTCTAGCTGTCTTTAGTGCTCCATCATATGTGAAGGCAACAGTTTCTGTTACATTTAGGGCTTGATTCTCAAAGGGGCACTAGAATGACTCAGGATGCACCTAACGCAGCCTGTGCCAATGATCGCTGCACCATGCAGCCTGTGCCCAATTTGGAGAGAACCTCCCATAGTGCTAAAGAACAAAAAGCATGATGTAGGATGCAAAGTGCATTGTAAGATGTGTGCACCAGTAAGCAATGTCACACACAATACCAAAAAGCTGAGGCACCAACATGGCCAAAGCTGGAGAGGCACAGTGTGAAAGCATGATGCAGAGAGATACAGGAGAAAGAAGAACTTCACAGAGGCAGAGGCTGGCATCCTGACTGAGGAGGTCCAGGGCCAGGTAAATATGAATGACAACAATGCAACAATGGGGAAACAGGGCAAATAGGCAAACAGTGAGTCCCTGTGTAATAGCATGTATCCTTACAGCCATTAGGTAGACCTCCTACTGGCGGGGGGCAGGGGCTCATGCCCAGGGCAGCAGGCCTGTGAGGACATGGCCACCAAGGTCTGCATGGTGGCAGCATACAGAAGAAGCATCCATGAGCTGCAAAAACATTACCATGACCTCCAAAGGAAGTATAAGGAGAAGGTAGCACACAACAGACGCTGCATGGGAGGAACTGGCAGAGGACCCAGCCAACTAAAAACCTCTAAGTAGGCAGGAAGAATAGGTGACAACACACCTCAGCTCCCAGACCATTTAGGGGGACATGGAGCTGGTCCTGTTCTGGCTACAACATGCACCAGCTATGTATGTGTCCATGCATGCAGCGTGCGACACCCCTGCCTGCCCACCTACAGTGGTGGAAGCACAGGATGACAATGTTGGCACTGCACCACCACAACAGAGACACACTGAAATGGCTGTGCATCATGGCCACCAACCATGCACAATTTGCTGTTTCACCCCTACACAACATGGCAGTGGTGAGGATGGATGCCAACCAGCTGTGACAGACAAAGAAGACCGGATACAGCAGGTGGGCAAGGGGGACACAGACAGTGAAACATGAATGCTGTCTGATTACATGGGTGGTGAGACACAGGTGAGCATGATTTCCACAGGCAGTTGCACAGCCACACACAGGGTACAACACTGTGCTGATGGGGATACCTAACAGCAGAGCAGCACAGGCCACAGTTGCTCTATCCACCAGTGATGAGGGGGAATCTTGGCATGATGACAGTGGAGATGCTGACACCATGTTACCAGCTGTCACCCATGCACAGTCACCAGTGCCACAGCCTGTGGTACCGGACTTTGATCCTGCACTGGAGGATGACGTAAGAAGTTACTGCTAGGATGTGTTGGCAGTACATCACAAGATGGCAGGCATCCGTGAGGCTGTGCTGGAGTGCAACACTGCTGTCATGGCCCAGATTTCCCAGCTAGAGGGTGTAGTCATGGACCTCCATGATGCAATGATGATACACATATGTGAGGGTCCGGCACAGCATGGGTTTCTGGCAGCCACCCTGCATGGTAGACACCTATGTGCACAATGGCAGGCAGAGGCCATGGAGCTCCAGACAATGTTGATGGAGTGTAGCCTGTCAGTGCATAACACACAGATGAATACCCTCACCGCAATGGATGGTGCACTCCAGAACATAGCCCATGCAATGTAGCAGAACAGGGGACAGATGACACCATGGACAAACATGTCTGGGCCATATGGGTATGGGACCAAGGAGACCCAGCACCATAGGGACCACCAACACACCTCCACACTCACACAAGGATGCCAGGAGTAGCAACAACAGCCATCAATTGGACGTGAACCCATGGCCTCAGTGGCACCAAGCATGCTGCCAAACACCTGGGACAGACCCACTGTCCCACATATAAAGACAGCACAACAGCAGGTGATGGACCAGGACAAAGGGCATATTGCTGCTTTATAATAGGCACTCAATGTCTTGTCTGACTCAGGCCATGAACAGGAACTGTTCAGTCCTGAAGACACCGCAGCACCACTGACTGCCAACACATCCTGGCCATGGATACAAATGCACAGGCAACGCTAACAACCATGGACACCTACACACGGGAGTAGGACAGCTCTGGAATGACAGTGCACTGTGGCAGACAAACAGAGGTGTGCACATTGATGGGCTGTGATGTTCTGCAGGACATGGAGCAGGGACACAATGCCCATACCACCACCATGTGTGCAGAAGACAGGGCATGTGATGCTCAGGTGCCACGAGATCCAACACCTACACAGGAGAACCATGGTGATGCCAGTGATGGATCAGCCATGGGTGATCAGGGGAGTACCATGCTTAACAGACCCACAGGCAACACAGTGCTATCCATGCAGCCAGCACCTATACAGGAGGACACACGTGCTCCAAGATACAGTGGGTGGGATATTCAGAAGGGTTGCACCATGCACAACCCACTGATGCACCCCGGCATGATATTCAAAAGGGGAATGTGTGTGGCACAAATCCCAATGAGCCGGAGCGCATCAGCAATGTATGCGGCGCAAGTAGGGGGGGCGTGCCCATGCATACTCCGCACATCCCGATATTCAGCCCGGGATGTGCTGAGCAGATGCAGGTGCAACCCATACCTGTGCTGCACACAGCTGAGCAAAAACCACCCAGAGGTGAGCTGCCATATTGCAGGGAGCAACACGGCAGCTGCCAGCTGTGGGTGGCCACCTGAGCTCCGGTGGCATCTTCATGGTAGCGACCTCCCGTGCCCGATCACAGGCATTAGTATTGAAATAAAGGTCTAATATCACTGGTGGTCCAGTGGACCGCATCTAGCCCGATTGTGGGCATTAGTATTGAAATGAAGTCCAATATCCCTGGTGGTCCAGTGTACCACGTCCAACCCGATCGCAGGCATTAGTATTGAAATAAAGGTCCAATATCCCTGGTGATCCAGTGGACTGCATCCAGCCTGATCACTGGCATCAGTTATTAAAACCATCCATCTCTCCGGTGGTCCAGAGACCTCTCACCCACCTACTGAATCTCACCACCATTCCCCCGCCAGTGGTGGGTGCGCGCCACTCAAGCCGCTTCCACCGCCGCCGACTGACTGGCGACAATAGTTAGACGCTTACTGGTCCACAAAGGCAACAATGGGCATGCATCCAGCAATGACATAGCCCAGAAATGAATGGATCCCATTCTATATTTCTGGACTGTGTAGTATGGCACTGGTTGCACGCCCATTGGCCCACCCTGTGGACCAATGGGTGCACAGCCCTACTGTACGCAGTCAGTTGGCAGGTGGGAACGGCTTCGGGTGGGAGCTGCCACCCGCCATGACGGGGGAGCGAGGTGGTGGGGCCCAGTGGGCGGGTGGGGAGGGGATACTGCTGACCACCAGGGATGGATTGGTTTTTCATATTTTATAACTGATGCCCGCAATCGGTCTGGACGTGGTCCACTGGACCACCAGGGATATTGGACCTTTATTTCAATACTAATGCCCGTGATCGGGCTGGATGTGGTCCACTGGACCACCAGGGATATTGGACTTCATTTCAATACTAATGCCTGCGATCAGGCTGGACGTGGTCCACTGGACCACCAGGGATATTGGACCTTTAATTTAATACATATGCCCGCAATCAGGCAGTGGGGCACTTTGCCGCTTGTACAGGGGGTGTCGGTCCCCGAAGGCTGCAGCCTGGCAGGGCGCCAGGTGCAAAATGCCAGGGATTGTGCACTCGAGCAAATGAAGATGATGACATGCAAATGGCCCCATTTGTGCCTTTGTATGCATTATGGCCCCATTTGCATGTGCACTTTTGAATATCCTGAGTGATGTGCCTAGCACAATGGCACTTGCGCTAGCGTATCCCCCTGCCCCTCTCTGGCCACTTGCGCTGGTGCAGTGCCACTGTGCCATGCACATTGCGGGTGGCCACAGCACGATATTCAACAGTGCTGAGCCATGGCACAGCACCGTTGAATATCACCCTGTCAGCGCCCTGGCACATCCCAGTTGCGCTGCGCCCAGGCTTGCGCCACAGTCTGGCGCAGTCTGAATATCCCACCCAGTGGCTGCAAAAGAACAGATCCCATGGATGCATCCATGAAGTAGGTGGTTGTGCCAACACTGGAACAAATCCCCACTGCACCCCCTACACTACCATCTACTACATGGCCAAAATGGGCCAGGAGGATGAAGGACAGTGTCACCTGTGAGGGAATGGCCCCGGCACACATGCACCAAGAACACTGGCAGCCACAAGACAGCCCGTAAGATCCACAGCCCATGAAACACAGTCAGCATCAGGAAATGGCGGTAACGTTGCATCACAGCTGGACACACATGGACCTGGTGAGGGCCATCAGCAGCCAGCACACAAGGCATAGGTGGCCAAGCACCAGAAAGGAAAGGCTCCATAGTGCACAACCACCTGCACCATGATCATATACAGACAGCACCAGACCAGTCCATTGAAAATGTTTGAGTAATGCACCCATTAGGCCTCCAGGATCAGCCACACAGCATCCCCCACCTCCTGCCTGAACCACCCCAATGTGATGCTGCATAGACACACCTGGAAGAGACAACACCTGCATCTAAATGCAACCCTATCTACATGCCACACTATCATGGACAACCCACTGCATGCATTAAAACAACAGTATCCAAATCCTGGGGTTCCACCTTGGTGTAAGGTGGTTTGGCTTACTCATATTGGCATGCCAATGTGAAACTAAGAGAACCCCAGTGTCATGGGGTCCACGTAGGCCATCATACTGCAATAGCCCCTGCAGTGGTGACACCCCAGAACAGTCAATGTGTGGTGTTACATGCTGTGACCTGTGTGACTGTGCTCAGGGAGGAACACATTTATTTATTTGAATTTTGATGACTGGGTAGGCTCACTGAGACACACATATCCCCTTTTTCAGGGGCTACCTAGGGAAATACAATTCCAGTAAGTTAGAAAACATATGTGAATCAGGATGGGAGTTACAGAGAACAAAATCTACTCACTGACTTTTGCTGGCAGACAGTACATCAGTGCCATGGTCATTAAATTACAGACATAGCTTGGATAGGGATTACAAAATGAATAATGAATTGATCGTATACACACAACAGATTAGCATGAGCCAAGTATGTACAATTGTAGAAATAGCATTTATAGTGAGATATTTAAACTGAGTGGTAGAGAATAATAAAGGTAGCATAGGGGTAGCAGAATAGAGGGAAGAGGAAATGCAGATTAGGTGGGGGGATGCAAGTGAGAAGGTAGAATTAGTAGTAGGAGCAGATAGGTGGGGGAATGAAGAGTTCTTTAAAGCATTTTTTGAATTGGGGAAGGGACCTGCATGAGAGCAGTCCATCTGGGAGGCTGTTTCATTTTTGGGGTGCAATGCAGGTGAAGGATCTCTTGCATACGGTTAACTGTGTCTTGGGAATACTTAATAAAGGGAGGTGAGAGGAGCATAGGGACCTAGGGATGGGTGTCAAAGTGAGCAAGTTAGTGTGTTTTAACATAGTAAGAGTAGGGGGAAGTGAAGTTTTGCCTCAAAGGATAGCCATCCTAGGGGGTTGAGGATGTCGCAGTGGTACGTTCGAGCAGGTACTATTGCAGCAAAGTGTGTGATTCTGTGATAGGTTTGCTTTAATTTGGTCAGGATAAATGACTTAGCCGAATGAAGTAGAGGGACTCCGTGAAAAAGACCAGGGAGCAGAGTTGCTGAGGCAATTGTTCTCTGGGATTGGGGGGGGTCAGGTATGGGGCAATTCAGTAAAGTAGGCCCAATTTTTGGTATGTAGACTTAACAATTTTAAGAGTGTGGGTCTCAAGGGAAAGTTTTTCATCAAGGGTTATTCCTAAGTATTTAAAGGAGTCCACTCCTAGAGCCATGCCATTGGAGGTGTTGATTGCGAAGGGTTGTTGGATGGACAAGTCAAAGGAAGTGTGATGGAACAGCATTGTTTTAGATTTTCTGGTATTGAGTGCCAGTAGGTATTACCTAAACCTGGCTTCGAGTTACCAAAAGTCTTTTTCAAGGCTCGATTTGATGGAGGAGATACTTCTATCAGATCAACTGTATATAGAATAGCGTAATCTGCATCGAGTTGTACCGAAGTGCCTCTACAATTGCAGGATAGCTCATTAATGAAAATGGAAAAAAGCAGAGGACCCAAGATAGACCCCTAGGGGACCCTGTCCATGATGTGTGCAAGGGGAGAGGTAACACTGGCCCATTTGATGCACTGTAGCTGATTAGAGAGGTAGTTAGTAAGCCATGAAAGGGTATGAGAGTCGAGACAGAGTTTGTTTAGTTTTGCAAGGAGGAGTCAGTGGTTAATGAGATCAGTCGCTTTCGTGAGATCAACAAATACAGCCCCAGTAGCAAACCTGTGATCCATGGCTTGAAAGATATCTTCGGTGATCTTTAGGAGAGTGGATTCCGTCTCATGCAGTTTCCGGAAACTGTGTTGTGAGATGGTAATGGCATTTGTCAGCTCAAGGAAGGAGCATTGCTGATTGTATAGTATTATTTCTTGAATTTTAGCTAGGGGACACAGTATGGATATGGGTCTATAGTTTTCCGTAACGTTAGGTGGGCCACTCTTGTGTGCAGAGCTACTGTTGCTGTTTTCCATTTATCCAGAATGGTGTGTGAGAGGAAGGATCTATTGATTAATTGCGCAACTGGTTGAGTGATAGTGGAAGCACCAGTCTTAAGGAATTTGGGAGGAAGGCAGTTGAATCCTGGTGAGCTTTCGGGGTTGAGTTTATTTAGAGAACTGCGGTGCGTGAGGTGAGTTTCAGATGGTAGGGAATGGGAGGGGCATCAGGACTGGCATTGATGGGGTAGTGTGGTGCATTTGGTAGGCCTTGTTTGTATCTGTCTAGGTCAGTGAAAAAGTAATTTATACCAGACGGGATTTCTAATGGGGTGTCAGTGGCTCAGTAGGTAGCACACTCGCCTCTGAGGCCAGGAGATCAGAGGGCTGTGGGTTCAGTTCCCACATCTGGCACTTGGGTTAATATCCCAGTACTGACACTTTAGTGCAGCATGAGAGGGGTGCTGCACTTCTGAGGTGCTGTCTTTCGGATGAGATGTTAAACCGAGGTCCCATCTGCCTGGATTGGTGGTAGTTCAGGTGGATGTTAAAGATCCCATGACACTTATCAAAAAGAGTAGGGGAATTTCCCCGGTGTCCTGGCCAAATTTCCCTCATTCACTAAAAATACCACCAACAGCATAATCTGGTTCAAGGTCAGTTGGCATTCATCTGTATCCCCCCTCCCCCTGGATCATGCCTGAAAATAGGTAGGATTTGTCTAGTGCACTTACCTGGTCAACAAAAACGAAATAAATAAAAAATTATTGATCATGGTCTGGAGGATGGTACATTCCTTCTCCTTGATGAAGGCATTGACTTGTGCCCAGATGTTTTTAGGGTTTGTGAGATGGTTGAATTATTATGATTGGAAGTAGTCTTGCTTGGACTTTGTGATTTTAGCTTTACAAGCATTCCGCATTTGACTGAAGGGAAGCCAGTCAGAGCTGAGGCCAGATTTCTTAAAGATTATCCAGGCCCTATTGCGAGAGTGCATTAAATGCTACAGATCCTGGGACAGTCAGGGGGAGTGACTGCCCTTGGCTCTTCTTAGTCTGAACTGGGCATGTGTGTCAAGGATGGAGAAGAAGGTAGTAACAAAGAAATCCAGGGCTAGATTAATATCTGGGATGGAACTGATAGGATCCCAATTGATGGAGTTCAGACTTCCCAGAAATGCAGCTGAGTTGAAGTTGATGAGGTCCCAAGACTTTATAGTCTTGGGGGGGTTGTTCTTCCAGATGCAGTAGGTGGGGGAATTGGTCACTTATAGCATCTGGGAAGATTCCTACTTATTTGATGTGTTGTTTGTTGTTTGTTAGCATCCAATCAAGTCGGCTATGTTTGCCCATCTTCATATTGAGTCATGTAGGTTGGTTGAGGACTTACTGTAGGTTGGCGTCCAAGAATGCAGCTAGATACTGGGTTTTGCTTGCTCCTAGCCTGTCAAGATTGAAGTTGCCACAAAAGATTATGTCCCTATAAGGTAGGGTATCTAAATTCTAGAAGAGTTCAGGGTAGGAGGAGGAAGTGATGCGGGGGGGGGTAGATAGACACACCCTATAATTAACTTCTTGACTTGCTCTAGGGTGACTGTGAGAAATAAGTGCTCAATAACTGATTTGAATTTTATTTCTGGTAGTCCACAGGCTGCTAACTCTGCCCTCATGTAAATCAATATTCCCCCTCCCTTCTTTGAGGGCAGATCTTTCCTAAAGGAGGAGAAGCTGGGGAGGGCAACTTCATGGAACGGGATGGAGGGCTTAAGCCAAGATTCAGTAATGCGGAGGATATCTGGCTTATAATGCTGGACCCATGTATTGAGCTCAACCATTTTTCTCCTGATGCTCTGTATGTTCATGTGGGCTACTTTAAGACCTTTTGCACATGACCATGGACAGCATGAGGTTAGAGAGAAAGCGAGAGAGAGAGAGAGTCTCTGCCTCCTTTTGGGGTCCAGGGTTCAGTTTGATGTCACCAGATAAGAGCAATAGGCACGTGAGCAAATGAGTGTGGGGGGGGAGGCTTCTTGGAGAGTTTCTTTCTCAGAGGTATACATAGGATGGTTTTATTTTGTTGAGTCAGAGTTAGCACACTTAGGGGAGATCTCAACTTGGATGGGGTGCAGGCTGGGTAGTGTGCAGGGTTTTGCAATGATTGACCAATGGGCTGAAGAGGGATTGTCATCCTACCCTGGGGTGACACATCCAGCTGTAGATACAGTAGGAGGGAGCAGCTTGTAAGCAAACCTTTTGAAATATGGAACAAGGACATTATAGGATTAAGGTACAGTTGTCAGGCAATATAAGGGGTTTTAGTAGAGGATTAACTTAATAACTTATTAGGGGAGTAAGGTCCACGCGTTGATTGGGGAAAAAAGTTTTATGTAGTATGAGGGATTTCACTATTTACACAGAGGGTAACCATAAGGGTTAAATGGGAGTATGTTCCACGAGTTTATTGGGGAGTGTATTTCCCTAGTGGGAAGGGATTCACTTAGTGGTAAGGGGTTGAAAGTTAGCAGGTTAGTCAAGAGTAAGAGTTATGAGTGAGTAGGGGAATAAGTTCCACCTGGTGAGACTGAGTAGGGGAGAATAGCCAGGTAAGAAATGGAGCTGGTGCTGTGTCTTGGTGGTGCTTCAGTCTGAAGAGAGCAGAGGAGAAGGCAGATGAAATTAATATGGGTGCTACACCTGAGGGACTGGCTCCCAGATGCAGCAAACAATTGGGAAAGTAGGGTTGGAGCAGCAGCAAATTTAATAGAGACAGGGGGTGGGGAGGGCCGAAAAAACTGCCTGTAATTAGCAGCAGCAGTAGTAGCTCCCAGGGAGCCAGTATGAAATTAAAGCAGAGAGTTTGACCCGCTGCCCAAAAG
Source organism: Neoceratodus forsteri (assembly GCA_016271365.2). Classification (NCBI taxonomy): domain Eukaryota; kingdom Metazoa; phylum Chordata; order Ceratodontiformes; family Ceratodontidae; genus Neoceratodus; species Neoceratodus forsteri. The sequence continues at coordinate 1,266,203,166 of CM028129.1, forward strand.
GCACCATATTCAAAGAGTGGAGCTTGTTCTCTGTTACTCAGGTGGCTCTCTTGACTTGCAGCGGTGGAAGGATCAAACAGAGGTGCTGTGGGGGAATACAGCCATGAATAAGCCCTCCAGACCCTGGAAAACAGAAAAAAAAAAAGATTAATTTGGACACAGTGTGCCATCCCCTAAGGGCACTAAAGGTCTCAGAGGGCAAAGGGGAGACAGGAAGACTTAAGTTTAGAAGGTGGATAATGGGACAGGGACAGAAAACAAAAGGAGCTAAGGAGGGAAGGGACAGAAGCAGGTGTAGCAACAGCCATGGGGGGGGGGCAGTACAGAACAGAGGAAGAGTAGAGAAAAAAAGTTTAACAGAGACATCAGGATAAAGTTTAAAGCAGGAAAATAAATTAAAGCTGGGGAAAACACTGAGTTAATCAATATTTCAGGGAAAAATTGTCTGCAATTAGCAGCAGTAGTTCCCAAGCAGCCAATATGAAATTAGTGGAGAGAGTTCAGCCAGCTGCCCAAAAGACTCCAAATTGAAAGAGTGGAGCTTGTCCTCAGTACCTCAGGTGGCTTTCTTGATGTGCAGTAGCAGCAGGATCAAATAGAGGGGCTGTGGGGGAGTACAGCCATGAACAAACCCTCCAGACCCTCAGGTGACTCTTTTGACTTGTGGTTGCGGCAGGATCAAATGTAGGGGCTGTGGGGGAATACAGCCACAAATGAGCCCTCCAGACCCTGGAAAATAGAAAAGAAAAAAGTTTAGTTCGGAGACACTGTGCCATGCCCTAAGGTAACTAAAGGTCTCATAGTTCCATAGTTGACACCTACACACACATGGGTGGTCACCTACATATGTGGGAATACATGACACCTATGCAGTGCACACAGCATGTATGGCAAGACATTGAGCACAAATAGGTGTTGCAGGATAGGGGAAAGAGACACAGACACGTTACAATACCAAAACACCCTTTAATCGCATATAAACCCAGAACAGGAATAGTAATACAGCATCACAACATCTAACAATAAACTCATAGTAAGAAAACACCTCAACTGTCATAAACTAAGGGGGTGAAATGACATTGCAAACATCAGCATACAATAATATAACACAGGGTGTTAGAGAATGCACTGCACACAGACATGCATGAGCCACATCTAATGGCAACACCATTACAGTTCACTGCCCAGTATAATTATCAAGGAAGGATAGCGGTGATTAAATGTCCTCCTGCAGCAGGTCCCTGTGTTTGCCAATGGGCCAGATGTGTGCCCCGGTCTCCTGGCAAAGTCCTGTATAGACTGACTGGGTGGGATATCCATAACAGCCCCTCCTGAGGCAGTGTTGCATCCCTAACGAACATCGCTATTCTCTTGATGCAGCAGGAGTACATGCTCCATCTCCCCGGCCAAATGTCCATCCTGCACATGGTCATTATGGTCCTGTAGCCCCTCCAAGGGCAGTGACTGAGTGGGGTCCACATCATCCGGTCGAGCTGTGTCATGGTCATCTGCTTCATGTACATCCAGTGACTGTGGTATGTCACGTTGCTCCAATGCCGACTCTGTCCCATGTGCAACTGCCATCAGTGCACAGTTACATGTGTATTTGCCTCTGACCTCTTCAGTCACTGCATAGCCTTGTCCAGGGAATGCCAGCAAATGTCTCATGCATGCTGTCTACCCTGCATGGTCCCTCCAACACCTGCACAACAAAAGAAAGCATGTTGTGAGTGTGCAGTCACAGGCATTCTGTGACTGTTTGCCAGCATACTAGGCATAATATGGCCAGCATGCTAACTCCCACCCATATGACACATGACAAGGCCATGCCTATGGACACATAATGGTCTAATATTCCCAACACCCAGACACGTTTCCAACATCAGTGTCATCCCATAGTGCCTTGTAGACTGTACAACATGCCCCTACACCATCACCGATGTGTGCCGCATGGCCACCAGTGATGTTTTTTGGATGGATGGTCCCATCGCAGGACACATCAGAGCTGTTGGCCTTGTGCAACATTGTGTGCAGTGTTCAGTGATATGGCGACACACTGACAGGCAAAACAGTGCCATGATGGGACTGTCATGTGGGCGACATGGCACACCAGATGTGTAGCACTTGTGTAATGTGCGGTGCGGCCTACATGGATGTCAAGGCATGATGGTGGACACATGGCTGTGCCTGGTTGCTTGGTAGAGCAGGGTCATGCCTGAGATTGTAACAGTGCATGTTGTGCATGTGGCACCACCTGCAACAATAGTCACTATGGCCATGGAATGTGTCATTGCCACTGTAGACCATGTGTTCAACAGCCCTATACAGGGTCACATAGGACTGTGTCAGCTGCACGTTTAGCAACTGGCCACAAGCAGTGCTTGCATGGGTCAACACTATATGGCTGGTCTACATTATGCAATGTAATGCTGTGTGGCCTCCTTCCAGTATGTGTGAAAGCACACCATGCAGCACGCACAGATAGTGTTGAGCAGCCTCCCCAGCGGATGTGCATAATGTCATGGTGTTGCAGAGACACGAGAATTTCACTGCGTCCCTGTGCATTACTGCAATGCAAACACAGTTGTGCATATCCCCATCCAACCCCTGAATGACCACAATCATGCCCATGCTGAACATGTGCATCCATGCGTATTGTGAGTCCACACCAGATGCATGCATGGACATGTACCCAGCCGCAGTGCCTATGTGGCATGTGTGTTAGGCCTCATGCTGGTGCTATCTGGGTAACATCTGTAGATACACCTATGGTGTCAATTGACCCACTGCATGCAAGCAGACTGCACGATGACATACCTGTGTTGCGTGATCCTTGTCCGGGCCTCCAGTCCCCCTGACCACTTCCCTCCTCCTCACCTCAGAGTGTTCGCATGTGCTCCTTCGTGGATGTGGATATATGTCCCCCTGTGGAGACAGAATGGGGGATACACAGTTTAAAATAATGCTCTGTGATGAACACTGCTCACTACATGTGTTTCACTATAGTATGTGACATGACACTTACCTGTCTGCTGTGGTCATCCACCTCTCTTCTGGATATTGGCATCTCTGGCCATGGTGCTGAGGTGGTTCAGGAGTCCAGCCACTCTCCGTGTCAGGTCATTCCACCTATGGTGCATCTGTCTGATGGAACTCCTCACACCTGACACTCTCATGAGCTTCAGACAGATTGTTCTGCACAACCTGTCCCTCTGGGCAGACATTATCCTCCAATTGCCTGGTGGCAGTAGTATGTGGGACCAATGCTCCATCAGTTCTGATGAGCAGCACAGTCTCACCATCTGTGAAATTTGGTGCACATGTCCAGCCTGCCATCTCCTAATTTGGTATATACTGTTACTACTGCCATTCCTAAACACAACTCGCCCTATAGTCATCAGACTTTCACACCTACACTGCCTCCACCTTCTACACACCACTATATCCCTTAAACATGTGTGTATCTATACTGCCATGTGTAGCTGATTCCCACCTATCCTGCAGTGACAATGTTACCTGGATGCGGCCAACATACACAACATGTTGTAATACACAGGGATGCATCGTGATGCTGCATCAGCCTATGACACTGCATGTGTGATCCATGTTGTGTTCCTGTATGCACTGTTGCAGTACAAAGTGAGTAATGGTGGCCCACATGGCTGTAAGTCTGGCGTGGTCACACAAGGTTCATGCAGACTGTATCAGCCATTCAGTGGTCTGTGTCCCTGAACATTGCATGGGATGGGTGGTAGCATAATGAACCTATCCTTCTATAAATATGTCAGAGCACCCTATCATGCACCACTGTCTATGGTGTGTGGCAGCCACCACCCACTACAGGATCCACATCAACATTAACCACATTTCCTGTGTATCCCACTGTATTCAGCATATGACATGTGTACACATGACCACCACTTCCATCCATATGTACACAACAAACACCCATTGAATGCTATCCAATATAGCTTGTTCTATGTCTGGACATGTGACCTGCAGGTCCCAGGATAATGAACAGGCATATGGCCATCCATATCACAAACACATAGATCCAGGGAACAAACATAGCACAGTATTAACCTTATCCATTCATATAGACATACTGACACTGCATATGTGCATAAGGGAACACCACTTTTTATCTGTCATGCCGTTTACATGCAGTGCTACACGGCATTAGTGTACATTTACAGAGGACAGTGTATATGTACACGGTCCATGGTAGCACAGTGCAAGTGTACTGTGCACTGGTTGAGTGCCCTATGGCTATCCCCATGGGGTGTGTTATGCATGTACCGTGTCACCACCATGAACAGCATGGACAGGTGTGTGGGTGGCATGTGGCTTGCAGCTATTGTGAACTGTTGTCATGGTGGTCCTTCTGTTGCACTCCCTCTGTAGTGTGGCCTCCACTACCTGCCTCCTGACACCTATGGCTGCTTATGCACACCCCTACACACAACATACACATCAGACACACATACACACCCTGCCAGTATTGGCAACAGCACATTCTGTCATGCATGCATGTCACATGGACATATGTGATCTGCTGCCCATGGTGTCTAGGACTGTGTCACATGAGTTGCTGTGCAACTGAGATCTGATAGCTAACTGCCAGCAATGGGACACATCTGACTTCCCCATTCAGGTGCAGTATTGGACCATTCATGCTACTCTGTGCCACTTTGCATCGACATGATGACCACTGCCCTCCTGCAGTTGTTATGCTACTGCCTGGGGCTGCTCACATGCAACAGGCACCTTCCATGCTGCAGTGCTGCCATGGCCTGTGTGTAGCCCCAAGCAGCAACACCTCTGCATCACCACAGCCGGGACTGGATTCATGTTGTGTTAGGTTCCCACAGTCATGTCCCATGCTATTCTCTGCATTGTGTTGAGGTTGACCGATGCATCCACATCCACACAGTAGTGTTGTTTCAGCCGCCAGGTAGCTGCATTGCTTTTGTTACCATGGACATGCCTCTATGTGCATACTGTGGTTTGTGGGTTGTTGTGAGCAGACACATGCCCTTCAAACCACTGTGGGACTGTCACAGTGCCCGATAAACTACACACACAACATGGGGTGTGCTACATACGGTTGTTATTGTATGTTCAGGAAAAGTGTGCAAAGATGAGGTTTGCTCTAATACATTGTCCAGCCACAGTATGTTGTGCCCATGGGTCTCTAGACATGACTCAGGTGACACATTGTGCCTCCTCCTATCCAACTGCGTCATCCTCACCTTCCTCAATCTCCAGCTCAGGCATTGGGATATGGTGTGCAAGGACAATGTTGTGTAGAATGCAACATGCTACAAAGGTCTTACATGCCAAGTCAGGAGTGTACTGCAGTGCTCCACTGGACCTGTCAAGGCACCAGAACTTCGTCTTCAGGAGCCAAATGTCCTCTCGATGACAGCCCTCATTGGTACGTGTGCCTCGTTATATCGTAGCTGTGGACCCAGCATAGGGTGTCTGATGGGTGTTATTAGCCATGGTTGCTAGTGGTATACCCTGTCACCTGTGGGATGGAACACACATATGTTAGTGATGCCAGCACATCCAACAACTGTCAGTGTGCATCTACCCTGCTGGCAGCATGGTCACAGCATGTAAAACAACTGACTGGGAGTCCCACCTGTCCTGTCCCATGACCCACCATGGTGCCACATTGCCCTGCCAGCTTATGCCTGCTAGCACACTGTATTCATCACATGCTGTACCATTTTCCTGTCTGCAGCACCAGGTACAGCCTCCTCAGTGAACCGTTCCCACTCTTCCTGGTGGTGTCTCTGCTTGGCCCATCTTTAGAACTACACATGGAGTGGGCTGTGTGCTATTTGTGTGTGTGCCTGCCACTGCAGCCATGCAGGGACACACTGTTCATGTGACAATGTCAGAGGTCTACCAATGAGCCAGCCATCATGTAGTGTTCCATTCTCAAATACCTCTCAAGGCCGCTGTTCCGGAAGATGTATGAGTCATGGCATGACCTAGGATACTGTGCCACAATGTCCATAATGCAGCACTGGCTATCACACACAATCTAGATGTTCATAGAGTGGTACCCCTTCCTATTAATATATGCCTCAGGTTCAATTACTGGTGCACCTATGGCTAAACAGGTATAGTCTATAGCACCCAACACACGGGGGAAGCGAGCAGTGCCCTGGAATCCCTATTAAAATTCACTCAATTAAATAAAAAGGCTATTATTTGTAAGTTGGAGAGGGAGACCAAGCAGGGGTACTCCCTTTCACCTTTACTGTTTAACTTCTGCTTTGAACCACTAGCCCAGCAACTGCAATCTAATCCCCAAGTTAAGGGGATAAAAGTTGGTTTGGAGGAATTTAGGTTCTTCACATATGCATATGATATTCTGCTCTATGTGGCAGCCCCCAAGGAGTCCATCCCACCAGTCCTTAAAGAAACTGAGGCATTTAGCAGAGTATTATATGCATAATGTGAGTAAAAGTTGTGTCATGCCCTTCACCCTGTGGGTAGCAAAACAGGATATCGCTAGTCCAGGGCTGATGTGGGAACCAAAACTGATTACTTACTTAGGTATTATGATAAAAACGCACATCAAGGACCTAAAGAAAAATAACCTTGACCCGCTGATTAACGTTTTGCAACATGACCTTGCTAGGTGGGAGGTTTTACCCCTGACCCTCTGGGGTAGGGTGAACATGATGAAAATGAACATTTGCCATGACTGCCCTACCCCATGGGTATGCTGAATGTGGTCCTTCCCAGTGCCTGGTTTAAGCAATTGCAATTGCTTACCCATTGCAATTATGGCTAAGTTAGTTATATTGAGACATTGGTGTGATGATCAAATTCTTACCAGAGTAGAATGGCACAGGGAAATCCCATCTGCAATTGATGCCAAGAAACGTATCGCAGGTGTGAATCATAGATTCCAAACCTATCAGAAGAGATGAGAGTCCCTCCACACTTTGTTACTCATTAGTAACAGTATTAGAAGTGAAAGTATTAGTATTAGAAGTCGATAGTGTAATGTACAGCAAATAGATTTTGTATCTAATTTAAACTATTACCTGTGGTGTATGTCTCTCTATTTATATACAGTATTTATCTATAATGAGTCTGAGAGGGAACGGGTCAGAGGGGTCCTTAAAGAACTAAGAGAGGTGGTGGCTGAACCTCTGGCTATCCTGTTTAGCTGATCACTGGAAACAGCGGAGGTACCCAAAGACTGGAGGACAGCAGATATAGTCCCCTTATACAAAAGTGGGAACAAAGAGGAAGTGGGGAACTACAGACTAGTCAGCCTCACCTTGGTAGTGGGGAAGATCATGGAAGCACTACTGAAGGACAGATTGGTGGAATATCTGGTTGTCAATGGACTACAGGACCCAAGGCAGCATGGTTTCACAAGGAGGAGGTCATGTCAGACCAACCTCGTTGAATTTTTTGACTGGGTGACTAGGGAGGTGGATCAGGGGAGGGCAGTGGACATGGCCTATCTGGACTTCAGCAAGGCCTTTAACACTGTGCCACATAGAAGGCTATTACACAAACTGGGGAATAAGGGTGTGGGCAGGACAGTATTGTAGTGGGTAGGTAACAGGCTGGGCGGCAGGACACAGAGGGTGGTGGTAAATGGCTGTCACTCCACAGAGGGAAGAGTGACCAGTGAGGTACCACAGGGATCAGTGCTGGGACCGGTCCTATTCAACATCTTCATCAGTGACATTGCTGGGACCTAGAAGGCAGAATTTCACTGTTAGCTGATGACACAAAGCTCTGTAACACAGTAGACACACCAGAGGGTGTAGACAGAATGAGAAGGACCCATAGAAACTTGAAGAATGGTCAGGGGTTTGGCAGTTGAAATTCAATGCAAAGAAGTGCAAGATAATGCATATGGGGCACAAAAACCCTGGCACTATATATCAGTTGTGGGGTGAGGATATAGCATGCACCAAGCAGGAAAAGGATCTTGGGGTTATCATCTCTGATTACCTCAAGGTAGGGAAACAGTGTGACAAGGCAGCAGTTAAAGCAAATAGGATGCTGGGATGCATAGGCAGGGGCATCACCAACAGGAAAAGGGAGGTCATAATTCCACTATACAAGACACTAGTGAGGCCCCACCTGGAGCACAGTGTACAGTTCTGGAGACCTTACCTACGTAAGGACATAGACAGGGTAGAGAAGGTTCAGAGGAGGGCAACAAAGATGGTACATGGATTGCATCACAAGTCCTATGAGGACAGGTTGAAGGAACTGAATATGTACTCCCTGGAGGAGAGGATGGAGAGAGGGGATATGATAGAGGCATACAAGTATCTTACAGGGAGAAACAGGGCTCAGGAATACACTATTTTTAAGCAAAAAAGATGTTCCAGGACTAGAGGGCATATGATGAAGTTGGAGGGAGGATGATTCAGAGGAAACATGAGGAAGAATTTCTTCACAGAACAGGTGGTGGACAAGTGGAACACCCTGCCAGAGGAAGTGGTGGGGGCTGAAACAATCACGGGATTTAAGAATGCATGGGATAGACATAAAGGAATTCTGGAGGTCAGGGGTAAGGGGCAACAGACTTCTAGGAAAACATAAACTGAACTTACAAGCTCAAATGGGTAGACTGGTTGGCCATAGGCCCTTATCTGCCGACACTGTCTATGTATCTGTGTATCTATGTATCTATGTATCTATGTATCTGTGTCTTGTGTAGTTAAAGTTTTGAATGTTGTGATTTGTGTTACATTTTGAAACTCTTCAATAAAATTCAGTCAATTTAAAAACTCTATTGTTTGTGAACTACTGTTGTCTATATCAAATATACAATAGCCTATTCTGGCCAGTCAGTGCAGTGCTAGCACTACTGCTCATGATGCCGACAACCTAGGTTTGGGAATGAGCCTGGGTCCTAGAAGCCAGCTAGGGGAGGAGGATTGAGCATCCCAGAGGAGTTTCTCCTCCTATGGGGAGGAGGGCAGCCAGCTCCGGTGCTATACTACCACCAGGGTGGCCAGAGGTGGTAGTGCAGTTGAAGCAGCTCAGTGGAAGGGGAAAGCAGGCTGGTGCTGTGTTATGCATGTTCACATGCGTGTACATGTGCACCAATGCTGCCTACATCATCAGGGATGGGACCAACAGGAAAAGACGAAAATGCCCCAGCAGAAGGCAGGATGATTACCTGACTTCCCATTGGCCCAGTTCTGGCAACGTGGTCCTCAACAATCTGAGACCTGCTCTGAGTGACATGATGGCCTGGCCCATCACCCCCTGCTGAGAAAGAGTGATAAGTGAAGGACGGAGCTAGAAGGTAAGCACACATGATGGGCCCTGGGAAGGCTGGCATGAAGGGGTCTTAACTGGAGAAGGGAGCAAAAAAAAATAAATATACAATAGCCTGGCTCAAAATATACAATTCATCATCACTTTGAATGGGCAGGACTTTCATAACTCACTTGTGGCTCTACCACTTATGAGTTATGGTACTGCACCCTTACACTTGGAGATAAATTGCATATTTTGAGTCAACCCATTGCATATCAAATATACACTCTATCTATCTATCTCTATATATAGATATATACATATCTATATATATATATATATATATATATATATATAGATCTATATCTATATCTATATATATAGAATAGATATAGATCTATATATATATATATATGTGTATATATACCTATCCTTTGCAAAACAACTATGTTAATGCAGACATTAGGGTTGCAGAACGCAAAGCGCACAAAGAAGGGAAATGAAAAACATTTGGGATTTGAGTCTCCAGAGTATTGGTGAATAAGTGGTGGAGTCTTACTTGGGGTTGTCAACCCTAATGACCACTTCCTCCCCACCAGCCCATAGCCTCCTGTTTGAAGCACAAGATACAGCTCTAACTTAGTGCTTTGTAATGATTCATTATGGTCAATATAATCTGCCAGAGCTTTCTTGACATTTTCTGATTAGGGGAAAGGGTGGGCATTTGGGTTGACAACCACAAGTAAGACTCCACCATTTCTTCACCAATACGCCGGAGACCAAAATTCCTAAAGTTGTTCATTTCCCTTCTTTACTGCAGCTTTGCATTTTATAACCCTAATGTCTGTGTTAATGTCTTTTTTGCAAAGAATTTCCCTTCTTTTTTATGATAGTGGAAGTGTATCCTCATTTCCACAGGTCCCTTTGGGACCTGCACAAAATTAGATAAATACAATTTTGGAGACCCAGTGCATGGGCCCAGTAGGACCCGGCACACATGTCAATACCTTGTGGGTGAGGTTCCCTTACCCAGCACAGGGTGTGGCCTCTGCGAAAACACTGCTCCGTCCCTACCCAGGCCAGGGCTGGTGCTGCATGCTGCAGCATCTTCCCCATTAGCCTTTTCCCATTAATGTGGCTCACTGAGTTCACACCTGATCTCATCTCACTGGAACGTTAAGGCAGTGTGCTCTCCAGTGGTGCAGCGGACATCCCTGTACACAATGTTACTTAATAAATTGTCTTTTTAATATTTTGACCCCAAACATTCAACATAGTCTTCTTATAACCCCACCTGATAAACCCCATAGGTGAAAATTTTCAAATCTGTGCCGAAATGCTGCTCTGAGCCACAGGTGCAAAAAATGTTTTGACAGGATGTGAAAAATGGCAGTTGTACTGTTCATGTGGTGGTGTGAATAAATGGCTATATTGAACATTGGAGTAAATTACCAAAGCTATGTGTGAGCATAGAGAAATTTCAACAAACGTTCATACTGTAACTAGGCCATTTTTAGGAATTTCTTCACCAAATTTTCAACATGGCCTTTTTGGGACCCCTCCTTATGAATACTGGTGGTGGAATTTTATTACTGGGTCCCAGAAGGTGATTTGTGCAGTGACCTCAAAATCACCTACCTGGAACTACTTCTTAAAATGGCTTGTGAAAGTGTTCATAGGTAGGATCCCAAAAGGCCATGTTGAAAAAGGCAAAACATAAAATGGCAAAGTTATGAACATAAGTTCAAACACCATTGAAATATATCATATGGAACTTACCTTTATTCCTCAGTTCACGATTCGGCTTTGAAACGTGTAGACATGTCTTGTTCCACAGAAGATGATGCATATGACCTCTGGTGGTAAGTATAGGGTATGGGAGGGTGTGTGGTGATGGGTGCTCATTGGGAGGTTGGGGAGGTGAGGGGGGGATGGCGGAAATGATGAGGGACCATTTTCATTTTTTTCCAGTTTAAAAAAAACAATGACATTGTGGGACTATTTAATTTTGGCAGGACAGGAAACATATAAAGCTAGTTCAGGACACTGGCGGTGGGCTCTCAGTGACCCACACTGCTGGCGGAGATCTTGTAAATGCCGACTCTGGGATTGGGGCCCCGATGTTGGCAACTAATAATAAAACAAGGGGCTTGGGTCGGGGGAGTGACATCAGGGGTGGGCATCAGATCATAAAGAAAAATAAATAAACAAATAAATACACTGCCACTGGGGATTGGGGCCCTCAGTGTGTAGAAAAAGTTTATTAAAGAAAAGCACATTCAGCAGGGTGCGGCTATGATGACTTTAGCCCTGTCACTGATAAACAGCAAAGACATAGCAGGGGTTGCATTATATGACACAGCTGTTGTTTGTTAGTAAATGACAGCAGTCTCGTATAGTGCAACCAGCTGCTGTTGCAAACATTCAGTTGTCCCAGATTCCCCCCTTTTCCCTCACAAAAAGACAGAGACCATTATTTGTTGTTATGCTCAGATCGGCAATTAATTTATTTATATATATATAATTCCATGTTCCATTTTATCATCTTTTATTCTTATATCTCTCACAATTTCATTTATTTTCATCCATATATCAATCTCTGATCATCCCTCTTTCTTCCTCTTTTTGCTCCCCCCAGGTGAAAACCTGGGTGCCTGCTTCTTCTCCTTTCTGTTAGGTAACGGTGAAAACTGAAACCGCTTTCTCCTTCCGCTTCATCCTCTTTTCGTCTTATTCCTTTTTCTTTCCCCCCTCCCCTCCTTCCCCCACTTTTTCCCCCTTTTCTCTGCCATCCACCTTTGGCAGTCCGATAACCATATTGTTTTTCCTGCCATCCACCTTTGGCAGTCCAATAAATATCTTACCAGACACATCTGTCATCCACCTTGACAGACCTACCACAGTATCATATTGACTGTCTTCCCTCTTGTTCTGTGTTGTAGGGTGGGTGGGAGGATCAAAACTCCAGTAAAGTGGCTGAACCACTTCTGTGCTGCCTCTTATGTACCTCCTTGCCCTCCTCTTCCTGTTGCTTAGCCATTGTTCTATCCCTTGGCCTCCTTCCTTCCCCCTCCCTTCTGAGCACACCAGCTGATGGAAAGGGAAGGGGTGCACCAGGAAAACCTGGTCTGCCCCTAAAAGGGGGCAAACTCCATTGTCCTGGATTCCCCCCTTTTCCCTCTCAAAAAGACAGAGACCATTATTTGTTGTTGTGCTCAGATCGGCAATTAATTTATATATATATATAATTCCATGTTCCATTTTATCATCTTTTATTCTTATATCTCTCACAATTTCATTTATTTTCATCCATATATCAATCTCTGATCATCCCTCTTTCTTCCTCGTTTTGCTCCCCCCAGGTGAAAACCCGGGTGCCTTCTTCTTCTTCTCCTTTCTGTTAGGTAACGGTGAAAACCGAGACCACTTTCTCCTCCCGCTTCATCCTCTTTTCATCTTATTCCTTTTTCTTTCACCCTTCCCCTCTTTCCCCCCTTTTTCCCCATTAGCTGGTCTCCAGCTTGCGCTGGATGACCGGCTTTCCCCTTACTTAGGGTATTGTTCCCCCATACCTCCGAGAACCACTTTCCAATCCTTCTCTTCTCCCCTTTCTTTTTTTTTTGTTAACCGTTTTTTGCATGCCTCCTCCATGCTTCTATAAAACCCATTGTTTCTGTATTAAACATATCTATGGCTAGATCTAACAGGTGCACACCATCTGACCTGTAGAAATCTTCTACCCATTCTTCCACACCCCACAATATTACTTGTCCTCCCATTTTCTTTACCAGTGTCCCTACCCTTCTGTTCATCTTTCTCCTGGCCCTATCCATAGCTCTATGGCTGTGCTTATGTCTCCAAACCCTCCTTGGTATCATATCCGACCAGGCAAGACATACCTGAGGCCACCACTGCTGTATTGTCTCTAAGTCTCTTTTTATCTGTATGTATGTGTCTACCCATGGCTTGCCCCTAAGGTCATTACCCCATAAATGTATAATAATTAAGTCTGGGATGGGGCACCTCTCCTTTAGCTCTTTCAAGGTGGGGAGCAGTTGTGCCCATCTCATCCCACAAATGCCACGCCATACCAATTTACATTGTTTCACATCCTGGTAAAGTTGCTTTCCCCCAGCCTTTTTCTCAGCTCTCCTTTCTGCCCAATAAATATAAGAGTGGCTGCAGATTCAGACTTCTGTGTTGATCCCTCTCCTTATAGGCTTGAAACAGAATAAGGATCTTATATATGGTCTTAATTTCTCACCATAATATCACCTCCCCCCTGCCCCCCCGTGTCTCCATATCTGTAACAAAAACATAGGTGATACGTTAGTCTCCACACTGCAGTGTTCTAATGTATCTTTTATAACTGGCCGACCACCAGAGCTCCTTCTCCAAAATATTATTCACCATCTCACCTGCCGATGCCCACTGTGAGGCAGCTGCTATCTGTGAGGAGGGAAGAATAATGATCGGATCCTCCCCCAGGAATTGCATGCCCTTCTTGAGCAATGCTGTGACTTGATAACTTGTGACTCCACTTCCATCCCCGTGCAGAAATAATCTCCCTGTCCTAGTCCCACGCTCTGCGGCGAAAGCCCACAAAGCCTGCACTGGGCACACTTCCCCCTCTACATGCTTTTTTAGTGTTACCATGCAACCCTGTCCCATTTGATCCATCTTTGACCTCTTAATCATGATCTGTATCTCATGCAATCCCCAGCTTATATCTTCCCATTCTAGTCTCCCTTCCCTGTTTTGCCTGCCGTGGCCTGCCACCTCACTCACTCTCATGGCCCCAGCAAACATTACCACATAAACTGTGTGAAATAACTGGGCCCCAGCCTTTGATCTGCATATTGTTGGCAACATACCCTTCAGTTGCACCAGTCACTGTTCCCCTACTGGTCTTCTATTATCCACCATCCCTTGCTTTAACCTACCCCATCCTTGCATCATTCTTCTAATGAACATTGATTTTGTTGGGTCCTTCCATCCTTTTAGACTACAGATCACACTAATCTCTGTTAAGTAGACCCCCATTGCAGCGTGGGCTGTTCCCTTTTGCCATTGTTCCATGGTGAACTTCCCCAATTGTTCTTCTGTGAGTGGCCTACTTACCTCCCTGTGGTGTGTTGCCCTGAATGTTTGAAACACTCACCAGGCCCCATCGTAGGCCCTCAGAGTCCATGGTGCCCATGAACTGTGGAACAACATTTCTGCTCCTTCTTGCCAATGTCCCATATGTTCATTGGTATGGGCGTATTTTGCTCCTCCGCTGTTGGCACCAGCCTCTGGAAATGATCCAGCTGCAGACAGGAAAGGCTGTCAGCCAGGGTATTGGATACCCCCTCTATATGTTTAGCTCTGAATGACAAGTTCAACTGCAATGCCCTTAGCACCAGAAGTCACAAAACTTGTATGACCATTTCTGACCTGGCTCCCCTGTTGTTCAGGACCTCTACCACTGCTCTATTGTCACACCAAAATGTCACTTTTTGATCCCATAATTCTTCCCCCCAAACCAGGGTGCATGCCCAGATGGGCATGATCTCTAACAATGTTATGTCTTTTACCTTACCGTCCCTTACCTAATCTGATGGCCATGGTTCTGCAAACCATCTGCCCTTCAGATAGCCCCCCATGCCAAGGTCCCTGGCTGCATCTGTGTAAAGATCAAGGTATGTGTTATATACCCATTCCTCTTGCCAGAAAGAGCAGCCATTGTATTCCCTAAGGAACTCCTCCCATACTTTAAAATCCTCCTTGACTCCTTTTGTCATGTCTACCCAATGGTGTGGTCTGGTCACTCTGGCTGTGACCCTTGCTAGCCTTTTGGTGAAAGCCCTCCCTCGCCCAATAGCCCTGCACGTGAAGTTCAGGTGTCCCAATACTTGTTGTACCTGTTTTAGTTATACTCTTCTTCTACTGGTATGTATCTTAATCAATTCCTTCAATTTGTCCACTTTTTTTGTCTGGCAACCGAAATATTTCCCCCAGAGCATCTATCTCAATGACCAGAAACTCTAACACCCTACTTGGCCCTTCTGTTTTTCCAGGTGCCAGTGGGACCCCTAGTTCCTTCCACAGCTGTTGGAAGCTGGCTAACATTTTTTCTGTTTCTCTTCTCCCACTGCCTATGAAAAGGAAATCATCCAAATAGTGAATCACTGTCTTATAACCAGTTCTTTCTCGAAATATCCACTGCAAACATGTGCTGAAAGCTTTGAATGTCGCGCATGCTATAGAGCAACCCATGGGCATGGCTTTGTCAAAATAGTACTGTCCCCCAATTTTAAACCCCAACAGGTCCCGATCCTCTTTTCTAACCGGAAGTAGCCTGAAAGCTGACTCTATGTCTGTCTTAGCCATCCATGCATCTGCAGTTGCCCTGATAATCCAGACTGTGTCTTCCAGGGTGGAATATGTCACTTTACTGTATTCCTCACCGATAAAATTGTTCACTGAATCACCTTCCGGAAAGGATAGGAGATGAATCACCCTATATTCCCCTTCCTGTCTTTTGGGGACCAAACCCAATGGAGAAATCCTCATATTCTGCAATGGGGGGTATCATATGGTCCCTCTATTCTCCCTGCTGCCTTCTCCTTCTCTATTTTTTGTCTTAACATTTCTTTCCTCCCTCTCACTGAAACCAGATTGTTTGCCTCTCTGGCTTGCCTTGGGCCCTCACACTGCAATGAAAAACCTGTGTGAAAACCTTTTTTAATCATTTCTGCCATTTTCCTATCTGGGTATCTGTCTAACCATTCCCTCCATGCCTCTATCCTGATGGGGGTTCTAGCTTCTTTAAATTGCTCCCTTGTCCTCATTTTTTTTCCCCCTCAAGGTCTCCCCCTCTGGTTGATGCCCAGCCTTGCTGGTCAATGATTCTGACTCCCTCTATTTGCATGTCCCCTCCCCCTCACCCCTCTATTCCATGTCTGCCCTTTATATCCCTGCCCTTCCCGAAAAAACTGCTGATCCGACCATTGTCCCCCAGATCCATGGGTTCCTTGGACCCGTGTCATCCTGCATCTGCTCGCCGGATGTGATCCCCCACATTTCGAACAGGCGTGCTGGAAACGGCATTGTGTCCAGGAGCAAAATAGCCCTATTGTAGGCCCAGCAACATCTTTGTAGCATGGTACCTTTTTTCCCAACCTCTCCCTCAGGCATGGAATGATCGGTTACATAGTCTGTCCACAAGTCTAGTTGTTTCGTGTCCCATCTTACATCCCCATATGTCGTAATTCTCTGCCGAAAGAATTCAACATAATATATACACCCCACACCACCTTTTGCTTTCGTTCTCCTTATTATCAGGGAGTATGTGATGAACGGGATGCCCAGCTCAGGCCTCCTCTCCAATACTATGGCTGAGAATGTGGCGAAACCTACAAATCACCCTTCCCAAGTCTTCTCTTTAGTGAATTTGTCCTCCTCTTTCTTGCCTAACAAAACCACCGCTGTTGCCATTTCACTCTTTCCTATATTCCCTGTTTCCTCATATTTTGCAGCTGCTTCCTGACTTACTAGAGTGAAAATATCCTTCTTTTGTGGCCAACGGAATGTGTTCTCCCACTCTCATCCCCGGAGTTCCTATCTCCCTTGTTCCGTTTCCCTCTTTTTCTACTCCTCCTCCTCCTCCTCCTTCCTTCTCTTTCAGCACCTCTTTTTCTACCCTAATCTCGGCCAGTGCTGACTCCAACTGGCCCAAACCCCCTGAGCCAAGTGCCGAAATGATTTGACCTATGTACTCCTTGATACTGTCACCAACAGAGCCAGGTGCATTACCTGTGGCCTTGTCCACTCTTTGCTGCCTGCTGTCCTCCTGGTGTCCCAGCACATTTCCCCCTGGCTGGAGGGTTGGTTGCCATACTAGTGGCTGTGGAGGATCCACTGTACACTGGGGATTCAGTCTGGGCTCCACTGGGGGAACCACCACCTGGTCCTGGGGAGGTACTGATGGGACCGGGTCTACTGGTTGCAGAGGTACTGGACTAGCTGCCTTGGTAGGTCCCGCTATCAGTGGTTGTGCCCTGGTTGGGCTGTGTGGCTTCTCAGCCGGCTGCTTCCCTCTGCTCTCTTTACCCTTCACCTCTTTCCTTTTCTCCCCGGACCTCTCTGGTTCCTCCCCTTCCACCAACTCCCACATTCTATTGGTTTTCTAGGCCAGCTCCATTATAGCCCTGTAGGCATCTTCCTTCGAAGGTCTGCTCTTCTTGGGTGCCATGTTCCTTGCTTCTTGATGACTGTGAAAGATGCAGAAGAAGAAGAAAAGAAAATTCCATTATTAAAACTCTGCCTGGGGCAGTATCCGAGAGGCCAGGCCCTCTTCCCCATAGGCAACCTCTAACTGCAGCGAGCGTACCTTTTGTTTGCCTTATACTCTGGTGTCCAGATAATTATTGTCCCCAGTCTTGTTGCCGGGTGCTGGCTACCCCCTAAAATATGAACCCACCCCACCCCTGGATCACAATCTTCCCATGGCCGAAACCTCTTTGGGCCTTCATTTGTGTTTTTTTTTTGACATCCTTTCCTTGGTCTCCTTCCATTACTCGACCACAACCCAACTGGCATGTTACGTCACCCGCATGGCCTGGCCATTTTCCCAGTCCTCTGGCCTGTTTCAGTTCGACATGTCTGCCTAGTGGTTCCCCATTTCTCTCCTTCCCCCAAGGCCCCTGCCTTGCCTCCCACCCTGAAGGAACTTTATCCCTTTACCATTAGTGACCTTCCCTGCCCCAGCAGTGATGCCAGCACTGCTCATTTTTTTTTAGCCTGCTTCCTGGGCGTGTGCGTCAGTGACATAGTGGCTGCTCATCATCACCCATTGCTAGGCTCCCTTGGCCCCTTGGCAGCCCTCTCCTTCCTTTGCTAACCTTGAATGTCCCCCAGGCGCTAGGCATATTGTCAGTCCAGCCAGGCCAACTCGGGCCTCTGCTCCCTCTTGCGTCTGCTCCCCCGCGTAGACATCACGCGCATGGCCGCTTTGTCATGCCTCATCTGCTTGGCCTATCCCTAGGCCTCCCTTGTCCTCCCAGTTGTCCAACATGCGAGTGCCCCCAGCGTGTGGCATCATGCCAACTGGCGCCCATCGCCCCCCCACTTGCTAGGCCTTTCTCTAGGCCCTTGCCCCCTACTCCTTGACCGACTGGCTTGTAGCCAGTGAATAACCCCAAATCCTCTCCCAACTTAACGAGCTAGTCCTAAATGTGCAGGCCTCTGCAGCCGCTTCCCCTTCTCCTGCATCTCCACATGGGGCCATGGGGCAGCGAGACTAGCTGTCCCTCTGATCAGCCTCTTCAGCCTGGAATCAGGTGGTACCCCCATGGCGATCTCCCCTGGGGATACAAGGAGGCAGTGGGCAGGGTTCGTCTGTAAGTCATGCAGTTGAGCTGGCATGCGATAACAAGTGCAGAGCTGCTCTGCACAGCTCACTGGCTCCCTGTGGGGAAAACAAGCACCAAGGATTTTGCGTTGGGGTGGGTGATCTTCCATTATCCCCGCCACTCCATTGCAAAAACCTCCCCTGGCGCCCTGGCACCCAAACAGCTGCAGGCCACCCAAGGATTCCAGTCAAGCCTACCACACCCTGCAAGGCCTCAGAGACCTGTTTTCCCTTGAGTCGCGTGACTCACTTCAATCAGCAATGCCAAAGCTCCCCTTCTTTACCAAAACCCCCCCTGTATTTCAGAGTCAGGCTCCCACCTCCATCAGCTACCAGCTCTACTCGCTAAAGGCCAGTGCAGGCCTCAGTCAATCCAGCTTCTACATTCTCAAGCTTTTTCTCCAGCCAACCTCAGCTTTTCTTAACTGAAAATACTCCTCTCTGGGCCACCACACTTATCCAGCTAACCTTGCTCCTGTGTGTCTATTTGCCTCGCGATTTGTACCAAGGCCTACCACCTCTGTGCAGCTGCAAAATTTGGTCAAAACTACCAAACACATACCCTCAAACCAGCAATGCTAACTCACCTCAAACAAAAACTATTACACCAGTCAACTACCAAACAAAGCATAAGACCAAACTCTCCCTCATCAGTATAGCTGCAAACTCTTTCTCCAAAGCTCTCCAAATGCATTCACTCGAACCAAAAAACTAAAAACTTCTTTCCAATAAGTCCAATGAACTAGCCACATACTATTCATCTTCACAAGATGATTTCTTTTTACTATAAAAATGTCTCCTTTTTTTTTGCTTTGAGCAAAGTAATATATACCATTATGTATTATCATTACTTAGCTGTTTATTTTATTATTATAACCATTTTTTTTTAAATTCATTCTTGGAAGCTCTCTTACCTGCAATATCCTAGTGCACAAACCTCTCTAGTTGCCAATCTGATGTGCTGCAGTTTCAATTAGATCAAAACTCCAGCAAAAGTGGCTGAACCACTTCTGTGCTGCCACTTATGTACCTCCACATGCCCTTCCTCTTCCTGTTGCTTAGCCATTGTTCTATCCCCTTGGCCCTCTCCTTCCTTCCTCCCTCCCCTTCTGAGCACACTATCTTGATGGAAAGGGAAGGGGTGCACCAGGACAACCTGGTCTGCCCCTAAAAGGGAGCAAACTCCATTATCCATAGAATGTTGATTTTTTTGAAGTGTACATGCTTTGAAACGGAACATTTTTTTCTTAAATAATGTAAAAATTACTTAACAGTTGGACCTAAAAACCACAAAAACACACACCTTGGATCAAGCTTTATCAAACTTAAAAGTTTCAGGTTACAAAGCCTACTATTTTTCAGTTATCAGATAGCAAAACAAGTCTTAAACTTTTAAAAAACTAAGAGTTTTGCATTTATTTGCACCTCTGTAACTCTGTCCACACTGAATTGATTTACATGATCAAACAATCCTGGCACATAGTCTGAGCTTTCCAAATTTAAAATACATCGGTTGAATTGGGGCAAAGTTATTAAGCTGCACAAATGTGTGCATGACCTGTTAAGAAGAGGGAGAAAACATGCTTTCTCTCATTGACTTTGCTGGGATTTTTGTTTGAACCTGCCTACAGCCAGATGGTTTGGTTTTTAGGTCTGACATTTTCAGGGCAGAAAGGGGCTAGTGCACAGATGTGCCTTTTGCTAGTCCTGTGAAAAAAGAAAGAAATATTTTTTAAGTTATTGTATTTTGAAAATTAAAAAAAAATGCTTCTGAGCATGATCAGTGAGCACTAAGAGACAGCTATATGAAATGAATGAGGAATCCTCTTTCATATAGCCCCCATCTTGGGACTGCTTATTCAAAAAACATCTGGGCAAAAGGATGGCAAAATGATGTGTTGTGGCAATTCCGACTTATTTTTCTGTGTCCTTAATTCCCCATTAGTGTTATTTTTAAATTTTGGTAGCTTTACATGTTAAATGCAGTTTGTTCTGTTAATTTAAACATCTTGGACTGTGGCCACATAATACGAAGTAGAATCTTACTTCATATGATGAGATACGAAGTCAGATCCTACTTCGGGAGCCGAAAAGCCATTGGTGAACTGTAGTGAGGTGCCTGGAAGCTAGGGAGCCCACTCCCAGTGTCCCAGAATATTTATTTTATTTATTTTTAATAAAAATGTTTCTATGGACATCAGGGTGCCCAATCCCCATGTCGGCACTAGATGTCCCCACCTCCCACCACTGTGGGATACTGGGAGCCCACTCCCAGTGTCCCAGATATTTATTTTAAAAAAAATGCTTCAGCCAACATTGGGGTGCCCAATCCCCATGTCAGCAATAGATGACCCCTCCACCAGTGTGGGACACTGGGGAGCCCACTGTCAGTATCCCCAAGAGAAAAAAAACAGTATCCCACATTGCAGACCATGGGGTGTCCAATCTCTGTGTCATCACTTGTCCCCACCAAGGTGGGACACTGGGGAGCCCACTCCCAGTGTCCCCAGTTATGTCATACTCCCCACCACCACTACTGTGGGACACTGGGAAGTCCACCCCCAGTGTTCCAAAATGTTTATATACATATACTATACCTCCAAAAAAAGAAAACAGACCCCAATGTCTTTTTTTAGCTGAAAAAAAGAAAGTAGTCCCTAATCATCTCCCCATCCCCCATCCTGACCCTCCCAATGAGTAACCCACCACCTCACACATGCCCCTTGCCCTATACATAGCACTGGAGGTAATCCCCTGTCATCTTCTGTGAACTGGGACATGTGTGCACTCTTCAAAGCCAAACTGTGAACTGAGGCATCAAGGTAAGTACTGTATAATGGCTGTCAATGGCATTTTGAACTTATGTTGATATCTCAGCCATTATTCTGTGTTTTTTCACCAAAGTTTCAACATGGGCTTTTTGGGACCCCACTTCATGAACACTGGCACTGTCATTTCATTAATCAGTCCCAAAAGGTGACTTTGTGGTAACTGTGTAAAATCACCTTTCAGGATCAAGTAATGAAATGACAGTGCCAGTGTTCATGAGGAGGGGTCCCAGAAAGCCCATGTTGAAACTGTGGTGCAAAAATACCAAAAAACAACAATCCAGTTATGTGGGGTTGTTGAAATTTTTCTATGCACTCTCGTTACTTCAGAAATGTTTTATACTTTCACTACAAATTTTCAACATTACCATTTTTTCACACCACTTCATGAACAGTACAGCTGTCATTTTTAACATCCTGCAAATGTGTTTCACACCCACCATGGCATGGAATCATGCTGACAGAAATCACATTCAGAACGAATAACTGAAATGACAGTGTTCATGAGTTGGGGTCCCAAAAGACCATGATGAAATTTTATGAAAAAATCCTAAAAAGTGTTCGAGTTACATAGGCCCATCGATTTATTTCACGATGCGCATAACTTTGGTACTTTTCAATATTTTGTCGACACATTTTCAAAATAGCAATTTTTCCACACCACCTCATGAACAGTACAGCTGTCATTTTTTTTTATATCCTGCCTGAAATGTTTCACACCTGTGGAGCAGAATGACATTGCAGTTGCAGATAATTATGTTTTGCCTTGCATTTCACAATTTATCTGTACCGGGGTACATGAGGTGAGGGTAATAAGATTGCTATGCTGACAATTTGGTCACTTTTTTTCACCTCATGGAAGCACAAGGCCCAGAGGGCCATGTGCTTCCACACTTACATGCATATGCATGTCTATGGAGGGATTGGAGTGCAGGGTCTGAATGACCATGCGCTCCCACAGTAAAATAATGATACTATTATTCTATTTCAAAAACTAAGGAAATTCATTGCAAAAAGATCCATTAATGCATCAGTTAGGGTTCCTATTACAGTGACAAAAGTATGGAAATTCAGTGTTAGGGTTCCAACCCTACCACCTCACCCCCACCCTCCACACACCAACAGGTGTCAGGCCTCGGGGTTGTCAGCCCTAACTCTCACCCCATTCTCCTATACTGTACCATCTCAGCTTCCTTACACATGGACTGGGGTAAGAGTTAGGCCAAATGATCCCAAGGCACATCCTGATGCCTTTTCATTTGTAGAGGGTGGGGGTGGGGTGGTAGGATTGGGACGCCTAACACTGAATTTCCATACTTTTGCCACTGTAATAGGAACCCTAAGTGATGCATTAACAGAGTTTTTTTGCAATGAATATATATATATATATATACACACACACACACACACACACACACACAGATAGATACTGTAGATAGATAGATAGATAGATGACCTATCTTCAGTGCAAAATTCTGCATTAATGCACCAGTTAGGGATCAACCTAATGCCACAAAAGTAAGGAAATGTGGTGTTAGGGTTTCCAACCCTAAGTCCTACCCCCCCCAAAGCAGCAAAAGAACAACACCACACAAGCAACCATAGACAGCCATCATCAGGTCAGACAAACAACATACAACTGTTTCCAGATTACACAAATGCAGTAGCACTGATGTGCTACCTTTGTGGATTTGTATCCATGTCATGAAAATCATAAGACATACACACTCACTTGTCGCTGCAGTTACAAATCCATGATATTCAAATCACAATGATACTTCTGTGTGCAGAAGCACATGCCCCTGCAGTGACAGATACAAATCTGTGATACCAAAATTACAAGAGTTATGTCTGCAGAAGTGTATGCCCCTATATGGGCAGCACTTCTGTATCCTGAGGTAGTCATGCACATTGTAAGAGATACAAACATTTGTTGGGCCTGAGCTTCTGCAGGCACAGGTATAAGAAATATACACCGACTTCTGGCTACAGAACTGTAGGTGTGACACAATTCATTATAGCACAATTGCAACACTATTTTTGCCTGCAGAACCATTGGCCCCTGAGAGGCCTGCATCTCTCTGGCCACAGGTGTAAAGCATATGTACTGACTTCTGGCTCTGACAGGCAGGCCCCTATGGTACCTGCAGTTATGCAAACAGAAGTACTGTCACAGTGTGACTATAATGGTTTGAGCAAAAGATCTAGAAATTCTTCATGAGGGTAGCATTTTTTCACATACACAGATGCATATAGAAAGCATGCACTAATGGAGAATGCTATCTAGGTAGAAACATAGACAAATAGAAACATAGAAATTGACAGCAGATAAGGACCACAAGGACCATCCAGTCTCCCATTTTTTCTACCTTATTTATGAGCCATAGGCACATGAAGTGTACTTAAGTACAGCAGAACCAGCCATGATGTAACACAGTAACTTGCATTAAATAACAGGTCACAAAATACTGCAGTAAAAAAGGGTTTAATTTCCACTGAATTACAGTGTTCCATGCAGCATTTCTATGATGCAGTGCAGACTTACATCTTGGCTGGCACCATTGTGCCTGTGGCTGCAAAGGTGCAGACCCCATGGGGCTTCTGGGTACACATACTCATGCACACATACTCATGCTTGCATCACAACATGCAGATACAAGTGTGGTTACTTAGCCACAGGCCCCAGTGGGATTAGTGCTTATTATTTCTGTAATCTGGAAAAAACTGTAAGTTGTTTGTCTTACCTAATGATGGCTGTCTGTGGTTGCTTGTGAGATGTTATCCTTTTACTGCATGGAGAGGTGGGGAGTTAGGTTTGGAAACCCTAATGCCACATTTCTCTACTTTTGCGGCATTAGGTTGAACCCTAACTGGTGCATTAATGCAGTTTTTTTGCAATGAATTCACTTTCTTTTTGCAGAGGTGGAATTGCATCCTCATTCATGCAGGTCTCATCATGTGGCAAAGAAAGGTGGGAGGGACGGTGAAGGACATTTGCTTAAGCAATGGAGGAGGTACCTTGAGAGACATGAGAAGGCACACCAGAATCAAAGCTTGGGGTCAGCTGCATTGATATATTGATACAGTATATGATGTTGGTACATATTCCATATGGCAATACATAAAAATAAAGTACTATTCAGAAAATATTTTAATCCTGTAATGTTTAGCAACACAATACAGCAACATGTATAGACATGTATCCACATGAGAACTGTATTGTTATGATACATTCATGGTGACTGGATCACAAGCTTTCATTAAAAAAGGTTCTAATCCTGACAGTTCAAAGGTTACAACATTCAGAATATAAATTAGAATATTATGAACTATAAAACACAATATTTTTACAAATGGCTGGAAGATATTAGTGGTTGAGCTGTTTAAGAGTAAAACAGTTTCTTTTTCAGCAATTTTGTTTTGTAATTTTTGACCTGGAAAGGCACAATGAGGTTAAGTTCATTTCCAAAAGACATTGTTTGGTTTTTAATTAATATTTTCAGCAAATGTGTTATATTTTGTGTGAAATATAAGGACTCAGAAGGCCCTATGGTGGGTGTACCTCACAAAGCATGCCTTGTGAGGTACTCCCACCATTGTCCCTTTTGACCCCCATTTCCTAGAATTAGGTGTGGCTAACATAACTATGTTGTATTATTTGAAAGCTCCATGTTTCTTGGAAGAAAAGTTGTGGCAACTTCAAAATTAGGGACAGTGAAGAGTTATGTTTCCTGAGAAACTTAAAATGAACTCTTTGAGGTTACATCGGTATTAATACTGCATCTTTAGGCCAGAAGACTTGGCAGGATATTTGAGGGTGAATATAGCCCATTAGGTGAGAATAGCTTTTTGTTGAATGCCTTCAGCTTGCCGCCAGCTCACAATGCCCATCCTATCTATCCTACAATTCTGTTTACAACGCATGTTGACATAACACTTCTGTTCTGTTGGCAGTGAGGGATTAAAATATTTGAGGTGCTGCTTCAGGAAAAAAAAAACAACAATAAAAAAAAGATTAATCACAACAGCCCAAAGCAGTCTGATTCTCCAAGGTGATGAGTGCTGCTGGTATTTGTTTATCTAAATTATTAGCTAAATATGATGGTAAATACATCTGTTTAACACATTTTATTTTGTCCCCTAAAACAGAGTACTGTAGTTTTCTATCATTTTGGCAATGCAGCTTATCTCACGGGTTAAGGTGATGGAGTGGCAGTGATCTTCTCTGTCTCAAATGTGTCCAAGGGAGGGTAGATACTGTATATAATAGTGTCATATTTTAGATATATACTTTACCCATGAGATCAGGTAAGTCAAGCAAGGAAATTCAATTTAAGACCTGAGAATACTCTGCTCTGAAAACTAAACATGTATGGGACTAGCAATGCTACCACTGTAACAAGCATTTGTCAATGCCGAACATTCGCTTGCAGGTATTTGCAGTGGTGTTTGGCAAGTATGGTGCTTTACCCTAATGCCCTGTGCGATTGCTGGTATTTGCACAATAAATTTTCAGCATGACCTTTTTGTTACCCACATTGTGCGCTACATAGGTGGAAACACGTTTTGGGCAGGATGTGAAAAATGACAGCTGTACTGCTCATAAGGAGGTGTGGTAAAATGGCAATGTTGAAAATCTGGAGTGGAAATATTGAAAATTCAAGAACCCACGCCAGCATGCGTGGAACTCGTGCAGAACGCACGCCGAAAACAGCGTCATTTTAGGAATTTTTTCAACAAATTTCAACATTGGCATTTTAAAACCTCTGCTAATGAACAGAGTCACTGTGATATTCTTACTGTGTCCCACATTGATTTGCACACCGACTGCGCCATTGTGCACTACAGAAGTGGAAACACGTTTTGGGCAGGATGTGAAAAATGACAGCTGTACTACTCATGAGAAGGTGTGGTAAAAATGGCAATGTTGAAAATCTGGAGTGAAAATATTGAAAATTCGCACAACATCTGGCGTCGTCTGAACTGCATAGCACACTCGTAAAACAGTCATTTTAGGGATTTTTTCACCAAATTTTCAACATAGCCATTTTAAGACCTCTGCTCATGAACAGTGTCACTGTGATTTTCTTGATGTGTCCCATACATTGATTTCGCACACCGACTGCGCCATTGTGCGCTACATGGGCGGAAATATGTTTTGGGTGAGATGTGAAAAATGACAGCTGTACTACTCATAAGAAGATGTGGTAAAATGGAAATGTTGAAAATATGGAGTGGAAATATTGAAAATTCGCAAACCTCGGCGTGGGTAAGAACTGCGCCACGCTGCGGCTCGTAAAACAGTCATTTTTAGGAATTTTTTCACCAAATTTTCAACATAGCCATTTTAAGACCTCTGCTAATGAACAGTGTCATGGTGATTTTCTTAATGTGTCCCATACATTGATTTTGCACACCAACTGTGCCATTGTGTGCTACATGAGCGGAAACATGTTTTGGGCAGGATGTGAAAAATGACAGCTGTACTGCTCATAAGGAGGTGTGGTAAAATAGTAATGTTGAAAATCTGGAGTGAAAATATTAAAAATTCGTGAACTTATGAGCCTGCATAGGAACTGTACAGCATGCCTTCGTAAAACAGTCATTGTTAGGAATTTTGCAAATTTTCAACATGGGGTTTTGGGACCCTTTCATGAATGATGTCACTGTCATGGCATTATTCAGGCCTGAAGGGTGATTTCATGCAGTGACTGTGCAGTGACTGCGTAAATCACCCTTTGGGCCCGAATAACGCCATGACAGTGACATCATTCATGAGAAGGGGTCCCAAAAACCCCATGTTGAAAATTTGGTGCAAAAATTCCAAAAAATGCCTGAGATATGCAATAAAGTTGAAAACCCCCTCTCTAGCCCATTATACAGTTTACTGGCAATTCCTCAGTTCGCGGTCGGCTTTGAAGAGTGCAGACATGTTCCTGGTCCAGCAATGATCATCGCACCAAGCTCTGGAGGTAAGTATGGGGTGAGGGGTGGTGTGGGGAGGCGGGGTGCGCAGTGGGTGGGTGAGGGTGGGGAAGGGGGCTGGGAGACTACATGGTACCGTTTTGCTTTTCAGGTTGAAAAAAGATGATGCGGGATGTTTGCCACGCTGGGGTGGGCTCCCAGCGTGGCGCCATGAAATTATTTGGGGGCGTGGAGCTGACGAAGTTTGGGCACCCCGTGCGTCAGATGACACGGGACGCTTGCCATGCTGGGGTGGGCTCCCAGCGTGGCACCAAAGCTTTGGGGGGGCATGAGGCCTACCAGCACTGTGTATGACACAGGTGTTTTTCTTTGAAGTGAAGACCACCACTGTCATACACAGCTCCCGCACCCATTGGTGCAGAACCACCATGCCTGCTCAATGGAGCAGTGGATTGAACAGGAGAGGCACACCTCCAAAGTGTGCTACTCTCCCAAAACATTCCTTGCGCATGTGCGAAGCGAACGTAAAAATAGTATACAGACTGCTTGCAGAAGAAAAGCAAATTGGTCCATCGTGTCTGCCTAGTCCTATAATCCTTAAATATGGGAACAGAAGGTGTTGTTCATTAAAAAAATATTACCTATAAAAAAATGTTATATGGCAAACATATTTTGAAAACAATTCAGTATTTAAATATGTTATGAGTTAGGGTCAAAGATATTTTTAAGAAGCATTGAAGCTGGAAATATGAACATGAGATATAAATTAATGTATTTATTATTTTCTTTTAAATTAAGACATACACAAAGAGCATTTGCAAAGCAGTCCCAGAAGAATGAGTTACTGATATCTATAGAAAATCACATTACC
Organism: Neoceratodus forsteri; assembly: GCA_016271365.2. NCBI lineage: Eukaryota > Metazoa > Chordata > Ceratodontiformes > Ceratodontidae > Neoceratodus > Neoceratodus forsteri. Next base: position 1,266,231,448 of record CM028129.1, read on the forward strand.
TACAATATTGTCTGGAGAGAAATGGAATTAAAAGGTTCTCTCTCTTGCTTTCTTTCTCTCTCTCTCTCTCTCTCTTTAGTTTAGTCCTGATTATTGGAACTGTATTGGCGAAATGAAAACAGTTGGATTAATCGAGAGCTTGTCACATAGGGACCGCTATTGATCACTATTGTAAAAAGTTAAAAAAAAAAGATCAGAAACCTTCAAATGTTTTTCTTTGTTTTAATTATGTTTTCTAATTAGTCCTTTGGTTGTATAAATGCTTCTTCACTTAACTTTTTTTTTTAATTTGTTTGAATTTTTTTTTTGTCTAGTCTGAATTTGTGAATAAGGTTGAACACATGGACATGTCTTATATGGTGCACTTCAGCTGGAGGAGGAGACATGGCTTGAATTCAAAGGTGGTACATTAGTGGTAAATCTACAGTAAATTAGGGATGAAATTAGAAGACACTTCTTGTCATAGATGATAGTGAACTATGGACAAGCCCACCAGTGGAGACAGTGAACCTGAAGATTGTACAAGTTGACTAGGTTAGGCCGAACATGTTTCTGTTACTGTGTTCTGAGTAAAATTTATATACATTAGTACATGTTTAAAAAACATGCTTGTTGGTCTCTGCGTATGGGTGTGGGGGGGGTAAGGACATAACATCCCTGTTGATTTAATCTTAATTTTTATTGTGTTTATGTATGTTAGTCTTCATTAAGGGATATTCATTAATAAATTGAGCCTGTCTAAGGCTCTGGTAGACCCACTCTGAGTGGGTACATAAAAAATGCTCTTCTTTCCTGTAGCCCCAAAGCCTTTCCAATTTGAGAGCAAGCAGACACATTAAATTAAGTAGTCCAACCTGGGCTATGAATTACCTGCTCCAAGCTGGTGAAGAATGTCAAAAAACAAACCAAAAAAACCCTGTTGTTACAACCTTAGAGAAATGCAGACAGATTTATGATCTCTTTCAGTGAGAGAGAGAGAGAGAGAGAGAGAGAGAGAGAGAGAGAGAGAGAAAGATATGGTGAGGTATTGGGAGATAGCAGTGGTGATGGGTAAAGAGGGAACCATAGATTAAAAATTGACAACTCTTCCTTTGTAACATCTGGCAGATCCACAACACAAAACTTGTAACAGTCCTTTGGGGATCAGAGATCAGAAACCACCCATTAGAGGTGCATTATTTTCAAGCAATAGACTTCTACATAGGGCATAATTAAAATTCAGGTTGACATTATGGTGGTTATCAGCGATATCTGTGAAAAACACATACTTTGATGTATTATGTAATGCCAGGAAGGGAGGCAGATAATTTTAATATTTATGAATAATTTAGATACAGTGAAGATGCAGCAGGGGTCAGATCACAGTTCAGAAGGTCATAATGGCAAGGGAGAACCTAGTGTTAATGCGGGTACTGGAACAGGAGCAGGGCGTAGCGATGAGTACCAGATGAGCTGCTTGGGCCAGGACCACAGGAGCAATGAGTGATGTGGTAGCATCCCATTCAGGTTCCATGGTTCTGCCAGTGGTTGCAGGGATTAAATCATTGATTTCTGCCCAGACTGTGTTTTTGCATTTGGGAAGAAAATGTGTATTACATTAAAAATTCAAAATTTCAACATCAAAATCCTTTACAGCAACAACTTCAAGTTTGTCACTGTAAAGGACCAGCTGTCATAATGTCACTTTCACCAGTGTCCCCCCACAGACAAACTCTGACTCAACGTTTGTAATCTAAAAGTAGGGGGGTGAAAAAACATCTAATGTCTGACAGGCAAAATTTCACCTGTTGACATTGTTTGTGTCACTGAGCTACATTTGGACAACTTTGTTGTCGATGTAGTTTGGAGGAACCAAGGAAATGTGCCTTTTTTATTATGAGTGGTGGTTTTAAATAGTTTAAACAGGCAAAACAAATGTAGACTTAAAGATTCAGTCCCCATTGCATGCTTCACCCCTGGGAGTCCGTGGCTCAATTGCCTAATTCAATAAGTGTCCAGTGACTGACAGTGCACAAGTTCCTCTGAATGCATGAGTAGGTAACAATCTAGTGGGAGACTGCCTGTATTGTAGACTGCCATTCATCATTGTCATCCAGTATGTTCAACACCCTTCCCAATCAGAAATGTGTTTTGCTTACAGCCTTATTTATTTCTTTATTTAATTATTTTATTCATTATGATCTTTGATTTGTTCCATGCCACCCAAGCCAGCATGCTATGCAGACAGCCACAATGTCTGAAGAATTTATTGACCTGCATTTTTTTGGTTTGTTACTTGCACCGATAAATATGACAAGACTTACATCAAAAAACCAAAAAACAAACACAAAAAAATTACATTCTACATAATTTCATCATAAAATCATTGAGTACTCCTGATTTAATTTCACTGTCACTCTTCTAGATAATCAACTCCTCCCAAAAAACAAAAACAAAAAATTGTATTACTTTCAATCTGGAATAAAAAGTGCTAGAAGAATATTCGTGACTCCATCTTTTTACCTATAGAAATTGATGGTGATGGATGGGACAATATGTTGGTGTTGTTCTGTTGCACCTTGCATGCTATTGGTACTACGTCAGTGGTGACAGCTATAGGTAGAATGACTGAGTTGGGGATATTCTGATAGCAGTTCTTATACTGGCTGAAAAGTAATGCAATGTTTTTTTTTTGGGGGGGGCTATGTGGAAGAGACCCCCTGTAATGAAATCATGAGTCCTCAGTGATCTTATGATGACATTTTGTAGAATGTGAAGTTTTTATGTAAGTCTTATTATTTTTTATGGCAAGCAGCACACCAAAAAAACAACAACAAAAATGTAGCTCAATGAATTGTTCAGCTGCTCTGGCTGTTTGTATAGCATGCTGGCTCACGTGGCAAGAAACAAATAAAATTCAATAAAGAAAATAAAGGTATTGTATGCAAAATGCATTTCTGATTGGGAAGGGTGCTAACCATAGTGGATGACAATGGTGTTTGCCCCTTTAAAGGGGACAGACGAAGTTGTCCTGGTGGACCTCTCCCCAAGGCAGAAAATGGTGTGTCTCAGAGAGTTAGAAGGGGGTGGTGGAGCCCCAGGGACAATAGGCAGGTAGAGGAAAGGGAGGAGCACAAGGAGGGACAGGATAGCCATAGCAGGTAGAGGAAAATGGAAGGAGAAAAAAGTCAGGGTACATAACAGGCTCCACAGAGGTATTCTGCCACTTTCTGCTGGATAATTTTGTTGGCTTGATCAACAGAACCAGCATGTCAGAATTGGCTATCAAGATTGGTGGAAGCTGAACCAGCCTGAGGTAACAAGTTGAAGGAATTCCTACAAGGTAAAAAAAAAGACAAAATGTATAGAGGTAGTCTTATAGGTGGCTAAGATGGCTAAAGAATGTGTGAGACTGCTGAAAAAAGGCAGTAATTGAGTGATTCAGGTGGTGCAGTGGATGCAGTTTTTAGTGCATGGCTAGAAGATTTCATTTTTTTGTCCCATGTGGGGAGGTTTTTGTGAAAAAAAATTTTATGGTGTGGGAAAGTTGAGATAGCCCCAGTACTGAGTTTCGTTTGAAATGCTAGACATTGTTTGCTAGGTAATTTTGGCAGAACTTGGTGCCTGGGGGGCTGAGCAGCTGTAGTGGCTTAGATTTTAAAAAGAATGTCCAGGATGGTTTAGGGTTTTGGTATCCCTCGAGGCAGGGAAGTATTTGGAGTGAGGAGCAGATCCTGAGTTTTCAGGTGGCCTTGCAGGAGGTTGGTGCAAACAACGCGCATATAAAGTGAGGAGGTTTGTATTTTAAAAAAAAAAAAGAAAAAAAGAGTGGAGCCTTTCAGTGAAAAACATGAGACAGGCCCCAGAAGCAAGAGAGAAGCCACCAGCAGCTAGGCCGGCTTTGAAGCAAGTGAACGGTGGCGTCTGATGTCACACCGCATGGTGAATGGGGGGACAAGATGAGTTTCCAGCATGAGAGAGCTAGTGGTGCAGAGCAAGGGTGAAAGTGCTGTTCCTTGCTCAGCTGCACTATCCAGGAAGGACAGAAAACACCAGCAATGGGTTTGCTAAAGGGGGTTTTATATTCCAGGCTAAAAGGAGACTGTTTTTTGTTCCACAAAGCAGGACAGAGCTGGTCATTGTTTCATAGCACCTAGGGGGAACTATTGTTGATTTTTTCTGGCAACTGGCCTGAGGTACCTCGGGCATTCAGGTGGTTGGGCAGGTGGCGTCTGACGTCACTACATGTGGGGGGATTGTCTTTTTTATGAATGGTACTGCATTTTGGGGGTTCAAGGACAGCAGGGAAGCAGCAGGCTGACAAAAGCCTACAATTAAAAAACAAATATGGGGTTATTAAAGGGTTTTTATAAGGACTGTCAATGGCATAACAGGGAGATGGTTTATCTTAATACAAACAGTGGTTTAGGTTGGTCTTTCACTCCCCATTTCCTGAGTTAAGCAAATTATATTGGACAGAGGGGTCAGAAGCCTGAGAGGTGCCTGGGGTAGCCTATGGTGAATGAAAGGGGGGAGGGGGCAGTAAACAGGGTGGGGGGATCGAAGTTACAAGTTCTGTGCTATGGCAAAAGTGCTGAGCTGCAATTCATAGAGAACGGGGTCAACAAAAAAAAAAGTTTCTCGGGCACTACTTGGAAGCATTGGCAGTGAGGGAGGCTGTGTGTATCCAGACTCTGGCTCTAGATGATAATGACCAATCTTTCTCAGTTTCATTGCAGTATTTGTGAGTAGCATGACTGGAAAGAAGATGGTACTGAAGAAAAGCAAACCATCCAGAGCGTAGGCATACAAGGCAATAATGGAGCTGGCAGAGAAGACCAACATGATGTGGAGCTAGTGGAAGGGGAGGAGCTAGGGAAGTTAGGGGAAAAACAGAAGGTGGAGAAGGGGAGAAGGGGCGATGGGAAAAGGCCAATGGGGAAGAGCCAGAGTCTGGCAAGACCACAGCAGCACCCACAGGTGGAGACCCCTCCCCAGGATGCCAGCCCCGTATCATCCCCCCCTTGTGATCCTGAACTGGTAATACTACCCCCAGAGCCAGTAAATTTACCCCTGATGGAACCCAGGGTGAAGCCCCAGTCCACAGCTACCCTCGCACCCCTGTCAATGGACAGGCTAGCACAAGAAAAAGGATCGATGCAGCTCACCGACAACAGGTCTCAGGGAACAGACAGGCCAACAGGTAGTGTATTAGTCTCAGTGGGGGAGAGTATTAAGGAATATATTGGTCAAAATATTGTGACTCTGAGGGCAGGAGGATTGGGGCAGATGGAGACAGCATTGGCAGAAATTAGGTCAGAAAAGGGGTGTGCAGAGGGAGAGAAGGAGGAAGCGGATAGCATGGGAAAGGGCACACGGGAAATTGGAACATGAGGTATGAGAATGGGTGAGCATGTACCATTGGCCACAAAGGAGAAGATTTGGAAAGGGGAATATGTGGACATATTTGCATTGGTAAGCAGGGAGAAGGCTGTCAAGTGTGAGGAGATGGAGAGTATAGGCAAGAGTGAGATGGCAGCTATGGTAGTGCTACTAGGTAAGAAGGAGGAAGACAAATTTACAAAAGGGAAGACATGGGATGGTTGGTTTGTGGGATTCACCACATATTCAGCCATAGTGCTGAAGAAGAAGCCAGAGATGGGGATTCTGTTGATCACATACTCTTTGATCATGTGGCAGGCAAAAGCAAAAGGGGGAGTGGAGTGGATATACTATGACAAATTTTTTCATAAAAGGATGGCCACATATGGGGACATAAGATGGGATATTAAACAGCTCGATTTGTGGAAAGACTATTTGACCGACCAGTCCACCCCGGAGGGAGAGACAGGAAAAAGAGCAGGCGTACTTCAGAAATGCTGCTGGGGTTACAACAGAGCTTTCTGTTCATGGCCACAGTGTCGTTTCAGGCATGCATACTCAAAGTGTGGTGGTTCTCATCCTGTGACACGATGCAGGAAACAGTAGTCCCAGGGGTTTCAAGCAGGGTGCAGTCTGGGTGCCAGCCACCAGCCTTTTCGTGAAGGACAAGTTTATAAGGGTCAGACCTGGAACAGAGGTATGGGGCAGAGGGCACAGGAGTAGGGGAGCTCAATCCTACTGAATTAGGGAGAGGAAGAAAGAGGAAAAGGGAAAGGGGGCAGGTAGGGGGTGGATGGGGAGGAAGGGTAGGGTGGGCATAGAACAATTTTGGGCAGCCAGGATGCCCATCAAGTGGGAGGCCTGGGAGGGGTGGCTTGCAGAATACCCCAACAGGGACACTGCAAAAACCTTAAGAAGAGGTTTCAATCAGGTTTTTCTTTGCATGTGGATGGGAGACAAGGTAGAGGCGAAAAAAAGACAGAAAAGGAGAAAGCAGCAGGGAGGGAAGAAGGCCCTTACCCTTTTCCCCTGATAGTTAATTTGAGGATATCCCCTCCGGGTGTGGTCCCTAAGAAACAAGAAGGGGAGTACAGGTGATCCATCACCTGTCATTCCCAGAGGGAGACTCGGTTAATGATTTTATAGGGGAAGAGCACAGTCGAGTGACATATGTCACATTGGAAGAGGCAGTGCAGATCATTTGGGCAACCCTGGATTCCTGGCTAGTGAAGACAGACATCGAGTCAGCTTTTCTCCTGCTTCCTATTAAAAGGGAGGACTGGGACCTGTTGGGCTTTAAAATAGGGGACCAGTATTATTTTGATAAAGCAATGCCCATGGATTGTTCAAGAGCATGCACAACTTTTGAGACATCTAGCACCTGCCTACAATGGATCTTTCAGGAGAAAACTGGATATGAAACAGTCATACATTATCCGGACGATTTTTTGCTGACAGGCAGCGAACGAGTGGAGACAGAAGAGATGTTGGTTAGTTTTCAGCAATTGTGTGGGGAACTAGGTGTACCATTGGCACCAAAAAAAATGGAAGGCCCTAGTAGGGTCCTGGAGTTTTTAGGCATTGAAGTAGATGTGCTGAATGAGGTACTTAGGCTGCCAGACAAAAAAGTGGAAAAGCTCAGGGAGTTGATTCGACACCACACAAGCAGGGGGCACATGCAGTTAAGGCAAGTGCAGCAAGTCCTGGGGCAATTGAACTTTGCATGTAGGGCAATAGGGCCGGGAAGGACATTCTCAAGAGCAACAGCTAAGGTGATGAGACCTCACCATTGGGGGGATGTAACACAGGGGGTAAAAGAGGACTTCAAGGTATGGGAGGAATTTTTGAGAAGTTACAATGGCATATCCTTTTGGCAGGAGGAATGGGTTTTTAATACTGATTTATACCTGTACACAGGTGTAGCAGGGGGGAAGGGTATGGGGGGATACTTGAGGGGAAAGTGGTTTTCGGAGCCGTGGCCAGATGAATGGGTGAAGGAAGGCAGGGTGAAGGACATCACGCTATTGGATATAATGCCAATTTGGGCCTGCACCCTGGTTTGGGGGGAGGAATTGCAAAACTAGAAGGTTACATTCTGGTATGATAATAAGGCAGTAGTGGAGGTCCTGAATAACAAAGGGGAAAGGGCGACGCCTGTAATGCGGATGTTGAGGCAGTTAGTGCTAAGAGGGTTGCAGCTGAATATGTCATTTAGGGCTAAGCATATAGAAGGGGAAATGAATATTCTAGCTGACAGCCTTTCCTGTCTGCAGCTGGACTGTTTTTGGGCATTGGCGCCAATGGTGGAGGAATGAAAAATGCCCATTCCAACAAACATCTGGCACATTGGCAACAGGGAGCAGAGGTGCTGTTTCACAGCTCATGGGCACCAAGGACCTTGAGGGCCTATGAAGGGGCATGGCAGGTGTTGCAGGCTTTCAGGGCAGTGCACCACATGGAGGTAAGTGGGCCAGTTATGGTAGAGCAGCTGTGAAAGTTTACAGTTGAACAATGGCAGAGGGGATTGGCAGACAACACAATGGGGGTATACCTATCAGGGATCAGTGTGGTATGCAGCGTGAAGAGGTGGAAGGATCCCATGAAATCCATGTTGATACGTAGGATGATGCAAGGGTGGAGCAGGTTGAGAAAGAAGGACAAGGATGGCCAGTGACCAATAGCGGAGCACTGGCTAGCCAGGCTGTGGGACATATTGCCAAGGCTGTGTAAATCCAAGGATGAAATGCAGCTATTTTTTACAATTTATGTGGTAATGTTCGGGGAGGCTTTGAGAGTGAGTGAGGCAGTAGGTCACAGCCAAAAAGACAATGATGGGGGTGGGCTAGGATGGAGAGATGTAGTCTGGGGGCAGATAACAATACAACTGATCATCAGGCGGTCCAAAACAGACCAGGCGGGAAAAGGCTGCGTCATAAACTTGAAGCCGCATGTGAAAGGGTCATTGTGTCCAGTTAGGGCTCTATGGGCTTACTCTGCGGAGAAATATAATAAAGAAGGGTGATTATTCATACACGGGGATGGGAGAAAAGTGACCAGTTACCAGGTAACAGCTGTACTTAAAAAAGGCATGGGGTTTCTGGGAGAGGACCCAGCAAGTTATTCCTCCCATTCTTTTCAGATAGAAGCCGCATCAAAATGGGGGTCCGAAGGGGAATCAGTGGACAAGATTTTGGAGATGGGATGATAGCGGTCTGCCAGCTACAAAAGATGCATCCATGCATTTAAAGATTAACATGCCATCTTATTTTGTTTTCAGGAAAGGAGCTGAGAAAGGGAAAAGTGGGGGATCCAGGGAGGGGCTTGGGGGAGGCTCTAAATAAAAAAAAAAGGGGGGGTAGTCATGAAGTAAGGTATTAAACAGAGTTTTTTTATCTAATTGATAGGTAGAGGGAGGATCACAGAGGTGTGCATTCCTACATTTATTGGGCAGAAAGGAGAGCAGAAAAGAAGGCAGGGGTCAAGCAACCCTACCAGGATGCCAGACACTGTAGATTGACATGGCATGGTATCCCAGGGATGAAGTGGGCACAGCTACTCCCGACATTGCTGGAGATGAAGCAACGAAGACCCACACCAGATTTGATTATTGCCCATGTGCTAGGATATTAATAAACAAACATCAGGCATAGCATTAAATTTCAACTTTCTTTTCACTCTTTCCTATCTTCTTGCCTTTTCTGACTATCTTTTTATTCATATCAGGGTGGCCAACCTGATATTCTTCATTTTTATCTATCCTATGTTTGTAATGCAGCCTGAACCCCCCGCTTTGTTGTCTTGACACCCTTAAAAACATGTTTATTTGATTCCTCATTACACAAGTTCCTTGGTAGTAATTAAAAAAAGGTATCTCTGTGGTGTGAGTCCAAGGCTGCTGTTTAATAAAGCCCCAGGGAATTGCAATTACCGATCGCATGGTCGCACAGCTGATTGTGCGCATATTCGCACAACCACACGATCGCACGGCTTAGTGTGCGCACGATCATGCGGGAACTACAGCCCGAAAATACAGTTGTAAAAGAAAAGAAGTAAACTGCTGGTTGTGGTTTTCGAGCATCTGGGCTGGTTGTAGTTATAGAGGGATCCCTATCAATTTACGGGAGTCGCTTCAGGCTCATAAAATAAAGCCCAGCTTCAGCGCTTGGGGTCGGGGGTAAACACTCAAGTAAAAGCCAGAGATATGCAAAATTAAGCACACTGGTGAGTGTAAAGGACTTAGAGAATGTCCCTCTGCTGAGTGCTTGCCATATATGGCTGGGAAAAGTGTTAGTCACAGTGCAAAAGATGCAAAACTGAGGAACTGCACAGCGAGGTTCAAAATGAAATGTGGAGCCAATGGCTGAAATATTTCAGCCATCTGTAATAAATAAGAGTTCCACAGGAGAGTTATCATTAGGTTTCTGTTTCCAAAAAGAGAAAGGAGACTAGGTTTGTGTTTAGTTAAGCTGCCATGTGTATCCTAAGTCCTTTGCAAATAAAAATTTTGATTCTGCCTTCTTAATGGTTCTGGAATAGAAAGTCATACCCTTGCAAAAACAAACAGATAAAGGAGCACACCCTTGTCTGTTTGGGTTTCCAAGATAAATGCCTTTTTCTTCTTCTAGTAAATAAAAAAAGGTATACAAGGTATCAAGATTCAATAAAGAAATATCAAGTATGGTTACCCTGTTTGCTGAGATAGGCCCTCTATAGGGCTGGTAGCCCCCCTGAACTGCCAGGTTTTATGGTCTTTGAACAGTGTGATGTCAAAAGGGGGAGGAGCTAAGCTAATGCTCTGACATCATTAGCTCTATAATTAAGCATTTAGCTCCCTTCTGTCTTAGTGTGCTGCATTAGATGAACATCTACTTAAATGATAAGGACCTGAACACATTGTTTGATGTTTTAAAATGTATGTATGGCATATCCAAAGGCTCCAATAGATCTTTTTGTCTTAATAAGGGTGGCACATGACTTATGAGGTCACCCCTGATTGACTTAAAAAGTGCTCCTCTAGGGGGCTCAAAAAGGTGTGGTGATCAGTAGCTTTCTAATCACAGTGAAGGAAGGTTCTATTGAGAGTGTGCCAGTTTTCACACTGTTCTATGGAAAGGAGAGACTGCAGGAATTCTTTTATGTTGTCTGAAGGAAGAAGAATAATATCCTGTGTTCTGAAGGTATGAAGGACTAAAATCATTTATTTTCCTTTCTGTATACAAGTATTTTTTGATTTTTTTTTTGATTTATTGAGACAATAAAATGATAAACGCAGAAGTATGCATTTTTTATGCATCTTAAACTGGTTGTAAGATCTGTTATTGGAACCCACACTACCTCAGTCCACCTGGGAGGGAATGACATAGGAGAAAAACCATGGGTGGATACCTATCTAAGTGTAAGAAGTGATTTTGAAAAAGTGAAACAATGGTGGCCTGGCCGGATGTGTGTTTAGTGTGGTCTGACATGATACCACGGAAAGTATGGAGGCATGCATGCAGACATGTAGCAGTAGAGAGAGTCAGGAGAAAGATGAATAGGAGAGTGGGGCACTAGTGAGAAGCCTGGGGGGCACATAATACTGAGGGGAGTCGAGGAATGGGTGTATGAATTTTATAGATTGGATGGGGTGCACTTATCAGACCCAGCTATAGATATGTTTAACACAGAGATGATGGGTTTCATTGAGGCATGGAGGAGACAACAAGGAGAGAAAAGGGGTTGGGGTGGGAGGGAAATATATATAAAATAAAAAGAAAGTGTGGGGAAGGCCAGTCATCCAACACAAGCTGGAGACCGGCTATGGGGAAAATGAGGGGGGACAAATGGGGTGGGGGAGAAGAAGAAAAAGGAGGAGAAGGAGAAGGAGAAGCAACAGAAGAAGAAGAAAGCAGCCTCGGTTCTCACCATTACCTATAAGAAAGAGAAGAAGAAAGCTCCTAGAATTTCACCTGGGGAGGTGAGAAGAAGCAGAGGAAAATCTTAAACTGATATTGATTATGTAAAGCAATACAATTGAAGAGGTGTAATATGACAATAGAAAGATGATGATAATGATACTGGAAACAAAAGAAATGTGGTTATTGTAATAAATTGATTGCCAATCTGAGTGCAACAACACACAGGTGGTTTGTCTTTTGTGGGTAATGGGGAATCTGGGACAATGGTGTTTGCCCCTTTAAAGGGGACAGACCAAGTCCTAGTCCAAGTGGACCTCTCCCCCAGGCAGAAAATGGTATGGCTCAGTGAGTTAGAAGGGGGGGGTGGAGCCTCAGGGACAATAGACAGGTTCAGGAAAGGGAGGACCACAAGGAGGAACAGGATAGTCATAGGAGGTAGGGGAAATGGGAGTGGAAAAAAGCCAGGGTACATAAAAGGCTGCACAGAGGTATTCTACCTCTTTCTGCTGGATAATTTTGTTGCCACCTACCCACCCATTTAAATGTAATAGAAAGGAATAGTAGTCATATGGATAAAAAGGGGCAAAGTGAGGGGCTGCTTCACAGGTGGATGGCAACAGGTGTCCGGTCAGATGGAAGAGGTCTGCCAAAGGTGGATGGCAGAAGGCAAGGGGAGAAAATGGGGGGGACGGGGGAGAAGAAGAAGAAAAGGATGAGAAGGAGAAGAAAGCGGTCTCGGTTCTCACCGTTACCTATAAGAAAGAGAAGAAGAAAGCTCCCAGGTTTTCACCTGGGAAGGCGAGAAGAAGCAGAGGAAGATCTTGAACTGATATTGATTATGTAATGCAATACAACTAAAGAGGTGTAATATGACAATAGAAAGATGATTATAATGATAATGGAAACAAAAGAAATGTGGTTATTGTAATAAACTGATTGCCGATCTGAGTGCAGCAACACACAGGTGGTCTGTCTTTTGTGGGGGAATGGGGAATCCGGGAAAACGATGAATGGCAGACTACAATACAGGCAGTCTGCAATATTACTGCTGCTTGACAGTGGTTTAGACTACACGTTGGAGCTGTTTTTCTCCCTCCTAGAGTAGTTCAACTGATCGGTAGTAATTTCAGCCCAGTGCATGTACACAAGCAGCAAGACCACAGGATTGTATCTCTACCTGTCACAATTCTATAACAGCTAGTTTAACAAGAGAACTGGTGAGACTGCTAACTCTGAAAACCTTACAGTGTCCAAGAACTGGTGGAACACTGTAAGTAATACCAACCTTAATGTGGTTTTGGGGGTAACAAATGCTGACCACCAGCCACGAATAGCAGGATATCAGTGGACCCTGTTTTTGGGAAGTCTTTTCTTTTTTTGTTTTATTTTCTTGCAAATCAGCTGCAATGCCATGTTCACACATAATACAGAACAGGGGTGATTTATGTACAGTTTGGTCTCTCAAATGTCTAGGAGTTTGCCTAAGAAAATGTCATTTTACCTTGCACAACTAACATTCCTGTTACTGGCTGAAGAGTAGGAATTTAATGCCAGACTTCAGCATTACATTACAGTTCTTAAAGTACAGTTCTCTATTGGAAAATGCTGGTCACACTGAGCCACACAGCAGAGCTGATACTACAATTTTTAAAAGATTTCCTTGGTTTTGATAATTTGTCCCTAGTCAGGACAGCTGCTGGGGACTCTGCTCACAAGGGGCATTATGGCCTCAGTTAGCGGAAGTCACCAGTCTTTGACAGTTACATTTTTTTTAATCTCTCCCTGCAAAGTTGAAACAGAATGCAATCAGGTGAATGGGCAGAAAGTTCCAAAATAGCAGGCCTTGACCAGGTTACCTGTTACTTTTTTTCTTTATTTAGATCTTGGATTACAAATACCTTTGAGCTTAGAGCTCTTTCACAAAGGTTCCACGTCAGCAGCAAAATACAACAGGTTAACAGAACAAAAAGTATGGCAAAACAGTATACAAAGAGAAAGGAGATCAACAGGTTTAGAGACTAAACAGGGTATGGTAAAATAATTGTAAATAAGAAAAGAAAGTAATAGTTGACATTCACAGTAAATTAAAGAATAGAAACTAGTAACACTAATCAGTTTCATGCACAGGAATGCATGCAGTAAACTGAAAATCAGTCAAAACAAGCCTTGTCAGTTACTGTTAAAATCATAAAGTAAGTTGAAATCAGCCAACAGGCTTTGCCAGGACAGACAGGGGGGTGGCATTAGGTAGAGGGGAGAAAAGGTGAAGGGGGTAGGGTAGCGAGGGGAGGGAATGTCAGAGATGGTGCTAAGGAGATTTAACAGTAATGAAGTGCTAGGGTTTTAGATTGCCAAAAAGGATTTGGTGGAAACAATCACAGTAGCGAGTGGCAGAGAGTAGTCGCTGCAGCTTGGATTTGAAAGGGCCCAATTTGGATTTGGAGGAGATGTCACAGTTGAGGGCATTCATCCGAAGAGGGGCTCTGTAGGTGAATGATCTTTGTCCTTGGGAGATATGGCAGCGAGAGACCAGAAAGAGCTGGGATTCAGAGCCATGGGTATGGTGGATATTAAGAGAGGGGCTGAGAAGACCTTGAATTCCAGGTGGTAGTAGGCCTAGGGTTATTTTCTTGGCCATCAGTCATGCTTGATATTTGATGCGATCTTTGAGCAGAAGCCAACCAGTTTGGGCATAGAGGTCACAAGAGTGGGTGAGACAGTAGACTCCTGAGGTGAGGTGACAAGCCTTGTTTAGAGCAGTGGAAATACACCAGAGGGCAGTTTCAGTGGCAGATCCATTGATTATCAATCCATAGTCAATAATGGAGGTAACACAGCTCTTTACAGCCAGCCTTAAGGCTTCTGGTGTAAGGGAGTTCCTGTGTCTGTAGAGGAGGCCAATGTGAGTATTGACTGCTTTGGCAATGTTGTCAATATGCACCCTATAAGTTGCTGTCGATGGTGACGCCGAGATACTTAAAATATTGTACCTTCTCAAAAGCTGTCCCAAGGTGGTTAGAGATAGTCAGGGGATGATGCCTGTGTTTATTGTGGGAGCTGCTGAAGAGCATGAGCTTAGCTTTTTTATAGTTTAGCACCAGTCTGTGATCACTGAACCATTTATCTACTGATGCAAATCCGAGTTACAGATGGCTTTCAAGAGGCGTGGGGTCTGTGTGACTTGTGTAGATAACAGCATCATCCGCGTGTAGTAGGATTTGTTCAGTGCAGGATCTTGGGAGATTGTTTAAGAAGAAACTAAATAGTAGAGAGCCCAGGATGGACCCTTGTGGGACTCCTGAGCGAACTGGTTTTGAGTCCAAGATGACATCAGCAATTTTGACTTATTGAATGTGGTTCTCCAGATAGCTTTTAAACTAGGCATTAGAGTCAGTGGAAATTCCAGCATTACTTAGCTGTTCCAGTAGTAGGGGTGATGGACCATGTCGAACACTTTTGTCAGGTTGATAAATGTAGCCCCAACTATCTGTCCATGGTCCAAATATCTGTGTATGAAACCAGTGAATTCCATGACAGCTGAGGAGGTGTTGTGTCCTTTTCTGAATCCATGTTGTTGGGTACATTGGATCTTATGTTTAGCAGGATAATCTGAAAGCTGGTCGGCTACAATGCATTCAAGTGCCTTGGAGAGGAGTGGAAGTATGGAGATGGGCCAGTAGTTCACATGGAGAGACCTGTCACCACTTTTGTGTACTGGTGTTACCATGGCTGATTTCCATGTCTTGGGGAACTGGGCAAGGCTAAGTGAGAGATTAAAAATCCAGGTAAGAGGCACTAGCACTTCCTCTAGTGTGAGGTAAAACAGTTTAAGATGGAGGGAATCCCCTCTGTGTCTATATTTACCAATTGCCTTGATGATGTATTTATGGGCTTCCTGAGGTGAGATAACTATCAGGTAGAATAGGGTGGCTAGTAGGTGTGGCAGTGCTATCAGAGGTGGGTGACGTCACATCTTCATCAAAAAAGTCTGGTGAGGGAACACTGCTGAGGTCCATGAATGCATTATTGAAAGTACTGGCAATAGTTACAGGGTCAAGGGTAGTGATCCCATCTAAGTCCAGTATGATAAGTGGCAACTTCGAGGTTTTACCTGTGATTTCTTTAATATTACGCCAGAAAGCTTTTCGTTTGCCCTAGGTATCAGTATGCACTTCCTGATAATGTTTTATTTTTGCTAGACGGATGGACCTAGTGCAGTCATTTCATGCTCTTTTGTAGTTCTGGATGTTAGATTGTGTGCCAGTGGCGGGCACGGTGCCAGAGGAGGTCCCTTGTTTTCATGCAAGTTAGGAGTTCTACAGAGAGCCAGGGGTTGCAAGGGCCATTGATTTTGTTGTTTTTAGGGGTGTGTGAGAGTTGCAGGCAGAATTATAGGTATTGATGAAGTGTTCGAGTGCTGTGTCAACATCCTTCGTTCTGTAGATTATGGTATAGTCCAGCAGATTGGAGGCAAAAAGGGCCTTGTCTATAAATTTCCCAGTGCCCAAAATAGAATCAACATTGCCCCATCATCTTTGTAAGATTCAGCTGCAAACACAAGCAGCACTGTGTAATACTGAGGAAAAAGTGTTGTGTCTTTCCCAGTCCATTAATCAAACTCAGACAAGGCTATCCCAGTAACCAAAATGTGCAGCTGCTTAAAATATCAAAACTTAAAAAAATGAAAAAAAGGCTTTTCAGACATTTCCAAACCATCTTTATAATGGCTACTTGTGTTTTTGTTAGGGGAGGATGAATGAAACAGATGCTAAAAGACCCTCACTACCCCTCTGAAGCAGTTGTTGCAGCTGACAGTTTATACAGCTGACAGTTCATTAGGGTTTATTAGTGGGACAACCATTAGAAGGATGGGGCGGTGCCACTAAGCACCATGGCAACATTATTCATTTTTGGAGACAGAGATTGGGGACTGGGGTGCCACTAGACACCAGGGAGATATTACAGTTTAAACTGTTATGAATCTTTACTGTTTGCAGTATTTTCCAATCAGACAGTAATGGTCCAACTGTAAAAGGTTGGAACAGTTATTTTCTGATAAAACTATGCTAACATAAGCAAGTAAGGGGCAAAATGATTCTCACCACACAAACAGATATTTGCCCTGCACTTTTTAAAATTCTAATTCAAAAAGCAAACAAAGAATGTGAAGGAGACCTAAATACAGATCTTGTTCATTAGTAACCAAACAGTACTTGGGTAGAAAAAGTTGTCTGACACGGAAAAAAACAAGATGGCTGACAGCACGAACAATATTTTCCTTGAGCTGGACCAGTCAATTTACAGTTTGAAAACTATATTTATAGTTCAAACTGTTTTCATTTACCTGCCTGTCTTGCATCTATCACAAACATAATTATAATTCAAAAATGATAAAAAACAAATTTCACCAAACCATCCAAAGGCACACCCTTGGCACAGACCCCATAATCTATAAAAATTACAGAAGAATTTTCCATTCTGTGTGGGCTGAAGATGACAGCAACATATAGAATAGTGTATGGGTGGCCATACACAACAAGGCTATCGAGGAGATGTGATCATGGCATACAGACCCTGAGATAGAAACACAGCGTTAGTTGTGTATGGCCATCCATACACTATTTTGTATAGTATATGGTTCCTAGACTGTAGAAAACTTTAATTTCACAAGGATTCATACGTTGTGTTCATGTTCACTTGCTCCAGGTCCACGGTGAAGTCCCGCTATGCTCTCCCGACAACATCGCGCGTTTCTCGATGCAGTGCCACTCTACTCGACGCGATGATCTACAACACCGGTGTTTAAAAATAAAGAAAACTGCCACACTGATAGTTTGGCACACAAAGTCAAAGGTAGTCAGTGTCCAACTACATGAATACACCACTCTCAGACCACTCGCTAACCTTCATGTTGTACTCTGTTCATTTTTACCACTCGCTGTTTACGCCAATCAGGCAGCAGTTCAAAGGGAAAAAGTTGTTGTAGTATCGTTGTGACATCAGAACGATACTACAACAGCTTTTCTTGACCTTTGAACTGCCCTACAACAACTTTTCGAAAGCCACTGCTTTTTATCCACAATAAGCACTAACCATATACCATAAATTCCATTTTAAGCTATCAGAAAAATGTTTTGGTTTTTTTAACCACTTAATATCTCAAAAACCATACATGATGCCACTGCAAAACTTTCTAAATCTTGAGACACTGTCAGAATGACCACACATGCCAAAGTTTGCACTAAATCATTGAAGAATGACAAAGTTATTAAGGTACAAAATTTTGAATTTAACATTGAAGCTCTGTACCAATCCTAACTATAGGAGCACAACCGCATCCCTATAATTTATAGATAATATATTATAGTGGTGCAGTAGTCCCACTTATAGTTAGGGTTGATTAGGCACTTTAATGTTAAACCCCAAATTTTTGCACTTTAAGAACTTTGCAGCCATTCAACAGATTTAAATGAAATTTTGCATGTATGGTTTTGTGAGGTAAATAACTGGATGTGCCAAGGTTTGTTCCATTCTGAGTTCTAGATCGTGCACAAAGTGAATTTGTCAGAATTTTTTCACATTGGTTTGAATTGGTTTTCTTTGAATTTGGCTAGCATCTAGATAGTTTGGAATTTTGGTCTGAAATTTTCAGGGTAGAATGGTGCTGGCCAACATATGTGCCTTTTGTGAGTTTGGTGAAAAAATATTAATCAGTTCCAAAGTTATTTAATTTTGAAATTAAAATAAAAATTATTCTGAGCATGCTCAGTAAGCACTTCAAAAAAGCTGTATGAAATGAAAAAAGAAGGTTTTTTTTTGTTTGGGACCAATCTTCCTTTCGTGAGGGGAAAACGATTGTTTCATGTGCCACCATCTTGTTTTCCATTTTTGTGTAAAAACAAAAATTGAAAACCACAAGAATGACATCCTGCAGAGAAACCAACACATGTATCACACTCACTGGAAATCATTTAGGTGGATTCTGCAGCTAACTGTTGGAGACATGCCCCCTAAATGTGTTTTTTTTTATCCTTTTTTGTGACTCTCTTCTGCTTGTTTTGTTTGATGTTCATATGAAACATTTCATATGAACAAAAAAATGGGTCTCTTTTTGCTGTTGTTTTTTTAATAGCCCTAGAGCTGAGAAGGTTTGGAATTTTGGTTTGATATTTACAGGATAGAAACAGGCTGGCCCATAGATCTGCCTTTTGCTTGTTTGGTGCAAAAAATATGAATCTGTTGCAGAGTTACTGTCATCATTATTCAGAAGGAATGACAACAGTGAAAACCCTAATATTGTTCCCTTTTGGTGCTTGGGGGTGGGTGAGGGGAGTTAGGCTTGGAAACCCTAATGCCGCATTTCCCTACTTTTGTCAGTTTAACCCTAACTGGTGAATTAATGATGTTTTTTTTGCAGGGAATTTCCTTATTTTTTGAGATAATAGAATTGCATCCTAAAAGGACCTGCATGTCCATCTGTTCATACACACATGTATGTGCGTGTTGAAGTGCAGCACTCTCTGGGAACTGTGCTTCCACTCCTCTAGAAAAGAAAACTATGTGATTTATCTTTTTTTTTTGTTTGTGGAGATGGACTTAAGGTTGTTATTGTGTGGAAATTTTCATTTTTTCAATTTAATGTTTTTGATACATGTATTTTCAGTACATAATTGTCAGGGCGTTAGTCTTGTAGTAGTCATTGACCATTTTCTACTGATACATGGATTGCCCCTTAACTGCAAAGATTGACAGAGTTACAGCTTGTTCCAGCTCCAGTGTTATCATATGGCAATTTATTTATTTATTTTTTTTATGTTATTTGTATGACCACTGAACTAGTTTGGAAGATATTATGTGTTAGTCTGGTAGAACTCATTAAGGAATCTTTTTTGTCAGATTGTGTCATTCATATGAAAAAGGATTCTTTCATACAAAAAAAGAATGTGAAAAAAAACTAAGTTCAAATTATGTTCTCATTTGAAGGTATGTTTTTCATATGAATGACACAATCTCACAAAAAAGATCCCTTCATATGAAAAAAGAATGAGAAAAAATTAAGTCTAAATTACTATTTTGTATGAAAGCATCATTTTTTGTGAGGTTGTCATTCATATGAAAAAAAGAACCCTTCATACCAGATATGAATATAAAAAAAAACAAAGTCCAAATTCTTTATTGTATGAATGGATCTTTTTTTATGAGGTTGTGTCACTCCTATGAAAAACGGATCCCTTCATACAAAAAAATAAAACAAAATCTAAGTCTAAATTGTTTTTTCATATAAAGGGATATTTTTTCGTATGGTCCAATTCCTTTTTTACATGGCCATATGAAAAGAGAAATTTAAGTCCCGGAAAAGATTTTAAGTATATAAAAACACATTTCTGAGTCATTTTTCCAAAAACTAACACCAGAATCTACCCATCAGGTCCTGATTAGCAAGATACATGTGTTGGTGTCTCTGCAAGATATGATTTTTATGAGTTTTCAAAAATGTTTTTTTTTTTAAACAAAGGAAACAAGATGGTGGCCATACAAAAAAAAATATTTCTCATAAACAAAAAAAAAATCCCCATATGAAAAAGGAATGTTTTTCATATGGACCAAATTCTTTTTTTTTTTTTTTGTGCCATCTATTCAAAAAAATGTACTGAGCATGCTAAGAGTCAACATTTCAAATCATTACAACTCTAGAGCACATTAATATTTTTTCACCAAAGGAGTGAAAGGCACCACCCTTGTCCAAGTCATTTCTACCATAAGCATTTCAGACCAAAATTACAAGCCATCTGGGTGCTAGGTGACAACAAAACAAAACAGCAAAAAGAAAAATAAAAAAAAAAAGTTTTCACTTTTTTGCTATCCACATCTCAGAATCCACACTTCTCACCAGAACAAAACTTGGCACTTCAAGAGATCTTGCCTTCAAGACTGCACATGCAAACGTTCATGCAAATCTGTTCAAGGAGAGTGAAGTCATATACGTGCAAAGTTTGGGGTTTAACATAGAAGTGCCTACTAAACCCCAACTATAGGGCACTACTGTGCCACTATATTAATACAGCTTAAGCTATTGCAGGATTTTAACCTGAGACCATGTAGACCTGAACACTCAATATACCCACATGCATCTACATTGACTCCTGCCATCTATCCATTGTTGCAGCATCAGGTACAATTTGTATTTCTTTTACACTTGTTATTATATGCTTAGGAACTGTTTTCTAGCATGATTATTTGGTAGTGCTTGTGCATCATCCACAGGTTTTTGCCTTGTTGTAATGATCAGCACCTCTTATCAATCATTGTATTGTTACCAAAACTAGCCTTCGTCACCTTTACTCTTATCAGTGTGTACGTGCAAAACAAGTAAGGATCTAACTGTCGGAGGTGCTAGCTGCCCGCCAATGGAACTAAGTTATTCAGTTCTTTTGCCTTTTTGGGAGAGTTCATTACCTAGTAACATACTTTGTTATCTATAGTATAAGAATGTCTATAAAACAGATTTTTACTGAGTTTTCATGACAACGCCATGGTGTTCAGTGGTTTCTGAACTCCCAGAAGGTATACTGTTTTCCTGTAGTTTCTGGAATAAGCTTTCCTCTGTGACATCTGGCTTCTGTGTCGTGTTTTGCCAACAGGTCTAGACACCTGTCATCTAACAACCACACTTGATGAGTTGACAGCCCCAGCCAGATTACACATTCTCATTTACAAAACTGGATGTTTTTCACTGGCGTCAATGAATTCAAGATATGGATTTAAACATAGGGTACACTTCGGGCATCTACATTGACTCCAGGTTAATTTTTGGGTTACTTTTTTTGGTCACCTAAAACAGGGTATGTACTAGTCCTTCTATGAATCTACTCAAACATAGTTTTTTTTCTAGGCAGTGTTGCAAAGAGGTGTATGTAATTAGCATTTTTGACTGAAGATAGGTGTCTTTTTTTTTTGAATACATTAAATATCTCTGTATTGTGTATCTTTATAATTAATTCATTTAAATGTCATGGGCTTTTAACCCATGAGACCTGTGTCTGTATTTTAAATCTGGAATGCATGTCCCAGTTGTTTCACTTCTGGGAGACATTCTGATAAAGTGAGATGTCGATCATGGATATTCTGCTACATAATAATCACCGATGTTGTCTAGAAAATGGTTTAGTATCATTTTTTGTAGTTTTATAAATTATTTTTTTTTTTAGTTTATTTTTAGTTAAAAAACCTATATCAATTGCCAATATTCTATTCTATTGGATATGGAAATTTCTGCCTATTCGTAATGGGCTCCATTCATGATGGCAGCCTCGCTACTCGGGTATGCATCATAAGTGAGGGTGCGCTGCTGTGTGCTGCGTAGAGCATCAGGAATACACAGCATTCATGAAGTTGCCCCAATGCCCCAAGAGGCAGGGGAAGAGCAAGAAGGGGCACATAGCAGTGTGCAGGGGTGGGCCCAAGGCAGTGCAGGGCCCAGGGAAAATCCTATGATCCTACCATATATAACAATGTGAAACCACAATGCACCCATGTTACGCATGCTGCAGAAGAGGTATGTCTGCTGAGGACCTGATGAGCAACCATGGTCCAAAGCAGTGGGCGGCCCCCATGGCCCTCAACCAATGCAGGTGGAGGTGCAACGGCCAGTGGTGGCAGGAGGTAGCAATGATCTGCAAACTTCATGAGTGCCCAGATCGTAATCCTCATCAGGGACATCCACCAGCACTATAATGTGCTGCATGGGTGAATGTCCTTGAGCACCCCTGTGGAGATGAAGGCTCACATATGACTGGACCTGCAGGCAGCAATCATCGCCACTGCACTGAAGGCCCACACACTTGCAGCAACCAAGCACAAGTGGTGGGACCTCTGGTCCCAGATAAAGAGAAAACTCAGTTGGGCACAACAGTCACAGGGCACCACAGGTGGAGGCCAGCCACCACCAGTCCCACCCCTCATGCCCATAGAATGTCAAGTCTCCAACACCATCAATGATGTCCTAACAGATGGTGAGCCAGATGGGCTAGGCAGCATGCCACGTGAGCATGACACATGAGGGCACACACACATAGTGCCAAACCAACACTGTAGTAATAGAATAGGCACTGACCACATGTCCCCATTCCACTCACAGTGCATGAAGAGGACAGTGGTGGAGAGGGACCCTCTGGCATCGGCAGAGGTAAGATGCAGAGGCCAGCCAGTGATGGTGGGTATTGCAGCACAACAGATGTGACATGTGCCATGGCAGAAGTACAGCTGAGCTAACCACTGTCCCCAAATATCCCCCTCAGGAACACAGCAGCAGGGAATGGATGTGACACAGTGGATGACACACAGCATCTGGTACAGCTCCCACAACACCACAATGGAGATACTTCTTGTACCCATGGACAGCAGCCCCAGGAGGCCAGATGCAGATGGGGCACAATCACAGTAACACAGATCAAATATTGGGGAAGAGACACTTGAGGCCATGGAGGAGGATGGGCAACAGACATCTGCAATGGACACCAGCAGCGATGCCTAGTCAGACTGGAGGGAGGAAACCAGCATGGCCACCATGGAGACAGGTACACCAGACACACACACACAGTCACAGGAGCATGACATGGGTGCATTGATGGTTTCACTGCCCACAAGGCACCCACGATTGGCTGCACTAGGCACCCTACTGGCAAACTATTACCCTGACCTCCAGAGGCTGGAGCAGAAGCACCTGCAGACAACTAGGGAATGTACAGAGGCTGTGAGGTGACTCATGGAGGAGGTGGTGGTGGGGGTTGTACAGATGCAGAAGCTACTGGCAGACAGCTAGCCACTGGCATCAGGGCACAGGAGAGAATCATGAAGGTGGCCATCACAGGAGCATGAGCACAACAGCATCTGGTGGAGGAGGTGTCTGCATGTGTCTGCACTCAGAAGCAGATGGCTGATGCCCTTGTGGTCATCGATGCCCACCTGTCTGTCCCTCAGTCATGACCACCCACAGCTGCTGTGGGTGAGTTGAAGGAACAGGGCACGGCGATGGATGCACCATCCAGGCTGGCATGTACTGGGCAGGACCTGGCCAACCAGTGCCCAGACACCAGACCAGGCACCAATACTTCCATGCCAGGACACTCGACTACTGTACGCTGTTCCTGCCATGGCCAGCATCCCCCGTCCGCAACACAGCCAGTTGTCCCAACTTGACATGGACCAGCATCTGACAGGGGGTGCAGATGTGGTGGCCACAGCCAGTAGCCAGCCACCAACATCTGCCAGGTGCCACAGTATCTCTAGATGTGACTGGACACAGCCCCTTCACACACCCCCAAACCACAGAGCAGCACACCCACCAGACCACAACACAGACAGCATGCACACCATGCACCACACAGCACAAGTGGCACACCTCACCCTGCAACCAAATGGGGGGCCAACACAGCATGCAACACTGTGGCCACCAGGTGGCCCAGAGGCTGCAACAACCACAGGCAATGCCTGAACCCCTGTGTGGGCAAGATGCACGCTGGTGGCACACCGTGTGTGCTGGTGCCCCATGGTGTGTGTGCAATGCACCTGCCGGCTCAGATGGGCAGTGTCATCATCACCCACTTGTGCCGTTCCTTACCACCCAAAGGTGCCATGGGCCATGCGATGGTACACAGCCTGTACCACCATGCAATCTGCCATGTATGGGCCATGGGGTGGTCCCCTTGCACCCTCCCGAGATGTTGGCAATGGACGCACCTGGATATTATCCTCTGGCTGCACATCAGGGGGCATCAGGGGGCTGTGGAACTCTGTGGCATTCACAGATGTTGAGCACCATGGCACAGGCAGTGAACACTCTGCACACCATTCCCAGTGATAGCATCATCATGCCACTGGTGTGGTCCATGCAGCAGACCTGCACCTTCAGCATTGCTATAGTATGCTTGATGATGCTGTGGGCCCTCACATCTGCCACATTGTATGCTTCCTCCCCGGGATGCTGTGGCACCAGGTATGGTGTTATGAGGTTGGTCCTCAGTGGGTATCCCCTGTCATCTGTGGGAGGGGTGAGATACAGAGATGTTAGATGTGTGGCTGCAGAAAGGTGGCAGAAGTGTCCATTTACCATGGTATCCATTTACCCAACAGCCTGCCATAACCCTCCAGTTGCCAGTTCAAATGACATCTCAGCTCACTGTTCTTGAAGATAAAAGAGTCATGGCATGACCCTGTATACTTTGCAAGTACATTCTTCAGGATGCCCATGGTGTCACAAACAACCTGACAGCTGATACTGTGGAACCCCTTATAGTTTTAGGTACCCCTCCTTGTTAGTCGCTGGTGTGAGGACAGGCACGTGTGTGCAGTCTATTGCACCCACCGTGTCCTGCATACTGTACCATCCAGGAATGCCCCCTTGATGGACGTGATGTCGGCTGCCATTGTGGGGGATCTGTTGTGCCTCACCTGGTGCCACACCAAGGCATCGGTCACCTGGTGCAGTGCGAGTGAGATGGAGGAGTGGCTGAAACCCATCATGTCACCTGTGAGCCTCTGAAAGCTGCCTTTAGCATAGTACTGCATGGCACAGAGCACTTTAGTTTCCATGGACATGGCCATGAAGAGCCAGGTGTGTGGCCAGACCGCATCCTTCACAAGGCCACACATGTACCTACTGTAAGTGTGTCATGGTCAATGCGGTACCTCTGGAGGAACTCAGTAGTCCACAGCATCTGTGCCTCCAGCCATGGCCTGAACACATGTAGCCACCACCTACGGCAGGCTCAACACTCCGCTATGGCGTCCTCAAGGAGGACCATATGTAGCAATGCCCCTGGGCACATGTCACAGCCATCTTACAAAATGGCCAGTGAACATGCAGGGTGGTGGTGGTGCAATCTACTGTGTGTGTGTGGTGCATGCCTGGTGCCATGGCACATGTGGTCCTTTGGGCTTGCCATGGGCACGTGATGTGGATGTTTCAGCCTTGGGGATGCCATATGCAGTCCTGCAGTGATGGCATCAGCAGCAGGTGTGGTGAGTGTTGCTGGTGGCAGGCTCGGCCTACCACTGCATCTGTACCATGTTGCGAGCAATACATACCAAGATGGAATAGCTGTTGGAGCCATCTGGGAGGTGATGGAGCAGAGGCAGGTAGAGGCCGCTGCCAGTCTGCACTGGTGTGTATGTGTGTGGGAAGGGTTTGTGTGTCCCAGGGCATAATGATAACCTGTTACCCTGTGCTCTGTTGTGGTGGACATGGTGATGGAAGGTCAGGTTTGTCCTGGAGCTGATGGACCTTGGGCATGGAGGCAAGGGATGGGTATGCACCACGGTGGCAGCTGTTGTATGATATCCTGAGGCGGTTTGACCTCAGAGAATCCACAAGGGATTTCCTCTATCGGGATGACACCAGTGATCTGTGGGCCATCTATGCCCGATCCCAGGTAGGTGGGCCCGCAGGCCATGGTGTATGTGTGTCTCTGTATGTCCTGTGTGTTATAGTGGTATCTGGGTCACTGACAGAGGTCCCCTCTGTGTGCTCTTATCATTTCAGTGGTACTGTGGACCTGTTTGGTGGATAGTCCTGGAGGAGCGGCCCTTCTCAGACATCATACCTCTGCAGGAACCATCCACCCCCTCTTCCAGCCCAAGCCTCAGCACCACCTCCGAGGACTCTGACTAGTGTGGCAGGGCCTGTACCCATTTTGGATGCTCCCCCCAGACCCCAGTTGTTTTGCATCATTCGCGCTGTGCTTACCTGGCAATTTTTTTTTTGTATGATCTATTTTTCCGCCCATGCTCGCTGGTCCTCCACTCCTTTGGGCTCTTGCCATGTTCCCCCTGACCTCTTCTGTCCTTGCCTGACCCTCCTCTGATTCCCCAGATCGCAGCTGACCCCTGGGATATCCCGGTGTATTGCTTCACTGGGCGGGTCCCTCTCCTCCAAGGGGGAAGACACCGGGGGGAGGATAGCCCCAGCACTCACTTCTAGGGCCCAGGGATGCTGCTGGGGAACAGGAGGCACCAGGAAGGCACTGGAGGCCCTCAGGAACAGAGAGCCATCATCCAGGGGCCAGCAAGTAATTTTCCTGGCTTTCTTGAGGTGCGTGACATCTGGACATCAAGGCGAGAGCCGACGTCTGTCATGCACCACCCCTAATGACCCCAACATGCTGCTCTACCACCGTCCTCCGCCAGTGGTTGCTTCAGCACCAGGTCGCAAACCCTACCCTCCCTGGAGACAGTGAGCAGTCATAGGATGCTCAAGCTGCCTCCCCCCCCGGCTGGCCCTCCAGCACCCCAAAGCTTGTTCCTGAACCCGGGTCACTGGCGTTGCAAGCGGAAATCCAACCACTGCACCGACGGGCCAGCTGCAATTGTTTTTGATTTGTGTTTATGGGTGCCAACATTGAAGCATTCTTTCCTGAGCCACTGTGTGTGCGTGCGTGTGTGTGTGTGTGTGTGTGTGTGTGTCCCTTCATCACCCTGGCATGGTGCACATGGGCATGTGTGTGTGTGTTGTTTGTCATACAGTGTGTCAGTGCCTTGGGATGTGCATGCCATGGCCATGTGCCATTCATTGTTTGCCTGTCAAGTTATGTGTGTGTGGCGTACATGCTGTGCTACACTAGGGCTGTCTGTTCTGTGGCATACACACGGCACCTGGGGATGGGATATGTGCACCATGGTACTGCGACTGTAGCAGTCACCAGTGGTACATGGTGCGCACGTATTGTGCAGCTGCAGGCATGCAGTGCATCACACCATGCATGGGTGGCATGTCTTGCCATTGCGGATATTGTCATGCCCTTTCTGGACCGCACCAATCACTTCTGTACTGGTGCTCCACATGCACGGTGTTTACAGCTACCTCCAGGATGTGTAATCTGTACACAGGGAAGCTACGTGTCCTACTACCATAACTGGCGTCAAACATGTGCATACATGGCTCTTTGTGTGAGGACTATGTGGCCCTGCCCCTACATGCCTGTGTATCCCCAGGGTTGTGCATGTTAGCACCTTGGCCATATGCGCCACCCTATGCACAGTTCATGCATGCCATGTGGCAGCTGTGTGTGTGTCTTTTGCACATATTTTGCTACTTGCTGGCAGTACGCACTGTGTATAGGCCTGTGTAGCATTACTAAATAGGGCCCAAAATGCTTTCATAAATGCACTAACCAAATATGTTACAAAACCATTTTTATGTTGATTGCATGCATGCGCAAGAAACATATTGAGGCAGCTTTCTCCAGAAGCAGGTTGTGGAGGCACTGCACTGTTTTGGCCAATGCCCCCACAGCCTTTAATGGCTTGTTCCGCTTTCCCCAATACTGTGGCATGCTGCTGCTAACACTAGCTCAGCCAGCATGCTACAACCTTGTAAAAATTTAGCCGCAGCAATCAGGGTCCACCTCGTCATTGCAGCATCAGCCATTTGCAGCAATGAGGGAGCAACCCATCATTGTAGGGTGGAACCTTGAAACACTGATATTGTTTGAGAACATGGCAGAGTCTTGCCACCATGTTCCCAAACAATATTAACCCTCCCACTGAGGGGGTGCCCAATCCCGCTTGGCAGCATGTGCCCCCCACCATGTTTGTTTGCCAATGAGGGCCCCAATCCCCATTGGCATAATGTCACCCCCCTTTCATTGTGTGCCAGCGTGGGTGCCCAATCCCCATTGGCATAATGAACCCCCCCTTTGTTGTGTGCTGAAGGGGGTGCCCAATCCCCCATTGGCTACATCTGCCCCCACAAAAAAAGACTCCATTGGCATGCTGGAAGCCCACCCCAGCGTGCCACTTGCCCCTGTAAAATCAAAAAACGGTTCCACGATGTCTTTTTTTTTAAACCTGTAAAAAAGGAAGCAGTCCCTCGGTGGTCTCCCTGCCCCCCTCCCACAACCTGAGCCCACCCACTGTGCACCCTGCCTCCCCACACCCCACACCCCATACTTACCTCTGGATTCTGGCGCGACAATCTTCGATGGACTGGGAATACATCTGCACTCTTCAGAGCCGACCACGAACTGAGGAAATGCCGGTAAGCTGTATAATGGAATAAATAGTTTTTTTTCAACTTTGATGCGTATCTCAGGCATTTTTGGGAATTTTGGCACCAAATTTTCAACATGGGGTTTTTGTGACCCCTCCTCATGAATTTTGGCACTGTCATGGCATTATTCGGCCCCGAAAGGTGATTTCATGGTCACTGAGTGGAATCCCCTTTTGAGACCAATTAATGAAATGACAGTGCCAGTGTTCATGAGGTGGACTCTCACAAAGCCTATTCTGCAAATTTGGTGGGAAAAATCCCCAAAATGACTGTTTTACGAGTGTGTGTTGCGCAGTTGCTACGCACGCTAGTAACTTTGCAAATTTGCAATATTTTCACACCAGATTTTCAACACTGGCATTTTTTCAGACCTCCTTGTGAACAGTACAGCTGTCATTTTCCACATCCTGGCTGAAATGTGTTTTCAGACTTCCGGCGCAGAATAGCGCAGTTGGTGTGGGAAATCAGTGTTCAGGACAGATAAAGAAAATGACAGTGTCACTGTTCATGAACAGAGGTCCTAAAATGCCTATGTTGAATATTTAGTGACAATACCCCATAAAATGACTGTGTTACAAGCGTGCGTTACGCAGTTTGCACGCATGCTGGTAACTTCACGAATTAATATTTTCACTTTAGATTTTCAACATTGCCATTCTTCTGCACCTCCTTATGAATAGTACAGCTGTCATTTTTCACATCTTGGTGAAATGTGTTTTTATAGTTCCAGCGCAGAATAGCGTGGTCACTGTGGGAAATCTGTGTTTGGGACACATTATGAAAATTACAGTGACACTTTTCATTAGCAGAGGTCCTAAAATGCCTATGTTGAACATTTGGTGATGAAAGTCCATAAAATGAGTGTGCTGCGAATGTGCATTGCTCAGTTTCCAAGCACACTCCATACTGTCGCAACTCTGCAATATTTTCACTCCAGATTTTCAGCATTGCCATTTTGCCACACCTCCTTATGAACAGCGCAGCTGTCATTTTTCACATCCTGGCTGAAATGTGTTTTCACTCTTATGGCACACAATAGCGCAGTCACTGTGGGAAATCAGTGTTCGGGACATATTAAGAAAATCACACAAATTTTGTGATGAAACTCCATAAAATGACTGCGTTATGAGTGTGTGCTGTGCAGGTTCCATGCACCCTTGTAAGTTTGCAAATTAGTAATATTTTCACGCCAGATTTTCAACACTGGAATTTGTTCAAACCTCCTTATGAACAGTACAGCTGTCATTTTTCACATCCTGGCTGAAATGTGTTTTCAGACTTCCGGCGCAGAATAGCGCAGTTGGTGTGGGAAATCAGTGTTCAGGACAGATAAAGAAAATGACAGTGTCACTGTTCATGAACAGAGGTCCTAAAATGCCTATGTTGAATATTTAGTGACAATACCCCAAAAAGACTGTGTTACAAGCGTGCGTTGCGCAGTTTGCACGCATGCTGGTAACTTCACGAATTAATATTTTCACTTTAGATTTTCAACATTGCTATTCTTCTGCACCTCCTTATGAATAGTACAGCTGTCATTTTTCACATCTTGGTGAAATGTGTTTTTGTAGTTCCAGCGCAGAATAGCGTGGTCACTGTGGGAAATCTGTGTTTGGGACACATTATGAAAATTACAGTGACACTTTTCATTAGCAGAGGTCCTAAAATGCCTATGTTGAACATTTGGTGATGAAAGTCCATAAAATGAGTGTGCTGCGAATGTGCATTGCTGAGTTTCCAAGCACACTCCATACTGTCGCAACTCTGCAATATTTTCACTCCAGATTTTCAGCATTGCCATTTTGCCATACCTCCTTATGAACAGCGCAGCTGTCATTTTTCACATCCTGGCCGAAATGTGTTTTCACTCTTATGGCACACAATAGCGCAGTCACTGGGAAATCAGTGTTCGGGACATATTAAGAAAATCACACAAATTTTGTGATGAAACTCCATAAAATGACTGCGTTATGAGTGTGTGTTGTGCAGGTTCCATGCACCCTTGTAAGTTTGCAAATTAGTAATATTTTCACGCCAGATTTTCAACACTGGCATTTGTTCAAACTTCCTTATGAACAGTACAGCTGTCATTTTTCACATCCTGGCAGAAATGTGTTTCCATGCTTCTGGCGCAGAATACTGCAGTCGCTGTCAGAAATCAGTGTTTGGGACAGATTAGGATCGAGTGACTGGGGGGGGAGTGACTGAGCTCAACTGAGCTCTGTCAGGACAGCTGCGGATTTCTTTGTGGATAGGAAAAGGCGACAACGCAAGCAGGAGCCCAGTACAAAAGGGCAGCCTGCAGCACTGGGTGATACAGAACAAGTGAGCGAGGGAGGGGGAGTGAGTGAGCTCAACGGAGCTCTGTTGGGACTGCTGCAGATTTCTTTGTGGGCAGAAAAAGGCAGCAGAGCATGCAGGGGCTGAGTACAAAAGGGAAGCCTACAGCTTTGGGAGAAACAGAATGAGCGAGTGAGAGAGGAAGAGTGAGTGAGCTCAACGGAGGTGTATCGTGACTGCTGCAGATTTCTTTGTGGGCAGAAAAAGGTGGCAACACAGGCAGGAGCCCAGTACAGAAGGGCAGCCTGCAATGCCGGCAGAAACGGAATGAGCAAGTGAGAAAGGAGGAGTGAGTGAGGCCAATGAAGCAGATTTCTTTGTGGGCAGAAAAAGAAGCTGACAGAAGCAGGAGCTCAGTACAAAAGGGCAGCCTGCATGCCAGAAGAAACAGAATGAGTGAGTGAGACAGAGGGAGTGAACGACCTCAACGCAGCTCTGTTGGGACAGCTGCAGATTTCTTTGTGGGCAGGAAAAGGTTCCAACGCAGGCAGGAGCCCAGTACAAAACGGAAGCCTGCAGCAGTGGGAGACACAGAATGAGCGAGTGAGGGAGGGGAAGTGAATGAGCTCAAAGGACCTCTGTTGGGAATGCTGTGGATTTCTTTGTGGCCAGAAAAAGGCA
Source organism: Neoceratodus forsteri (assembly GCA_016271365.2). Lineage (NCBI taxonomy): Eukaryota > Metazoa > Chordata > Ceratodontiformes > Ceratodontidae > Neoceratodus > Neoceratodus forsteri. The sequence continues at coordinate 1,266,262,711 of CM028129.1, forward strand.
GCACTGCACGCAGGGGCCCAGTACAAAATGTCAGCCTGCAGCGGCAGGGGAAACAAAATGAACAAGTGTGAGAGGGGAAGTGAGTGAATGAGCGAGCTCAATGGAGCTCTATCATGACTGCTGCAGATTTTTTTGTGGCCAGAAGAAGGCGGCAATGCAGGCAGGAGCCCAGTGCAAATGGTCAGCCTGCAGCACCAACAGAAACGGAATGAGCGCGTGAGTGAGGGGGAGTGAGCGAGCTCAGTGGAGCTCTGTCAGGACTGCTGAAGATTTCTTTGTGGGCAGAAAAAGGCACCAACAGAGACAGGAGACCACTAAAAAATGGCAGCCTGCAGCGCCAGAAGAAACAAAATGAGTGAGTGAGACAGGCGGAGTGAACGATCTTGACAGAGCTGTGTCAGGAAGGCTGCGGATTTCTTTGTGGGCAGAAAAAGGTGCCAACACAGGCAGAAGTCCAGTACAAAAGGGCAGCCTGCAGCACTGAGAGAAACACAATGAGCGAGTGAAAGAGGGGGAGTGAGCAAGCTCAACGGAGCTCTATCTTGACTGCTGTGGATTTCTTTGTGGGCAGAAAAAGGCGGCAATGCAGGCAGGAGCCCAGTACAAAAGGCCAGCCTGCAGCGCCAGCAGAAACGGAATGAGTGAGTGAGAGAGGGGGATTGAGCTACCTCAGTGGACCTGTGTCAGGACTGCTGCAGATTTCTTTGTGGGCAGAAAAAGCCGCCAACAGAGGCAGGACCCCAGTACAAAATGGTACCCTGCAGCTCCAGCAGAAACAGAATGACTGAGTGAGAGATGGGGAGTGACCCACCTCAACGGAGCTCTTTCGGGACAGCTGCAGATTTCTTTGGGGGCAGCAAAATGTGCCAACACAGGCAGAAGCCCAGTACAAAAGAGCAGTCTGCAGCACCAGGAGAAACAGACTGAGCAAGTGCGACAGGTGAAGAGAGTGACCTGAATGGAGCTCTGTCGGGACAGCTGCAGATTTCTTTGTGGTCAGAAAAAGGTGCCAATGCAGGCAGAAGCCCCTACAAAAGGGCAGCTAGCAGTGCCAGGAGAAACACAATGAGCGAGTGAGAGAGAGGGAGTGAGTGAACTCAACAGACCTCTATTGTGACTGCTGCAGATTGCTTTATGGGCAGAAAAAGGCAGCAACACAAGCAGAAGCCCAGTGCAAAAGGCCAGCCTGCAGCGCGGGCAGATATGGAATGAGCAAGAGAGGGGGAGTGAGCTAGCTCAACGGACCTATGTCAGGACTGCTGCATATTTCTTTGTGAGCAGAAAAAGACGCCAACAGAGGTGGCAGCCCAGTACAAAATGGCAGCCTGCAGCTTCAGCAGAAACAGAATGAGCAAGTGAGGGGGAGTGACCCACCTCAACAGAGCTCTGCCGGGACAGCTGCAGATTTCTTTGTGAGCAGAAGAACGTGCTAATGCAGGCAGGAGCCCAGTACAAAAGAGCAGCCTGCAGCACCGGGAGAAACAGAATGAGCGAGTAACACAGGGGCAGTGAGTGAGCTCGACGGACCAACACAATCAACATTCAGCATTGACAAATGCTTGTTAGATATGTTTTTGTTTAAATTTAAAAGTAATTTTCTGTTCCTTTTTCAAGCATTTTAAAATGTAACTGCATGTATCTTACTTTTCTTTACTCACATTTTTGTCATAGGCATATTGTCTTAATAGATTCATTTGCTAAATACCGTAGCAATAGTTTATAGATCTTATTTCTTTTATCATAATGCACCATTCAACTGCATTCTTTTGCTCCTTTTATCCCTCCTTCAATAAAATTATTGTGAATACTAGAGCAACAGATCATAAAGTAATAATAATAATAAGCTTTATTTCTAAAGTGCTGTTCACTAGGTATCAAAGTTCTGTGCAATTGTTACAGTAAGCATACAAAGCACTTAAAAACAAATATACATATCTTCCAATTAAAACCAATAAGTTAAGTAAAACCTCAGAATACTGTGTCAAACAGTCAATTATTTCCAAAGGCCTGCTCAGATAGATGCATTTTTAATATCTTTTTAAAACCCTCCATGGTCAGACACTTTTGAATCTGGTGAGATAGAGTGTTCCACAGGGTAGGGGCTGCAAATGCCCGTGCCCCCGAAGATTTCAGCCGAACGCTGGGAACCTCTAGCAATCCCTTGTTGGCAAAGTGGAGCAGTCAGAGGGGGCAGCAGGGATGAAGGAGTTCTTGCTGGTAGCTCAGTCTCTGTCTGTGTAGGGCTTTATAGGTCAGCAAGCCGACCTTGAAGGTGATCCGCCACTGAATTGGCAGCCAATGAAGTTCATGCAGCACAAGTGTAATGTGACTGGATCGAGATGACCCAGTCAACAACCTGGCTGCAGCGTTCTACACTAGCTGCAAGCAGCAGATATTAACCCCCAGAAGCCCTAGGTAAAAGGAGTTATAGTAGTCCAGGCACAAGGTCACAAAGGTGTGAATCAATGTTGGAAGGTCACTGGATGGAACTAAATGCTTAATCCAAGCGATGTTCCTCAGATGGTAGAAAGAGGAAATGACCATGGCTGACACTTGCAAATGAAGCATCAAACCATCGTCAAGAGCCACCCCCAGATTTCACATCTGTTCAGAGATCAGCAGCTGGCAACCCCTGAGCCAAAGCCCTGAGGGATGCCCAGTAGCCCATCCCACTATCCGGCAACCCGGATCCAACACCAACACCTCAGTCTTGGTAGAGTTTAGTTTCAGCCAGCTGGCATTCATCCAGTCTTGGATATCTGTGAGGCAGCTATTAAGTAAAGAGACTGCACTATCCTGGTCTGGCCCAAAAGACAGGTAGAGCTGGGTATCATCTGCATAGCAGTGAAAACCCAGCCCATACCACCTTACATTGTCTTGCAATGGCAACAGATACACTACAAACAACATAGGGGACAGCACAGAGCCCTGAGGTACCTGACAAGACAGAGGAAAAGAGTCAGAGGAACAAGTCCCTAACACTACTCTTTGAGATCTGCCCATGAGGAAGGACCAGAACCATATAAAGACCATACCAGTCAGACCACACAACACCTGCAGGCACCCCAGCAGCACCCCATGGTCCACAGTGTTGAAGGCTGAAGAGAGATCAAGAAGAACCAGAACAGAATGGTTCTTCCAGTCCCTTGCCATTAGGAGATCATTGAGTACACAAACCAGAGTGGTCTCTGTACTATGTCGCTTCTGAAAACAATACTGGAGAGGATAATAGATATCATGGATGGTGAGGTGGTTCTCCTGCTGTAAGGCAAAAACTTTCTCAATAACCTTCCCCACAAATGGGAGGTTCAAGACCGGTCTGTAATTGACAGGACAGTCTGGTTCAAGAGAATCTTTCTTATGGAGAGGGATAACCACCACCTTCTTCAGGGAGTTTGGAAACTCACCTGACTCTAAAGAGCACCAGACTATCTCCACTGGGACAGGGCCGATGACCTCAATACATTTTACTAATTGGCATGTTGGACCCGGGTCCAGAATACAGCAAGTTAGCCACATAGACTAGATAATCCGCATGACATCCATGATCTCTGGATGGTCGAACTCCATCCAACCCAAGCTTGGTGGAGTGACCCCACACTGACCACTACCATCCCCTAAAGACTGAGTTGATCGGATCTCAGACCTGATGTCAATAACCTTAACAGCAATGAAGCGAGCAAACTCCTCACATTTTTCTTGAGAAAATACTCTTCGAACTTGCAGACAGGCTGGAATGTACATCCTGTCCACTGTTCAAAAGATCTGAACTGGTCAGTTCTGTGCTGCAGCAATCTCCCTGGACAGGAACTCTGCCTTCTTACAGGAGATTGCAGACTGATAGTCCCTATAATGTTCCATCAGTCTAAGCCTGTTGGCATCCTGGCCAGATCTCTGCAAACATCTCTCTAATGTTCATCCCACTTGCCACAGTGCCCTCAGCTCTCCCTCAAACCTGGGAGACCATGGGTAAAGGGTGAGAAGGTGAACTCGGACAGGAGCTATGGTATCCAGAGCCCCCACCACTGCTCAATTATAAGCCTGTAGGAGGTTCTCTGATCCCTTGCTTATACCTGATAGATCTGATAGATCCAACACCACCAACAGGCCATCTGGGGACACACCCCTTAATGGGCAGTATTGGACCATCTCCACAAGGGCAGACCTATGAGGGGGAGCCAGGAAATTGAATATTATGGTGTGATGGTCAGACTAACAGACTTTTTCCACCACCAAGTTGGAGGTCTCCATCCCCAGGAGGAAGAAGACCAGATCCAATGAGTGACCATGATTTTGTGTCACAGAGGCAACAGCTAGTGTGAAGCCCAATGAAATTATCAGTTGAAGTCACCCAGCACCATCAACTTGGGCGACTCCAACACCATGTCAACAATAAAGTCTGTGACTTCCTGCTGGAAAAACTTCTCACCCTCTGGTGGACGATAGATGAGAATGATCCTGCACCCCACACCTGTGACCACGATACCCTCAAAGGATCTGGGTTCCTCACCTAGAACACTTACAAGACCCAATTCTGATCTTAAATAGATTGCTACACCCCTGCCCCTGCAATCTGACCTCTCATGCTGTAACATGGAGAACCCGTCTGGAATTGTTGCCTCTAACACGGGGCCAGTATTTTCATCCAGCCAGGTTTTCATGATGCATGCCAGGTCTAATAACCCAACAAGATTGGATATAATAGCTGTCTTGTTTTTTTATAGACCTGGCATTGCACAACACCGTGTGAGCTGGATGAGGTGGGCTGAGCCAATGGCCCATGAACCATGGAGCCCTTGGGTATAAGGACCACACAAGGTGGACACCATTCCAGAACCCATTTTGCCCCAGGGCATCTCCAAGTCCTCACTACCCCAAACTGACTGCTCCGCGCTCTCCCCCCCCATGGTCCTGGACCCCCCTACACCTCCTACCAACTATTCCCAGTGCCCTGCAGTGTCCATAGACCACTGCTGACAATGGAGGACAGCTAAAGGGGTGGAGGTCCCGGAGCTCAGAGGGAGAGTTGCACCTGACTAGGAGAGCAGACTGCAAACACATAGTAACTTCAGTCAGACAATCCCAGCAACCGAACACAATCAGCTAAATACAGTACACAATACTACCCCAAGTCCAATTCCCCCACCCACTGAATTCAAATCAACCAAAACCCTCAAACAATCTAATTAAAACAAAACCAATAAGTTCTAAACAAGTCCCTAGAATTCAGATAGGGTTCATGCGTTGCTGAGATAGTTTGTTCCAGTTAATAATCCTGAAGTAGGTTGCCCCCCGAGGCTCTCACCCCTGGTGGACAGCGAGTTAATTTAATGACCAAGGAAAAAACTGAATCTTACTTCGGAACTTTCAATACTGTTCAAAATAAGTGTATGATATTACAAGAAGGTCCTCTCACTACCTCCAGACTATGACACAGGGCGCAGCAATGGAAGTTATCATTCACCACTGAGACGTAACATTACTCTTCAGTATCTAACAAACAGGAAGCAAGCCAAAAGGTAGCTCTTAGACTTCTTCACAGGCATCTCCTGAAGAATGAAGCCCCCACAATAAAGCCACCTGATGACTGAAGCAGCATGAGCACCACCTGGCAGTCTAGGCCCCCCAAAAGGAGACCCATGGGTCACCCAATGAGGGGTACCCCAAATGACTGGGTCCCGCCAACCTCCAGCCACAGGCCCCCAGACCTCCACCAAGGGGGCAACCCACTCCACCCCAAACCACCAAGAAAGCTCTAGGGAATGACTGCAGTGAGAAAATGAACCATCCACCAAGCCAAACACCAGGATAGCTTCAGGTTCAGAGGCCTCAGATAGCATTAAGGGCCAGACAGCCTCCAATAGAACAGAGATGGATCCTGGCCCCACAACCACTCTCTAACAGCCCAAAGGTCCAGAAGACCACCACCAGAGCCCCCTCAACAAGACACCCCAACTGGTGACACCCTGGCCACCCAAGGCCATACACAGCCCTCACCCACCTGAGGTCTTCACAACCCTGGGCCAAAATTTCCATCCAATTTCTCACAGAACTCACTGCTTCAACAGACTCATAGTTCTGTCAATCACATCATTATCTCTAGGCATCTGGCAAAAGTCTCCTCTTAATAATCCCTCAGGACTGCTTCCTCAGTGCTGCAAATTCACCCCGTGAAGGCAATGAAACACCACTCCAGACAGTCGTCTCCCCACCACACTGTTCATAGGAAGAGTAGAGATTAAAATCCAAAATTAATCTGCTTTGCAATGTAAGCTGACACAGAGGCTCTCAGCTTCCATGCAATCAGCCTCCAACATGATTAAGCAGCACACCAGCAATAATCCACAAGGTACGTCAAAAAATAAAAAGCTGTCCACATAAGTCGAGCAATTTTCCCTCCAGACAGCTCATTACCTGTAAAACTCAATAGTAGCTGATAAGCAAAAATCCAACCCTGAGGCTCCCTCCATTACACAGACCTCCAAGTGGGACACAGCTAAGTTTAAAAACCCCAGAGTGTACGTTACAAATGTACACTACGCTCTTAGTCTATCTCACTCCTTCAACCCTAACTGATCATTGAGCCTAGTAAGACTAACACAATATTCTTATATCCTTTATTTTTAATTATATTTCTTTTGCATACGATCTTGTATAATCTCATATGAACATAGTTTCTTTTTATATATTTTTTACAATTGCAACTTAGTAACTTCAACATTTCCAATTAATATCAACCTTTGGATTATCTTTTATTAAAGTGGTACTTGAATCACTAGTTTGCTCATCCAATAAGGGGAATATATCCACTGATTCTATGGCCTTCAATTTAGTGAAGTGACCATTGTGATCAGTGTGAGTGGAAAAAAAAACCTTCTAATTTTCTCTGTGCAATATACGCACAAGGTGGTTTCTTGCAAATAATTCTAACATCATGGAGGAAAAAAATAAGTTACATTCAGGACCTTTTTTGACCTCAGTTTTCAAAAAGAACTTAATTCATTGGCTAACACAACAGGAACAGAAATTGAAGAAGAACTTCTTAAGCCATTCTCTGAGACTATTATAACCAAATACTGGAAAACCAATGATTATTGGACTTAAGTGGGAAAACTATTTTGAAACTTTGGGTGAGCTTTTTCCTTTATCCACTGTATATTGGCACCTCTGTTCTATTAGAACTTCAACTATTTTGATTTTTTTTATAAATAATTGTAATTTTTGGGCTATTGTTTTACCTGGTGCTTTCAGTATCTCCTAAATACACCGAAATAACTCTTTGAATCAAAATGATACAAATAGTCCAGGAACCAGGTACATTTATCTATGTGTCTAGGTCTGAAAGGTTTGATGACTACTGTATTTCTTGGAAAATGCACTTCTTCAATGAAAAAATGAACTGTCAGTGAAAATTGTAAATAGTTTAATTAATGGTCCCTTCTTTAATTTCAATTCTATAAGCTTTTATTAAAATAATACAGACATTGTAACAAACAGTAACATATGTATCAAAGGCTTAATATTGGTGTTAATATTTATTTTATTCTATATTTAACTTGAATAAATAATTTTTATGACATTTTATGAACCTAAGTACAACAATCAGTATTCTTGTTCACTGTCTTCATTATCTCACATGTTAAGCAAATCTGTCTCATCAATATCAACATCACAGTCACTATCATCATCTTTTTCATTTAAATTGTTGTCATGTTCATTCAATTGTTCACTTAAGGCTGGTGGTACAGCTTCCCATGTGAACCACGTTGGCTTGAATTTGCCATCCTCATAGATACAGCCATTGCCATCTGGCTTTGGTAGTGTCATTTCTGGTTTGTCTGCATTTTTCCATAACAATGAAATGTAATTTGCACGGTGTCAGAGAGCTTGTGTCTGCTTCTTTGATCTTTTCTAAGTGTGCATCTTTGTCATTTGGTTGGTACTTGACGTTGAACATACTATAGTGGGAAGTGTTGACACTCTTTACTTTCTGTCTATACAAGGTACACACAAAGCTCTCAATTGTATCCTCAGTTTCTTTAGACAAGTGTAGACATCCCAGTTTTCCAAATGCCTGTGTGTACTCTGTATTCTTTTCCATAATTGTTAGAGGTCACACCTTCCCCTTGCCTTTGAACACTGTTGAATAGTTGCACCCTGTCAGTGCATGGAGACCTGGTAGAGCTGCACACATAGGTATACCTAACTAAATGTTCCTTGACGAAGTCCATTCAGGGATCCCAATGCTAGTACACCACTTTCAACAAGAATGTGTTCTACACCAGAAACATTCAGGAGGTATCCAAGACCTTTGAAATATGCTAATTTCTTTTTCAAATTTAATATACTTTATTGAGATTTTGCATAATAAGACATAAAATGAGGTCACATACTAAGCAATAAACAATACTACATCATACAACAAAAAGGAAAAAGGAGTGACACCAGACACAATAAACACAAACATAACCCCTTCCCCCCTCCCCTCCCATGGCATCTTTATTAATTCTACCCACCCAGAAGCATAGACAGTATCCTCAAAAGAGGTACAAATTACAAGCTGTATAAAGTGTACATCGACTCCCGCCTAGCCTTATATAATGGTAGATGATTGTGGAGACTAGTCATCATTTTCTCTATCCTAAGATTTGACAACAGTTCCTGGAGCCATTCTGTGCAGGATAAGACATTAGCATTTTTTCAGTGCCAGAGAATAAGAGCCTTGAGAGACAGGGCAATCATGGACATGTGGAATCTGCATCTTTACCCTGACTCCGGTAACATCCCCAGCAGACATATTTTGGGGGTGAATAAATCCTCTAGTCCCAAAAGATGGTCTGCTTTGCGCTTGATAGTCTCCCATAAAAGTGCAATAGACAGACAGTCCCCAAAAAATGTGGAACAGAGTGCCTTCTGCTTGATTGCATCTCCCACAAATGTGGGAGGGTAGCTTGCCCATCTTATGTAGTTTTACCAGTGTCAAATACATGTTCTGAAGAATTGAGAACTGCATAACATGGAGTCGATCCAGTGTAATATGCATGTGACAAGAGTTCCAGACTTTATCCCAGTTAATGGTTTAATGGAAACGGTCAGACCAGTGTGTATATATATATATATATATATATATATATATATATATATATATATATATATATATATTCTTCAAGTTATACAAATTCACCATCTCCTGGCACTAAACATTTAGCCTTGGGAGAAGGGAGGTGTAAATCTGGCGCGGTTTCAGCACTGGTTACTCTCAGCCCAGCAACCACACTTTGTCATATCTATCTATCTATCTATCTATCTATCTATCATTATCTATCTATCTATCTATCTATCTAGCTATATGAGACAGAGTGTGGTTGCAGGGCTAGAGTAACCAGTAGCTGAAATAGCTCAGATTTCATCATATATATATATATATATATATATATATATACTGTATATATATATAGAGAGAGAGAGGGGAGAGAGAGAGAGAGAGAGTGGGGAGACAGATTGTGCTTGCTGGGCTAGAGTAACCAGTGGCTGAAACAGCTCAGATTTCTACCTTCCCTCTCCCAAGGCTAAATTTTTAATGGCCAGGAGATGGTGAATTTGGTATAACTTGAAGAATCCCCCAGGATCTGAAGGAAATTTTTGCATCATCTCCCTCACCAAGAGATAAGACTCCCCAGATACTAGGTCTTTGGGACATATATCTTCAAGTGAGGGAAGCCAGTTCACTGGCAAGGGGGAGCCTCCAATACAAAAGTTAGGATTCTGCAAAATTGGCTGCTCTGGGTCCCCAACCAGATTATATTTTAAAAAGGAGCATAACTGGGTACGTACCCTGATTGACGTTGCAATTGGAGATCCAGATAAATTTCTAAATAAATCTTTCACTCAGAGATGAAGCATGGGTTCATGAGAGATACCACTGGCATCAATTGGCTCTTTTTCTATAGAGAGCCAAGCTGGGACATATGGGAACATGTGGCAGTCTTCATCTGGACACACCCATCTCAGATATTTACTTACATGACTAACCCAATAATACAGGCCAACATGCAGGAGTCTCAATCCTCCCTTTTCCTTAGGGGAAGCTAATTTGTAGTATGCATGCCTTGGGGGTTTGCTGCACCAGAGGAAGTCCACCAACATCCCATGTAACTTCCTGAACCATGTGAGAGAGAGCCAGGAATTTAATATGCTAAGGGAGTAAAAATCCTGGGCAACACATTCATTTTGACCAGACTGATTCTTCCCCAGAGAGATAGAGGCAAGTCCTTCCAGTGGGATAGGTCCTGCTGAACTGTGAATTGGAGGGAGTCCAGATTGAGCTTTTTAATTTTGGTGTCATTTCTAGCCAACATGATGCCTAAATACTTGAGGCTGTTCTGAGACCATTGTAGACCAACGTGGTTTACTGCATTCTTTTGGGTTCTGTTATTCAAGGGGAAAACCTGAGTCTTGTCTGGGTTAATCCTATAGTTAGAGACACTACTGTACTCAGAGATGGTTTTCAGGGCATATTGGATTGAAAGTGCCAGCTGGGTGAGGTGTAGTAAGATATCATCTGCGTAGGCTGATACCTTTAGTTCATTGGACCCAATATTAACCCCGTGAATGTTGGGGTTCTCCCTAAGCTTCCAAAGAAGTGGTGAAATATGCTAATTTTGTTTGGAATGGTCCAAAACATATGAAAAGTCTGTCATATTTGGGGGAGTTTGTGGACTGAATTTGTAGCACAGGTTTTGCTACTGCCAAGTCATAAGTAATAGGCATATAGTCCTCCTGGCATTCATCCACAACCTTGATAGCAGTATTCATGGTGTCTCACACTACATCAAGTCTTGTAGGAGAAAAGCTGGCCTCATGGCTCTGAGGGTTGAGGCAGTGGATGCCACACCTCGCACCATGCATGGTCCAGCGTTGAGGGAGGCAGGCAGGGGGCCGCCAGGGGTTGATGGGGAAGAATCGAGCATCCAGATGACTGCTCTCTCTTCCGAGGAGGTGAGATATGCACTCGCTCATGGGAGTGACCTCTGGCAGCAGCTGGAGGATCGCCGACTTAGGTCATAGCGTGGCAGCCTGCCATGGAGGTGGGCGGAGCTATGACAATACATTACCTTTCTGTGGGCTCCACGGGAAGGGGAAACAACATGGGAAGAAAAGGAATAAAAAAAAAATGTACCTGGGACAGATGAAGGCACCTTGCCTGTCCAAGCCCACACCTCCCATTCCAGGCTATCCCCTCTCTGAGACCACTCGTGTGCCAGGCACTTTCCCCTGAAAGATAGAGTGCTCTGGTCGGATAGGGCAGCCCTACCTCTGGAAGGTTCAGACCCGGAGGTGGTGCTTCGGTGGCATGGGAGAGAGGACTAGTCATGGGGGAGGGTAGAGGCTGGGTAGCCCTGAGGTGGCTGGAAGGAGTTCTCCAGGAAAAGAGATAAACAAAGTTAAAAAAAAAAATTCTTGTAAGAGGCTTTCCTATAGGGTCCATGTATGATATGATCTGCTGTGGCAGGTCCTCTACAGAAACAAGGGCATTCCATCCATGCCACATTGGAGTAGCATCTACTCTTGCACAAGATATCATCCAGGCAACATCCCTTCTCTTAGCTTGCATGAGGTTTTTTGGCTCAGAGCTTTCTGTCATCTTATGTTGATACTGTTTTATTTTTGGTTTTCCAGATTCATATGGTCGAATATCTTTCTTGCCAATATCTAGAGCTCTTTTCCTCTGAGATGTTTGAATGCGCCTAGGTACAGTGTCTTGTCATGCCATTGGCTGCAATATCTTCTTCTTTACACTTGGCAAATAGTCTTCATCAGAATCTTCAGCCTTTGTCTTTGATGGTCTGCATTGTTTGCTCTATGATGTTAAAGATGGCCCTGCCTGGTCATGGGCATGGGCATCAACTTCTGATATTTGCTTATCTGTGTTTGTTTCTATTGTGTGTGTTTCATTTCTTGCTGGCACTTAGTCACCCATGTGTCTTCTTGTTATAGCTTCGTCAGACCTTTCTTTGGATACAGCTATCTCATCAATACTGGATGGTATGTTTTGGTATGCTAGACCCACAGTGTCAGGCAAAGTGTCATGACTGCCAAGTGTCTCTGTCATCTCATCATAATTGTCAAAAGCCAAAGCAGTGGCTAAACCTGGCTGCATTAGCAATCCATCTGGTGTAGCCATGTTCTTCTCTATTATATTGGTTGCAACTGCAGTTTCGAGTTCCTCCACAACATGGTAGCCGACACAGTGACCAAACCTGTTCAAAATAGTTAAAACTTTCTTACTGTCTGTCATGGATTTAATATCCATGCCCATCAAGATGTGTTTTTGTGGTTTAATTATTCCCTTTGACACGGCAAACGCTATGTCATCTGCAATAGATTGAACTACCCTCTCCTGTCATTCACTGCCCACTTCTGATGAACCCATGAGTACAGTACATAGGAATGTCTGAAGAATGGGTGGCAGTTTTACATTTTCTTCTATTAAGTCTTAAACTTTAACTTTGATTTTATTATGAGGCCATACCTTTGGGAGTTCCAGCAACTGTTCTCTTATGTGTTGAGCTGCTTGTGCTGCTTGTGCTTCCTTCTGATCAGCCTGTTTCTTAACAGACCTGATGATTGTACCCGCTTTTCTACTTTTGGTATCAAATATGATACCATCTTTGAAGTGATCCAGCAGTTTTGACTGCAATTTCTGTGGGTCGTAATTTGTTTCACACCTACTACACTCCATAAGAATGTCCATGTACATTTTGTGTAGAGATAGCAATGATTAATCTTGCATTCCATTAAAAATGATGCACTGCACATACTTAACAAGTCTGGAAAAGGCAACCTGGTGACTGTCCCTCAACTAATGAACCCATGGCTGCTGGAGTAAGGTTCAGGCAATTCAATCTCTGTGGGTCATAATTGGTTTCACACCTACTACACTCCATAAGAACATCCATGTACATTTTGTGTAGAGATAGCAATGATTCTTCTTGCATTCCATTAACAATGATGCACTGCACATACTTAACAAGTCTGGAAAAGGCAGCCTGGTGACTGTCCCTCAACTAATGATACCCATGGCTGCTGGAGTAACATTCAGGCAATTCAAGACACACCATGTTGTACTTTGACAGTGTCTGACTAGAATTCCTTTCCTTGGCATCAACTACTTTCTCCTAATGAGCATCACCACAAGGTAGTGGGGCTCCATGGTCTGTGCTAACTCTTGGATCAGTGTGTAGTATGCATCGCCTCTGCGGTTTGTGAGAAGTCTTGCTAGCCATATCTGAAACATTAAATAAATTACATTAATAACTAAGTAAACTGTGTCTATTAAATAAATTAGATAAATTAAATAAATAAATAAGTGAACTGAGTCTATTACATAAATGTTAAACTTTTAGTTACTCTTAAGAAAGTGCAATTTCCAAGAAAACGTACAAACTATGGATGAAGAAGAGTTGTAAATCTGAATTCCACACACTTTTTTAAATGAGAAACAATCATCAAAACTTTTGGACCCAGACACTTAGATAAATGCATCTGGCTCCTGCTCTAAAACAAGAAGTAAGTCCCTACCAGAAGTATGTTCATTTCAGCAGTTTTGTGGCATAGCAAAGTCCATCACTGCTGATGCAGCAGTTAATTAGTGAAATGAATTGCCAAACAATAGTTTATTTTGCTTGTATAATGATTTCTAATTGTGCTGTGCTGAGATTTGCTGCAGTCTGCCATTTTGTAGCACTCAGCAGAACAGAGCATGCTGCTGGTCAGGATAATAAATCAAAAGGTTGTGAAATAAGAGACTTAGATTCAGGTGTTTCTCATGAGAACCTAAGTATCTGAGATAGTTAAATATAACAACAATGGCAAATCCCTATATGGTTGAATAAGAGGATAAGAATCATGATTAGGAATAGCAAGAAGGCACCTGCAACATACAAAAGAAACTGATGCACTGCCTCATGGAAGTCCTATAAGGGCAAAGTAAGAAAATGCAAAAGAGTTATGAAACAACCTAAACTGAAACACAAGCAGAGATTAGCACCAAAAGACAAAGATGATAAAAAGATTTTCTTTAACTATGTGAATTGTAGTTACACTAGTCAGACATGGATTGGCCCACGTATCTGTAACAACAGAGTACTTGATGATGGGCACTCAATGGTAGAAGATTTAATAGCTATTTCTGTAGCATTTTTCAGCCAAAAGACACAGGTGGTGTAGTTTCCATACCTACTTTGAATAAGGAATCTAAAATCTCTCCTGATAAGGTTAAGAATAGGCTACTGAAATTAGATCTAAACAAATCTGCTGGTCCAGATGAGCTGTAACTGGCGTTTTTGAAAGAAACATCAAGACCATTAACAGATATTTTTTCAAGATCACTGACAGAGGGAAGAGATGTACATGCCTAGAGGGATGCCTACGTAATTCCAATCCACAAGAAAGGGCATAGACATAACTGTAATAAATATAGATCTTTTAGCTTAACCTCCATTGTGGGAAAAATGCTTGAGGAAATTGTTAAAAAAATAATTGAGGATTATGTAGCATGGGATTGCCTGGTTGATGCTAGTCAACATAGTTCTAAGTCTGATAGATCATGCTTAATCAATATGCTGCACTTCTTCAAACAAGTCAGTGCGGCTCTTGATGTATTATTATCTGTTGCTATCCTGTACTCTGATTTTTCTAAAGCATTTTATACAGTACCCCACTCCCCTTTGATTAGAAAATTGTACAATAAAAAACTTGATCATAGCATAATTAACCAGATACAGTCTTGGCTGGACAAAAGGGGACAAAGGATTTGTGTGGCAGGACACTTGCCTGATTGAACTGATGTGACAAATGTTGTGTCACATGGATTGGTACTGGGGCCTACCCTTTTTTGGTATTTACAGTATATCTTATCAATGCCAGTATGATACAAAGCCTGGATCACAGAAATTGCTGCTGATGCTAAGATCGGAGCAATTGTTGACAATGATGAAGCTATCATTCAGTTTCAGCAAGATATAGACAACTTGGTTATATGGGCAAATAATCATAAACTAACTTTTAATATAGACAAATGCAGGGTGATTCACACTGGTAGTAGAAATAAGAGGGCATCATACTTTTTAAATGGCAAAACGCTATTGACAACTGACAGTAAAGGATCAGGGTGTCATTATCACTAATAATTTGACATTTGATGAGCAATACAGGGAATCAGTAAACAGGATCTTGGGATGTATGTTAATGAATATTAAAAGTAGGAACAGAGAGATTGTAATACCCTTGTACAAGGCACTGGTGCTCCCCCACCTGGAGAACTGTGTACAACTGTGGGCACCTGACACAAAACAAAATGTGAAACTGATAGAAAAAGATGCAGAGGAGAGTCACCAAGAAGATACAGTAAGACATCTCTCAAACAGGTCATATAGTGATAGGCTGCAGGGCCTGAACCTATATTCCCCCTCATACAGGAGAACAAGGAGGGGTTCTTTGTTTAGTCTAGTCTGTAAGGCCTTTCACACTCATGATCTGTGGGAATGCCTAGGTTTGGAGACTAGGGTAATTGAAAGGGAGAGCAGATACCATTGTCTTCAGCTAAAAGGGGAATTTTTTAAGATGTCAAAAAGGGAAGCATGGCTAAATCAGAGAGTGGTATCTGTTTGGAACAAACTACCTAAGGAGATTGTTCACAGTAATTCTTTAATTACATTTAAAACTGTTCTGGATAGGTACATGGGTGCTAGGAAATTTGAATACCCAGAGTAATTGTTGGATGAGTCACAGTGGCCTGTGGCTTACAGTCTCGTATCCTGCTATGATCCTATGATCTTATCAAGACCAGAGGGTTGGGGGGTGAGAAAATTAAGACAGAAGATAAAAGTCAACTAAATAACTTGCCACTTATTTTGAAAGGGAAACAGTCAGGAGATAGAAAATGGGAAAATGTAAAGAAAAGGTGGATGACCTTGATCTTTTCCTGGAGGCTCATCTTAGAGCTTCAGCTCCACATGTTATATCATAAGCTGTGGCACTTTCATAAGTGGTGATGGGTACACTAGGACAAGAGGCATCTGCCCAGTATTTGGATACGACTCTCATTGGGTATCCTATAGGAAAGAAGGGCACTATAACAGTGCTAGATATGGTATAGAAATGAACTGAGTTGGGGGGGACTTGTCTCTGAAGAGATCTCCAAATATAATTACTGGGAGTAATCCCATGTCTCCAATACTAACAGTTCTATATATAGCTTTCTTGATCTGCCAAATCTGATGGTGAAATAAAAATAATGAGAACTGAAGGGCAAAATAATTAACCCTATTTATGTAATAATGTTATTAGCTCTAGTTTTCATCTTGTTCAGTGGCAAACTTGTGGTGCTGCATGGGGAACTGTGTCTGGATTTCCTTGGGTGTTTCAAACAGCTGATACCTGATCACAAAACAACCCTGCCCATCTTGTGATCTGGCTCTGTGTTGGCTGTCTGGTGGGTGAGTAGGGTGCCAGTAATCATGGGAAGTTTGGTGGGGGAGCTGCTGTGGGAGAACAGGATTGGAACTGTTGCTGTTGATGGGGTGGGATAAGTTTAGCCAGCTGGAAGTCTTCCATGGTCAGAGGAGTGAAGCAGTTTTTTCAGGCAGCTAAATGCTTGCAGTCGCAGTGTGAGCAGTGACACTGGAACACCATAAATGAAGACTGTCCTGTGCTTTAAGGATTTCACAGACAATGCAGAGAAAGAAGGTGGCTGCTTTGGGTTGGTTGACTGCTGAGTAAGCTATATCTATTTTTTCTTCTTACATACTGTTCTCCTGACTGGTTAACGGCTGAACTGAAAACTCTGGCTGCCCTTTCTGTGGCAGAGACTGGGGTGAAGAGCTTCTATGTGGTCTGTTAGACTCCTTGGGTGAGAGCTGGAGAGTCAGCATTTGAGACTGTTATTTAGCTGGAGAAAAAAGGTTAGAGGTCTCATATCTGTAATTTGGGCCATTATCAATTTTACTTTTGAACTCTCAAGTGCTGGGCTCTGATTGTCTGGACTAAGTTTCTGAATAGCTTTTCATGCATCATTGTTTTGATTTAGTGGTTATTTATTGTAATTGTATCATTATTTGTTGTAAGGGATTTGGGGTGTATGTTGTGAGTGTGTTTCTTTGTTAGTTGTAAGTGAAGTGTAAGTGTACTGTGAGAGGAGTGTGGTGTTATGGGGGCATTGTGGAGAGTGGGGGAAATTGTTAGACTGTGTTGTTTACTTTAGGGAGGGTAGCTGGGGTGTGTGTCCAGCAGCAGTACCCTGGGCTTAGATACTCTTCAGCCCTGCTCCAGGATCTGCACCCCTTCCATGATCCCTCTCCCCCCTCCAAGAGTGGCTAATCATTGGTACAGGGAGGTGAGGATTGGAAGAAAGTGTGGAGGGAAGCAGGGTTGGAGGGAACTGCTGGGGGCCACCATTGGGACAGTGAGGACCAAGAGACACCCTGGGGTGAAATGGAAGCATGGGAGATAACAGGCATGTTTAGTTCCAGTACTCAGGGATCTCACTGGATTGAGTAGCCAGCCACCTGAATTGCATCCCACTGCTACTCGTCCTCTTTGGGTAACGCTGTGTAATGCCAGATCAATGAGGAATAAGACTACTATTATAGTGGACCTTTTTTGATATTTCTTAGTTGATCTTCTGTACATTACAAAGACTTGCCTGGTGATGATGCTAAACTGATATTTTAGTCAGCCAGCCATGCCAGTGGGGGTTCTCCACTGTGCATTGCCCAAGGAAGGATTGAAGGGGGAGGGCATCTATTTTAGAACTGAACTAAACTTGTTGGTGCACCCATGTAGTGGGTAACTCATTGTCTGAATGTGTGGCCATGTGTGGGAGTCCAGGTACAGGTTGCAGAATCCTTCTTGTATACTGGACTGTGGGGCATGAGGGAAATTTTCTGCAGGAAATCGTGGACTTCATCCCTGAAAGAGTGTTGAATCACCCAGATGGCCTATTCTGGGTATTTCAATACTTGGGTCGATGACAAATTCTCACAGTTTGGTCAACATTTTCTCCAGGGTACTGAGTCCCTGGGCCTAGCACAAGTTATTTGTTCCATGATCCAACAACACAGACACACCTTTGACTTGGTGTTTACTCTGAGGCTTGAGTTGGGAATCTCAAGATTGATCCAGTCATGTGGTCAGATCAATGCACCATCAGGTTCTTTTTCAGGACTCATCTTGCAGTCCACCCTTGTGAAGATGGTCCTTTACCTCACTTTACAAGGGTTAAAGCCTGAGGAACTACAGGCAGTGCTGGATTCCTTGGGTGTGTTCATGGCATGGACTGTGGAACTGGACGAAGTAGTGGCAGTCTATAATGGGGTTGTTTGAGTGGCTTTACATCACATGGTGCCAGTTCATGTACACCCATTGGTTTTACACCTTGGTTCACCACGGTTTTAAGGGGAGCTAAGAGAGTTGAAGGCAAGGAGCAGAGGCTGGAGCATTTTTTTTCCTTCTGTTTCTACTGTGCTACTGGCTGGGATATCTCCAACTGAGTGCCTTCACCAATCACCAGCATCCCTCAACAGCCTCCCAGAGCTTGAAGTTTGTGGCTTGCCCCCCACAGTAGGGCCTCAAAATGGGAGACCAAGATCAATTTGACAGTCCTGGGGATGGCTGTGATTCAATGCGGGGTCAGAGGACTTCACTGTGTGCAGCTGCACAGGGCTTTTCCTCTTTGTCCCCCAAGGTGTGGATGTGCTATGATGTCAGTGCAGAAAGGGTGCACTAATGCACCCAATCTGCAGACATCCACCATCACCTCCCAACTTTCAGTGTCCCTGGCTGTTGCACACCCAGCCTCCACTGAGTTTTGCTGATAGCCAGGGAAACCACAACAATCCCCCCAGAGGAGGAGAGCTATCCTACCTCCCATGGCCAACCCACTGAGGTCCCATGCTCACTCCTGAACATGGGTTGTCAGCATCTTAAGTGGTAGTGCTGCCACTGCACCGGTGGACCAGCTTAGATTAGAGCATTGTTGGAGAAAGTAAAGGGCCCAGGAGGACAAACTGGCCTTGATCACTCATCATGATGAGTATCAAAGTGCAATCACCTATTAAATGGTAACTTATTTCTCTAGGAAGATTGCTGCTGTGAACAATTGACTGACTCAACTCTTTTAGACTGTGGAAAGGTTTCTCCATCCATCCTGTTTGGTGCCCATTAGAGCTTCTTCACTCACAAACTGTGAGGAGTTCACTCAGTTCTTCTCAGACTGGGTGTTCTCTAGTCAGGCCAGGGTCTCTCCAAGTGGACCATCACAGTCCAGCATAGTGGAGCCTATGTTCACATGCATTCAGCAGTCATATCATTAGTTCTACCTGGTGATTGTGGATGAGATCAGAGGGATGATCTCTGAGTTACAACCAATATTTTGTCAACTGGACCCAAGTTCAGTGTGGCTACCAGTGAATTATATGGGTCAGCTAGGTTTGGTGCTCACTGGGATTGTATGGTTCTTCTTATCTGACAGGGTGTTGCTGGCTATATTGAAAAATGCACTGGTGTGGCCCCATCTGAAGAAGCCAACTGTGAACACGATGTCTTAGTGAATTACTGACCTATCTCTAACCTGCCCTTTTTGGGCAAGGTTATTGAGAAGGTGGTCATGCTGTAGCTTGAGGCACACCTCACAGCCTTTAACATCTATGAGTCTCTACACTGTCAGTTTATGTCAAAGCATAGCACAGA
Source organism: Neoceratodus forsteri (assembly GCA_016271365.2). Classification (NCBI taxonomy): domain Eukaryota; kingdom Metazoa; phylum Chordata; order Ceratodontiformes; family Ceratodontidae; genus Neoceratodus; species Neoceratodus forsteri. The sequence continues at coordinate 1,266,282,460 of CM028129.1, forward strand.
GACAACTCTGGTAAGGGTGCACATTGACCAGCTCTGGGTGAGAGATGGAGGTGAGTGAACAGTTCTTGTTTTCCTCAATCACTCCTCGGCTGTTGACACCATGAACTGTGGGTTGCTATTGGACAGGCTCAGGGAGTACGTGTGATTCACCAGCAAAGTCATCCAGTGGCTTGAGTCCTACCTCAGTGGCAAGACAGAGAAGGTGATGTTAGGTGGTTTGTCTTCATAGCCAGTGTCATTAGCCTGTGGCATACCCCAAGGCTTGGTCCCTGTTACCTACATTGCTTGCAGTGTATATGCTGCCATTGGGGACGACAAATAGACAGTAGGGACTGGAGTTTCACTGCTATGCAGATGATACCCAGATATATCTATCTTTTGTATGCCGGGCAAGGTCAGCATGCTTAATAGGTCCTTGGTCAAAATCCAGTGCTAAATGTCTTTGAGCTGGTTGAGCTTTAACCCGAACAAGAACGATGAGCTGGTTGTTGAGCTGGCCAGAGAAGGGTTGTTGTGGTGGCTGGGCAGGGTACTGGGCTTTGACTTAGTTCTGCTAGTCTGGTAGCTGCCTGTAAGGTGAAGAATCTCAATATCATTCTGGAAGAGGACACAAACATTTGGGCTCAGGTGTCAGTAGTAGTCTGAAGTGGTTTCCACCATCTTAGTAACATCGGCTGGATAAAATCCCTGATTCCACTGGAGATCTGGCAGCACTACTGTATGCATTTCTGACATCCAGGCTTGACTACTGCAATGCTGTGTATCTTGGTGCCAATGGGAATATGCAGTATGCAGTTGCAAGGTTGCTAACTAGCTACTTGAGGTAATGTAATGTCTCCCCGCACTGCATGATCTGCACTGGCTGCCAGTTAAGTGGTATATTTTCTGTAAAGTTGGCTTGCTACTTGTAAAGCCCACAAGGGTTGGGTCCAGGTTATCTGAGTGAGCTCCTGCATCTATATGTATCCTGGTGCTCTCTATGCTTCATTGAGGAGAGCCTCCTTGTGGTTCTCAGGCAAAGTTAAAAACCTTTGGGACTCGGCATTTGAGGTGGCAGGCCTGATCCTCTGGAATTTGTTTCTGAGGGCACTGAGGGAGGCCTCTCAGTGGAGGTCTTTAAAAGGGCCTCAAGATATTTAATTTCCTTCAGTCTTTTGGGGAATAACCTTCTATGTGGGATTCTATTCTTCAGCTGTAATTTTATTTATTTATTAATAATTTATTTATTTATAGAATAACCATAAGCTGCTATAATAATGTTTTTTTATCATGAGGTTATTGTATTTATTTGATTTTATTATGTTTTTATTGTGTTGTCCTACTATGATCTCTTGTTATGGCACCTTGAGCCTCCAGAGAAGGGCATCAGGCATAAATATGCTCTACTACTGCTACTACTACTATTTGTTTAATAGATATATAAGTAGCCTCCATTGAGGGTAATCTTCCTATGACCTTTGCAGACCTAGAAACAAATGTGAGAGGCTTGAAGGAACTTCATAACATAGTTTATATTTGTAACACTAAAGGGGACAACAGAAACTCTTTAATCAATACTCAGCATAGGAGAGTACAAAGTGCTAGAAGTATGGAATAAAAAAATTATGATAACTTAATCAATCCAGATCACAGTATGATTATTGAAGGGAACAGTATACATCAGCAAAACCCAGAGACAAATACATCTGTACTTATCATAAGGGATTAAAAAAAGCAGTGTACAAACATATTCATATTGTAGCAAATTGTTGTATTTAAAATGAAGACTGAGATTTTTAAGAAAATATAGCAATACATGGAGCAAGATTAGATACCTTTCTCAAAATTCTAAAGATTATGTTCCCAAAAAAGAGGATACAATTTATATGAATGCATCATACTCAGAGAATGCACAAAAAGCAGTGGGCTAAAGGTCTGGACATACACTAATGCAAATGGGAAGAAGAACTAGAAGAAGAGAAAGTAAGTATGTAAAACCAAAAATTAGAAGGCTTAGATAAAGAAAATCCAAAAATTAAAAAGGAGAATGATCCAGACCAGAAATGTAATGGTACAGTTAACATAAATGCATCTTAATGGTGCAGAGACTAATGGGGGATGAAAACTAATACTATTGTAGTGGATAATAATCAAAAGATTAAAGAGAATATTGTCCCATTGATTGATGAAAGCAGGAAGAATAATAACAACATGGTTACTCAGTTTAAAATTCCTTTGGGTGATGAGTCAATATTAAGATTGTCTGAAATACAGAACATAATTTATGGATCTTAAGAATCGTCAATGGAGCCAATTACCATGTTAACAGAAAGAGAACTGGGGCTTCAAATTGAAATTAGAATTTACTGGATATGTTTAGATGGACACATCAAAAAAATCTCATATATGTTCAAATTTGTCATTGCTAAGCTAAGGATGACTAACTATATATGGAAAACTGCAGTTAGGTTAGATAAATTAGACTTAAGGATGGAACAGATAATATTACCAAATAACCTTTACAGTGGTAGGAGAAAGCATGGGTCACAGGAGACTTCCAGAAAATGAGAAAGTAGCTCTTCAGTGAATGGATCAGTAGAAATAGAATAAGAACTAGGAATGGCTGTCCTGTTTATTCTTGGTTTAAAGATAAGGCAGAAATCAAACAAATCTCTATTAAAAGCAGCTTATAAACTATTAATGAATCTTATATATTATTTACAGATTACACATAAGGAAGTATGAAATGTTAGTACAGTAGTACAGCTAACAAAGGCCCAGGTCCTGATGGTGTTCCTGCTGATGTGTGCAGTATAAATTTGATCTGACTTGGTGGAGCCAGTGCCTGTCTAGTTTTTTTAACAGATGTGTAGGGATGGCTTTATACCACATTCTTGTTTAGGAAATTACATTATTCAATTCCAAAAAAAGGAGATAAGAAGGGCCCTTGAACATAGAGACCTACTGTACAAGCCTGATTGATGTTGTCACAAGGATTCTTTCCAGAGTTCTTCCGAACAGAATATTGAATGAGACAGATAATAAAATGTTAATATCTGAGCACTAAACTTGTTCCAGACAATGGTATGAAACCAATGACCAATGCATCTTTTTATCTCACATCTTAGAAAAAATATGTAGTCATAAGAACAGAAAAAGTATATACAGCCTTCATTGATCTAACTGCTGCCTTTGATTCAATTATGAGACTCATTTTATGTAATAAAAATGATCAGTATAGGAACTGATAAAATATGATACTAATAATTAAAAATATTTATTCCAGAACATGGGCACAGGTTAGGAAGGCTTTTAAAGTGAATCTCAATAATAGGTTTTTCACCAATGGAGGTGGTAGACAGAGCTAAACACATGTGCTGTCTCTTTTTAATCTATACGTAAACAAAATTTGAAGAAAGATGAATAATGGCAATTGCCATTCCCTTGTTATAAACAATTTGAGATGTCCAGAATTGGCATATGGAAATGTCTTTGTACATTTATCCCATAGTTAGTATGGTCTTAAAAAAAAATTAAATGTGCTAGTGGACATTTCAGATGATTTCAAATTGGTACTGGATATCACAAAAAGCAAGATCACCAAATAGCAATTGTCATAAATAGATTTTATATCAGATATGCTGAATTGATGATTATTCTTATGTTAAAGACTATAGAAATTAAATTTAATGCATAAACTACAGAAATAAGAGGTAGATCAGAAATGATAAAACTTGAAAAGGTAGCAGCCACAAAAGCATGACTAGATCACATTTAAATTTTCTCTTTCTACCCTGGTAGCAGAGATAAGAGCTGAATTAGACTTGATCAGCCTTCATAATATACAAAAAGGGAGAACTTGACATTTCTTTGCTGAAATTGACCAAAATGGATTATAAAAGGATTTAGATTTATTCTTAAAGAAACATTGTCAGAATTTGGCTGACTATTTTAACTTACTGAAAAACTGTTGCTTCTTGCTATCTATATGCCAAGTAATGGCATACCTGGACCAGATTTACACACAATTGAAAGTAATACTGTTTTTTTTTTACTAAAAAAATATATTTTTTTATTCTAGCTGACCTTATGTTCATGGTCCACTGCTCCAGTGCATCTGCAATTGAAAATTTGTTTATGAGTGAGCTGTGTCATTTTTAAGTCTTATGAGTTAAGTTTCAAATGTGAATCTACAGTATGTTGCTCACTGAGCTGGGAAACTAAGTTTTATTTGAAAAGGAGCAGTGTATCCCACAGAAACAGTTATTTTTAAATAAATCCCTGACTCCAGGCATGTACTTCAGCATCAACTGTGTTTGTTGAATTTTCATCCCTGCCACAAAACTTTCTGGCTGAATTACAGAATGATACACATAAACTGCAGAATGATAGTTCTGGGGAATTCCATTCCACAGTTTAATACCTCAATCTGCAATACATGCAATTATGTTGAAGTCCAGTGATCAGTTCTGTGGAAATTATTTCTGCAGTTTGTTACATTATTCCTAAAATCATACAGTCATCCCACTGTTCTAAGTCAGAATTTTGTGAAAGTTGTCAAAGTGCATTCCAAAATTTTGAAGAAGAGAAATTCTGTTGAGGTAATTCCACTGGTGGTATTTATTTTTGCACAACACTAGCTATGGAGAAACAGGAAATCACTATCAGTTCGCAATCTCAGAAAACAGTTTTCAAAAGAGTAGCTAGTTTTAGTAAATATAACAATTTGGAGGTGCTAAAACTATATATGTTTTTTAAAAAATTCATGTGGGACATCAAATACTTGGACCCACTCCTTATAAGACTTGTAAGGTCTCCACCTAAACCCGAACAAAGGCAATCATTATTTCAGCTATGATTTGAAACATTTTTCAGTAATGTTATTTGCAGAAGATATGACAAAACAAGAACAACTTCAGATTGTTGTAGATGTAGTTTAGGCTACATAGAAGATAATCTTCATGTTTTACCTAAATGCCCTTTTTATAACTCTGAAAGAAAACTATATCTGGCTGATATACAGTGGTAGTCACAGCCATGGGCAGCTATTTCCAGATATTTTGTGAAATTTATGAAGAGTTTCTCTCTGCTGCCCCTACTGTGGAAATGCAGAAAGCAGGAGATATTTCTGGAAATATCTCAGACATTTTGGAAAATAGCTGGCAGTGTCTGTGGCTGCTACTGTATTAGCAAGTTTGACCCTGATGCCAGACAACATTGTCTTCCATCTTCTAAAGACTGATGATTCAAGTATTCACACATTCAAACATTTGGGAAGCTGTTGCTGAGTTATTGTACCTTTATAAACAAGAAAAACTTAAAAGGAATACCTGTAGGTGGGGATGTAGTTACTGTACATGATTTAAAATATTGCACGGGAAATAATCCTCTTTTCACTTAATCTACATAAATTATCTTGAGTGGGAGGCCCATGGAGGTGTCATTGTCTCTCAGGATTGATTTTACAATGTATAAAATCTCTTACTGGGACATAGTAAATTATATTTGTAATCATGGAGAATGATGGAGAAATTAACCCCAGTGCATACAGTGGCCCATTTGCCTCACCATAAGTCATGGTATGTAGAATGCATTTGTAGAGGCTAATAATGATCACACCTGATTCCCTGGAAAAGTTTACACTCACATATTTATGGGATAGAATTATTATTTTTAGATTACTGTCACATAATTCTGAATACAGGATACGATATAAGATTTATCTGCAAGACAAGTATCAACAGTATAACCTATTTTCTAGAGATGATCTCCACTTCAATAGAATTGGAGCAAGAGAACTTAGTAAACAATTTTGTAAATTTGCCCCAGTCAGGCCTTTAAGCTTTTAGAGAAGGAGAAAACTAACAGTGGTACATCCCAGCTGAAGTATCATACTAACAAACATAAAGAAAAATGCATTTGAATTATTTTAAATGCACATAGCCTTGGTAATAAATTTGATGAATTACTCATTAGATCTAAAGTAGATCAGCCAGATATTACTGGAGTAACTGAAACCTGGTGGCAGGAGAACAATCTTTGGAACATTTTGATTCCTGGGTATAATCCTTTTTTTTCTTAAATAGGCAGAATAAAAAGGGAGGTGGTATTGCTGTGTTTATTAAAATGTCTTTGAACCTGATTGAAGTTTCTGAAAAAAATCAAGACCCCTTCATCCTTGGTGGAATCACTATGGAGTATTATAAAAAATTACTATAATAAAAATGTAATACTAAGGTTATGCTATAGGCCACCTGACTGTTCATCACAAGTCTCTCATGACATCCTCCATGAAATGGAATTAGCAGCTGAACTTGGCAATATTGTATTCATGGGTGACCTTAATCTGGGGGACATTAACTGGACTAATAAAGCAGCAACTAACACAATATCAAAGGATTTCTTAATACATTGTGAAGAACTGAACCTAAATCAAAATGTATGTTATTCAACTAGAGGACACAACATACTTGGCTTTGTGTTAAGTAGTGAATTGCTAATCATTCAGGATTGTAAACTTACAGCACCATTGGGTAACAGCGATCACTACAGAGTTAAATTTACTCTTCTTTCATTATGGACTGAATCTCATAAAGTGACTGAAGTCTTTGCCTATAATAAAGCCAATACATTGGCTCTCAATGAATATTTAACAAACATAGACTGGAAGACTGTGCTTAAGGGTCCAGATATTGATAGTACATGCAATTCCTCTAAAAATGTTATTCTAGATGCAACTCATAAATTTATCCCCCCAAAAAAGGAAAATAAATGCTCATCTAAATCCAAAATGGCCAACCAATACATTGATCAAACTAATTAGAAAAAAAAAATAATTTAAAAAATATCAGTCTAATAACTGTGACACAAAATGGTTTAAGTTCAAAAGAACTGTAAAACTGCCATTAGGACTGCAACATTTTATTACAAAAAATTTATAGCAACGCAAGCTAAAAAGGGAAATCAGAAGATCCCTTATAACTATATTAATTCATTTAGGAAGCAGGATTGCAAAGTTGATCCAGTTATAGATAAAGATGAAGTTATAACAAACCCCAAGGAAATAGCTGATCAATTAAATAATCACTTCAGAAAAGTATTTAATACAACATCAGATAATAGTACACCCATACATAATAATAATGTCACGGATAAGGTGGTGTTATCCCTTGAAGACATAAAATCCACTTTGGATACTGTTAAGCGTGGCTGCTCCCCAGGTCCGGATGGTATCTTGGATGATATTATTCACCTAATGAAAGAGAACTTGTCCTATCCCCTAAAAATTATCTATGAAAATAGGTTAAATTCAAGTTTAGTACCCTTATATTTGAAAAGGGCAAATATCACTCCCCTTTTTAGAAAAGGTGACAGAGGAAATATTGACAACTACTGACCAATCAGTCTCACATCTGTCTTTTGTAAAATTCTATAAAGAATAATTAAAGAAATGATAACGATTACTCCTGAGCTTAGACATTTAGACTCAGCTCAGCATGGTTTTGTCAAGCACCACTCTTGTACTACTAATCTAGTGGGTTTGTATGATAAAATAAGCCAATATTTAGATAATAGAACCTCCTGCAATGTAATCTTTTTAGATCTCAAGAAAGCATTTGACTCTGTACCTCATTGGTCATTAATACAGAAATTATTATTACATAATATTAATCCACTTATCATATGTTGGATTTCAAATTGGTTAAGTGAGAGACATCAAAGGGTTGTCATCAATGGCCATTTATCTGTGTGTCTCCCTGATAACAGCGGAGTTCCCCAAGGCTCTGTCTTGGCTCCTGTAACATTTCAAATTTTCATTTAATATTTATCACAGAATTTAAATTGTGCCATTGTTAAATACACAGATGATTGTAAGAAAGGAAACCCGTGTAGTAGTTCAGAAGATGTCAGTTTATTACAAACAGACCGTGACTTCTTAGGGGCATGGTCAATAAGTGGGGTTTGGCCTTCAATATCTCCAAATGTAGTGTACTACATTTTGGAAAGCAGAATAGTAGAAACAAATACATTCTGAATAACAGTTTACTAACAAGTAAATCACATGAAAAAGATCTAGGCATTACTGTGGACTCAGACCTAAATTTAATTTGCATATTTCAACATCCTTAGTACAGTTAATAACATTTAGTGATCTATACAACATGATATAAAATCTAGAGACCCAAATATTCTACTACCGCTATATTGAGCATGTATAAGACCGCACTTTGATTTTGGCTCACAGTTATGGTGTCCCTATCATCGGAAAGACATTAATAGATTGGAAAACGTTCAGAGAAAAGTCACAAAATTTAACTGTCCAGATAAAACTCTGCAATATGAAGCAAGACTTGTAAAATATAATTTAATGTCCTTGAAACTCCATAGATTAAGAGATGCTCTATTATTTGCGTGGAATACCTGGAGAAGATGGGAGGTTTGATACCTTTTATTGTATCAACAAGTGCCTTGTACAAAGATAGAATTATACACAAGCTTTCAGGGCCACATAGGTCCCTTCTTCAGGTGACTAGCAAAACTAAGCAACAAGCAGGATTTATATCCACTGTGGAGCAATTTAAATCAGGAAGTGAAGTAGGAAGGTGATAAAGGGGACTAGAGATGAAAGTCTAAGATGAAAAAATAAAAACATGAGAAGAAATGGGAAGGGGGCATAGTAGTTACAGGTCAGTAGGAGATCAAAGGACGCTAAAGGGAAGACAAAATCATGCAGATAGGATCTGAGATCAGAGGCTGGTTGAAAGGGTAGAAAGGACAGGAGATACCTAAAGATGCAAGGAAATCAAGAAATTAGGAGACACAAAAGAACAAAAGGCCTAGATAAACAGAGGTGTGAAAACAAGAGGGAGTAGGTGGAACTGAGCTCAGGAGTTAGTAGGAGAGGCAGGGAGGAGGTGAGGTATAGGTAAAAAAACAGAACAGGCAGAACTCAGAAAAAAATATAATAGTCAGAGAGATACAGAACCAAAGTGTGATAATAGAGACATTATTTAGTACACAATAAAACAGAATTACAGTTTACCATAGTGGGTTATGAAACCAATGTCCGATTCAGTCCAGAAATGTTAGATTTAAATTGTTTTATATATTTCAATTCCCATGTCTTTTCTGTCCTGTGTGTTTCTGAAGTTGCTTCTGAGTATCAAGACAGATAAATCCAGGAGAGTGTGATCTGTTTGTAAAAAACAGTTTCCTACTGGAGTGCTAATAATCTGGTTTACTATAGTGTGACGGTGGTGATTACTCCTGGTTTTCAGTGGTTGGCTAGTTTCCCCAATATAGCAACCATTACTGCACTTCTTGCATTGAATTAGGTAAACCACATTGCTGGACTGACATATGAAGGATCCATAAATTTGCATTATGTTGTTCTGGCTAGTCTTAATGGTGGCCTGTGTGCATATGTGGGTGCAGGTCTTACATCTTGCCACGTTGCATGGTGTTGTCCCTCTTGTTTTCTGGTTATTTTGATCTGCTGGGAGTTTGTTATGAATCATTATGTTCAAGAGGCTGGGGGGCTGCATATAGGCAATGACTGGTGGTTCAGGGAAGATGTCTTTCAGTGTTTCATCTTCTCTCAGCATGGGTTGCAGCTCTTTGATAATTTCCTGAAGGGGTTTTAGCATGGGGCTGTAAGTGACCACTAGGGGTGTGTGGTCAGTTTGATGGCTTTGCTGTATTCCAGCAGATTCCCTCATGGTATTTATATGGCCCTTTCAAATTCTCTATCAATTTGTCTTGGAGAGTGGCCCAGCTGAATTAGGGAATTCTGAAGTATGGAGAGCTGTCTGTCTCTTGTTCTCTCATCAGAGCACATTTGATGGTATCGAATCGCCTGACTGTGAATTACAGATTTTTTTGTATGATTAGGGTGGAAGCTGGAATTATGCAGGTAACAGTGTCTGTCAGTTGGTTTTCTGTAAAGAGCAGTTTGTATATGTCCAATTTCAGTGATACTGACTGTGGTGTTAAGAAAATGTATGTTGGTGGTGGAGTATTCAATAGTGAGATTTATGGAATGATAAAAGTTGTTAAAATCATAATGGAATTTTTTGAGAGAATCTTCACCTTCTGTCCAAATCAGGAATATGTCATCAATAAAACAGAGGTAGACAGAAGGATTATAAGGGTGGTGTTTAACAAAATCCTCCTCTAAGCAGGCCATGAAAAGATTGGCATATTGTGGTGCCATTTTAGTGCCCATGGCTGTCCCCATGACTTGTAAAAAGTGCTCGCCGTTACAAGTGAAGTTATGTGTCAAAATGAATTTTATTAGGGTGCTGATGGTGGTTTCTGGAATGTCTCCTGTGGATGTGTTTTCCATTAAAAATTTCTGACATGCTGCTATGCCATCTTCATGTGGGATGTTGGTGTACAGGGCAGTGACATCCATTGTGGCTAGGATATATATATATATATATATATATATATATATATATATATATATATAAAAACACACACACACATACATATTATATAATGTACTACTTATAGTTGGATGCACTGTAATGACTATGTATAACTCCTCTTTTTGGCTTAATGCTTTAAACAGTTCTGTGTCAGGATGCATTTCATTTAAAATTATTTTTATAGATTTAAAATTGGTAATTCTTTATTTTGAACAATTTTCTCTGATGGCATTTTATCACATTTGGGTACTGTTACTTTAAGTGGTACCCTTAAAATGCAGTTGCTGACTATGTTCACCCCTTCCATTGATGAAGAACCTGCAATAGGTTTGAAGTGTTGGGGTAGCTGTTTTCAGCTGTAATAGTTGAGCACAAATAAATCCCTGCAGCAAAATCTTTTGGCTTTGCATTTTCATTTTTGCACCATTCCTGGATTATGGATCCTATCCCTCTGGCTCAGCATCTTTCTTGACCCTTAAAAAAATAGTCACTATACAGTAGTAACATTGGACTGTTGATGGTGTTTTTTTTCTTACTTAAGAAAAATAGCATACTGCTAAGGCTGGCTATCCCTAAATCCTCACTTTCTGCTGGGTTTTGGTGGTAAAAATAAACAAGGAACTCTTAGTCACTCCTGTCAATAGCCAGTCATCACCTCGAGTAAATATATTCTTTCTTATTCTGCCCTTCATGAACAAGCCATGTAAATAGTAGAAATATGCCACAAAAGCTGAATTATTAGAGTGGAGTGGTAGCATCACTATAGTTAGGGTGGAGTACACTGTTTAATGTTAACCTTCCTAACTTTGCACTTTAATAGTTTTTTCCCATTTAATGGATTTTTATGAAAGTTTGTATGTAGTGGTCTATGGGGCATGGTCTCTTGGTGTGTCAAGTTGCATTCTGCTCAGATGTGTGGATTCAAAGATCCAGATAGTACAAAAAGTGGGAAAAAATCAGGGTTTTTCCTGTCCTTGCCTAGTGCCCAGAAGGTTCAGAATTTTAGTTTGAAATTTTAGGTTAGAAAGGGCTTGCCCCAGAATGGTGCATTTCATTGGTTTGGTGAAAAAAATTAATCCATTCCAGAGTTATAAGGATTTGAAATTTTGGTTCTGAGCATGCTCAGTAGGGTCTTTCGATAGCTTTTTGATACAAAAGAAGATTTCAGCCATACAAAAGAAGATGTCTCTTTCATAAGGGTGTAATCCTCTATATTAAGAGAAAATTAATTTTTCATATGGTAGTATTTTGTTTACATTTTTTTAAGTTATTTCCAAACCAATAAAAACATGATATCCTGCAGAGACACTAGCACATGTATCTTGCTGCATGGGACCCCATTAGCTGAATTCTGGATTTAGTTATTTAGAAAAAGGACCCACAAATGTGTTTTAAAACATTTTATGAATCCTCTTTTGTGAGATGATTTTCTTTGTTCTTATGGCTCACTCAAGAGGAATAGTGTCATATGACAGAAGATTAGATTCATACAAAAGAAGATGTTGGACTTAATTTTTTTACATTCTTCTTTCGTATGAACCAATCCTCTTTCATGAGCTCACACAAGAGGATTGATTATTATGAAAGAAAAGTTGGACTTAGTTTTTTCACATTTTAACTTTAACAAGCAATAAATCCATCAATATTTGGAGTTAGAGGACATTCTATATATCAAAAGAAATGTCTTAAATGAGTACTACAAGACTAACACATAACACAGTCCAAATAAATTCAGGGACTATATAACAAAAAACATAAAACTTTTAAAATGAAAATTACAATAGGATAACATTGGAACTTAAAAAACAAATCACTCTGTCAATCTTTGTAGTTAAGGGACAATCTATATATCAAAGGAAATGTCACAATAGGTACTGTAGGACTAAAACTTAATAGCCACCCACAAATTACTGGGTTGTGCAGAGCATCAAAAAATTAACTCCCAAGTGCCCATATGATAACATTGTACTTTTAGCAAGGCATAAGTCCATCACTCTTTGGACATAAGGAACAAACTAGATCTCAAAACAAAGGTCTCAAAGGCTAGTACCAGCCTAACACATAAAACCCACCCACAACTTCATAGGCTGTTCTCAATACCCCCAAAAAAACTCCCAAGTGCCCATAGATAACATTATGAGTTTAGCAAACAATAACTCCATCACTCTTCGGAAGTTAAGGGACAATCTGTATATCAAAACAAAGGTCTAAATCAGTGTTATGAGAGTAATACATAGTACCCCCTCACAAATTCATATGATATGCACAGCAGCCCACAATTATCTCTCAAGTTGTTTTTTTTTCACGTTCTTCTTTTGTATGAAGCAATCCTCTTTTGTGAGATCACAAAAATGGTTCACATGAAAGAAGAAGTTGGACTTACAGTTTTTTAAACATTCTTCTTTCATATGAACCAATTCCCTTTCATGACCTCATGAACATCTCATGAATGAGGATTGGTTCATATGAAAGAAGAAGAAGTAGGACTGAATGTTTTTTTCACATTTGTCTTTCATATGAACCAATCTTCTTCCATGAACTCACAATATCTGGAGTTTGAGGACAATCTATACATGAAAAGAAAAATGTCAAATGAGTACTACTAGACTTACACATAACTTCCTCCAAATAAATTCGGGCACTATTTAAAAAACAAACATTTTAAATTAAAATTCCCATAGGATAAAATTGGAACTTTAAAAAAAAATCACTGTATCACTCTCTAGAGTTAAGGGACAATCTGTATATCAAAGGAAAGGTCTCAGTAGGAACTACGAGACACTTGATAGCCACCAACAAATGGTTTGGTTGTGCAGAGCACCCACAAATAACTCCCAAGTGCCCATATGATAACATTGTAAGATTAGCAAGCCATATGTTTGTCAGTCTTTGGACTTAAGGAACAAGCTAGATCTCAAAACTAAAGTTTTGATAAAAGGAGATTCTAGCCATATTGGTCCTTGGAAAACAGGTGACGCTGGATGTCTTGATACCTTTCATTGGACCAACAAGCGTCTTGTACAAAAAGATGTAATTCTTCACAAGCTTTCAGGGCCTCACAGGTCTCTTCTTCAGCAGAATCAAAAAAGTGAGCAACATAAGCTGTATTTATATATGCTATGGAACAATGTACGAAAACAGCACAAAAGAATTACAGGAAGGGTAAAATGGTAGTCAGTGTGAAGCTCAGAAGTGAAGAAAGGGGCACAGAGCAATTAAGCCCTGAGATTAGTCTATAAAAGTAGCAAAGAGATAAGCAATAGGATGAGTAAAAAAATCTAAGGCTTGGGTGGGGGTGGCAATAATAGGAACAGGGCTGACTTTGGCAAGTTGGGAGACTGCCTTAGAAAAGCACTAGCAAACAGGCTAGAAGGAGGGGTGGAACAACAATGGGGAAACATCAAAATTGCCATCACAGAGGCAACAAGCTTTTGTGTGAAGAAACTAAACAAATCAGAAAAACAAAAGAAAAAGCCACTATGGTTCTCAAAAGAGATGGTGGGGAAGGTTATGGAGAAAAATATAGCATTTAGGAAGTATAAGGAAACACAGAAGGAGCCAGACAGAGAACTGTACCAGTTAAGGCAGAAGAAAGCAGGGAGGGAAGTCAGAATAACAAAGGCCCAAACTGAGGAAAAGATAGCCAACTCGGTTAAGAAGGGGGATAAAAACTTTTATAGGTACATCAGGGAGCATACAAAGACAAAAGGAGGGATAGTGAGGCTGAATAGAATGGATTGTGGGTAGGCAGACAGGAACAGTGAAAAAGCAGGGATACTGAATGAATACTGCTCAGTATTCACAAAAGAGGAGGAGGGGAGGGTGCCTAATCCAATTAACAGAAGCACTATGGATAGTGGGGTTTATCCCAGTCCTTTCACAGAAGAAAGGTTGTGAAAGAACTCATAAAACTGAAGGTGGACAAAGCAATGGGGCCTGATGGAATTCACTCCAGAATTCTAACAAAATTAAGGGGAGAATGAGTGACACCACTGACTACACTTTTTTACAGATCATGGGATGATGATGTGGTACCTGAGGACTGGAGGAAGGCACATGTAATTTCCCTTAACAAAAGTGTGAGCAAGACAGAAGCAGGAAACTACAGACCTGTCAGTTTGACCTCTTTGGTAGGGAAAGTGCTGGAATCACTTCTGAAGGAAAGAATTGTTGAGTACCTAGAGGCCGGTGGGGCACAGGACCCAAGAAAGCATGGGTTCACAGTGGAAAGGTCATGTCAGATGAATCTAATTGAGTACTTTGACTGGGTGACCAAAGTAGTAGACCAGGAAGGGGCTGGGGACATGGCCTACCTTGACTTAGCAAGGCATTGACACAGTCCCACACAAAAGATTAATACTTAAATTAACCAGCCTGGGAGTTGGTCCCAGGGTGGTAGCCTGGGTAAAACATTGACTGGACAACAGGACACAGAAGGTAATTGTAAATGGAGTCCACTCTGAAGAAAGAGAGGTTACTAATGGGGCACCGCAAGGTTCAGTACGGGGTCCAGTCCTTTTTAAGTGACATTGCAGAGGGACTGGAAGGAAAATTATGCCTCTTTGCAGATGACACAAAGATCTGCAACAGGGTTGATATACAAGGAGGTGTGGAAAGGATGAGAAGGGACTTGGCGAGGTTGGAAGAATGATCAGAAGTATGGCAGCTTGGATTCAATGCAAAGAAGTGCAAAATAATGCACCTGGGAAACAAAAACCCAGGGGAAGATTACATATTGGGGGGTAGTAACAACAACAAAAATGGAAAAGAACCTGGGGGCAATCATTTCAGATGAACTTAAGTTTAGCAAGCAATGTGAGATGGCCGAGGGCTGGGAGGATACTGGGGATACTGAGATATATAGGGAGAGGCATCACCAGCAGAAAACAAGAAGTTGTTATCCCTCTGCACAGTCAGTTGGTGAGACCCCATCTGGAGTACTGTGTCCAGTTCTGGATACCCCATCTCTGCAAGGACATAGACAGGATGGAAGCAGTCCAGAGGAGGGCAACTAAAATGGTGCAGGGTCTGCAAGAGAAGCCATATGAGAGGAGACTAAAGGAGCTTAATATGTATACCCTTGAGGAAAGGGGGGGGCATGATAGAAACTTTTAAGTACCTCAGTGGAATCAATGAAGTCCAAGAGGGTAGCATATTTCAGAAAAAGAGATGTGCAAGAATAAGTGGACACAATTTGAAGATAGAGGGGAGATTGCTCAGGGGCAATGTGAGAAAGTATTTTTTCACAGAGATGGTGGTGGATGCATGGAACAGCCTTCCTGAGGAGGTTGTGGGGTCTAAAACTGTGGTAGAATTCAAGAATACATGGGAGAGTCATAAGGCAATTCTTGTGGGGGGTATGAAGAAATAAGCTGTTGGTTAACTAGGACCTGCAGCATATCCTGTAGGTAAGGAAACGGGCAGACTAGGTGGGCCAAGTGGTCCTTATCTGCTGTCAAAGTCTATGTTTCTATGTTAACAGAGCATATAAAAATAAAATGATGCTAAAAAGGTGACAAGACAGGAACACTGATAAGAAAGATTTGAGATACAAGATGTTAGCAGGAAGAGTAGGAGGTAGGAAATGTTAAGAAATGAAAGAAAGCTTTGAAGGAATGAAATAACACAAAACATCAAAGGCCTGGATAAACAAAGTATTGGGTAAGTATACACAATGAAGTGTGAGATGGGGAGGGGCTGGGTAGGACTTAGGCTGAAAGAAAAATGTAAGAGAGACAGGAAAGAACAGGTAATAAGAAACAGTAGGCAGGAACACAAAAGATGAGAAAAATCTTTGGGTTACAAGTAACAAAAGAATTATAGTTTACCATAGAGTGTCATAAATCCAATGTCCCAATTCAGTCCAAAAATATTAGATTTAAATTGTTTAAAATATTTAAGTTCACATATCCTTCTGTCATGTGTGTTTTTGAAATTGCCTCTTAATATCAGGACAGAGAAGTCAGAGAGAGAATGATCTGTGTATGAAAAATGGTTTTCTACTGGTGTGCAGCTAATCTTGTTTACTATTGTGTGCCTGTGATGGTTCATCCTGGTTTGCAGTGGTTGCCTAGTTTCCCCAACATAGCATCCATCTGTGCACTTCTTGCACTGAATTAGATAAACCACATTGCTGGACTGGCATGTGTAGGGTCCATTGATTTTTATTGTGCTGGTCTGGCTTGTCTTGAGTGTGGTCTGTGTGCACATGTGGGTGCAGGTCTTAGATCTTGTCATGGTGCATGGTGTTGTCCCTCTTGTTTCCCGGTTACTTTGATCTGCTGTGTTTGTTAAGAATTATTCTGTTCGAGAGGTTGGTGGCTGCTTATAGGCAATTACAGGTGGTGCAGGGAAAATGTCCTTCAGTATTTCATCTTCAGTCAGCAAGGGTTGCAGCTCTTTAATAATTTGCTGGGGGGGGGGTTAGCATTGGGCTAAGCACCAACATTGCGAACAAGTTAAGATATTGCAACAACTACCAGTGATCAACCTATCTAATAGAGAACTTACACCAGCAGAAATATCCATATTATCCATGGGCTTAACTTTCTGCCCCACACAGGAAATTGATAATGTCAGATTCTGTAGTGAGATGGAGGAATATTTTAGGTGGCTTTGTTTAAAAGAATACTTTTTTGATAAGAATAACACACAGACTACACAGTACAACAGCACAAAGGAAACATCAGACTTGATCCCTCAGAGTGGATGCAACCGCAAATTGGATGCCTACATTGACTGCTTATGAGGAAGAATGAACTCCCAGATCCTAAGCAGGCAGCAAAAACTATTATATAATATCACACCACTGGAAAAGAGGGCAATACAAACACTGAAAAACAACCATAACATTGTAATAAAACAAGCATACAAGGGTGGAGCTGTGGTTGTGATGAACACAGAGGACTACATTAAAGAGGCACACAGACAGATGTCTGATACAACTTATTACTGAGATCTGACAGAAGACCCTGCTACATAATATACTGATGAACTCAAACAAATCATCATGTTTCTACCTAACAACATCCAAGAACAGTTAAATAAACCAATTCCAAACAAACCCACTCAAGGGACGTTCTATATGTTACCTAAGGTACACAAACCTGGGAATCCAGGATGACCCATCATCTCTGGAATAGACACACTCACTGAGAACATTTCAGGACTAATTGAATCCATTTTAAAACCCCTAGTAAAAGCTACTAGCAGTTTTATTCAGGACACCACAGATTTCCTCAGGAAACTGAAGAAAACTGGACAACAGCCACCCAATCCTATCCTAGCTACAATGGATGTCACTGCCATCTACAGTAATATCTCACATGAAAATGGCATATCAGAATGTCAGAAATGTTTACAGGACAACACACCTGCAAGAGACATTCCAGGAACCACCATCAGCACCCTGATAAAATTCATTCTGACAAACAATTTCACCTTTAATGGCAAGTACTTTTTGCAGATCATGGGGACAGTGATAGGCACAAAAATGGCACCACAATATACCAGTCTCTTCATTTCCTGTATAGAAGAAGATTTTTGTTTTTAAACAACACCCCTATAAACCATCAATCTTTGGAGTTAAAGTTCTAAATCAGTACTATGAGAGTAACACATAATACCCCCCCACAAATTCATGTGCTATGCACAGCAGCTCAGAATTACCTCCTGAGTAGACCAATCAGAAAGTTTTATTATTGATCGTAGACCTTTAAAAATATAGAATCATAAATATTTAAAATACAACTTGTGATTAAAAGAAAAATTTACAGTCATGTTGTCACAACAATACAGTTTTACATAACGCACAAATCATTCACCTAATAGTAATTGTATTCATGTGTTATAAGATCTTTGTAACATTCACACCTTGTCCCTAATACCATCAACTTCCCTTTTAATGGCTGTGGGTGGAGCCTACAGCCATCTTGCTATCTGTAGCAGGAAATTGGAGTATTGTGGAACACATGTTTTGGACTTTTTAATGTATCCTTCCATGCCAACTGAAATAAAATATTCCCTTCTTTCTGTTAAGAATGTTGGTGACATAACTACAAGCTGCTTATCAGGTGCCATTAGGAAATTGAAAAAGCTTGTTAAATATTTGTTAAATATTGGTTGCCTATTAAACTGGGGGTTTGTTTACCTCTTCAGAATGCAACAAACTGCACATTTAAATATTTAGCATTTAAACAGCTTCTTGATACAAGTTTCACTTGGGAATGTATTGTCTTTCAAGAAAGATTCATACCTCATAAACATCACCCTTTCCCAGCAAATCTATGATTTATACTGCTTTTGTAACCTCTACAGACACTATCCGATGAGCACTGAGTCAGACATATGACAGGTCTTCAGTGAACTGCCCAGACTAAACACTGTATGCAGTAATCAGCAGACATTTTCCACTATGCTTTTTGAGAAAAAAATATATTGAGCTTCAGCAAACACACACACACACAATTTCTTATCCTATATTTTGTACACACACACACACACACACACACACACTACACACCATCCACATGGCCACAATATTGCCAGGAGGCCTGGGTTCAAGTCCCAGCTGAGGCACTTATTCTTTCTCACCTCTGTTTGTATGTGTTCCATAAAATATGCACATCACACTACTGTATGATTGTTACAAGTAAATATTTGTGTTGGCATTGGGTTGTGCATTTGAGAAAGAGTAATGTGCTTGGGAACAGCCCCAGTTTCAGTTGTCTCAGTGGCACAGCTGGTTAGCACAATCGGAATGGTATTCTGGGTAGCCTGGGTTCAAGTCCCAGCTGAGGCACTTATTCTTTCTCACCTCTGTTTGTATGTGTTCCATAAAATATGCACACCACACTCCTGTGTGATTGTTACAAGTAAATATTTGTGTTGCCATTGGGTTCTGCATTCGAGAAAGAGTAATGTGCTCGGGGATGGCCCAGGTTCCAGTTGTCGCAGTGGAACAGCTGGTTAGCTCAATTGGAATGGTATTCTGGGCAGCCTGGATTCAAGTCCCAGCTGAGGCACTTATTCTTTCTCACCTCTGTTTGTATGTGTTCCATAAAATATGTACACCACACTCCTGTGTGATTGTTACAATAAAGAATCTGTTTGCTTATGTCAGTGACCACATATAGGATAGTGGATGGGCAACTATGCACAACCAGTGTGTTGTGCCACTGAGGGGTACTGATTCCTTGTGACCTCAAGAGCAAAGCTCGACAAGTCTGTGGGAATCAGTTCCCTGAGGTGGCACAACACACTGGTTGTGCTTAGAGCTGCCCATCCACTATTCTATATAGTGTATGGGCATCAATGCCTATTTCAGACACTGCTCTTTGTTTCAGTGAACTGGAGATTGGGGGCACTTGAGGGTTGGTGGTAGACTCAAATTGCTGACAGTATGCTGCAGATGTTTCTGCAAGTTCAGGTTTAAAAATCAACTTCCAGCTTAATTGGATAGGGGAAATCAAGTATATGCCATCATTCCAAGTTGTCTGCTGCAGTAGTGACATCACTACTGCAGCAGAACAAGCATATTCCAGGAATGGAATTCCGTGCATAACAGCATTCCACCATACACTGTAGTGAAGTTCAGTTTAGAGTAGATTTTCTTTAAATATTTCTTATCCCATATTTTGTATCCTGGATAGCACAGGGGAGATGTTACATCTCATTGTCATAGCAGGGTTTTAAATAATTGAATAGCAGTTTTTTTCTTGGGACTATAATAACTGTACAGAAAGTATTTATACAGATTTTCTAGAAGTGCTGTGTTTGTTAAACACAGTGAGGCAAGAGCTATGCATTTTCACAAAGATTTAGCACTTTTATGAGCAAAACGCTAATCAATTTTTAGAGTTAAATAAATCCCTGCATAGGGATCTTCACTTACATATTTTTCCACTGTATTTAAACAGGCTGTCCCAGATTGGATGCAATATATTGTTTTCAGTAGGGTAATGGTTTTCCCATTTTGCTAATGTATTTCTTCAGAGTAGCCTAGTCCAGAGCTCCCATATTCAAAGGAGATGTGCAGTGCATCCCAACAGAAAAGGGAGATGTGTCATGAAACTCCAACAATGCTGTGCAGTGTGATATTCAAATGTGCAGGATGTGACTGCCACAAGGGAATGGGCCAGGGTGCACACAAATAGTATGCCGTGCAAGTCAATGGTGCATTCCCATGCATATGCCATGCTGTGGCATACTTAGTGGGAATATACCCCTCACAGCCCAGTGCAGTACAGCCCACAGTTAGACCATGAATAGCTGGCCTAACCTGGCCAGCCACCCACAGGCAGGCTGTGGAAGTTCACCCAGGTGCACAACAGCCTGGCAGCCCTGATGGACTAGAGGTACCCCCTCCCATCCCTGATCAATCCAACTCTATCTCCAAAGAGTTCCAAAGTTTAGGGCCCTCCTGGACCCAATCACACCAGAGGAAACCATGGTCCATATCCATAAAATTGACAACCCCACCCACCACCTTGGTACAGAGACAATCCCGCTCCCACCATACCTGATCTGTTGTGGAGACTGGCACTGCCCTCTACACCCTGCCATGGCTAACTGCTGACTGCACTGGACCTGAGCCAGAGACCTGCACTCCAGAATGACCCAAGTGGCTATACCATACATTGGGACACTACACAAGCTGCAGACTCATCAGTGTATGCAGCTGTGTGTATGTCCCTGGCAAACCATAAGAGGGAATTGACATACCTCCAATGTATGCCTTATCGATGCTGTATCTTTCTGCTGTCATACACTTTCCCCATTCCCCTGTGTAACATGCCACCCTCCAGACTGCTGAGGTATCCTGGGTGCCATGGGGTGTGGTATCCTGCAATGCCATTTGTAGGGTACACTCCAGGCTATGGATAGTGCATTCGTAGTTCCCTGATTGTACAAACAAATGGGAGCTCAGCTGTAACATGCCTGTTCCAGGACCTGTGTGAGTGAGTACAGCATCAGCTTTCACCTGCACTGAGCAGTGCAACAGCACCGGGACAATGCATCTGCATGCATGTGCCGGAGGTGTATGGTCACTGGGCATTATCGCCTGCACACAGCTCATACCTATGTAAGACACATTCCAGCATCCTACTGCTAGTGCTCTGCCACCCAAAAATAAGATGCCATTTCTTCTGTGAACTATACAGGCTAAATATATAGCAATCAGCAGGCATATTCTAGGAAACTACACTAAAAATGTGCAAAAAGAAGACCACATTGAAACTGCCTCTCAGCAGATCTGCATTGTGCAAACACATTAGAAATGATGGGTAAATGCATCCCAAAACCTTTCCACAGCCATTTCGGCTCTGACCAGAGTTTGTTATAATTGATATTGCTCTAAAATATCCATCTACCTGTCTAATTATTAATTCATCCTGAGAGGTGAGCTGCTTAAGCTCAAGCAAATGTTTTTATCATTTGTATCTATTGCAGACAATACCGGAAACAACTAGTAAGTTCTAGATTTACTGTACCAAGTACAGGAGAAGATGACACATGTAAGATATTCTATCTCCTTGTTGTTGCAGTTACACCATATGGACTTCAGATCACACCATTTGTTATATTTGGCTTTAAGTACATTACTAACAAAGTACTCCATTCTGTATCTAGTATAGTTTATTCTCGATTCAGGATCAATAAGGATGTCCAAGTAAGGCTGGTAGAAATACCTAGCATCATTATTAACTAGTCATGGGGCAACTTTTAAAGATGCTATTAACTCACAATCTAAACTCTTATAAACATTTTGAATTTTGTTAGTGCAAAATTGTTTGTATCTTAAACTCATTTTAATACCTCTATCCACATACTTTTGGAGGTACTGTAAATCAAAACAACGCATTATTTCCTGGAGGTATATAAACCATTTGGATGGTTTGCATCCCTTGATCTTCAAGCTTTCTTTTCCCTTCAGACAGACATATGAAAGTCTATCTTGATCCATTCTAGTGATCCTAATCTAAAAACACAAAAATCTAATATTTGCAACAGCTTTAAGGGATAAACAACCTAATTCTGCCCTAACCAAAGATATAGGGACAGAATTGCTTAGACCAAGTGCTGAATGAAACAATTTGTTAAGGGGAATTTCCAATGTTCTTATGTCACTATATTCCCAGATTTCACAACGGTATAGCACCTGGAGAATATATTTGGCCTGAGAGACTTTCAATAGGGGCCTGATGGTTTTACCCCCATATTTTAAATTAAAGTTCTGCAGGGCAAAAGTTGATTGTTTCAGTTTTTGCACTAGTGCTTTCTATGCAAATGTTACTGACCATTGCTTGCAAACATCAAGCCTAGATATATATACTAGCCAACTGTATTTATTTTTTTATTTCCTACCCACCAAGCCTTAGCTTGGTTTCTTGATCCAAATATCATCACTTGACTCTTCTTTTCATTGATTTGTAAACCATGAGACTGAGCAAAATTGTTTAGTATTTCTAGCTTCCTTTGGAGACCAGACTGTGATAAAGCTATAACTGCAAGGTCATCAGCATAAGCTAGCGCTGGACAATACCTGGTACCAATTAATGGTGAATCTGATTGATTATTTAGCAATTGGTCCAGTAAATTGTCTATATAGATACAAAAGAGAACAGGGGCTATAATGCAGCCTTGCCGTACCCCTTTGTGCAAATATTTGCTGACAGTTGCCCTAAGGTCCCAGTTCTAATTTGGACCCATGTGTTCATATATAAATCTCTGATTATACTAATCAGCTCAGGCTGTAACCCCTTCTCTAACATAATATTCCATAATAAATCCCTCTATATGTTGTCAAATGCTATGCTAAAATCAATGAAGGCAACATATATTTGTTGCCTTCTTAAAAATACATATTTTGGTATGAGGTGATAATATGAAACAATTATCTGCAGTACTAAATCTTTTTTGGAACCCTGCCTTTAACTCCGAGAGGTTACCTAAATTATTTAATTGCTGGATAAGCCTTTCTAAGATGACCTTTGAGAAAATCTTACAGCTGATATCCAGTAGGGAGATGGGACAATACATGATAGGATTGACCTTATCACCTTTTTTAAAAATGGATACATTAGCCAGCCCAGTGGTGCTAAGAGCTGGGGCACTGGTTGCTGCACCTTGCGCCATGCCAGCAACCTGCCTTTGGGAACAAGTGTGGGTTGTCAGGGGTCAGCAGGGAAGGAGGTGGACTGAGCATCAGAGGGACTGCTCTCTATCTCCGAGGAGAGGGGGTGCCTTAGGTCAGTGCACATCTCACCCCTGGTGGAGGCTGGGGGTTGGCACAGCACTGCCAGCACAAGTAGGCAGGAGCCTGGCAGACACCTGGTGGGGATGCGCTGGACGCATGCATGTGCCTGTCACTAGCCTCCTTGCATGCCAGGCTCTTGGGGGAGAAAATGCAAAAAGACCCTTGTGGCTGCTCATGGTGGCTTGATGGCCTTCCCCGGCACTCCGCTGCCTGAGGTAATGCCCTGAGCCACATCTTGTTCAGGACAGGTAAGTAGGGGGCTTTCCGTTGCCTCACCATGGGGGGTAAGCTGTGGGGGTGCAATGGTGAGGGCCTGAGGGGAGCAGAGGTTAGGGACGATGGCCAGATGAAGAGCCAACCAGGGCCAGGGGAAGGAAGAAAAGTGAAGCAGGAAAAAAAATGGATACAGTTATTGACCTTTTCCAGGTGTCCGGATAATTCCTATGTAAAATACTTAGGTTAAAGAAAGGAAGTAAAATTGTAGTCCATGATGATGGAGCACTAAGGTAAACTTCTGCCAGAATCTAGCCTGGGACAGGTGCTTTGTTTTTCTTTAAATTAGCTATAACAAAGTAGACTTCCTGCCCTGTCATAGGTCTAAAATTAGCACTATTTGTTTCACTGGACCAAGTGTGAATTATGCTGGGGTCATAAAATAAGCCAGTATGATGGGTTATGCAGTGTTCTACTGGAATAAATGAATCAAATTGTTTTTTGCTGTTGTTTGTACCATTAGCAGTAAGCAGCCAAAATGACTGCTGGTCATTATTCTGGATTACAGTGAGCATATTTTCCTACTTCTTATTCTGGTAAATTATGCACTTGTCTACTAGGAATTTTTTCTATCGATTCCTAGCTACTTTCAATTCTCTATACATTTCTTTATAGATTAAATTTTTTGGCTTCTCTGGTCATCCTTCTTAGAACTTGTTCCTGCTGTAGACACTCTTTATCAAACCAGGTCTCCACACGTCTTTGCCCTGGTGTATAACAATTTTGTACTGTTAGTTTTTCCTCAGATAAACTGCAGACTTGACTGCACAATGCTATTTATTTGCTCCAAGGTAATGATATTTGGAAGTATAGCTCTCATGTTTCTGACAGCTTGTTCCACAATTGTAGGAATCACCTCTATGTGACTTGGTTTCCACTTAATTTTATTGCAATTGCGGATTTCAAAATTTCTCATTTCTATTTTGTTTCTTTCTAGCATATGACTCCACTTTAAAATCAGAGAAGAGTGATCACTGTCAGCTCTGGATGAAACTTCAGAAATAGTCAGATTTCCATATTTCCATTCCAGAGAAGGAAATCTAATGTTGATGCACCTTTAGCATTGCTATATGTAAAGTTCCCCCTGTCAATCTCCCACTATTCTCCCATTTAAGGGTGCTAAGTTTTGTACTTGTAATATATCTACAGTTTTTTCCCCACTAACATTTACTTTGGTATCCATGAAGAGTCTAGGGAAATTTTCACTGTTATTGTGCATCCACTCATGAATGTCACTATCCATGTAGCCATCGTATTTGCCTAGTCGTGAATTAAAATCTCCACAGAGTAAGATATTATTACATCATGTTGTTACCCAACTATAATCTAAAACATTTTTCAATTCCTCCCTTATTGAGTTGTAATAATAACTAGAACTACTTGCGTGAAGATAAACTTTTATGAGGCAACAGGTGACCTCAGGCATTTCTAAAATAAATGGTTGTGCAAATGTGGTGCACGCTATAAGTGAGACAGATAATTTATCCTCAACTTTGACCCATGTAATTAGGCCACCTGACAGCCTGCCCTCTTTAACTTCGTTTATTCCCTGGGACCTGAAAACGTATATATCCATTTAAGGAGATGTCTGAATCTTGAAAATGCTAGGTTTCTTGTAGACAAATTATATGGTGTAATTGAATAAACTTCTTCCAGTCTTTGTCTACAAACTTATTGTATATGCCAGAAATATTCAATGACAATAATGCCCAGTTATGTTTATTACTTTTTTCCTAGTTTCAAGTCATCAGATGTAATTGTTTCTTACATAAGTCATGTCTCTACATTCGGCAGACCATAGAAAATATGTTGTTAGTTGATATGCTAAAAATAACTACCTGTTCTACATCCAATGTATTCCTGATTGTATTATATTGAGTTATGATTTCTGTATTTTGCTCAGTGCTGGGATTATTGTAGTCACAAGCCTCCCAATGTACCACATAGATTCCTACCTTATCCAAGATATCTATAGATGCCATTAATTTAGTGTAAAGCTCTTCTGTAGCAACTGTACACAACAATTGGTCATCCTCAAAACTTTGACCTATACACCTAGAAGCAAATGTAATGTTAGGGCTCAAATCCATGTTTAGGTATGGTGGAACAGGTCTTTCAGTATGAAATCTAGATTATGTGTGTTTTCCCTTGGTGACCTAGCAAGGCCAAATATGGCTACTGTTTTAGAGAAAGATTTAAAACTGCTTACACTATCAAGATCTATGTTTCCAATGCATAAATGCCTGTTTCATCTAGTACTGCTGTTATCTGCATTAACAGAGCAGCGATGTCTTTGCTTTGTAACAGTAAATCTATCTGAGTATAAAGGCTATTATAAAATCTCCTTATTGTTCTTAATATTTTTATATCTCC
The DNA here is from genome assembly GCA_016271365.2 of Neoceratodus forsteri. Classification (NCBI taxonomy): domain Eukaryota; kingdom Metazoa; phylum Chordata; order Ceratodontiformes; family Ceratodontidae; genus Neoceratodus; species Neoceratodus forsteri. The sequence goes on from CM028129.1 coordinate 1,266,308,773, forward strand.
TGTTGGAATTCTTAAGAAGTAGGTAAATAAATTTTGAAGAGCATTCTTCAGTTTACTTTCATTCTCTCTTGTAGTTCTTCTAAAGCCAAATATGTTAATCTGGGCATGAGTGGTCTGTTGGTCTGCACTCCTATTAATTAACTCATTTCTGTTTATATATTATAGGTGACAACCTGTCTTGTCCAATTTCACATTGCTAAGCCATATAATATTGGCCAATTGTGGGGATGTGCAGAATAGAACAACACATTCAAAACCGCATTCATCTTTGTCTCTCCAGATTTGGACAAAATCATTGTTTTCTAAGTGAATCCCAGCAGCTGCCCTTAAGAGGTGCACAAATCTTACTTCTATTAAAGCTTATGGATCTGTGGGATTACCATACAAATGTCAATACTGAACATTCACATATCTATTCTGTGATTTTCATGTTCATTTCCAGTAGCAGTGTTTATCTGGGCAGTGGATGCCTCCTCAAAACCATTTTTATCTATAGGCCTTGTACCTCTCCAATTACTAATTTCCTGTCTAATAGCTTTGAGTTCACCTTCCGAGGCACCAAATGACTCTCTGATAGCACTATTCTCATTCATGTTATTACTTAGTGTCTTTTTGCTGTTATGAGGAGGAAGTTGGTTAACAGCCCCCAGTATGTTTACTTCCTCTCTTCTTTCTTTCAAGTACAGGGGTCTGGGAATTAATTCCCGACTATCATCCGCATGTGAACTTAAATGGGCTTTTGATATCAAATTTGTCAAAGGGGTTTTACTAGGGTTGTTACATGAATTATGAGTTTTTTTCACTAAATCCTTCTCCTTTTTTGAGTCATTCTTCTCATTACCATTATTCTTTCTGGTTTTCTTTCTACTTTTCATCTTTATTGTTTTTCTTTTTCTAAGTTTCTCTGGTGTGTTAGGAATTTCTATTACAGAAAACTCTGGTATAGCTTGATCACAATCTTCCTCCAAAATAGAGGGGGAATGAGGAGGAGTAGATGCAATTCTATCTAATTTAAGTAAGATATCTTCACGCCAACAGCTATTTATTGCTACATTCTGCTTGATAACCTCTATTTCATTTTGCAGTCAAAGTATCTGGTCTAAGATCATTATGTGCACAGCAAATGTTTTTTTAATAAATGTTTTAACATCTTCGCTTAAAGCTGTAGGATAAATTTGGATATCCTTTAAAGTATAACAGTGGTCATCTCTGTTTCTAGTTGCATCAAGCCTTTTTAGGCCAGAGATAGTAGTGTATAGTTCTTCCAAGATTTCATTTAAATTGGCTTGGTGGGCCTGTGAAGAATGGTGAACAGAGGTGGTTATGTGAGTATAAGTCTCTGGAGAGAATGCTACATTTTCTGCAACCCTCCTTGATATAGACTCATTGTTGTTTGTAAAGGAATACTGTGATTCCCAAGACTAATATTCATTTGTCTCACATAATTCAATCACTGTTATCTGACTGCTAAGACTTTCTGGACTAGTTACTCTATCAGAGTCAAAAGGGTCCCTGGAGACCATGTGTGATGTTATGGTAAACATTTTAGGAGTAGATGAGAGCCTGAGAGACTCATCAGAACTCAATGATGTCATTTTGTCAGTTATTAAATCAACTTTCCCTGCTGTAGTTTCAGAATGTATTTTAAAAAATGTTTATTAATTTTAGTTTGCTTCTTGCCTGCATCAGTCATGTTTTTAATCTGCACATTTTTATTTACAGGTTCTTTTTGTTTTGTTTTCTCTTTTGCTGGTCTATTCTGTGTGTTAAATTTCTGTATTTTATTTTTGGGCTTTTCTTGTTTAACTGTCTGTCTTTGTTATTTAAATCCAACTCATCTATCTCTATTTTGTTGATTCCATTTGCAGTACTAATTTTATTCCTGTAGGTTTTGTCTATATCCCTTCTCTCAGAGTTGTTTACCCCAGCTGTTCGATTAGTGATGCCTAATTCCTTGTAAGCACCATTTTGCAATATAATACTAATGAAGTTCTAAAAAACATACTGCCGCTTTCAAGTGATACTCAAATATGCAGCTGAATATAGATCTAAAATATAATGTAATAATTAATTTATAGTAGAATTAGTCCTCTTTACAGTGACTACAATAAAAAACTTGTGCAAAATGGCTAAATGTATAAATTTAACATGCTCCTTGTCATTCAGTCAAATTTATATCAGGCCAGAGTTACTTAAAAAAGAAAGTAGCGTGTACTTGTACTTCCAGGCATGAAATATATAGAAAATGGGACCGTATGTCCTAGCACAGTTTCAGGAGCTTCAGAGATTTCAGCCAAATAGTTTCTCTACGTGAAAATGCCTTTATCGGGTAGTCCAGTGTGTCCTTGAAATGTAAGGCCTGCAGCCCAAGGAATTCACAGTAATTAATTGTAGTATCCAAGGGAGGCACAAATAACACAAAAAACAGCTCCTTGCAAACACTTTTCCCTCATGACTCTGCTCAGTGTACCAGGCCACTGGAAGGAGTTGCCTCCAGTGGTCTTTACAGCCCCTTTCATGTTTTTCTCATCAGAAGCATTAAAGTAAGATAAAAAAAAAAAAAAAATAAAACAAAGGAAATGGCTGTCCAAACATTGGAGTAGATTTTTACCTCCTAATTACCTGTTACCTATTGCTAACAGTGCAACTACAAATGGCTATGAAACAAATTATGCTATCCACCACAGGAATGACTCTGTTACTTTACATTATTAATTAAATTGTAAAAAATATAAGTTATAAACTTACTGTTGCTTAGGTTTAGTTAAAGCACAGTCAAGGCAACTTAGAGCATCAATGAGAGGATCCCAGCTCCTAACAGTTGGTAGAAATTCCAGAAAAGAAATTCTTCCTGATCTGCACTACGTTGTGAGTCTTAGTTGGAAAATGGTGCATCTAGTTTAGAAACGCCATGCAGGTGCACTTCTATACTCCTTTCTAAGTCAGCTGAAAAGAAGAGACCAGAAGTGAATCCTAATTGGTTGTTATAGTTAAATTACTAGTTTAAAAAGTAAACTTGCCTACTTCTTTCTTTAAAAATTACTAAAAAAGCAAAAACTACTTAAGACCTATAATTAACTTAGAAAAAAGGACACTCTAGTTTCTATTTTTAATATCAGAGAAAAAAGAAAACCATTTGTACTTATTCTTGCTGCATCCTATATTCAAATAACATCAAATAGCACCAGTTAACACAGATAGAGTGTTTGTCACATAAAATAGAAACACTATGCTATGGGGGAGGGAAAATGATGTAAAAAAAGGCTCCTTCTTTCTCCATGGAGCATGATTTCTTCAGCAGTCCTTCCTGCTAATCAGCTCTCCACAGGGGGCTGCTGTACACATTCTGCAGTGGGGGAGGGCTCCACCACTGCTCAGATTCCAAGCACCCACTGCAGTACTGACTGTAATAAGAATTCAACGCTGTTATTAAGTTCTGCAGCACAAGTCGATCCAGACAGGTGGCGTATTGTAGGCTGCTATCACCAGCTCTCTTTTACCTAGTTTTTTCTCTAAATTCAGGCAACGATGGCATATTTGTTCTAGGCAAAAGGCAAGCATTACAGCACCCTGCTACTCATGTTTCTCCTCAGCAGAATAGCGTTCAGCTTCTCATCACCTTGGCTCCTCCCAGCAGGCTCCTCCCATCTCCAAAGTTGTTTTTTTCACAGTCTTCTTTCATATGAATCAATCCTCTTTTTTAAGATCACAAAAATTTTTCACATGAAAGAAGTTGGACTTAGTATTTTTTTCACATTTTGTTTTTCCTATGAACAATCCTCTTTCATGAGCTAATGAAATTTTTACAAAAGAGGATTGGTTCATATGAAAGAAGATGTTTGAATGCTTTTCTCACATTCTTCTTTCATGCAAACCAGTCCTGTTTCATGAGATCATTAAAGCAGCATGAAAGACGACTAGTTCATATGAAAGAAGTTGGACTTACTGGGCCAGATTTTCAAAAGAGAATGCAGGGCTTCCATCAAGCCTTGCTTATAGCCCTTTTTTTTGGTGCAGCTGTGCCAGCCACCTTTGCCATAACTGTATATGATTTTAGCATGTAAGGTGCAGTTTCAACAGTTTACACAATTTACAGCCACTTGTGCCAAATATTTGGCACAAACTACATAAAAAAGGGAACCTGGGATTGACACAAGCTAGACCAGTAAAAATCCAATCCAATGTGTGGCAATCAGTGCACAGGACAGAAAATCATGATCACTGTCATGGAGAATGCCCCAAGCTCAATGCACCATGTGTTTGGCACACCTGGTGCTTGCAGCATTTGGAATTTTCTGAAAGTCTGGCCAAGTGTTTTTCATTTTTCTTTCACATAAACCAATACTCTTTGGTTAGCTCATGAAAATCTCATGAAAGAAGATTTGTTCATATTAAAGAAGGAATACTTAGTGTTTGTTTTTTTCACATTTCTCTTTCATATGTACCAATCTTTTTTCACAAGAACAGGAAAATCTAATGAAAGAGTACTGGTTCATATGTATGAAGAAGTTGGACTTGGTGTTTCTTTAACATTATTCTTTCATGTAAACCAATCCTTTTTTGTGAACAAATGAAAATGTCATGAAAGAGAATTGCTTCATATGAAAGATGAAGTAGTAATTAATGTAGTTTTCTTATTATTCTTTAATATGAACCAATCTTCATTCATATGATCATGAAATTATCATGAAAGAGGATTGATGCATATGAAAGGAGAAGTTGAACTTAGTGTTTTCTTTACATTCTTCTTTCACATGAACCAATCAACTTTAGTGAGACCATGAAAAGGTCACAAATGAGGATTGTTTCATATGAGAGAAGAAGCTGGACTTATTATTTTTTCACATTCATCGTTTATATGAACAATCCTCTTTTGTGAGCCAATGAAAATCTCATAAAAGAGGAATGGTTCATAAGAAATAAGAAGTTGGACCTATTGTTTTTTCACATTTTTCTTTCATATAAACCAATCCTCTTTTGTGTCATAATGAAAATCTCATGAAAGAGGACTAGTTCATATGAAAGAAGAAGTTGGATTTAATGTTTTTTTTCACATTTTTTCATATTAACCAATCCTTTTTTGTTATACCATGAAAATCTGATGAAAGAGGATCAGTTTTAATGAAATAAAAATGTGGGCATAATTTTTATTTTGCACATTTCAAATTTAACAAGCCATAACAATGTCAATATTTAGAGTTAAGGGACAAACTGAATATCAATAAATGGTATCAATGAATACTATAAGACTAACATATAATATCCCCAAATAAGAGAAAACCACAAATTATGTCACACACTCATACCAAGGACTAAGGCCTCCAATGGTTATGATGCAAAAAAATCCTTTATTTCCAATTTTCAACAAGGCCAGGATCTTCACCACATCAACCCAGAAATCCTGGTCTTGCTGAAAAGTGAAAATAAAGGATTTTTTAGCATCATAACCATTGGATGCATTATTTCTTAGTGTGAGTGTGTGACATAATTTGTGGTTTTCTCTGGTTCATTGGTATTGTGAGCGCCACTGTCAGTGAGCAGCTCTGGCCATTTTCATCTATCCTCCAAATAATTTCAGGGGCTATATTAAAAACATAAGCATTAACAAGAATGAAAATTCTTATAGGATAACATTGTAACTTTAACAAACTGTAACTTTGTCAAACTTTGGAGTTAAGGGACAAGCTACATAGCGAATGAACGGTTCAAATGAGTACTACATGGGTAACTCCTTAAAAGATACTAACTGAAAACAGACAAACAAGTTCTGGCCAATGCCAACATGGCTGCAGCTGTGCTTATGGTGGAACAGTGTGCCATTCCCAAGATGGCTGCTGGAACTCAGTACGCATGTGTGAGTTCACTTCTGCAATTGTGGTGAAGTCGCGCATGTGTACTGAGCTCCAGCAGTCATCTTGTCAAAGGTGAACTATTGAACCATGAGCTCAGTGAGCATGTGTGGTGAGCAGAGGAAGTCATGCATGTGCATTAAGTTTTGGTGTCCATCTAGTCCATGACGGACTATTCCACTGTGAGCTCAGTGCACATGCATGATGAGATGATGGTTGTGTGGCACAGAGGACTGGCTGACCCCTGTGACATTGCTTGATACCCTCTGGAAGGACGCCACTGCATAATAAGACAGTGCACAAAATACCTTTATATCGACTGTCATGGCATGGGACTGCAGTGTCTGTGATTGCACTCAGGGATTGACCATGTCACACAGGTGCGATAATGTCACATAGTGTACAGAACCTTTCAAGGCAGTGTATGTCCCATAGATCACATGCATAACCTCAATATGTACAGCCTGGAAGAGAGGAAAGAAGATACCTGACAGATCAATCAATCTTTATTTAACCAGGAGGAACACCTTTTAGAAGATACTCATTTGCAAGATGGGCATGGGAGGATACACAGAATTATACAAAATCATACAATAATGCAAGATCATACAAGAATGCAAGGGTCATATAATAATGCAAACAGTTGTAGGAATAATATCATGATTACATACAGGAGTAATGTATACAGATAAATGCAAAATGTGCAATTGGAATAACAGCAAAATGACATTTAGCTAGGTAAACAAAAGCAACTACATATTGAAAAAGGGTTAAGGCAATAACTGTGGCAGAGAGTAGAAAGTAAGTGCTGACCTAAAACTGGACAGGGCATATAATAGGTAGGTAATGGTGCCATCACAGCAGGGGGGTGGGTGCACACTAGACAAGGAATCATGATGGGGAGGAGGAAGGGAGGTGGAGACTGGCATGGAGAGAGGGAGGGGTGCATGTATGCTTAGGTCAGATCTCATGGGCCAAGGATGGGTATAGATACATAGGTGAATATCAGGGGAAATAGAAGGGTGTCATGTGTTGGCATGTGAAGGGGAAGAGAGCTGTGCCACCAGGTTAGGATGGCAGGACGTGGAAGAGGCAGGCATTCAGCAAGAACTGACAGGGAGGTGGCATCTAAGAGGAAGAGTAGGAAGATCTTAGGCATAGCAGGTACAGTTGCCCTGCAGGATCTGTTCTAAGAGGGATTTGAATTTTGTAAGGCAGACAAAGTTGGAGAGTTTGAGGGACTTTTGTAAGTCATTCCAAATGGTGGGAAGTGTATGGCTCAAAGAATGGGAGCCATGACGAGTTCTGATTCTCAGAATTTCCAGTGTGATATAAGAATATCTCCTGAGTGAGTAAGACCTATGTGAGATCATCAGGAGGTTGCAGATATACTCTGGGAATTTGCTGGATAGAGCTCTATAAGTCCAGATAGCCATATTTTTTCATCTTCTGGTTTTAAGTGAATGCCAACCCAGCAATGAGTATAGGGAGCAGTGGTGGGTGTTGTAGGGGTGCCAGTTATAAATCTTATGGCTCTGTGATACAGGGTATCCAACTTAGCAAGGGTGGTACTTGGACCATGGCTATAGATGAAGTCAGCATAGTCTATGAGCAGAAGGAAAGTAGATTGGTCCAACTTTGTTTTGGTCTCATATGTGAGGAGATGTTTGATGTGAAAGAAGAGACCCAGTCTCTGCTTAAGTGTTTTACATAGTTCTTCTATTTCGACTGTGAATGATAGTTTACTGTCGATCCATATGCTCAAGTACTTGAATCTGTCCACAGAGTCCAGAAATTCTTCACGTAGGGTGGAGAACTGAGGCATAGACCCCATGGGTGATGGCAGTGTAAAGTGTGCATGGGGGAGAGGAACATAGACTTTGTTTTTTGTGTGTTTAGCAGCAATTTCAGGTTCAGAAGTTTGTACTGCAGGATGTTAAATACTTCCTGCAGTGTGATACTGGTTTGATCAAGAGTGGGCTTAGAGACATAGATCACGGTGTCATCACTGGGCTGGCAGTATAGCCTAGAGGTTAGAGGAACAAGGTGCGAATGAGCTTGGTACATCCAGCAAACCAGACCGGAGTCTGATTCTCACAACCTCCACTTGCATACTGTGTGACTCTGAGCAAGTCACTTAACCACCCAGTGCTCCCAGGTCACCCCTTAAAACAGGCACTTGTGCCTAGTGGGCCTTACCTGGTTAGCAAAGACTAAAATAAAAAAAAAAATAAAAAAAAATGAAAAAACAGAAAATCAGCAAATAGGTGAATGGACGCATTTTTTTATACTGGAGTTAAGATTGTTTATGTAAATCCAAAGAGGAGTGGTCCCAGAATGGACCCTTGAGGGACACCTCTTTGTATCATCTTGAGAGGGGAGAGTTCTCCTTGTGCTTTTAGTTTGCCATTGCTGCCCAGTCAAATAACATTGGAAACAGTTCAATGCAGTGTGGTCAAGACCAATGTTGAGGAGTTCAATGATAATCAGATTGTGGTGGACCGTATTGAAGGCCTTACTCAGTTCAAGGAAAACAGCTCCCACATATTGTTTTGAATCAATTGCCAGCTGCCATTCATCTGTCACATTGGCCAAGGTGGTTACTGTGCTGTGGTTAGGATGGAGGCAGAATAGCACAGTAGTTTAAGGCTCTGAGTTGCAAATCTGGTGATATCTAGCAGAACAGACCTGGGTTTGAATCCCACAGCTTCCACTTACATACTGTATGACCCTGAGCAAGTCATTTAACTTCCCTGTGCTCCCAGGTCATGCCTGTAAAAAAGCTTTCAGCCTAGTGTGCTAATCCTGGTTAAACAACTAAAAAAAAAAAAACTTGTTGTTGGACTCAAGGTAGTTACACAATTGAAGGTTGACAATTTTCTCGAGGAGTTTGGAGAGGGTTTGTAGAAGGGAAATGGGTCTGTAACGATTGGGGTCTGAGTGGGAGCCTGATTTAAGGAGTGGAATGACATGAACAATTTTTCCATGCATCAGAAAATGTGCCTTGCAAGAGTGATAAGTTAAACAGGTTGGTAAAGGGGCCAGTGAGCACACAGTGTCCTAGCCTAAAGAAGAAAGAGTCGAGGAGGCTTGCACCAGCACGTTCTTTCAGATGAAGGGCAAGCAGTAGATCCTCTACTTCCCTGAAGGAGGCTGAACTGAGGCTGAACATGTCTTGTGGGGTGGGGTCCTTTGTTGAGTGCTCTTGTTTGTCTGCAGTGATGCATTGAGAGAGAAGCCTGCTGGCTGGAGAGGAAACAATGGCCATACCAGCTGTAGCAAAATGATTGTTAAGTAAGTCCAATAGTTGAGACTTATCAGAAGTAGATATGTCATTCATTGTAATCTGAGTGGGGGGGGTGATGCCCTTCAATGTCTTTCAGAGTATTCCAAAATAGGGCAGAGTTGTAAGAAGATGTGTCCAGTTTGGACTTGAAGCAATTGGATTTCTCAGTACTGATTAGCTTAGTACACTGACTTCTTTCTGTCCTGACTGCTGCCCAGTCAGGAGGCAGCTTGGTTTTGTGGGCACGCTTCCAGAGAATGTCCCTGTAGTGGAGGGTGGTTTTAATGTGGTCATAAAATGAGGAACAAGATCTTCTCTTAGTTCTTACTTTGGTCAGAGGAGTGTGTTTGTTTATGACCTCCAGTACAAGGTTCTGGAATAGGGCGCAGGCATCTGACACCAATTTTGTGAGATAAAAATCTTGCCATTTTAAGTTATTTAGATCCTTCAGTAAACTGTAGCTGTCAGAATTCCTTTGGTTCCTTTTATATATATACATAGAAGATGAAGGGAGTTTAGGAGTGGTCCGCATACAAGCAATAGGCTGTGATCACTTAGGTCTTTGAAGAAGACTGCAGCATGGGATATGTTGTGTGGTTTGCTTACTAGGATCAGATCAAGACACGTACTATGCTTGGGGTTTTTGTCATGCATATAGGTGGGTTCAGGAATGAGCTGGGTGAAACTGAGCTTATCGCAGAAGTCTTTCAGCAGAGCAGAGTTTGAAGAGACCCAGTTCAGGTTTAGGACTCCCATTATAATCCATTCTGAAGACTGATTGCCCAGCTGGTGGAGGAGGTGGCTTAGCAGCTCAAGCCCCCCTGAAGGTGGCCAATGGTATCCGGTGATAATGATGGACTTGGATGAGGATAGCTGTATCCTTAATATAAGGCAATCAAATTGTTTGGGAACAATAGTGGTGTCAATTTGGGAGACCAGGAATTTGTCCTCGACATAGATCGCAACTGCCCCGGAATGTCTATCTGCCCTGAACAAATTGTAGGAGGGGAGGTTTATTTCATGGTCAAGGGTTGCACACTTCAGCCAAGATTCTGATATAACCAGCACATCTGGTTTAGAGTGATAAATCCAGGATTGGATGGTGTATAATTTTCTGAGCAAACTGCATGCATTAATATGGATGAAGCTTATGCCTTTTATATTTGCTAGCTTGGAAGGGTTGTGATAGATAGTTGGGGTCCTGAGTTTAGTTCAACATTGACAGAGCAGATTAAAAGGAATACGAGTAGTTTTTTGAGAGTTTAGTAGTATCCAGAGGAGATGAATTTTCCCCCTTTTAGTTGTATAAGGAGTGGTTGGGTTCAAGTCGGTGTCAGGATGGTGGTACAGAATAGAGGATCCAAGGAGAAGCACTCTGAGAGAAAGGGCTTGCGAGAGGAGCAGTATCAGAGGGGACTGGGTACTGTTGCAGGTTGAAGGTATTGTCTACAATGGCCTGAACATTTGGGCCATTAGGTGGTTCATGGGTTAGCTTGAAATTGCTTATCAGAATGGCGCATCCAAGCAAGATAACCTGAAGGGTAAGCAACAAGTCAGGCATCTTCGATTGAACAAACAGGCAGGTAACAGATGAGGCCAACTGCACCTGAGTCACTGCAGCAGAAGCAGCAGTAGGAATACCTTGTAAGCCCCACAGAGAGTGGCCTGCTCAAGTCGGGGCTGGTGGGTGGCTGGTTTACCAGTGTGAACTCCATGAGGAGTGCTGAGGAAGACTCAGTGCAGGGATATTGGTGGGATGGGATGGGGCTACACTATGTAACTTCCACACTAAGACCCTTGATAGTGTAGGACAGGTGCAAGGAGAATGTGTATCTCGCTAAGGTACTCCCACACTAGGACCTTAACAGTGTAGGACACATGCAAAATGTGTTAGAGGAGCTGCAAGCACTTGCCACTTTAAGGGGAGGTGAAAAGAGAAGGAAGGGAGAGGTAATAGGAACTGGGTGCAGTGCCGCGAAGGGGAGGAAGCATATTTAATAAAGGCTGGGAGTGGGGAGGGTGGGTGGGACAAAATATACAGTTCAAAATATAGAGACAGAAACAATTTCTCCCACGGAGAAAGCAGCTGAGAGCAGAGGGGAAAATCAATTGCTCAGATCAGCCAATAGGCAGAGGTCTGAAAGGGCAGCAGCCAATGCAGAGCTGGGACTGAACAGCCAGTGCCATCAAATTAGTGGTTTTCAGTCCTGTTCCTTTCAGAGGAGGCATACCTGATATGGGTGCAGGAGCCATCAGTCTGGCATGGGGGGACTGGCCGGCAGCTTCCTGGCTGCGGCCACAAGAAGAGTGGCAAGATGCCTGGTCAGGGGCTTCCTGGAAGGTGGAGAAAAAAGTCAAGAGGTCAGGATTAAATGCAGAGCTGGAAGAGGCGAAGCACTAAATCGGGGGGGGGAACTAGCAGAGAAACAAAAGAGGTGTTAATTCTTGGGGGGATGAGGACAGGCAGAGAAGGCCACAGATGACAAGTGATTAGAGATGGTGCCAGAGGTCTGTCCTGAGATAATGGAAGCAGCCCAATTATGGGGATTTTCCTACCACAGGAGAGTATGGAGATAAGGCTAGGGACAAGGAGGTTAGGAGGCTAAGTCAGGTATAGGTTTTTGGGAGAGTGAGAGTGCTGAATAAGAGTCATGGCTAGCAGCATGAGGAAAGGGAGAGGTTGCAGGCTGGTATTTAGAGCAAGCAGTGTAGGGAAAGAGTGAAGGTTGGAAGGTATAGAAAAAGGAAAACAACTCACTGTAGAGCTGGGGAGAAGATTCTAGGCATTACAATCTGTTGCAGTATTACTAGCAACAGCGGTTTAGGCAATGAATCTTAACAGTGAAAACAAGTCCTAACAAAGACAGCAGTTCATAAACAAATTGTACAGTTCAAAATATACAGTTCAGAATATAGAGGCAAAAGCAATTTTGGCCACACTGAGAAAGTGGCTGGCAGCAGGTAGGGAAAGTCAATTGTTCAGATCAGCTAATAGGTAGAGGTCGGAAAGGAGTAGCAGCCAATGCAGAGCTGGGACTGAACAGCTGGCACCAATCAAATTAGTGGCTTTCAGTCCCAGTCCTTTCAGAGGAGGCGTACCTGATATGGGTGCAGGAGCTGTCAGTCTGGCGTTGGGGGACTGACTGGCACCTTCCCTGCCTCTTCCACGAGGAGAGTGGCAAGATGCCTGGCCAGGAGCTTCCTGGAAGGGGGGAGTCAAGAGGTCAGGATTAAATGCAGAGCTGGAAGGGGCTGATCACTAAACTGGGGGCGGAGAGCTAGCACAGAGACAAAAGAGGTGCTAATTGTCAACGGGGGGGGGTGAGGTCAGGCAGAGAAGGCCGCAGATGAGAAGTGATTAGAGATGGTGCCAGCAGTCTGGCCTGAGGTAAATGGAAGCAGCCCAATTATAGGGATTTTCCTACCACAGGAGAGCATGGAGATGGGGCTAGGGACAAGCAGGTTAGTAGGCTAAGTCAGGTATAGGGTTTTGGGAGAGTGAGAGTGCAGATTAATGGTCACGGCAAGCAGTGTGAGGAAAGGGAGAGGTTACAGGCTGGTATTTAGAGCAAGTAGCATAGGGAAAGAGTGAGGTCTGGAAGGTATATAGAAAAAGGAAACCTATAAATAAATCACGGATTTGAACAAATTTAGAAGAATGGAGTATTTTCAATGGAAAAATATACATTTGAACAATAGGACATGAAATAAGACTTGAAGGGATACAATATAGGAGATAATAATATAGGATATAAATAATATAGGAGAGATGTTAGGATATGCTTCTATGCAGAAATAGTGATGCCTGCATGGTAAAGTCTCCCATTGGATGCTGTGAGTGTAGAATACACTGGAGGCTTCCAACATGCATGGGATAGGCACAACTTAAGCACTGATGTTTGGGTGGGAGAGGTGATGAGTAGTCAAACAACAGGAATAGTCTACCATGATATTAGAGGCAGAGACAAAATGGGCAGACTGTGCATGACTAGGAGTTTTTTTTATTTTTTATTATTAGCTATCTGATTCTGAGTTTTCATGTTTCTGTCCCTAACCAAAATCCATTTACATTTGCAGTCCAGCAATAGCAGTAAAAAAGATACCAAAAGCCTGAGATTTTTGTAACATTTCAGTTTACTCTATCAAGACATATTTCCAAAATAACAGAAAAATATATTATTTGCATAGAAAGATCTGAAGCCTATATAACAGATATAGTTGCAGTGCTGTCATCTATCACAATTAAACTGATCTTAGGTGATATATATATATTTTTTTTAGTGTATCTTTTTCTCCCTGGTCCCCACCAGTCGGCATGCCTTCTCAGCCATCCTCCCAGTCCCACACTCGAGATCAGGTCGCTGTCCTCGATATCCCCCATGGTTTCCCCTCCATGGCAGGGTGGTGAGTAGCCCCCAACTCTACCCGCCTTGAATAGGATCCAGATTGTTGGGGGAGCACCCTCTGAGTCAGGCCTGCGGAGGGTGGATGTTCATCCGGCATGACCTGGGACCTTTTTCCTGTTTCTCCCATGAGAGTGGGATGTGCAATGACACCAGTGGAGGGGGCATGCATGCATCCACACACACTCCTCCCAGTGCCTGCCCCACTCAGTTTCTTCCTGCAGTATTGGTGCTCTGGCCCCCAGCCACCACCAGGGGTCAGAAGCACACCGACCACTGAAATCCCTCCTCCCTGGAGAGGGAGGGCAGTCCCTCGGATGCTCAATTCCTTTCCACCCCTGCCACCCCTGGTGGACTGTGCTTACTCCTGAACATGGGTCACCGGTGCAGCATGAGATAAGGTGACCAGCACCTCAGCCCTCAGTGCCACTGATCCAACATCTTGGATAATATTGTGATCATTAATCTGACATAGGTAACCAGATCACAAAAATGGGCTATTAATTGACAAACTTTTCCATAATGGACATCATAATATAGCTCTATAAACTGGTCCTGTTTGCACTCTAAGCATCTTGTAACTCCCTAAGCTGAAATGAAAAAAAAAATTATGAAATGATTATAAATTTTGTTAGAGTTTGTTTACATCTAATGAAAAAAGCTATAGATGCAATAACACAACATATAGTAACACCAACATTACTGTAATGTTCATTCACATTATGACAAAGTTCTTGAATCATTTGGTATTGGACAATTCTGCACAGTACTGGTACGGTGTCATCATTTGTCTGTCACTCATCAGTACCACAGAAAAAAAATGAGTAATTCATATACGATAACTAAACTTACGAAAAAAATTAAAATAGTGTGACTCCCTTCATTTGATATGGGACCGCATACTCGCACCCCTCAAAAAAAGGAAATAGTAAGTCCTGAAGGTATATTCACTTATTATGAAAATAATAAAATTAACTTTTTTTTTATAAAACATTAGGAAATAAACCCACATATAAATATTAAAATGTTATGCAATGTGAACAGTGGTAATTTGTTTTAAATTTACTTATTGCTTTTGAGTCTCTATGATATTTTTGTCCCTCCTCAAGTGCCATACCTAATAGCAGGCTCCTATGGACATGGAAAATGTATGACAATTTCTGTCATTTTACATTACATTAGAGTTTGCACAGCTGACATTCATATAGTCACACATATCGCAGTACAAAAAATGTTCCGATTGTTACAACATCTGCAACAAAAGGGCTTACTGTCTGTCAGAATACAGAACAAAGAAGAACATATATGATCACATTATAACAGTTGACAATTTAAACTATCTGCTGTTTGCTTGTATTGGCAATCTCAGAGTTGCCCCCTTAAAAAAAAAATAAAAAATAACAGGAATAGAAATTATTACTATGTATCCACTGTATTGCAATTTTATTAGATTTTGTTTTGATTAAAAAAAAACAATACATTAGTTGAAAAAATAAACATGACCTCATCATAATTTAATGCTACAAATTCATTTTCATATGACATGACTCTGTGCTTGGGAATGCAGAACTTAAAAATATTGGGAATTGGACTGAAGCACTATTGGAAAGACAGATGTTATACAGTTATGACTAGTTTTGCTAATTTGAGGAAAAGGCAGGTTATTCTAATTGAGATAATGTCAGTATGGTTCAAAACACATTATAATGAAACCACTGCTGCAGCACTCAAAGACATATTAACTCAGAATTTCTTTTTCAAATAAGAACTGTATGTACTTGCAAATAAACTTCATATGTACATCACAGATATGGCAACAACAAATAGCATGTTCTCAGTCAAGATATGCCTTAGCAGTAAGAACCAGGAGTGACAATCATTTTTAAATTTACCATACTTCAAGGGGCTGAGATGGAGTGTATACTTCATCCTTGCTTGTGTGAACCAGCTGATTATTCTGCAGCTACAGAATGAGCTAGGGGTACAAAGGTATATGGTTCCACAACTGGGAAAATATAAAAAGCATCGGACTGAGCAGTATATTCTTCTTTGTCCGTGTCTATACTTGACAGCCTCTGTTCATGCCAAATATAAGCACGCCAAGGACATCAGGCACAATTATTGTCACAAGCATGATGTGACTGAGGATGTGTTTGAAAAAAATTAGAGCCAGAATGTCTCAGTATGGCATCATAGGTCTGTGTTGAGAACCTTATAATACAGCACAATATATCAAGGAAATATTTCCATTCCTATCAGGATATCTGAAAATAAAATGAAACATAATTGCAAATGAAGCACTGCAATACAATCTAAGAACATTGCTATGCTCTACTCCAAACCTGCGGCAGTTGTTAGAGTGATACCACATCTGAGATGTTCACAATTAAAAGAGAAACCAGGCAGGGATGTCCTCTCTTCCCATTGCTACTGTATTCACCCTCAGCATGGAACCTGAGGGTGAATACGTGTTTTCTTGGGAGAAGGGAGGATGCTCTGAATGCTATATAAAATGAACATCAAAGGAATAGAGCAAAAAAAATAAGATTTCTTCCCCTTGTGTCAGCTTCTACTGCTGGAGTGAAATCACAAACATTTAATGTAGTCAGGGGATTTGTTAAATCAAAGCTGGAGGATGACTTGTATCACAAGCTGTGCAAAAGGACAGAAAAGGAGCATTTGGACACGTAAATCTGCCTTGGACAGTTTCAGTCATCTGAATGTAAATATTATTATTTATTACATTAATCTGCTGTACAGAACACTATTGTAACTACCCATTAAAGAGGCACTGACTCTTGTTTTGAATGAGCTGACTGAAGTCATGACTACAAGCTTCAAAGGCAAAGTAAAACTAAACCAAAGGGCAGAGTTCAAAGTAGGAACGGCCAATGCTGGTGAGGACAATATCAACTAAACAGCAAGCCCATGCTGCCCACCACTTTCCATGTTAAACATTCACTCACTCTGTAGCTCCATTTGCCCAGCTCAATTGCTAACTCACCCCTTCCCCTTCAAAGTGTCCCCTCCCTAGCAGGCTGACAGAGTAGTGCACAAAGGAATAGAGCAAAAATATACAATCTCTTCCCTTTGTACCAGCTTCCATTGCTGGAGCAAAATCATAAACAACATTTAATGCAGCTGGGAGATGTGTTAAATCAAAGCTGAAAGATAACTTACATCACAGGCCGTACAAAAGAACAGAAAAGTGGCATTTGGGTATGTTAATCTGCCTCGGGCAGTTTTAGTCATCTGGATGTAAATATTATTATTTGTCACTACATTAATCTGCTGTATAGAACACTGTTCTAACTACCCATTAAAGAGGCACTGTCTCCTGTTTTGAATGAGCTGACTGAAGTCACGCCGGACTGTGCCATGTACTGCTGGAGGAAACAGTGTGCCTGCAGGGAGTCCAGGGAGTGAACACACTGTTTTGGAGTCACGGAAGGATCATTTTGAAACTCCAAAATGGAAGCGTTCCTCAGTGTCAATCCAGTAGCTCAGTTTTAGAGATACCACAAGACAGCTGTGGGCTCCACCCAACTGCAGCCATAAAAACATATACATTAAAAAAATGAAAATTCTATTAGGATAATATTGCAAGTTTAATAAGCCATAGCTCTATGAATGTTTGGAATTAAGGGACAATCTAAACAGTATATCAAAAAAAGGTCTCAGTGAGTACTACATGACTGAGACATAACACCTCATAAAAATGTATGATCCATATGAAAATGTATAACAATTAAAATCCCTATAGGATAACAATGCATTTTTAACAAGCCATAACTTCATCCATAATTGGAGTTAAGGGACAATCTATATATCAAAATAAAGGTCTCAATGAGTACCACATGAGTAATACATAATACTGTCCCTCCAAACATCTATGGGGTATGCACAGCACCCCAAATTACCTCCCAGCTTCACCATGGTGCCAAATCCACAACTGAAGTCTGATCACTGTCAAAAATGCACCAAGGGTATACCTCATCTTGTTCTGTAGCCATAGCAACCTGAGACAAAAGCAACAATAATGTGCTGAGTTATTTCTAAAAACCTTTAAACACATTTTGCCCATATACAATCAACTGCTGGGATTTAACAGGTAGACAACATATTTTATTTTCTTCTTTGAAGCAAGTCCCACTGAAAAACAATGACAATAAAGGAGAGAAATTGCTTTCCTTGAGGAATGGAAGTGCAGACCTGGAGGGCCTTGTGCTTCTGCAAAAAGATGGATGTGTTCATCTATTGAGGTATGGAAGAGCAGGCCCCAGATGGCCTTGCACTTCACAGTCAGATAGATGTATTCATGCAGGTCCCAACTATCTCAAAATGTAAAGAAATTCTTAGAAAAAAATATGTTAATTCACCAGTTAGGGTTCAGATTAAAATGACAACAGTAGGGAAATGTGACATTAGGGTTTACTCTCCACCCATACCCCCAAGCAGCAAAAGGAAACAAAATGCAGATTTTAATGTCCTGAGTCTTAGTGAATCAGGGGTTGGGTCTTCTTTAGGGTTTTCAACCCTAATGCTTGCCCCATTCTGATATAATCTTCAGACATATAGAACTGTCTCTCCCCATACATTGCCAACAACCTGTAGGCTCTGCCTGAAGAAAACAGATCTCATCTAACTTTATTTACTCATGGAATGGGGTGAGTACTAGGGTTGAGAACCCTGAGGAAGACCCCACCCCAATTCACCAAGACTCAAGACAGCAAAAACCCTTATGTTTTTTTTCTTTTTACTGTTTGGGGGGTGGGGTGGAGAGTTAGGGTTGGAAGATCTAATGCCACATTTCTCTACTTTTGTCACTTTAATCTGAATCCTAACTGGTGCAGTAACACAGATGTTTTGTAAAGATACTCATATACAGTAGGTGTGTATGACTTTAATTCCTCAATGTTTACTTGTTTAGCAATAAGACATGCCATGATGCGTAATTATGGGTTATTAGAACATGGGGTAAGAAATTCATGAAACCTGATTTGCTGATAGCTCTAAGAATCCTTACATTTATGACATAACAGAGCCCTCTAAAGAAAAAATCCAGTGCCATAGGTGACCAGTTACAAACAATATCCACAGGCTTGTCATGGAATTTTCATCTCTGAACAGCACATCATTTTTTCTCTCACTTCACAGTATGTAAAATTTTTCAACATTACAGTTACAGTATGTTTGGGACAACAACAAATTAAGGATTCTTGAACTCCCCCACTACATTCAACTTTTTTCTTTTTTTTGAGATGACATCCTCAGTGCAGCACTACCACTATAGCTATTGTTGTCACTCCCAGTCATACCCAACCCATGTTGCCAACAATAACACTGTATATTCTGACCATCCACAAAGTTTCTCCTGATCATGTCTCAACCTACTTGTCATCAGCCACACTCATCTTTTCCACAGAGCTGCTATTGCAGTGAAGAATAAACAGAAATTACATACCAAAAGCAACACATTCTCAAAACAAAAGGGCTGTAAATAAAGCTGTCTACACTAGTTTCCTTTACAAAAGTCTTGCTTAGTACTGTTACCAGTAGTGTCCTCATATGGCAGTTTTCTAATGGAAAGACGCTAGCACAAAGCCTTTACAATCATTTTAAGTATATATATTTTTATTTTAGTAATTTTTTTTTCAATGTGGTAAATAAATACTTCTTTCTATCTGCAATAACATATTCCAGGGTGGGCGGTGTCGGGCAATACCCACTCTTCCTGGGGCTTTAAGACCATCCGTCTGCAGTGTTGAGCCTCACTACACCCCTGGGTGGCCAGGCATAGTCCAACTTTGCACACCCTGGAGTCCATTATTACTAACATAATTACATGGCTTGAATGTGCTGTTAGACATGAGAGTAAAGTGCAATTATTCCTCATAATTACAGATCTCTATAGCATCTTTTTTCAGTGTCACTGGCTCAGCAGGTAGTACACTTGCCTCTGAGGCCAGGAGATCAGAAGGCTGTGGGTTCTATCCCCACACCAGGAACCTGGGTTACTATCACAATACTGACACTGTAGTGCAGCATGAGGGGGGTGCTGCACTCCTGAGGTGCCATGTTTTGGATGAGACATTAAACCAATGTCCCATCTGCCTGTTCTGGTGGTAGTTCAGGTGGATGTTAAAGATCCCATTGCACTTCTCGAAAAGAGTAGGGGTAGTTTTATTGCAAGAACATCATAAACATAATCTTTTACAGAAAATCAAAAACATAGAATAAACCAATACAATCAAAGTAGTAATCATGTATGCACTGTTATCAATGCCCTTCACCCTCACCCCCACCAAAATAGGGGGTCCCTTTAGTCACAATGAAAAATAAATAAATCCATTTTATACCCATACCATATTCAATTCTATGATCTACTCTCCAAATTTATCATAAACACTCCTATTCCCCTCAAGTCCATGCTCCAAAAGTCTATAATGCTTTACTCAAAAATCATGTATATTTTATAAAAAAAGACATACCTCTCCACCAATGGTTAACTGTCTGGGAAGAATAAACAGCCATATCTTTTTCGTATACAGTCACCATAGCTTGGTGCACCAAAGCCTGTACTGTGTCATATGTCATATTACATTGGTTTAAAACCCACCAACATCTAGCCTACCATAAATAAGATTTGATACAACAAAGAAAAATCCCTAATGTGGCATAAGGAAACCGGGGCCCCAGCAGTAAATACTGACCCAATATCATAAATTCATAAGACATATCAGTTAACTGCCTCATACAGTATTCCATTTTGCTGCTAAAAAGATCCACAAATTTCTTGAATACGAACATGTAAACAAATAATGGTCCATGGTCTCCTCTTGATTGATACATTTAGGATAGGGACAATTTCTCTCTTCCAAAATTTTATGTTTTGCATTCCCCTTAATATTTATTCTACCATATATGGAATGCCAAAGGTGCTTCCACCTATTAGAGGGAATCCTAGGATTATTCAACTGTGTACACACTAAATGCGTCTTATCCAGAGAACAGTTTTTAAAACTAGGTTCCTTAGGAAAGCAGTGTGTCATTACTACCTGATATAATTTACATACAGAAAGGGATACCAGTTGTTGTCTTGTTAAGTCCTACTTACAGATTTTGGACATAGCTGATTTAAAAAATTCTGGAACATGTAAATAGTTTCCCAGCTTAGGAGGTACAACCCCCCAGGCTTGAAAATATCAGGGTAAATTCAACCTATTCCATTGTTTTTGAGGGGTATCCTCAACCTCTAACCCACATTTCACCATTTGTGATAAAAACAATGCATGAAAAAAGACTACCAGATTTATCATTCCCAGTCCTCCCTTTAAGAGAGGAAGACAGGTATAACACCGTTTTATAGGGTTCAACCTACCCCCCCCACAACATTTGGAATAATAGGCTATTTAGTTTAGTTTCTAGTGTCTGTGGTAGGGGAAAAATCATAGCAACATACAATAAACTATGAATAAGGAATTTCTTTATTACTTGAATTCTTTTTAATTTTGACAAACTCCATTTTTTCCATCGATTAACCTTCTGTTCTACTTTAAATAAAGATTGGTCCCAATTTTGGATAGCCATATTCTGGGGTCTAAAAATAATCCCTAGGATTTTGAGAGGTTCATTTGAAATCTGAAGCCCTGCAATCTGAAGAGATTCAGAATATCCTACACCTACAAAAAGTCCTCTACCTTTATTAATGTTTAATCTAGAATTTGAAATATAGGCAAAATCAGACATGCCTTGTAAAAATATAGGAAACTGAGTATAATCTGAAAAAAAGACAGATATCATCTGCAAAAGCCTGAAGATATAAGGTTTCCTGAATTCCACTTCCAATAATCCCCTTCCAGCTAGGTTTATCTGTTAATGTTCGTAAAAAGGGGTCTACTGCAAACACATAAAGAAGGGGGCTCAGCGGACAGTCTTGCCTTACTCCTATCCATGTTTTAAATCCTGTGGCGATGGATCTTCTGATAACTGGATAAACCAATGTAGAAGAATACAGCAATTGTATAAAGTTTAACAATACATCCTGAATGCAGTAATACTTCAATGTAGAAAATAAATAAACATGGAAAACTCGATCAAATGCTTTCTCCTGATCAACTGAAATGATAGTGCCATACTTCCCAGAAAGGGATAGATAATCGATAACATCCCTAATGATCATAAGGGCATGCTATGTTTCATGGGAGTGGAACCCACAAAATTTCAATGGAGAAATGACAGAAATGGCGTAAATCTTTAACCTATTGTTTAATACATGAGCCAATATTTTATAATCTGTGTTTAAAATAGTAATTGGTCTCCAGTTTGTAATCAAATACCTATCCCCAGATTTATATACATATATTAATATACCATCCAAAAATGATGGTGGTATTGTATTAGTATTGTAAAAGTATTCATACACTATCTCTAAACAGTCTGATAATTCTTTAACAAAAGTTTTATAAAATTCAATGGTAAACCATCTGGCCCTGGAGATTTACCCGATGCTATAGATTTAATTTCAGATTCTATATCCATTCTATTAATCTGAAATTTCACATTTAAGGGGTCTAAAGTTATAGAAGGAAGATGTATTTTATTCAAAAATGTAGCAATATCCGGTGCTGCTGGAACAACCTCTAGCTCTAGGGTAGATATGTGTTTTTTATAACATCATGTAAGTCCTGTTATGAAGAACGGGCCACCCCATATGAATCCACTAAATAATCCATTTCCATAATATCCTTTAAGCGTTTACAAGCCAAATATGGGTCCCCTATAGGAGTCTTTTTTAATCCATTTTAGAACAGGACTTTCATGGTTTGTGCCCGATCCTATTGATAAATTAGCATCTGATCTTATCATTTTGATTTGAGTTGAATAGTCATATGTAGTGGTATTTGACCATGAAAATAGTTTAAAGAATTGCTGTCTCAAAGACAGATATTTCAAAAAATTATAATTTTTTTTTCCATTTCCCATATTTTTTAAACCAAACTTGAAAATCTGATTGTGTCTAATGACCACTGCCCTATATCCAAATATAAAAAACACACTGAGCATCTAGCTATTATAATTTCCTGTATCCCATGCTGAATCCAGGTTTCATCAAGAACTGTAGTATTTAACTTCCATCTAGAAGCTTTCTGACTCAAAATAGGGTTATCCTGAAATGTGACCATTAAGGCTACATGATCCGAAAAGTCCACAGGGTAAGTTTGGAGTGATACTGCAGGAAAATTTTGAGAAATAAAGATGTGATCAATAGAATTGATGTATTTTCCCCATTTATATGTAAACCTTGGGCCTGTTATCTGAAAATCAGTACAATTTAATAAATCTGCTGAGTACATCATCTCAGGCAAAGCATTAAAATCACAATAAACTTTCCCCTGTGGTTTAGAATGGACCACCTGAAATTTCACCTCACAGTTAAAATCCCCACAGAAACTTTTTTTATATGAGGTCACTAGATAAGGTTGCACCAATTTGAATACTTCCACTCTGTCTGCCTTTGATTGAGGCCCATAAATATTAATTAAACGACAGGTCATTTTGTTCCAGATCCCATCCAACAGCAACACTCTCCCAGGTACAAGCTCTATTAATTTCAATAGCTGAAAATAAAATGAATTGAACAGGATTCCTAATCCATCTGCACTTGCCTGACCAAATCACCAACAGGAAGGTCCCCTTGCCCATTCCCCCTTAAAAAAATCTAACCTGATCAGTGGAAAAGACCCTTGTTTCTTGAAGGAAACAAATATGCAAACCAACTGTATGTATGAAATAAAATACCACCTGATGCCTTCACAGCATTCAATATGCTATGTACAATAATTGTACCCACTTTTAGAGAAGCCAGGAATTAGTTACAAATACCTAAGTCAACAGTGAATTAACTTTTTTCCTTCTTTTTTTCCTCTATACCATACAGAATCTGGGTTCTGGACCTCCACTTCCAGATCTCTAGTCTGGGCATCTGTGTCCTCTTGCTCCATTTCAGAATCCCTCCATTCGGGAGCCAAAATAGCGAATGGATTTGGAGTTGCAATGACATCTTCGGGGGGGGGGGATAGAAACTGGTTTTACATTCTGGGAAGACCTACGTCTTTGCTTAGGAGAATCAGGTACGGAGGAAGGTATGGTTATCTCATCTGGGTCAGTATAACACACTGGTATGAGAAACTCCTTTCCAGGGAGAGATGAGTGATCCTGTGGTTCCGGGGGGTCCACCTCTTCCTTAATCACTACTACTTCTGTTCCAGTGCATTGTGGGGAGTGAGACCTATGTAAAGGAGCCTTTGAAATGGTTACATCTTGCTCTACTGCTGTGTCCTGAGCCTGCTGAATGAGCAACTCAGGACTTATGCATGCTGCTGAATTCTTGGCAGCCCAAGGGCAATCTTTGAAGGCATGACCAAAATCTTCACATAGGTCACATTTAGTGTGAGAGGCACATTGAAAGAAGACATGGCCCCCCCTCTCCACAGTTCCCACACCTAGGCCTATCACAAGTACTGGAGATGTGGGTTTTGGACCCACATTTATAACAGACCCTGGGTTGCCCTGCATAAAAACACCCCCCCAGTCCCTTCTCAACATAAAAGAGTTGGGAATATGTGTAATACCAGCATATATACTTCACAATTTCACCTTATATTTCCACCCTCCAGTCCAAAACATCTCCATATCCAGAATGGCCTCCAGATCACCCAACAAGCCACATTTTTGTGACAACCAGTAGGTAATATTGGCTACATGAACTCCCTCATTCCTAAACATAACTGTAACAAATTTAACTAAAGGTTTTGTCCATGGAATGACAACAAATGGGGTCCATATGGGAGAAAACTTCACTTGAGTGTACCATTCCAAAATAAATCCAAAAAGTGAGCCGTACAAAAGTTCACATCAAAGTTGTCTTCACCAGAAATGTTTATGAATGCAAAAACTTCTCTAAGAGAAAAATGTAGGAAGTCCTTCAACAAATTATTTTGGTTTACCTATAGCACTTTGACAGCACTAACGCCGACATCCCCTACCTCGACAGCTACAATCCCGACTGTCGGCATTGCAACCACAGGATGTCATACAATCAGGGGGCTGCGCCCTGAACACTTTCGAGGGGGCTCTGCCCCACATCCCCAGTCTCTAGGATTCTAACTCTGAGTCAGAGTTGGACCAGGAGGGGCAAACACCCAGTGAGGCAGTCCCAATCGCTGCATGGACCACCACAGCGATGGGTGGATTTTTCCTGATTTCTGGTGCTGTGGTGGTCTTCACAGTCAAGGAGTCATTGCAGTGACGGTATATGAGTTTTTTCCCACAAAATGTCTGTCTGGTCTTTCTTCCATGCCCCCTTTACACCTAATCCAAACAGCATTTTGTCTAGGAGCTGCTTGCTTTTTAATGTTAGCAAATAGTTCTGATAGTAAAGACTTCTGAGACTTTGTTTGATCCTGGGGTGAATCCACCCCTTGTAGGGGTTCCCCCTTTGTGTCCTCCTTGTCTGGATTATGATCCACAGGTTCTACTTCCTCCCTGTGGGATAACAATGTACTGGGTAACCCCCCACTCTGTGTCTCCACCTTAGGTATGGTAGGTTGTTGTTGCAAAGGTATATCAGACTTGGTTCGAGAAATAACAAGTGGAGGCCCTGGAACCCAAGCAGCAGACTTAGGACCTAAAAGCCAATTTTGGATCCCATGCTGGGTCTGGAAACCAGGTACCGCCAGGGGTTGGCTTCCATCTAGATTCACTAAGAGCCTTAACTGGTGACCAAACATCGTCTGGGGAAGTAGGGCCTGAATGTAAGAAAAAGGCTGTCTGTATGGCCGACTTAGTCAATAACCCTTCAACAGGTATTTTATTTGCAGCATTATTTTTTCAAACCTGTCACAGGGACTTCTACATCAGTGTGCCATTTTTCAAAGGTCATAACTAGCTGTTTGTCCTTTCTATCCTCCTTAGGCCCCGTTTTGCTGGTTTTCCCCCTAGCTGTAAAGGAGAAATGAGTGGCAGTAGCCTGAGATTCAGGTTTATGTGTTTGATATTTGACGTGCTATGAACCATGAGACATGTCAGGAAAAAGAGCAGTAGACACTGATACAAACCCTGAAATTTTAGACAAGGATTTCAATTGTGCATCGTGTATTGGTGTAGCTACTTGTGGAACTGGGTTACCTAGACCCAAATTATCCCTGTCACCCACAGCAGCACTTACGGGAGAAACTTGATCTAAAACAGTATTTTTTTACTCTGGAATCATAGGGATCAGCTTTAGGCACACGCTGCAATCTGCGCTGATACTGTCAGCCGACTTATTCTCCCCTATTTCCACATTCCCGAGGAGTGTCTGAAACATAGTTAGCTGGTGACTCACCAGGCCCCGACTATGCCTTTGATCCATCTGCGTCAGCAGTTTCCATGTCAAGCAATGCTGCCGCTCTGACATCCATCACCCCAACTCACAATTCCACCAGCTGAGCTTGCAGCTGAATCCTTTCTTGAGCATGCCTGATTTCCTCCTTGTTTAGCAGAAGTCGTAATACCCATTCCGTTTCTTCAGAATTGTTCGGTATAGCAGCAGTAGCATCTGTGGTCTCATTATGAATGCTCAAATCTTTCATAGAAAGAACATTTTTACTGGGCCCCCCATCCTCTGAAGCAAGTAATGTTTCCACCAAGGCTTCAAACTCCGTAGAAACCTCCAATCGGGAGACAGCCTTCTCCCCCTCCTTTGCACATCCATCCTCTCTGCAGGTGAGTTAGGACTGGCCATTGCTGTGGCCAAAGGTTCCCCCTACTAATGATTAGGGGAATTTCCTCAGTGCCCTGGCCAAATTTCCCTCATTCACTAAAAATATCACCAACAGCATAATCTGGTTCAGGGTCAGTTGGCATGCATCTGTATCCCCCTCCCCCCGGGTCGTGCCTGAAAATAGGCAGAATCTGTCTAGTTCACTTACCCGGTCAACAAAAACTAAATAATAATAATCTTAATGCACTTATAACTTGTTGAGTAATGTTTTATGCTGAAAACTGAACAGAACACATGTTTTTATCCTTCAGGATATTCAAAATATTGCAGCAGCTATAAAGAGCCCCCCAAGTAGCGCTGTTTACCACTGTTGAAAACAACCTCTTAACATGATACTGAGCACATGTTCTCCCCCCCTCCAAAGGCAGGGAGGCTGCACTGAAGCTGCTTGCACCCATTCTCTTGTTTAAACACCTTAATTTTATCCCTATTGGTCCAGTAGTTCCCCCAGCCCACAATCTCCTGAGCACATTAGTGATATGATTCCCTGGTGCTCCAGTGGTTTCTTTCATCCCCAATTACCTGAGCACACTAGTAATATGATTCCTTAGTGGTCTAGTGGTTCCCCTACCTGAATGCCCATTCATGATAGTTATATGTTCCAGGTGGTCCAGTAGTCCCCACCCCCCAAAACACCTGTTCTGTTATTACTCCATTATGGACTAGTGGTGCCTCCCATCCTTGCTACCACAGTATACATTATTATACCACACCTGGCAGTCCAGTGGCCCCCCAACCAGACCCACCCACTGACATTCCACCTCCCCACACTTCCCCATACCCAGTGCAAAATGCTTCTACTAGCTAGATAAGATGACTGGCAAAGACCTCCTCTCACCTGCATGGTTGTCCACCATTGAAACTGTCAGTGAGAACAAGTACTGATGAAACTGCTGTTTACACAGTATGTACATTCACTGGCAGTTCATACAGTGGTCAGCCATGGAGGTGAGAGGAGGGCTGTTGCAGATGCCATGTTTACCTGGTAGGAGCATCCATGCACCTGGGTATTGGGTGGTCTGGGGAGGTGGGTTGGGTGAGAGGGGCTGATGGAAGGGGCCATTGGGCCACCATGTGTTCTATAATAATGTATGCTGGGGAAGATAGGGTGGAGGGGTACTACAGGTCCACTGGGGAATGATAACACATCATAGAACCGGTGATTGAGGGTGGGGGTAATCACTGGACCACTAGGGAATCATGTAACTATTATGAATGGGTGATCAGGGGGTTGGGGGAACCAGGGAATCATATCACTAATATGAATGGACAATTGGGGGTTGGGGGGACACATTGAACCACCAGGGATCTTTTATACTAATTGAATGGGTGATTGGGGGGGTGGACACACTAGATCACCAGTGTTCATATTCCTGTATTGCAAATGATGCTAAGGACCTTCTGCACTCCATGCAAATTAACCCATCATGGATATGCAAATGCATGCTTAATGCCTTGCATGCCTAATGGGCTTAGTTGCATGCTCAGGATCAATATAACTCACAGGGGTCTTAGCACTATTCTGTTTCAGGCAGTACTATTTTCTGTGGGCTATGTTCAGCCCAGATCTGTGTCAGGGCAGCACAGTTTCATGTAGTGCTGTGCTGATTTAGCCCAATCTTCAGTAGGGTAGCACTGTTTGATAGCCATCTGAATATCCCAGCAGCAAGGTGAAGCACAGGGGCAAGGGCAGTGCAAAAATATATGCTGTGCTTGCCCCATTTTCTGAACATCAGGCCATTTATGTTCAGTTGTCAGTGATTCTGGATAAGCAGAAAGGAGGCAGAGAAAAACTCCAGCACCACCCTCAGTGAACAAAGTGCTCAAACCTTTTTCCAGGATCAATAGACACCAGTGGGACCTATAAACTTCCTACTGGTTTTGCATCAAAGCTCCTATCGATCCTGGAAAAGGTCTGAGCACTTTGTTTGTTCATTAAACATTATTGAATTGAATTTTCATTTGGTCTTTGTGTTCTTTACAGTGGGTGGTACTGGAGTTTTTCTCTGCCTGTGTTTATTGTCTCATTTGCACACCCAGCCTGTGGAGTGGCTTTTTCTCTTGCATTAAGTAGAAAGGATGACTTTTCTTTCTGCTTCATGGCTGGGTTTTTCTGTGCCAACAGTCAGCTATTCAGACTGAATAGGAAGGAGGAGCCTCTCCAGAAATTCTCATTGCAAGCCACCTTTTAAATGTTGCACTTCATGGTAAGTCACATTTATTGGAAGGAAAGTAAATTATGTGTCATTTATTGCACTTTCTGAGTTTATTCCCCTTCAGAAATGCTCCAGCTATGGAGCTGCTCCTGCTGTAGAGCTGGGAGAGGAAGTGCCAGGCATGGCTCTTCCTGCTCTGTTTCCTTCAGATGTCTCTGTTTGGGTTTTCCCCAAGTGGTATTGACTACTCAATCTCTGCCTGTCCAAATGTCTCTGTTTATATTTTATTTTAACATCAGATAATTAGTCACTGGCTAGTCTGCATCTACTCTTACACAGTGATCCCAATGTATGCCACTTCTCCCCTTGGCCATGCATTGCTGCCTAACATGCCTCCAGCAAGATCCCCCTCCCCAATGTGTGGACTTTGATAAAAAAAGTTGCTGTCTAACGTGCCTCTTCCCTCTACTCAAATCAATTACTGACTATAATAGTTATTTTCTGGGTTTTCTTCTCTGGCTGTTACTGTCAAGGATAAATTCCCTCTCAGTGTGAGTGTGCTTATAAAAAAAAACTATCTCTTGCAGCATAGCTCTACATTCACCTCACTTTTATTGTTGCTGTGGCCACTTTCTGTAATAGAGGTCCCCCCAACACTCATTATGGAACCTGTTGGTTCAGATAGTAATGTATTTAAATGACAGTTTCCTTGTGCAGTGCTAATTCCTCTTCTGTTCCCATTGGACCACGAAAGACAAAACAGCTCTTTGGAAATACAAGTCACTGGATGCCTAAACTGCACCCTTGCTCCTCCATAATGTGAAATATGTGTCCAACTTAAAGTAAAGGGCTTAGCAGCAGCCATGAGCATGGGCATCAGCCACCAACCCCATTTTAGTGTCTCTCTGGGTTTGTATATTGTTTCCTTATCTGTCTGCAAGCATCCCGTATCTACATTGAATCATTTTTTGCACAGGTGCATGATATTACCATGGCAACTCCTAATACTGTTAATACTCTGTACCATCACCATCCCCACAAGCATTAGGTTTTATAACTACTTGTAACTATTTCCTTTACTGAACCAAGGCTTGGAATCACACGGGCAACCTGCACCAAGATATTGTATTACACAATCAGCAAACCTTTCCAACTCTAAACAGCACAGCCTTTGAGAATCTGCTATGTTAATTTCACTCCTGTCTTCATTTTTGGCATGCTGATTAGAATACATTGGATTTCACACCATGCACTTTTTAAGACTGTGGGTGGAGCCTACAGCCATTTTGCTTTCTGTAGCCTTAAACAGCCAATTTTAGCACCTTCCATTGGACTTTTAGAAGTATCCATCTGAAAGTCCAACGGAGCTTGTAACACTCTGCCATGATCAGCTGCTATGGAGTAACATCTGCAATATTTCAGTTGTTACTTCCGCATTTTGGGACAAGAACTGCACATGCACATGTGGAGTTCTGCTGGCACCACCATATTACAAAAGGCAAATTTCATTCGCTGCAACTACGCATGCGTGAATGCCGTGCATGTGCAGTTGTGTCAGCACTGCCATCTTGAAGAGGCACTTGGCGACACTCGCTCTTTGGAGCTCTGCGGGCTCACCACAGCTGTGTTGGTTCTGGCTACAGCTTGTTGTTTTAGCTGTGATCATTCTTAACTAGTATTTGAGTTAGTTTTTTTGGGGGTGTCCAAGATGTCACTTACTAGCTACAAACTCACATTAGTAAACTCAGTGAACCTAGGTGATGTGCCCGGAAAATGGGAAAATTGGGGCTAGGGTTGAAACTGGCAAGCTGGATCAGAAACTGGCAGTCTGGCATTACTCAAAGAGACATTCAAAGTGGTAAATTTTCAAACAACAAGAAAGTTACATGTGTCACCCCTCAGGGGTTCGTGCCAAAACCTGTTCTGTTCAATATGTTCAGCAGTGATACAAGGAAAGTCTAAACAGGAAAATGAGTATTTTAGCAGGTAACACACAACTGTGTGTTGGGAGGACACAGCAGAGAGGATCAGTATCAGGAAGAGAGAGGTAACCAAGTTCATGTAGTGGTCAGGTAGGTAACTGGCATCTTAAAGTCAATGCCAAAAAATGTAGTGTTATGGATATACTGTAGGCAAAAAGAAATCACAGATGAAATATAATGTACAGCAGATGGAACTAATGTAGAATCCCACATGAGGCAAGAGATTTAGGTCTAGTAATAAGCAGTAACCTGAAAACTTCAGCTCAGTGTGTGCGTAAAACATACAGAAGAGCAAACAAGTTGCTGGAATGTAAAGTATTAGTCATGGATTCTCATGCCACAGTGACAAAGTGATCATTCCGTTGTACTGTACAATTCACTGTTCAGGTTGCATCTAAAATGCTGAGTGCAGCTGTTGTAACAACCACCTGAAAATGATAATGAGAAGCTGGAAAATATCCTGAAGAGGGTGATAGAATAGTTCATGGACAGCAGAGGAATGCATACAGTAGCTGGCAGTTACAGCAGAAATGGAGGTTGTGCTGGGTGATGGAATCACAAACATGGGATTTTTTTTGGGGGGGGGTACTCACGGAAGGATGAGCAGTGTACTGTGGCAAATAAAGAAGTTTTTCTACTCCGCAAGCTGAAATGCCATTTTAAACAGCGGAACACAAAAACTTGCTACATAAACTGTTGGGCACACAGTGCTGCTACAAAATGAATAAACCAGTCAATAGCCTGTTCAACTACATGAAGCCTGTGAAGACGTCTCAAACTGCACCAGCATTTTACTCATGTAGAGCTTTGTCAGGGAGTGGGGATATTAAAACCCAGCTCCAGTTTAGTATTATTGCGGCATGTGACATCATAATGGCATCATGAAAATCTTAGAACAAGTGATGGACAAATAAATTATATTTTCAGGGAATGTGTTCCTTACTAACAGAGGGTTTTTCAATCTTCTAGCTTTTTTTGTATTACAACTTTTTGATTGTTTTAATATATTTACAAATCTGGCTATCACTGTGAGTTCTTTATTTTACTGATGTACAGCTTTTAAGATTTTGATGATGTTGCAATGATATCAGAGGCCATAATGATACTCAACTGGAGCTGGTCTCAGTATCCTCAGTCCCTGATAAAGCTTTACATGAGCAAAGTGCCGGGCAGTTTGTGCAATCTTCACTGGCTTCATTTAGATGAACAGACTAGTGGCTGATTTATTTATATATCTATGTATGTACTATATTTATTTATGTATGCAAGTATGTATGTATATTTGTATGTATGTTGTATCTGCACTGTTTGTATAGCATTGTAAAGGAGCAAGCTGTTACAGTGCCTCACTGTTTAAAATGGCATTTCAGCTTGTGCAATACAGGAACCTGTTTACTTTACCTGCCATCACATTGGCCTGTTCATCCTTCACTGAGTGCAGACCCCCCACCGATCTTACAAATTCAAAGAGGAATGTGAAGAACCTACATATGTACTCATTGGAAGAGAAGAGAAGGGGGCCATGATTGAGACATGGAAGTACATTGTGTAATATACAAGGGTAGACACCAGTGTACTATTCAGAAAGAGGACATACACAAGAAGACATATCCTCAGGCTGGCAGTAGGAATGAGGGATGGACACATCTGTAATGGGTTTGTATTTACCATGTTCAAGACTAGTTTGGATTTGGTTTTGAATAAGATTTCGATCTGTTATGTCTGTTCCTATATTTTTTGCTAATGCTTTGTATTACTAAAGGAAAATAAGACATTATCAGATGAAAAATAGTCACAGCTGTAACGGTATAGTGGTATATCAGTGCACACAGAGTATAGTGCCTGTGATACAGGAGAGAGTTAATGCCAAGCAGTGGTGTGTACATCTGTGAAACACCCAGCTAACCCCCTCCCACCAGCATTGTCTTTTGTGGGGTCCTCCTCCCAAACCCTCTACCACAGCCCCCTACCTTTCCTAGGTGAGATCCTCTTTGTAAATCATACGCCCACACAAATTGCTAATGTCAGACTGGGACAGCCATAATTGGGGATGTGAAAAGTGGGTGCACTTCACTTCATGTAGACACTGGCGTCTGCACTTTGTGGAAATTTTGCATAGCGTTTCATAAAGAACAAGCATTTGTCAATGCAGAATGTTGCTTGCTTGTATGTGTTGTTTAGGTATTTGGAAGTGACAGCTTCATGCCTTCCTCCCAAGACATCCACTGTGTCTTTCTGTTCAGTATTAGGTGTGGCAAAATGGCAATGTTGAAAATCTGGAGTGAAAATATTGAAAATTCGCGAACTTAGCGTGCGTAGGAACTGTACAACGCACGCTCGTAAAACAGTCATTTTTTGGAATTTTTTCACCAAATTTTCAACATAGCCATTTTAACACCTGAGCTCATGAACAGTGTCACTGTGATTTTCTTAATTTGTCCCGTGCATTGATCTCGACTGCGCCATTGTGTGTTACATGGCGGAAACACATTTTGGGTGACATGTGAAAATGGCAGCTGTACTACTCATAAGAAGGTGTGATAATATGTGGCAATGTTGGAAATCTGGAGTGAAATATTGAAAATTCGCGACCTTACGAGCGTGCGTAGGAACTGTGCAATGCATGCTCATAAAACAGTCATTTTTAGGAATTTTTCAGATTTTCAACATAGCCATTTTAAGACCTCTGCTCATGAACAGTGTCACTGTGATTTTCTTAATTTGTCCCGTACATTGATTTCGCACACCGACTGCGCCATTCTGCGCTACATGGGTGGAAACACATTTTGGGTGAGATGTGAAAAATGACAGCTATACTACTCAAAAGAAAGTGTGGTAAAATGGCAATGTTGAAAATCTGGAGTGAAAATATTGAAATTCCGTGAACTTACGAGCCTGTGTAGGAACTGCGCAACGCACCCTCGTAAAACAGTCATTTCTTGGAATTTTGGCACCAAATTTTCAACATGGGGTTCTTGAGACCTCTTCTCATGAATGATGTCACTGTCATGGTGGTATTCAGCCCAAAGGGTGATTTCTACAGTCACTGCACAGTCACTGCGCAAAATCACCCTTCGGGCCTGAATAACACCATGACAGTGACATAATTCAAGAAGGGTCCCAAAACCCATGTTGAAAATTTGGTGCAAAAATTCCCAAAAATGCCCGAGATATGCAAAAAGTTGAAACCCCCCTATGTAACCCATTATACAGCTTACCGGCATTTCCTCAGTTCGCAGTCGGCTTTGAAGAGTGCAGACGTGTTCTCGTCCATCAAGATCGTCGCACCAGAGTACAGAGGTAAGTATGAGAGAGGGTGTGGGGAGGCTAAAAGCGAAAGTGGGTGGTGCGGGTTGTGGAGGGGTTGGGAGACGCGCATGGAACAGTTTTTATTTTACAGGTTTAAAAAAAAAGACATCGTGGACGTTTTCCACACTGGGGTGGGCTCCCAGTGTGGCACAAGGACTTGGGGGCATTCAACTGATTTGGGATTAAATTTCAGGCCAAAGGACTACAGTGCTTGCCACGCTAGTGGGCTCCCAGTGTGGCACCTACAACTGGGGGATGCAGCTCAGCAACTGGGGGGACACAGCTCAGCCAACAGGGATTGGGCACCCCATCGGCTATACAAGTACAGGCGCGCACGTCTGTCTGTGGAGGCTCTGCGTGGCGGCGATATCTTATCGGTGCTCACTCAAGCGTAGCTCCCCACTCAACTATGTGCACTGCATTTTGGAGCGTGTCATAGACAGCTCCAAAATGCATTGGCTTACAGGGCCAAGCAACACAGGACACTGCCTGAATTGAGGAGGAGGTGACACCGAAATTCCAATGAAGGCACTATGTTTCTTGCACATGCGTGCAAGCAACATAAAAATGAGGTTTTTATGCAAGAAGTTGAAAAACTTTGCAGTGTTGATTTTTTACACAAAACATACTGTACTGCATGACTTATTGTTATGAAATGTGCCACTCTGAGGATTTTATTTGGGCTTAGTGCAAACTGACCACTTTGTGAAAACTCCACAATGTAGTGGATTCAATGGGTGAATTTAAGATTTGCAGCACCTCTAATAATGGTGTGCAGCTGAGCCATTGTCTAGCTTTGTCCTCAGCTAGCCCAGTTGGTAAATGCTGCCTTGCTCTTTGCATTGTACCACTATATGCAGTAGGTAGCTGAGTGGCATGCTGGGGAATTACAGCACTCTGCATTTGTGTTTACCTAGTGATTTATAATCAATCAGAGCTCATCTATAAATACTTCCATGAGCTCCTATTGTCTATTACTGTCTATGCTATTATTAACACAGACAGAGGGCTATAACTCTCCAGCCTATCTCTTAGCTATTGTCCAACCTATGGGCTGCTGACAGTAAGGGGGGGCATTGACCAACTAATGTAGAAAGGAATAGAGTTAAGGAAGAGCTCAGCTGCCAATGATGCCTCCCTCAAGTCTACCACTTGCAATCCCAGGAGGGGAATAAATATGATTTACAGTGAGGCTGTTGTCCATGACTGGTGGGGAACTGTGGGTGAGGGTTGTAAAAGAGGGCAGTATAGAAGATAGTGTTGGGTGGGAGGAAGCTGACAGGGGGCAGGTGAAATATTACATTACACTTCGAGTTTGGGTCTAAATAAATATTACTTCACACTTGGAGCTTGGGTCTGGATAAATGGTTCAGCTGGGGATCTAAAGGATGGGAAATGTCAACGGGAGGGTTACGAATTACAAAATTAAAAACAAATCTCAACCTTTTTTGATTCAAACCAGCAAGTTTCCATTCAGGCTCATGCTTGATCTCCACCAAGCTGTCCAGGTTCTGCTGGATCGATTTAGAGCTGGTTCAGCAATCCCTGCTAGGAATTACTTCTTGTGTGACTGTAATACATCTGGCAACCAACTTTAATGTCAAACTGTATCTTTATTTAATTCAAAGAAGGAAGAAAAAGTTCTGTCAGATTGATTCTGGGAGATGAAACAACTACTGCCTCTGAAGATTGCCAGGCATCATCATATAAATATAAGAACTCCTATTCTAGCCCAATATCTGATACTGAAAATGTGGAAATCAGTATAAATGCTATAGAATATTTCATGTCCCTCAGTCCTATGAAAGGAGACTCCCAAAGTGAGGGACTATGTGAAGAAACTCTGCGAACCACAGGTCAATGGCGGTGTTTTAATCTATGAGTGCACACCATCAGCTGTTGCATCTCCTTAGGCTACAGTGATGACAATTAAATGTTCTTTGTGCAGTATTGGCCTGTGCTGAGCAATTTAAATCACAAAATGTAGTGAGAATGAAATAATGTGACCAACTGGGAATTGAACTCAGACCCCAGGAATACCAGCCTGGTGTTCTAACCACTGAGCTACAGACTAACATGATTGGACCTAGGGATCCCTGATACACTTCCCTTCTCTAGTGTTCCATATACTGTAACTAAGAATAATTAAGATAACAACAATTAAATGTCTTTTGGTGCTGTATTAGCCATTGGTAATCACTTTAACAATTTAAATCACAAACTATAGTGAGAAAGAAATAATGTGATCTACTGGGAATTGATCCCAGGACCCCAGAATACTGTTCTGGTGCTACAGTGCTCAGGCTTCAATGGGAGACACCAAGTAGTTTAATTTGCATGACTGCAACTTAAAAAGCAAGTACTGCAGCACCAAAAAATATGGCACAATAAAATCTTTTCCATTTTTAAAACTAGCCTGTTCTTATTTCTGAAGTATTCTTCATTTTCATTTAGCTCATTACATTATAAAGTTTTTTTTTTATCTGATATTATTATATTTGGTTTGAACTCAGACTCCTGGGGTCTGTCACTCCACAGAGGGAAGAGTGACCAGTGGGGTACCACAGGGATCAGTGCTGGGACCGGTCCTATTCAACATCTTCATCAGTGACATTGTGCAAGACCTAGAAGGCAGAATTTCACTGTTCGCTGATGACACAAAGCTCTGTAACACAGTAGACACACCAGAGGGTGTAGACAGAATGAGAAGGGTCCTGCAGAAACTTGAAGAATGTTCAGGGGTTTGGCAGTTGAAATTCAATGCAAAGAAGTGCAAGATAATGCATATGGGGCACAAAAACCCTGGCACAATATATCAGTTGGGGGGAGAGGATATAGCATGCATCAAGCAGGAAAGGGATATTGGGGTTATCATCTCTGATGGCCTCAAAGTAGGGAAACAGTGTGACAAGGCAGCAGGTAAAGCAACTAGGATGCTGGGATGCATAGGCAGGGGCATCACCAGCAGGAAAAGGGAGGTCATAATTCCACTATGCAAGACACTAGTGAGGCCCCACCTGGAGTACAGTGTACAGTTCTGGAGACCTTACCTATGTAAGGATGTAGACAGGGTAGAGAAGGTTCAGAGGAGGGCAACAAAGATGGTGCATGGATTGCATCACAAGTCCTATGAGGACAGGTTGAAGGAACTGAACATGTACTCCTGGAGGAGAGAGGAGGGAGAGAGGGGATATGATAGAGACATACAAGTATCTTACAGGGAGGAACAGGGTGCAGGAATACACTATTTTTAAGGAGAAAGATGTTCCAGGACTAGAGGGCATGGGATGAAGTTGGAGGGAGGACGATTCAGAGGAAATGTGAGGAAGAATTTCTTCACAGAACAGGTGGTGGACAAGTGGAACACCCTGCCAGAGGAAGTGGTGGGGGCTGAAACAATCACGGGATTTAAGAATGCATGGGATAGACATAAAGGAATTCTGGAGGTCAGGGGTAAGGGGCAACAGACTTCTAGGAAAACATAAACTGAACTTACAAGCTCAAATGGGCAGACTGGGTGGGCCATAGGCCCTTATCTGCCGATACTGTCTATGTATCTATGTATCTATGTAAGAGCTGTGCTTTACCTGGTAGCTGACATAGCTAGTCCTATTACTCGTTATATCTCTTCAACACTGTGATCTCAATCATTCTGTCACCACTAGTAAACAGTCTTTCAGCTGCTGAATGAATCTTCCTGAGAAGACATGATGCACAGTCAGTGAGATCCCAGTGCTGATGAAGCATGAAGAGGAATAGTGCTGAATACATCAGCTTTCAGACAGAGTACTGCTCCAGACACCACACTTAGTACAGTAAAGTGCAAAATCTTCTAATTAGCCAAAGGGGAAAGTAAACAGTCCTCAGGCATACAAATTAATAGTTGACTACATTCAAAAGTTAATATTAATCTTAGGCAGTATACTAGCTCTTAAACTGTAGACCAGCTATAACAAGCATTTGTCAATGCCAAACGTTCGCTTCCAGGTATTTGCATTGGTGTTTGGCATTTATGCAGCACCCCCAATTGTATCCATGTCCCTTTAGCATCCATATCCCAACAGAGTACCTCTCTGCAACTCCTCTTGCATCTGATCAACATTTCACTCTCATGCTTCTTAAGTGTCTGTCTTAGGAACAATGACTTGGGCACGCTCAAGGGAACGAGCCTGTGTGGAAACTGTGCAACCCATGCTTGTAACACAGTCATTCAGTGGAATTATTTCACCAAATTGTCAACACAGGCATTTTGTCACCTCTGGCTATGAACACTGTCACTATGATTTTCTTACTGTGCACCGAACACTGATTTCCCATAGCGACCGCGCTATTCTGCATCATAAGTGTGAAAACACATTTCAGCCAGGATGTGAAAAAGGACAGCTGAACTGTTCATAAGGAGGTTTGGGGAAAATGCAAATGTTGGAAATCTGGAGTGAAAATATGACAAATTCGTGAAGTTATGAGTGCGCATGGAAACTGCGCAATGCATGCTTGTAAAACAGTCATTGTTTAGGATTTTTGCACCAAATTTTCAACATAGGCATTTTAGGATGTCTGCTCATGAACAGTGTCACTGTAAATTTCTTACTCTGTACCGAACATAATTTCCTACGGCAGCTGTGCTATTGTGCACCGGAAGTGTTAAAACACACTTTGGCCAGGGTGTGAAAAATGACAGCTGTACTGGTCATAAGGAGACGTGGGAAAATGGCAATGTTGAAAATCTGTAGTGGAAATATTACAAAGTCACAAACTTATGAGTGTGCATAGAAACTGCACAATGCACGCTCATAACACAGCCATTTTATGGACTTTTGCCACCAAATTTTCAAAATAGGCATTTTAAAACCTCTGCTCATGAACAGTGTCACTGTGATTGTTTTACTCTGTAGCGACCACTGATTTCCAACAGTGACCATGATATTTTGCGCCGGAAGTGCAAAAACACATTTCGTCTGGGATATGAAAAATGACAGCTGAAGTGTTCATAAGGAGGTGTGGAAATATGCCTATGTTGAAAATCTGGAGTGAAAATATTACAAATTCACAAATTTACAAGTATGCGTGGAAACTGCACAATGCACACTCATAAAACAGTTATTTTTTTGAATTTTTCCACCAAATTTGCAACATAGGCTTTTTGAGAGCGCACCTCATGAACACCAACTCTGTTGTTTCATTAATCCGTCCTGAAAGGTGATTCCATGCAGTGACAGCGAAATCACCTTTCAGGACCGAATAACACCATGACTGTGACTAAATTCATGAGAAGGGGTGTCAAGAACCCCATGTTGAAAATTTGGTGCCAAAAGTTGAAAAAATGGCCGAGATATCCACCTAAGTTGGAAAAACCCTAGTTAAGCAATTATACAGCTTACCGGCATTTCCTCAGCT
This sequence comes from Neoceratodus forsteri, assembly GCA_016271365.2. Taxonomy (NCBI): domain Eukaryota; kingdom Metazoa; phylum Chordata; order Ceratodontiformes; family Ceratodontidae; genus Neoceratodus; species Neoceratodus forsteri. The sequence goes on from CM028129.1 coordinate 1,266,347,981, forward strand.
CGCAGTAGGCTTTGAAGAGTGTAGACATGTTCCTGGTCCACGAAGATTGTTGAGCTGGCCTCCAGATGTAAGTATGGGGTGGGGGTGTGGGGAGGTGGGTGCGCAGGATGGTGGGCACGGGTTGGCTGGGGGGGCAAGGACCACCGAGGGACAATTTTCTTGTTTTACAGGAATTTTAAAAAAAGACAAAAATGGACACTTTTGGCATTCTGGGGTGGACTCCCAGTGTGTCACTTACCTGTTTGTTGGGGGGAAGTTGAGCTGGTGGGGATTGGGCACCCCCACCAGCCATACAGTGTGTGTGTGTTGGGGGGGAGTATGAGCACACTGGGGTGGGCTCCCAGCCGGCCAATTGGCTGTTTTTTTTGGGGTGGCTGCAGCCGACGGGGGATTGGGCACCCCCCTCAGCACATAAGGTGGGGGCTGGGGACAAAAGGAGGAAGGGGGAGGACATTAGCAGAGGGATGAAGCAGGAGGGATTGCCCAGCTGTGCATGACAGCAGTTTGGCTATGTATGCTAATTGCATACTGCTACCACTGCTGATTGCAGCGGACCTTTTCTTTGATGTGAAGGCCAACACAGCTGAACTGCTGTCATACACAGCTCAGCATGTATTGGTCTCCTAGGGTCATGCCTGATACATTGATCACTGTATAGGGGGAGGAGGGTCACACACCTCCAAAACTCATACTGTTGCAAGATGTTCCTTGCGCATGCACACAAATGAACATAAAAATGGTGGGTAACCTCCAGAATACATGGATACGTATGAATAAAGATAGAGCGGGAGTCCTGCTGAGCAGCCTAACAGTAAGCAGCATCTACCTTGAGCCCACGGGAGAAAAATCAGTTTTTAAACTTTAAAAACCCTGTTTCTGCATCCAACCTTTGGCAGATACCTCTGGAGAACACTGGAGTATAGCTTCTCCGAGAAAACAACAAGATGGGTAAAAAGAAGGGCACGGCTGCTGCAGCTGGTGATTTCTTCTTGCCTAAGTGGAAAAATCGAGAGGAGAGGCCTGGGCAGCATGATGCAACCTCGGACTCAGCTTCAGGACCTGTAGAAGAGGCATTACTTATCACCATCCAATCTACACTGCATCAACTAGTTAAAACCATCCAAAATCTAGATAAGAAGTTTGATGCCCTAACCCTGAGGGTATCAGCATTAGAAAAATGAATGGAACAATGTGAAGCTACAGTACTAAGATCTGATGCCTCAGTGCTTAAATCAGCGGATGTTACCACGAAGTTAGTAAAATACTTTGTCAATGCCTGGAAATGGTCAAAAATCAGACCAGGGAAATTAATCTACATGTCATAAGACTATCAGAAGGGGCTGAAGGAGAGGATCCCTTACTTTTTGCTAGAGCAATGATTCCTACTATCCTGGGCCTTGAGACCGATCCTCCATTCTCCCTTGAGAAAGCCTACCGGATTACCCCTCGGCATGCCCCGGCCGACTCTACATCTGCACGAACTTAAATAGTCTGCACTGGTATTGGGGAGCAGGACAGAGCCCTGATGATTGCCAGATGAAGGAGAGCCCTCTGATATGGGAATGACTCCTTACAACTGTTCCTGGATATATCCTATAGCACGTGATAATGGCATAAGGCCTTTGATGGTCTTAGAGGGCGACTTTGTATGCTTAAAATGCCTCACCAACTGCTGCTGCTTGCCAAACTCCAGGTCATCTGGAAAGGACAGCAATATTTGTTTAATGATGCCCAAGAAGCAGAGAAGTTGATCAGCCGTACGGAGGTGGAGGGAGCTGAAAGCAAGCAAGGTTCTTCCTCGGATGGGGACTGACATGCTTGGCCAGGCAGGTAATGTACTCCAGGGTTGTGCAAGGCCCATATGCAGGCTGCTGTACATGATTACAACCTAGATTTCAGTTCTTTCTGTTCCTTTTTGTGCCCGTTAATATATGTCTGGCTGCAGATATGATCTTCTTGGGTCCCTACTGTTACTTTATTTAGGAGGCTATCAGGCAAATAGCAGTCAGTAGCTAACTGTTTTCTCATGCTACTCATATGGGACTACTAAGGGACTACTAGTTAAAAAACTTCCTGGACTTAACAGAACTGTTTCGTCTTTTTCTTTTGGAAAAAAAGTATGCACGTTTGATGTTAATTGTGTATAGGTCCTGTTTGCTCTAACAGCAGTATAGGGATGCACAATTAGTCATCTGTATAGTTTACAGATCATAATTGTTATTTCTTCCTGGGAACCTGGGAATGTATAAGTGTCTTTCAAAGCTATCTGAATTGTATTGGGGAATCGTTTTAGACAATTAAGTCTTACTTGGTAAAAGGGCAGTTGGTACAATATCATCCTTGGCAAGATTCCCATTTGGCCTTCCTGGCTTTATGCTTCGGCACATGTTTCTTTAATGATAATTAAATGGTTAACTCCCCCCAAAATGTACTTCAAGAGGGGGCGTCCTTCACTAGTGCTTTGTAAGAGACCATCTGTTGTAATAATCTTGTATTGCTATTCTCCTATGTATAATTGAACTGTAAGTTCTGCTTACAAAATCAATAAAAAAGAAATTAAATAAATAAATAAAGATAGAGCAAAAACCATAGACAAACATCAATTTTATAGAGAGTTGGACCAGCTATAACACACAGTATAAATTGTGACACAACACTAGTCACAGGAGCAAGGTCCGCGGAGAGAACGCTGAGGAAATCAACAGAAAAGAGGGTAGAATAAGCTTAAGAGGATTTGGCAACTCTGGGGGGTACAATCAAGTAAATCAAGGAGGTGAAAGTCGAGAACACTGAGAGCAATGTGGATGAGGAAAAAGTCTGAACAACTGTTTAAGTGAGTAGAAGGAGAAGGAGACTAGACAGAGATCAGAGGGGAGCTTATTCCAGAGGGAAGGAAAGCAGAAGGAGAAAGAAGCTTGACCAGATGCAGAGCTGGGGTGGGGGACAGAAAGGTTGTGTGAGTCTCTATCATGAATTGAGTAGTTTGAGGAGGCAGCTTAGGAGAGGTAGGATGGGAGGGTGCCAAACCAGTATTTTGCAATGAAAGAGTCACAGTGAACCATTCTCCTGTGAGATAGAGATGCAAAGGATAGGAAGGAATACAGGCGACAGTGGTGGGTAAGGGGTGGGGAGGTGGTGAAGAAGTGGCAGAAAGCATTCAGAAGGGTATCCAGTCTGGCAAGAGAGGAGTGAGATGCTGTGCTGTATACCACATTGGCATAAACAAAGACAGGAAGGATCATTTTGGTTACCAAATCTCAGCAAGTAGGGAGGCGGAGACTGTCTTTGTGTCAATATGGAGCAGCCAGTTTGGGGAGAAGTTTAGTGCAGATGGTGTGACGTGAGTGAAGAAGTCCAGGTGGCAATCCAATCATACCCCTAAATGTTTGAAAAGTGGGATGTTCTCAAATGGGGTGTCATCCAGAGTTGTGAAGATCGGAGAAGACTGGAGGGTGGCCAGTTTTTGCCTGGAACCAAAAGTCATGGACACAGTTTTTTTTAAATTCAGTTTGAGTTGCTTTTTTCTGGAACTAAGTCTGCATGCTACTGAAGTCCTCTTGTAGCAGGGATTGTACACTGATGGCAGAGGGCCCAGAGATAAAAATGATAGTGTCATCAGCATATATATGCATTCTGGAAGATTTGCAGACAGAGGGGAGGTTGTTTATAAATAGGGAGAAAGGGATGGGGCCAAGCATGGAGCCCTGGGGGACCCAGGAGATGATGGGGAGTGAGGAGGAGAGAGCCTGACCTATTTGCACAGATTGCTGCCTATTGTGAAGATAGGAGTGGAACCAGTTGACTACTGGTTCAGCTAGATCTATAGAACTAAGATTTTGTAGTAGTAGGGGGTGGGAGACAGAATCGAAGGCTTTCGCCAAATCGATGAAAATGGCTGCTGTAATATGGCTTTGGTCAATAAGTGAAAGAATTGAATCCGTTACTCGCAATAATGAGGAGGTGGTTGAAAGATGTTTCCTGAAGCCAGCCTGCATTGGTGAGAAAGTATTAGTAGTGACCAGGAGTTCAGACAGCCAGGAGTGAATAAGGAATTCCTGAAGTTTAGTGAGGCCGTGAAGGAAGTATATTCTCCCTGGGTTATGAATTCCCAGGTGCACGACCTTGAATTTTTTTGTGTTGAATTTCAGCTGCCAGTTTCTTGGCCACTCTTCAAGCTGTCTCAGGTTAGACTCCATCTTTTGTGCCTCCTCATGTGTATTCACCCTGTTGCAGATCTTTCTCTCCAGACCATCTGAAATGTCACTGATGAATATATTGAAGAGGATCAGTCCCAGCACCAGTCCCTGAGGCACTCGTCTAGTCACCATCCCCTCTCATGACTGTGTACCATTCACTTATACCCTTCCAGATCTCCCACTCAGCCAGTTTTTTACTCAGCATGCTAATTTACGCCCAACTCCCATATGTTCCAGTTTGCGGATCAACCTCCTGTGTGGAACAGAGTCAAAGGCCTTGCTGAAGTCCAGGTAGACCACATCAACTGCACCCCTGTTTCACTGTCCTATTAAACTATTCAAAAAAGTTAACCAGGTTTGTTTGGCAGGACCTTCTTGCTGTGAAGTCATGGGCCAGGATATTCAGACTGTGCCAGGCTGGGGTGCAAACCTGGGCGCAGCGCAACTGGAATGCACCAGGACATGATCTGGGCAATATTCAATGGTGCTGCACCATGGCCCAGCATCGTTGAATATGGCACTGTGGCTGCCTGCATTATGCATGGCGCAGTGGCACTGTGCCAGTGCAAGTGACAAGAGAGGAGCAGAGGGGATGTGCCAGCCCAAGTGCAGTTGCGCTAGGTGCAGGAACCGCGATATTAAGAGGTGGGTATGCAAATGGGGCCATTATACATGCAAGGTGCAAATGGGGCCATTTGCATGTCATTATGGCCCCATTCGCATGCATATGCACCGATCCCTGGCAACTTGCACCTGGCGCCCTGCCAGGCTGCAGCCATCGGGGACCGACGCCCCTCTGACCCTCGGCGGCAAAGTGTCCCAACGCCCAATCGTGGGCATTGTAAATATAATCCTATCCCTGATAGTCCAGTGGACCTGCCCCCCCCACCCGATCGCGGGCATTGTACAAGTAGATTTATCCCTGGTGGTCCAGTGGACCCGCTCCCAAGCCCTATCACGGGAGTTGTAGATTTAACAATCCCTGGTGGTCCAGCGGTACCCCATCCCCACCCGCCCACTCAGTCCCAACATCCCACCTGCTCCCCGGTCAGTGGCTGGCGGCAGCTTCCCACCACAAGCTGCCCGGCCGCCCACGACTGACAGCGACAGTATGGCTATATGCCCATTAGTTCACAGCACGGGCCAATGGGCATATAAACCGTACTGTACTACACAGTCACAATATATGATGGAATAGCTCAAGCTGAAACATCAGTGAGTGCACATCGGTGAATAGCAAATGCCGACATGCACTATAGAGACCCCAATATGAGTGACACTCCTGAATAATTATACTGGGAGCAATAAACCTTTGCATTTTTATGTGGGAGGCTATGCCCCCTGCTCCTCCCATAATTTACATAGTCAACTCAAGGGGGGTGCTGGACTCGGCGACAGGGAGAAACACGGGATGGGGGGAGAAAAAGTGACCCCAACACTTAGGAAAAAAAAAGGCAAATTACACAATGGTAAAAGAGTAGCACCTGCAGGAATTGAACCAGATCCAACATCTACTACAGCACACACACACACCTCTGCCTAACCCTCTGCACCATGCTACCAGCACACTTTGCAGCATCACAGAAACTCCTCTTATTTTACTTGTTACTGCTCCCTCACTGGTAAATAGCTACAATACACTCATTGTTACTACAGTCACTCATAACACACAGTTACCCATTCCTCAGTTGCTCTTCTTGTGTCGCCCTTTTTACTTCGCCCAAATCTACTTGCTCATATTATGGGTCACCAGTGGGGTAGAGGGTTTAGGCACCTGGCACCATGCCTCTTACCATGCCGGTGACCCAGGGATGGGAGCAAGCTCAGGTATTTGGGGGTTGACTGGGGGAAGGGGATGAGCATCCAGAGAGCATCTCTCCTCTCCTGTGGTGGGGTGGTTTGTTGGCTCAGCTCTTGGCTGCCCCTGAGTGGAGGCCCAGAGGTAGCACCGGCAGCTATAGTGGCAAAAGCAGGAGGGGCTGCAGTTATATAGAGCTTGCACACCCTCCACGTGTATACATTTACATGACACCACAGCAGGAGAACCAATAGAGGAAACAGAAAATGGTGGTCACAGGATCCATGAAATCCTGCCTGCCTGCCCTCGCTCTGCACTGCCACCAGCTCATCGACCCCACTAATCTGGACACTGGGTCTCTGGGTTGGGGGATAATGACCCTCCCCTTCCCTTCCCAGCCCCACCATGGGGGGTGCAATCTGTGGGGTATATGGGGACTTGGTGAGTCAGAGAGGCAGTTGCTGGGTGGGGGAGACTGAGATACGATGAAGCAGCTACCTGCAGTGTGCCCTGTGCAGAGAAACCTTGATAAAAAAAGGTCCAGTTAACAACATAAGTGGCTTACCTGCCAGCCAGCTTAACCTCTTTGATGGGCACACCCCAGCTGTTTGATTTAAGAATTGATTTGCCAATGAACATTTATTTATTCTTAATTTAAAGATTTATTTAGCCTTGCTATTTTTATTATTTTGGTGCCATTTTATAAACTTAATATGACATTTCAGTGCTTGCAGTTATTTAGCAGTTACCACTGTGCTCCCCACCCCATGCTTGAAGGGCACCTAGCTAACACCACATGCTTCCAACCCATGCGTAGAGTGGGCACATGTGGTAATTACCTAGTAACTACACTTCCTGTCATTATATCATTGGGCCATGATTTTTCACCCACATTTATTCTATGTATGTACTGTATGAATGTCTATGTTTTATTCTGACATGGAGCCTTTGGAAATGAGTCTATGACTCAAAGGGTTGTAATTCCGATTTCCTAAATAAATAAATAAAACAAATTATATTACTTCTGACTTATTATGCTCCTTTGTCGACCTAGTCTAATCTGGTGTGCCCCCTCACAGTCCTGTTGCCCACATCTCCAGGTATGCACCCCATCCTCTGTCCCCTGGCTTATCCCATCATAGCAGGGTCTTTGGCGTTCTGCCAACCCTTCCAGTGATCCCGCTAGAGATCCAGATCTGGTGGAGGCAGGTGCTGAGGTTGATGGTGAATGGCTTGAGTGAGGGCAGACTTTAATCCTTCACCAACTGGGGCTTCCATCACGTTTGTGTACCCAAACCCCAGGCATCAAGCAAAACATGTGTGGGGTTTCATCTTGGATGCATGCAGTGTGATCCTGCAAGAAGAGCAAACTCCTCAGCCTGCCAGCAAGAGCTGCTGTGCCACCTCCTCTTCCCCAGCTTGGGCATGCTGCTTTTGGCAGCATGTTTCCCCCCAGTCTGGTCATCCAAGTGGTAACTCCTGAGTTAGCTCCCGAACCTTGGCCACCAGCATAAAAGTGTAGCACGCTTCTGTTGGGCCAGCAGGTGGTGCCATAGAGAGGAAATTAAAGGTACACATGAAGACAGGAGAGGGTACTGTGTAATGAAAGGAGAGTGTATTTAATGAATTAAATAAAAGGAGAGAGTATTTAAAGGTTTAAATAAAAAGAGAGTTTATTTAAAGGTGTAAATAAATGAAGAGGGTATTTAATGCTTTAAATAAAAAGAGAGGGTATTTTAATGGTTTAAATAAGAGGAGTAGGTATTTAAAGGTGTACATACAAGCATGTGTCAATGCTGAACGTTCGCTTGCAGGTATTTGCATTGGTGTTTGGCATTTATTCAGGCCCCCCCAGTTGTATCCATTTCCCTCTAGCATCCATATCCCAACAGAGTGCCTCTCTGCAACTCCTCTTGCATCTGATCAACATTTCATCCTCATACTTCTTAAGTGTCTGTCTTAGGAACCCTAACGCCCTGGGCGTGCTCAAGGGAAAGAGCCTGTGTGGAAACTGTGCAACCCACGCTTGTAACACAGTCATTCAGTGGAATTATTTCACCAAATTTTCAACAAAGGCATTTTGTCACCTCTAGTCATGAACACTGTCACTCTGATTTTCTTACTGTGTACCGAACACTGATTTCCCACAGCGACCATGCTATTCTGCGCCGGAGGAGTGAAAACACATTTCAGCCAGGATATGAAAAATGACAGCTGAACTGTTCATAAGGAGGTGTGGGAAATTGCAAATGTTGGAAATCTGGAGTGAAAATATGACAAATTCATGAAGTTACGAGTGCGCGTGGAAACTGGCAACACACACTCCTAAAACAGTCATTGTTTGGAATTTTTGCACCAAATTTTGAAAATAGGTATTTTAGGATGTCTGCTTATGAACAGTGTCACTGTGATTTTCTTACTGTGTACTGAACATGATTTCCCACAGCAGCCACACTGTTGTATGCCGGAAGTGTGAAAACACATTTTGGCCAGGATGTGAAAAATGACAGCTGTACTGGTCATAAGGAGATGTGGGAAAATGGCACTGTTGAAAATCTGGAGTGGAAATGTTTAAATTCACAAACCTATGAGTGTGTGTAGAAACTGCACAATGCACGCTCGTAACACAGCCATTTTATGGACTTTTGTCACCAAATTTTCAACATAGGCATTTTAGGACCTTTGCTCGTGAACAGTGTCACTATGATTGTCTTACCCTGTAGCAAACACTGATTTCCAACAGTGACCATGCTATTTTGCCCCAGAAGTGTGAAAACACATTTTGGGCAGTATGTGAAAAATGACAGCTGCACTGTTCATAAGGAGGTGTGGAAATATGCCAATGTTGAAAATCTGGAGTGAAAATATTACAAATTCACAAATTTATGAGTGTGCATGGAAACTTTTGTTTAGTTTAGTTTATTGTTCTAGGAATTAATACCTTTGAGCCAAGGCTCTTTTACAAAGGTTCCATGTCATTAAGTACAAAAACATAGTAGACAGTGCTACAAACAATCAGTAAGCCGTTTAACAAGGCCACAACTTAAACAGTAACATTTATGTACAGAAAAGAAAAAGGAACTCAGAGGCAGTGTCAAGGGAAAGGAATAAGGATTGGAGAGCTTGAGAGGGGAGAGAGGGAGAAATAAGAAGTTTAGAAGCAGACAGAACCAGGTTAGTGGTATTCAGGTTGTCTTTGTCAAAGAGGAGACCATGGTGGTTGAGTGAAACAAATGTAAGTGCACACAGTGGGATGAGACTTTAGTCAAAGCAGTCACAGGAGCTGGAGGCTGTGAGGTGAGTGTAAAGTATGGATTTGAAAGCTCCCAATGTCGTGGAGGATAGGGAGGGCAGGTTAAGGGCATTGTACCAGGTAGGGGCATGGTATGTAAAAGATCTTTGTCCCTGAGCAGTCCGGCATCTAGGGACAAGGAAAGGTTGGTGGTCAGATCTTCTGGTGGTATGAGTGCCATTGTTCAGGCAGAGCAGGTCCTGGATACATGTAGGAGTGAGTCCCAAGATTGATTTTTTTGCCATCACGCAAGTGAGATACATGAGGCAATTGGAAAGATGCAACAAACCGGTTTCCATGTAGAGGTCACAAGTGTGGGTCCATCTCTGTGCACCAGTGAGGAGTCGACAGGTTTTGTTTAGTGCTGTTGAGATGCGCTTTAGTGCAGTGGTAGTAGCTGAGCCATAGACAATTAGACCATAGTCTATGATTGAGATGATGGAGCTTTGAACAGCAATCCTCAAGGCAGCTTGGTTGAAAAATTGATGGTTCCAGTACAAAATTCCAATGCGTTGGTGCACTGTTTTTGCAGTGTTATCGATATGGGCTGCAAAAGTAAGACATTCATCAAAAGTGATACCAAGGTATTTGAAGGTGTTCACTTGTTCTAGTGTATTTCCAAGAGAAGTTTTTATGACGAGTGGAGTATGCCTATTTCTGATTTGATGACTGGTGAAAAGCATGACTTGCTCAAGGAACCACTTTTCAACACATGAGAAAGCAATCTGCAAGCTCTGTCGTAGTGGATTTGGATCCTTATGGGAGGAGAGAATTACAGCGTCATCAGCATACAGTATTACTTTTTCAGGGCAGGATTTGGGAAGCAAGTTTAGAAATAGGCTGAAGAGGAGAGGACCTAAAATTGAGCCCTGGGGGACACCAGAGAGGACTGATTTGGAGTCAGAGAGAACCTCAGAGATTTTTACTGTTTGAGAACGTTGTGCCAGGTAACTTTTTACCCAGGCTCCAGGTCCCTCGGCTAGCCCTATGTTGAGCAGAAGAGAGATTAGAAGGCTATGGTGAACAGTGTCAAAGGCCTTTGTGAGGTCTATGAAACAGCTCCAGTTAAATAACCCTTATCCAAGGCTTTGTGAGTTTCACTAGAGAAATCAAGTAGGGCCATCGATGTACTGTGTCCTTTCCTAAATCCGTGTTGCTGAATGCAGAGTAGATCGTACTTTTGCAGGTAGTCTGATAGTTGATCCTCCACAATCCGTTCAAGAGCTTTGGAGAGTGGTGGAAGTATAGATATGGGCCGATAGTTCCCTGGTGCAGATTTGTCGCCCCCTTTATGCACTGGTGTGACTATAGCGGCCTTCCAGGTGTTGGGGAATTGACTTTGGCACAGGGAGAGGTTGAGAATTTTGGTGAGGGGGTGGATCACTTCTCCCAAGGTGAGGGACAGAAGTTTTAGATCAATGGTGTCACTGCTATATCTAGTTTTAGAGCAGGCCTTTTTTATGTATCTGTAGGCTTCATATGTCTTAACTATTTTAAAGTGAAATAGCGGTTTGTCTGGTGAGGTGGTTTGGGATTCGAGTTTTGGAACTGACAAGTCCTGGAAGAAGTCTGGTGAGAGGAAACCACTGAGGTCAGTGAAGGTTTTATTTAGGGCATCGGCCATAGTCTTAGGTTCACAGGTAGTGGAGCCATCAATGTTCATTGCCGTGGGAGAGGATTTAGACTGTTTGCCCGTAATATTATGTATATTGTCCCAGAAGGATCTCCTGTCACCCCAGGTGGTTTCTAGAGCATTCTTGAAATAGGAGCTCTTCATTTGCTTGATTTGTGAAGTACATAGGTTTTGTGCCTGTTTATAGTTAAGTGAGTCTGTTATGGAGCCTGTGACCCTGGCTATAGCCCAAAGATGGTCACGTGCTTTAAGCTGAGCCAGTAGTTTGGCTGTTAGCCAGGGATTAGAGAGGGCTTTGATTTTACATTTTTTGAAAGGTGCGTAGGTGTCACAGGCAGTGTTGAAAGTTTTAATGAAGAAGTCTAGGGCAGCGTCCATATCCAGCGTATTGTAGATAGGGGACCAGTCTTGTTGTAGGAGGCAAGTCTTTAGCTTAGCAAGGTTTCCATGTGGTAGCATTCGACTTAGGATGGCTTTAGGAGGTGGTTTGTGGAATTTACTTGTCGAGATACAGATCACAGGGGAGTGGTCACTGAGGGAGTCGGAGAGAACGGTGGTGTTTTTTATCCAGTCCGGGCGATTAGTAAGAATCCAGTCAATGAGAGTGCTGGTTCCAGTCTTGTAGTTTTTTTCTAGTAGGGGAGTTGCCATCTGTGTTAGGTTGGTTGCTAGGATAGTATCCCTGCTGGGTCCGATATCTGAGGCAACCCAATTTATATTGAAATCACCAAGAAGGAGGAGCTCAGAGTCAGGAGGTTGTAATCTTGCAAATTCAAAGATAGACTGGAGCCCAGCTCGTGGCTGCACCACGAATTCATGAGGAAGGGTCCCAATAACCTCATGTTGAAAATTTGGTGCCAAACTGCGCAACACACGCTCGTAAAACAGTTATTGTTTGGAATTATTGCACCAAATTTTCAACATAGGCATTTTAGGATGTCTGCTCATGAACAGTGTCACTGTGATTTTCTTACTCCGTACTGAACATGATTTCCCACAGTGGCAGCCCTATTATCCACCGGAAGTGCGAAAACACATTTCAGCCAGTATGTGAAAAATGACAGTTGTACTGGACATAAGGAGATGTGGGAAAATGGCAATGTTGAAAATCTGGAGTGAAAATATTACAAATTCACAAACTTACTAGTGTGCGTAGAAACTGTGCAATGCACGCACATAACACAGCCATTTTATGGACTTTTGCCACCAAATTTTCAACATAGGCATTTTAGGACCTCTGCTCATGAACAGTGTAGCTATGATTGTCTTACTCTGTAGTGAACACTAATTTCCAAAAGCAACTGTGCTATTTTGTGCCAGACGTGAGAAAACACATTTCGGGCACTATGTGAAAAATGACAGCTGCACTGTTCAAAAGGAGGTGTGGAAATATGCCAATGTTGAAAATCTAGAGTGAAAATATTACACATTCGCAAACTTACAAGTGTGCATGGAAACTGGGCAATGCATGCTTGTATAACGGTGATTTCTTGAAATTTTTTCACCAAATTTGCAACATAGGCTTTTTGAGAGCCCTCCTCATGAACACTAACACTGTCGGTTCGTTAATCGGTACTGAAAGGTGATTCCATGCAGTGACCACAAAATCACCTTTTTGGGACTGAATAATGCCATGGCAGTGACTGAATTCATGAGGAAGGGTCCCAATAACCCCATGTTGAAAATGTGGTGCCAAAATTTCCAAAAATGGCCGAGAGATAGACCAAAGTTGAAAAAACCCTATTTATGACAGTATACAGGTTACTGGCATTTCTTCAGTTCACAGTCGGCTTTGAAGAGTGCAGATGAGTTCCTGGTCAACCGAAGATCGTCCTTTTGAGCTCCAGAGAATGAAAGTATGTGGTGGGGGTGGGGAGGTGGGTGTGCAGAGGGTGGGCACGGGTTGGTGAGGGCAAGGACTCACGAGGGACTCTTTCTTGTTTACAGGATGAAAAAAAAGAAATCAATGCTTTTGGTACACTGGGGTGGGCTTCCAGCATGCCACATAGGTGAGGGCAGTTGTGGGGAGGTGGGAGCACAGAGGGTGGATGTGGGTTGGTGAGGGGGCAAGAGACAAAAAAAAGGATGCTGCTGACAGGCTGGGGTGGGCTCCCAGCATGCCACCTAGGTGTTTGCTGAGGGGACTGTAGCTGGTGGGGGATGGGCACCCCTGACTGCCATACAGTGTGTGTGTGTGGGGGGGGCATGAGCGTGATGGGGTGGGCTCCCAGTGTGCAAACTGATTGTTTTATTGGGGGCGTCTGCCGTCAATGGGGGATTGGGCACCCTCAATGACCACACAGTGTGCTGGGGGGGTGTCATGAGTCGAGGGGGATTTGGCAGCCCCCTCAGCACACAGGGTGGGGGACAAAAGGAGGGAGGGTGAGGACATTAGCAGAGGGAGGAAGTGGGAGGGATTGCCGAGCTATGCATGACAGCAGTTTGGCAATGTCTGCTAATTGCATACACGCTACCACCGCTGATTGCAGCAGACCTTTTCTTTGATGTTATGACCAACACAGCTGAATTGCTGTCATACATAGCTCAGCATGTATTGGTCCATTAGGGTTGCACCTGCTACACTGATCACTGCATTGGGGAGGAGGGTCACACACCTCCAAACCTCATACTGTTGCAAGACGTTCCTTGCACATGTGCGAAAGCGAACGTAAAAATTAGGTTATACTGTATCTCATTAACCTTATTTACTTGCATTATAATGTAAAATTCCTAATACTATTGTAACACTAGGTTAGGGAGAAAATCTATTTGCTCAGCATTATGCTAGGTTTGTACCCCTGGCAGTGGTGCCCAAGTAACTCCAGACACAGGAAGCAATAACTGAACTGTCCAAACCAGGAATGGGATTCTAGAATGTGGCTTTTATTCACATCAACACAGGAATAACAAATCAAAGATGGACCCCCACAGGGCTACACTTGCTGGTAATGTAGATTACTGAGGACAGAGCACATCTTCTTCACTACAGGAAAACCCTCAGGTTCTGAACTACTCTGGACTCACACTGCCTGAACTGGTACTCTTCTAATTTGATTCCTTGACATGGCACCCCGGCCAGTACTCAGACACTTTTCCATATAGCATGCAGTTTGATGGTGACTGCCTAAACCACCCATGAGCACTTTCCATCTCTAAAGGGAAAAAACTCTAAAATCCCATATCTGGGTGCTTTCTGCAAACACTGGCCAAGTGCCTGGGAGAAAGCTATAGGTGTCTAAACTGAACCCATAGAGGTAAACCTGGTTACTCCAGTTGGGGGTCTCACATCTCTTGCTCCCAAATCTATAATTGACCATTTATTTGGATACAACACCTTTCTTTGAACTACTGGTTGTAGATGCTATCTCAAAATTTTTTGTCACATTTAACATTCTACACTGTATTCAGGTGGTGTCCTGACTTAAAAAGTTCTGTTAGTGGCTATGTCCATTCCCTAGACCCCCACTGTCTCAGATGCTTCTAAGCCATACACAAATTAAAAGCACTGTGCTTGGCAATTCTTCTCCTGACCCCACAGTAGGCAGATACTTCTGCACAACTCTCTGTCTTGGTGAACATAGGCTCTATATCAGAGCAGAACTCACCATGTTATGCAGGTGCCCCAGGGCTTCTTTCAAAGGAAACACAAATTCTCTGGTACTCTCAGTACAACTTCACTTTCAGGCAGCTTTTCCCTTTCCAGGCTGGGCCGGGGGTTGCCCCTGATATGCTGGAAATTCCCTCCCATCCCTCTGGGGATGGGGCACTGGAACAACACTGGGAACAGTCTCTACCACTTCCTTCTGGTCTTTTCTGTGTTCCTCTCTAGGGTGAGAACACACAACCCACTTGTCTGATGTAGCTCTATAGCAGAGATAGGCTCTGAGGGGCAGCCAACTGCAGCACACCTCTTCCTCTCTTGAGTACCCACTATAGACTGACTTGAATTCTCCAACATTCTACAGCCAACCCCTGCTGCTGCATTCCAATGTGGCTTATGCTGCTGGAAGAATTCTATGGTGATGTTATCCCTCCAGCTCAGCTGAGACTGAGGACAGAGTGAGACAGTGTAAAACCCATTTAACTGGTGTATCATAAGCTGCCTTTCCCTGCCTTCCACTGGTTCTAAGTGGGATTCTAGTAATCTCGGAAACAAGGGGGTTACACTCTCACTGCCCACACACTTTAAAACAGTACAAGTGGAACAAGCAAAAACTGGATTTATATGGAGAAATAGGGGTAAGAGCTAATTAGCAAGGGGAAGAAAACCAGTTTGAAAGACAGGCTTTAACTCTGACCAGCTTCAAACACAATAGGCAATCATCCATCACTGGGATCCCCACAACTTAGTGTAGGGCCCACCCCAGTTAATACTTAAGTGCAAAACTAAATGTTTACCTTCTGTTGTGGTTGAGGTATTTATTCTTATCTAGTACATCCTGCCATCACTTGGCCAATTATACTTCAAGTATTGTACAGTGTTGCTTGAAGTACATCCCAGAATCCCCCATGCCTGACATCTCACCAGGGTCAACCACCGGAGAAAAACTGAGAATATATTTTTTTTTCATCATTTTTCTCTATACTGCCAGCTTGTATTTTTCAGGAGGGCATCCCCAGCCCTGTCCACTGGCTGATGTTGACCTGACCCCAGGGCTTACCCCCCCAGCAGAGTCAGCAGGGGTCCCAGACTCCCCCACCGAGGACCAGATTTAGTTGCCCAGCACTGTGGCTAGCCAGGGGCAGAGCCTGTGAGGCAAACTCTGCCATCCTGCACTGCAGTGTTCTTTTTCTCCTGTTTTCCCAGGAGTCAGGACCGTGCAATGATGTCAGCGGAAGGGAGTGTGCATGCATCCACATGCGCTCCCTCCAGACATCTGGCCCGACTCCTCCCCTACTTGTGATATGGTGCCCTGTCCTCCAGCCTCTGCTGGGGGGTGAACAAGCGCTGACCACCAGGATCCCCCCCAGAGAAGGAGAGCAGTACATTGGACGCTCAGTCTTTCTCTGTTCCTGCCGACCCCCGATGGCCCGTCCTTGTTCCCGAACATGGGTTGCTGTCATAGCACAAGGTAAGGCACCAGTGCCTCATCCCTCAGCACCACCGGGCCAGCCAACTGATCATATTTATGGAGCTATTTATAGCCATGTTTTGATGGCTGCCAATCCCACCGTCTTACTTGGACTAAGTATAGCTCAACAAGCTACACTTCACCTTGGTAGGGCAGCAGAACTTGGGGCTGGAAAAAAATGCTAAATATCTTCAGGAACATGGATTGTCAATTGACTCACCTATGGCTCTGGGATGTGCTCATAGTGGTACTTCACTTAAAACTTTCAGGCCAGGGGATGACAGTATCAATCAAATAATAATCAATACCTCAACAACAGAGGGCAAAAATGTAATTTTGCACCTAACATGCTTATCAGACTAAGGTGTGGGGCTCCAGTGATAGATGTTTCCCTTTAAATAGAAAATCACAGATATTAATTTATGTTTGTTGTATATGTCCTTCCCATTAATGCAAATGTTTTTTTTTTGCCTTGTTATGACTTTGTATTCATGTCATGTCTCATATTGTTGTGCAATCATGAATGTTTTCCTTGCTTCGACTTGTTTGTGTATTTTTGCCAGTTCTCATCTTGCTATAACTTGGCGTCCACACCTAAAGAAAGACATTGCACTCCTGGAGTGGGTTCAGAGGAGGGCAACCATGATGATACAGGGCCTGGGGGATAGGTCATATGAGGAGAGACTAGAGGAGCTCAGCCTGTTCTCACTGGTGGAGAGACGGGGGGATATGATTGAGCTCTTCAAGTATCTAAAAGGGGTAAATGAGGTAAGCCTAAATGGGGTCTTTCAGAGCAAGGTGGGAGGGGCCAAAAGGGGGCACAATTGGAGGCTGGAGGGCAGGAGACTCAGGGGGAGAGAAGAAGGTGATACTTCACTGAGAGGGTGGTGGAACTGTGGAATGCACTGCCTAAGGAGCTGGTGGAGATATCTATGGTGGAAGAGTTCAAGAGAGGCTGGGCAGGTACAGAAGGAGGGTGAAACTGAGAAATGCCTTGTCTGGGGGGGTAACTCTGGTGGGGGAAGGGGGATCATGGGAGGTACCATGAGGATGGTAATGGTACCCATTCAGGGTACTGACTCCTGAGCAGACTCGATAAACCATAAGGCCTACTCTGCTGCCATTTTTAGTATGTTAGTATAATACCTTGAGTGCCTCTAACCTGTGTTTAAGATCCAAGTATAATTCTGTACTGGCTTACATGTAAGTCCAGTCCTTGCACATTGTATTTCCTCACTGATCCCTTGGTAATTAATTCCAGGTCACCATTGAAAAAGGGATTTTAGTCTTATCGCGTGTACTCAGTTGAAAAAATTCAAAAAATAAGCAATGCCATGTTTGTGACATCACCATATGTTGCCCTAGAAAATACTGTGATATCACAAATGCAAGATTACTTCATTACATGTTTAGGCAGAATGAGTAAATAGGTTCTATGAACATATGTACATATGAAACCACCAGCAGATACAGGCCATATGGTCCATCAAGTCTGCTCAAATGAGCAACTAGCATCCCTTACACTGCAGCTGCCCCTCTCTCCCCTACCCACCTCACAGTGACCATCCCCCTCACCTTGTCCCATCCCCTTTTGAAACTGCCCACTGTCTTACAGGATACCACCTTCTTGGGAAAAGTGTTCCACTTAGATACCACTCTTTCCATGAAAAAGTGCCTCTTCATTTCTCTCCTGAATCTGCCCCCTCCAATTGTAGACCATGCCCTCTCGTGTCTCTCCCGCCCCTCAACTTAAATATCCCCTCTGTACCAGTCTTGTTTATACCCTTCATATGATGTGATGGAGAAAGCAAGCACTTAAAGACAAATACATTCAAGAATTTGCATAAATGGGAAGAAAAATATTAAAAAAATAATTGAATACAACTGGTATGTTGTTTTAATTAATTTCAAATGAAAGCACTTGTTAACTTTAAAAACAACAACCACAAAGGGTAACTTCCCAGTGAAAAAAAAAAAAACCTGCGACAGAACAACATATCTTATTTACATTCAGGGAGCAGTGGAACCTCCTTTTGTGCTGTGAGATGGTGATGGGGAGTGCATGTTTGTTTACATTCATGAAGTCCTGATGGATTTTAAAAATAACAGAAACAAAGTAAGCGAAAATTATTTTCCCTTCTGAAAAGCCTAATTTATGGGTTAGCTCTGTGGGTTAGTGGGGTGGGGGTGGGGTGTATCAGATGTTTCCTTTTAAAAATGTATCCAATCATGAGAATCTCTTTTTAACAAGAGACTAGCTATGAATGGACTGGAAAATGTGTCTTAATGATTTGTGATCTCATTGCCCATCTGAGTTTATGAAGCTGAATTTTACAGCCCTTTTACTTTGAGACAAACATGTAAACTCCTGGATATCAGACAAAGATTATCATTTGCAATTTTAAATACATCATATCATTTTTCATGAAGTACTGCAGGCAAGAAGATTTAATTGAGGCTTTCCACATTCAGTTATACATACTGTATATGCTATTTTTTTTTTTTTATATCTGATAGAATGCATTTTCAAAATGGTTACCTTAACAGTAAAATATACTTGCTGTTTTAAAACTGTGGCTAAACTGTTCCAACCAAAGCTAAGTCATATATTTTTAGAATTTGCTCTTTGTGTTTAATTACATAGTTTACATAAAGAGACACCAGTTTACAAAAAGCAACATATATATATATATATATATATATATATATATATATTTACAATTTTGGTTCTTTTTGAAGCATAAAATTTCTTTGAAATATTTACATTTCAATTTATTTTAGCATGACTGTATTTTGCTACCCATAGTAGCCACAATACTGCAATGTTCTATATCCTATATTAACAGAGCTATAGCACTCTTTTATAATATCACTAGGAAAGTGTTTTGGGTTTGGCATGATTATATTTGGAAACCACTTTAAGGTCATGATAAAAATTGCTTGCAGGCCTTTTTTAAAGCTTCGTTCAAACTATTCTCTACAAAGAATATCAAGAGCTATCAGTGATCATAAATTTATCATGAACAGATATTTTGAAAGTTTAAAATTATATTTAAGCATAAATCATTTGCAGAAAAGTAAAGATGTTAAAACAGTTAAGCTTCCAATGCATCTAATTTTTATTTGGAGTTTTCATATACTATATAAGTTGTCTAAGCCATTTTGAAGTCAGCTGATTGATGCAAAAAAAAGATGTATTTACAATATAAATTGAAAATATATAAAGGGTGTCAGAGTACTAGTTGTAGGACTTGACCCATAAATTAAGACAGACTCAGGCATGTTTTCTAAATACTCCAATTGCATTAGTATTTGAGAATCATGTGTGACATTTTACTGTGGCAACTGACCAGCATTTGTAGTGAGAAAGTTGGCTGGCATTGTCTGAATAAAAGAATGAAAAAAAAACTAGAAGTGTATCACTCATACAATGCCAATAGCTAAAAATACTGTAGTTCACAAATAATGCCACTTACAAGCTTCTGGTTATTGTCCACTGTACTTTTTTGTATCCACTATAATTTCAGATAGGGTAATTCCTTTCAAATTTGTTGCTGTCTGCTAGTGGGTTCTTGCTGGTTTGTGTATGAAGACAGCAAACAAAGTAGTAAAAGCCTGAAAATAAGTACAAATATGAAAACAGTAGCTTATGTATTTAATGAAGTACTAAGGACTTCCACAGTTAAGTATACATATTCTGTAGAATTAGTAATGGTGAAGAATGGGAGCATGCTTGGGAACTAGACTTTGTTGTGATTGTACAATGTACAATATAACTTTTCTTCTGTAATATTTATAGCATTGTATACTTTTGGATATTTTGTTTAGATCCTAGCTTTTGCCTTCTGTTCTAGGCTTACTTTTATTACACTCTTGACAATATTTGTATTTGCATGTATATTTCACCATTCACCATGCGTTCATGTTGTGTATGCTGTTATCACTGCACTGTTATCCCAGCTGTAACCTCTGTGGTTGTGGCTATCAATAGGCATCTGATTGTCTAGTGGTGTATTTTCCTGGTAAATGAAATACTATATATCCCGCCCCAACACACACACACACACACACACCACTTTGCCAGACCCTTCCTTAGTTGCAATCCTGCAGAAATATACATGCCATATAAGCCATGATTTAAAAGTTTATTTGGGAGGGTGGTGTTATGAGCCTTGCATTAGATTTCATTGGCCCTCACTGCCCAATCACCATCCCCTCCAATGTTATAATATGATTGTTGTTCTGCTCAGTTTGAATTAAATGTAAGGTCAAAGGTACTGCATACAATGAAGTACTGCTGTTATTTCTCTGCTCTGTCTATGCACTTTCTGAAGTACAACATGGTATGCAACACATATGACTGTACACAACTGAGAGGTGAAATAGAAACCAATGAGGGTTGTGGCATACAAAGTTATTTTCCTATGCACACCACTAAAATAGTTAATATTACTTGAGCTCAGCCAGTCAGATGCTTCTCCAGTCACATTACATGAATCATTACTGACTGTCCTCATTCTATGAATACTGCCAAGTTAAAGATAGCAATGTATATGGAAAAAGTGATTTTTTCTAAAAATTCTGTCTTCATTGGTCAATGGAGCTTTTACAATTCTGGTCAGTTTATTGGCAAAAACTGCCATTCATACTCATGTAAAGATTTCTGGTATTCCACAAGTCTCAGCAAAGGACAGGATCAGATAAAATCATTTGAAATGATCCACATGGACCAATGTCAATTTATAGTAAGACTCAAATGGTAGAATAAAACTGATGTTTTTAGATGGTTCTTTATCAAGGTGAGGAAAGGCAATTTTATTTGCTCAGTACCCTATCCACAGGCTCAGAGCGCCTTGCAATAGTAAAAATAGCATAATAAGTATACTAGGTATAAACATGGCTTAGTTGGCAGCTCATCTGCCTCTGGGCCATAAGATCATGGGTTCTAGTCCCACACTGGTATGGGGCTCATACCATCAACACTGGCATCTGAGTACAGTACTAGTAGGGTGCTGTACTGCCAGGGTGTGCCATCCATCATATGAGATGTTAAACTGAGGTTCCCTTCTACCCATCTATGGTACTGTCCTGGTGGGTGTCCAGGTGGAAGCAACAGAATCCAAGGCACTTTTTGCAAGAGTAGGGGATGTTCTCTGGTGTCTTGGCCAACATTCCCCTTCCCAAAAAACTGGTTCATTTAATTGTCCAAGGCTGTGTGTGGGTTCTTTGTTTGAAATGGCTGCCACTACACATTCAGTCACTTCACTACCAGTCTAGCATTGCTTGTAATGTGCTTTGGGATACAATGTGTATGAAAAATGCTGTATGAACTCTGATTCTCCTTCTACTAAATAAACTGTCAAATATTATAAAGCATTAGCCTGGGTAGACCTGTGAAAACAAATAAGTCTTTAGTTGACTTTTGAAGGTTTCCATCATACAAGCAGATCTTACAATCTCTGGCAGGAAGTTCCACAGAAATGAGGCAGCGACCCCAAGGGCCCTGTCCCCATGTTGTGTGGTTCCTCTTTGGGGTCCTCCATTTAAATCCCACCCAATGGAGATGGTTCTTTACTACTCTAAATATAACCTAGACTCTAGCAAACTCTTGGTGGTAATGGACATCTTCAGCATGGACACAGCTTGTGCAGAGAAAGCTAAAAAGTCATAGAGAAATGCAATGTAGCTTTTACAGCTGTGTTGAACTTTCTGGTGTTGTACCATATTCATGCCTTGACCTCCCACTGCAGGTCACCCTGATATTATGAGTAACTGAGGCAACTGAAGAAAATGGGGCAGAGGTCGGAATGTTCCTGGTGTAGATCTGGGTCCATAGAGGATAGACTGGTGCTGAAGAACCATTATTCATGAGTATCAGTGGACAATTATCCTAAAAAAGACAGAGTTCCTTTCAAGCATAATTACTGCATGAAAAACTGACTGACTCCGCTTTTTCAGACAGTTTGATAAACCCACCCTGTCTGCAGTCTGGCAGAGTATTTTTAGTAGAGCAAGTGGAAGTTTAATCATTTTTTTCCTTTGCAATATATATTTTATTAGGACTGAGATCTCTACAAGCAGCCTGTCATGAGCTGGCAGTTTCTAGCTGTAGATGAACATGGGCAATCTGCCATCCTGGGGGAGTCTTAGCTAGTTTTTGGTATAAGAAGTGCTCTAGATGATCTTGGAGCGCTGCTCCACCTACTGTATACTGGATAGTGAGCTGCTAGGCTTCATGCTAGCAGCTGAGTTCAGTCATCACAGAAATTGTCAGATGGTCCCTGAAGAAGGGAATCCTTCCAATTCCACTAAGAGGGGTGTTGAGACCCCTCCTGAAGAAGACATCTTTGGACCCTGATGCTCTTGCAAACAACATACCAATCTCAAACCTTTGCTTCTTGGTGAAGGTGGTTAATAAGTTTGTGGCAGTGAAGCTGGAAATTCACCATGAGAAATATGTAATCTATAAGCGTCTTTAGTCAGTATTTAGGCCTCTGCACAGCATGGAGATGGCACTGTTTAATGTGTTTAACACTCTCCTCATGGCAAGAGACAGGGACCAACAGTAGATCTAGTTTTTTCTTGTTCTCTCATTGGTGGTTAACATGGTGGACCATGCAATGCTGTTGGATTGCCTGAGACACTATGCAGAACTCTTTTGTATGCTGTTGTGGTGCTTTGAGTCCTACCTCACTGGCAAAACACAGCATGTGACCATGAGCAATCTCATCTCTGAGGTAGTTGTACAGGGCTATGGAGTGCCATAGGCCTTAATTATTACACCTATGTTGCTTCTTATGTGTACATGCTACCATTGGATGAGATCATGGGCCTGATTTTTAAAGCTGTCTGTCTCAGATGCAACTTGTGGCAAAGTAGGGGGTTGCATCCAACACAGCTGTGGTGAACACAAAAGGTGCTATTTTGGAAAGTTTGCCACTTGCAGCAAACCCTCTGAAATAGCCGCAGAATGTGGCCCTGCGGCAAGACGAGTGGCACATTGATAGGTTATGGCACAGGGCCAGGATGCATTCCCAGACTAATGTGCAGGGGCCTCCTGGGTGCCTCAAGGAGCAGCAAACCTAGAACCAGGGCACAGAAGGAGCAGCTAATGCCAGGCTTTGGCATGGGGTGGCCTGTCTCCATAAGGCACCATCTCAGGAGGCTCTGGGCACTTATGTGCCATTATTGTGTAATGCCTGCTGTGGCAGGCTAGTGCCATACCCTCACTTGCCATTGATGCAGTGATGCTAGAGTGGCCCCCCCAACTCCCACATAGCCCTGATCCCTTTCCCTGAGTGGACACAAAAAAAGCCCCATCCCAGTCTGTCCCTCCCATGCTGCTCCCATGCCCATACACAACTACAAGTCATCACCTGTTGGTCTAGTGGCTCCCATCCTCCCCACTCTCACAGGCAGTGGTCAACCTCCCCTGCTCCCCATTCCCAACCCACATCTGTGACTGGCACTGATCTCCTCACATCACCACAGCCAGCTGCAGAAGGTGATCGCATAGACCACATAAGTGAACTGTTCACTTACGCTGTCTGTGTGATCACATTCTGCATCTGGAGGTGGTGGTGTGAGTAGGGCAATGCCAGTCACAGAAGTGGGTCGGGGATGGGGGAAGTGGGGAGGTTTGACAACTACCTGTTGGGGGAGCCACTAGACAACATTGTTGTATGTGGTTGAAAGTAAAAGTATTTATGGCTTTGTAATGCAGTGCTCCCCATCGGTGAACATGCACCATGATGAGCTCCCACCAAATATGTGCACTGGAAATTTGCTAGCAACACACAGAAGCCTTTTACCATTAGAACCCTTGGCATGAGTTGTACAGAATGCTGTCATGTGTCTGCATATGACAGGACCTTATCCACAGTTCATTTAAAGAAAAGGTGCAAAAGCAAAAAATGCTAGCCCATTCTTAATATTATTTCTGGCAATAAACAGCACAGTCCAGAGGCACAGTACATTTTTGTTTTGTAAATGTAAAAAGTGATAGTATATGCACCGTGGAATGGCATATGGCAAGAACAGAAATGGAATATTATGAAACATCTTGGAATTGTTTTAAAAAAGAACACAAAAGTGACCTGAATAACATCAACTTATAGCACCATTAATGCAGGTTACATAAAATGCAACTGTACATTGCAAGACCTAGGTATCCATCTAGTCACAGTCGTGCCCATCAAAAAGTAATGAAATAGAGAGATCACCAGAGATTACCTCAGGATTCAAGCAAACCAAGCCAATCTGTAGTTATAGTGGGGAACTGAACATCAGACAGTTATTTTTGTATGTAGCATGGCATATTATATGAAGGACTGGGGATTGCTGACTGCTCAGATCTGATTCTGCTCTACCACCATGTGATTGGTAGCTTCTATTTACTGTCGCCAGGAGGTGGGAATGGGGCCACTATGCTACAGGGGCATATCTTACAGCATTCTTGGGGAAGTTCATGAATCAAGCTGGGGCTAGCCACTATACCACCAGGGCAGCTACCTGAGAGTCAGGATGGGGGCTAGACTACCCAGGAACCTGTGCCAGCATGCTTGTACAATGTTCAGTGTGACATCACCCCCCACTGGGTGCCATGCCACTACGACTATGGACAGTTGTGCCCTGACACCCCTCAGGGCTCCTCCCCTGCTGGTACTGCGCACTACTGTTCATGCATGACACAACCACTTAGACCACCTCATGGCTGGTCTAAGTAGTGCCACCTACTGCATCCATGGTGGGGCTTTGTAAATGGTGCAAGCCCCCTTGTGACCTGGGGCACTAGATTGTTAGATGCACCCCTAGTGTGAGGGGGCATTGGCATAGCTGAATCTGGTACAGACACAGGCTGCCTTGGAATCTGGTACAGACACAGGCTGCCCTGGAAAATCCCATTTGATGCAAGTTGTAACACAAATCACATCTTGCATCAAACACTTTAGTTGCAACTCCATTGCGTCATTCTAACCCGATTGAAAACCAGACCCCATGAGCAAGTATGGTTTGGTATTCCATTGCTGTGCTGAAGATGCTCAATTGCACTTATCTTGTGCACTGAATAAAGATAATGCATTCTCTGTGTGGACAAACCTCAATGACTGGATGGCCTCCTGCTAGCTTAGCCTCAACCCAGGTAAGGCAGAAGTATTTCTTGTCATGTCACAGCCTCATGGTTCAACAGAGAAGACTGATAACAGGACTATTAAATAGTCTACCAGTGTCACTGCGGCAGCGGTCAGGAAGCATAGGAAAACCTGCACAGGTATAACATTCACAAGTAGCATTTTATTTTTTCCAGTAACAGTAAAATAAAAAATAAAATTGTTCAGTATAACTATTTACAAAGGCAGTAGAAACACAGAAAACAAAGTCCTTCCTCTGAGTCTCTCTAATTCTAAGTTTCAGTCTCTCAGTCTCTCAGTCTCTCTCTCTCCTTGTCTCTGTAGCAAAAACATTGCTGCTCTTTTTATGTCTTTGCAACCTCTGTTCATTAATAGACATCCTGTTTTTCCCAAAAATTTCTTGTCAGTTTCTTGCAGTAAAAAGTACATAATGGCCCAGAACTGACCTCTTGTTGACAGCTCTGTAAAGTTTGCACACCAGCATCTCAGTTTAACCCCTTGAGTTCCAAATATTTTTTCTGCAATAATTTCAACAGCATAACTATATACTGTTTAAACAAAGGGATCCCAGTGTCAGTGACATTTCCACATAAAGAGTCACCTTTATTTTTATGCCTGCATATATGCAAGGGGGAAGAAAAGACAGAAATAGCAAGGGAAGGCAGGGAGATAGTGAGAGGCAGAGAACTGCAAAACCATCAGAGTGATCAGTTAACAGGTCTCACAAGAAAATCTGATTGTGCAACTAGACAGAAAAGAGACAGAAAAGGAAAGGATAGAACAGACCCTTGTGTTCAAACTCTTTCTGCATAACAAATGGGGCAGGACCTTGTTCAATCCTGTCACAACCAGCAACAGTAATTAACAATGAAATAAATGTAATTTCAAAGGAAAATATATTGCATGTTGCTTGGGGGAGGTGACTTAGCTTTCTACCACTGAGCAGTGGGGGGGAGGTTTTGATGGGCACATGGCCTACTTCTACCTTATGAATCTTCTCTAAATGGTGTTACACTTGGTGTTGTGGATAATGTGAAGAATTTAGGGATTACTGTGGACTGCAAGCTGATACTGAAACAACAGTTGTTAGCGATAATCTGTAGTGGCTTTTTCACTTACCAAATGTCACTTAGATTAAACCATGTCTAGTACCAGGAGACCTGGCTATGATACAGGACAGTCAGCATTAAATGTAATAGCAACGTCATTGCTACTGAGTTGATAATCCATTGTCTAAACTCAATTGCAATGAATTTGAACTATGAATTTCAGTGATTTTTTTCCAATAAAGTATGTATAAATTGTCATCCTCTTTGCATCACATGGTGTCCTGATATGCTCTGAATTTAATAACATTTTCACATGACATTAATATAGAAATTAAAACATTTAAAAAACTCATAGCTAAAATATAAAGTAACCAAAAAGCATCTTATTAAGCAGCGAGTTAGCATATTACTGCAATTAAAGTTTAATGCTGACTGTATGATAGTACTGTACATGCATTTGTTACATCAAGATTGGACTACTGCAATGCTCTTCACATAGGGTTATCTGGTGCATCATCTGTAGCTGGTTGAGAATGCAACAGACCAGCTAATTGCTGGGACCCATTGGTCAGACCATATTACACCATTGCTGCATTATCTGCCCTGGCTGCCTATTTGGTGGTGTATCAGCTAAAATATAAGTTTGTTAACATGTAAGGCTCTCCACGGTGTGGTTATTGGCTATCTAGAAGATCTCCTGTTCATATATGCCTTGCCCCTGTTTACCACCTCTGCTCCACAAAGGGGGCTTGGTCTGTTTTCCACAATCTAGGGTAAAATTATCTGGAGAAGGAGTTTTTGGGGTAGCCACCCCACAGATATGGAAAGCTTTCCTATCCTATATTTGTGGTGCTGCCTCAGTGGAGACCTTCAAGAAAATATTTAAGTTCCAGCTATTTGATTTAGCTACAATAACCTATTATAATTATGATTTTGGCTATAGTCTGATATTATTTATTGTGGTATCATTTGTACAATACAGTATGTCTCTTTGCTCTCAGGCACCCTGAGGCTCAGGTTCAGGGTGCTGCGCTAGAAAAATTAAATTGGCTTGTCTTGCCATTGCTTTGCCACTATCAGAGAGAAAACAAATGAGAATTGCCAAATTAATTTTAATTGGTTGAAGGTAGTCCAAGAAACAATTCTGTTTGCTGAAACTCCATCTACTCATCTGGGTAGTTAAAATAATCTCTCTTTTCAGAACAAATGGTCCTTAAGTGTGCAATTTAGAATTGCTTTAATTATTTAATGACTAGAAGCCTTTTGTGTTTTTAAAAGAACTCTTACATGAATGTAAGCTACTATTTATTTTACTAAAGATTTTGGAATCTGAGACTGGACCATTGTAAGCATCCCTGGGGAGGTGAAGGATTGTTTGATATATTTGTAACACAGATTCAGAATTATAGGAATTTAGACAATACAGCTTCACTATGCCATTCTGGGATAACTGGTGGAGAAAATACTTGTGTTTCATACTAGTTTTGAAAAATCAGGACTTGAAACCAGGAAGGTGAACATGGACATGTTCATAAACAAACAATCAAAAATCATGCCGATCAAGTGAATAAGTAAGTGCCCTTTGGCAAGGCCATAGATTTAGTCTATCTGAATGTTAAAAAGGCCTTTAATGCTGTGGGGCATGAAAAGCTTCTGGACAAGATGGATTACTAACTGGCCTGGAGAAGAAAGCAAAAGGTTGTGGTGGATCAGCAGTACTCTGAGTGAGAAGGAAGACTGAGACATATCCTTCTGGAGTCAGTTCTGGGGCAAGTACTGTTCAACATTTTTATGATTGCTTTGCAATCTGTGGTCTTCAGATGGCTGCTTAAGCTTTTTGTTTACACAAAGCTGGTCAAGGTCTTGGACTCCATTGAGGATGGGGCAGATGTTAAAATGACCTGAACAAGGTAGATGACTGGTCAAGCTAAAGGAGTCATACATTCAGTTTGGTTTAATGCAACATGCTATACTAGGGGAGGAAACACAGGTAGAACCAACACACTTTGTAAAGCTCATTTTGCTGTAGTGGAAGAGGAATAAGATCTAGGGTTTATAGTACACAATGTGCTGAAGATTGATGGCAGTGCACCCCTGCCAAGGGGGTCAGAAGATTGCTAGATGCATAAAAAGCAGGATGACTTGATGAACAGAGAAAGAATCCTGCCACTTTAAAATGCCCTTGTCAGGGTTACCGAATGGTGCAGTGAAAGTGTGTCATGCTTCCATGGTGGCAACCAGGGTTCAGGAGAGGACTTAGTGTGAGTGGCCATGCTTGACTATAGTGCTGCTGATTACAATGCTTTCTTGATCAGAGATGGTATGGTGCTGCAACCGGTACCACACTGACCAATGTGGAGGGTCAGGAAACCTGCTGCCATAGGTTAGTGGTGATGTCTGAATCCATCTTTGATGGCTGGCAGCACCATTATGTGGACAGAAGGTGATAGGAGGGAATGCATAATGGTATTGGTACACTCAAGCCCCATGCCATGAATTATACCACTCCTAGAACTGTGCTGGGTAAATGGTAGATGGGGTTGGGTGGTTGCCCCAGACCCAAGAAGGGTAGCCTACACCAAGCAGTGGAGAAAAAGATCTATTAAAAAGGCCCTTGTCAGGCCCTACTGAAGTACTGTTCAGAGGGAACTATCAAGCAGTTAGCTGCTACAGGTGGGAATAAGGGGAAATACACTATCTAGGGTAAAGGTACAGACAATGTTCAGGAAGGGAAAAAAGGGAAAGTTTAAGTAAAAAGCAAGTAGTAAGGGGGTAGACAGGTACAGGGTGTGATTTACAAAAGTAAGTAAAGGAAAAACAAGGGGAAAAAGGGAAAGCAAAAATGCCTTATCTAAGGTCGGGCGATAAAGTAAATACTGAAAAAAGGTATAGGTGGGAAAGGACGAAACACAGGAAAGGGAAAATAGGAGCAATACATAGTTGATAGTAGCAGACAGAACAAAATAAAGTCAATTATGGGAGTGGTTCAGTGCAGTGGAGGAGCAATTGCAGTTTTCCGTTAGATCTTCTGGAGACTGAGGTGCTGCCACATCTGCACACCCCCTCTCTGGGTTGAGGGAGGAGGTCACTGATCTCCATGCCAAACTGGCTAGGATCCTGATGATCTCTTCTACCTCCCAGGGGCCACGGACTCTATGGCCACTGACCCAGAGGTTGCATAGGAAAAAGAGGGATGGCTGGACCATGGTGAGCTCCGGGTGGGTGGGAGTGGCAGGTCAGGGGAAAATTCCTCAACCTATGTTACTACAAAATTCCTTCATCATTTTAGCAGGATGTAACTGCTAGAAGGAGGCACCTGAAGTAGTGGCAAGGAAGAATGTGGGAGTCCTTCATAGGAGGACCCAAGATGGGAGATAGAGGACCCCAGCCAAGGAGGAAACAGCTTTTGGTGGAGGCTTTGATAGTTAGGTGGTAGATTGGGGAAGAGAAAGGGTGAGGGGGAGAGAGAGGGAGGTGAAGTGTATACCTGGTGATATGGCTCAGGGGAATGGATAGTTGATCCTAAGCATCACAGGGGCAGCAGGGCAGGGGGAGCTGGATGTAATTGTCCACCTAGGACTAATGACCTAGTAAGACATGGGGTTGGGATTGTGCAGAGAGTGTTCAGGCACTGGTGAAAAGTAGCATGCACAGTGACTTTCACCAAGGTGCTTCCTGTCTACAACAGGGGAAGGACTGGGTGCTCTGCACCAGGAGTTTTTTTCTCATGGTTGAAGGAATGGTGCAGAGAAAAGGAGTTAGGCTATATTGGGAGATAGGGACCAACCTAGAGGGGTATGGGCCAATACAGAAGTGATGGCCTGCATCCATCTGGGAGGGGAACCACATTGCTTTCATGAATATTTAAACTAGCTGAGAGCGGTGGCAAAGAAAACACAAAGGAAGGCATAAACTGGCCCCCCCGAGACTGAAGCAGTAGGAAGGGAGGATTGAAGGGCAGGAGAATCCCCAAGGGAGCAGGATAATGGGAATAGCAGTGAAGTACAGACCAAATGTGACTGGAACAAAAGTTGCAAAAACAAAGGGGGAAAGAAGGTGGGGCATAAGAGGAGGAAGGGAGTTGCAAGCAGAGTGGAAGCATGCTGTGGAAGGCCATGTGTGCAGATGCAAAGAGTTTTGGAAATAAAATTCCAGACCATGAGGCCATCAGGGAGGAGGCAGAACTGGATACTGTGGCCATTACTGAGTCATGCTGCATCAGCAGTAATGACTGAGACTTGACCAAACCAGGCTATACTCAGTTCAAGAAGGATAGGGTGGTAAGAAAAGGAGGAGGATTAGTGCTGTAAGTAAGGGAGGGTATCAAGGCAACAGAAATGCAAGGGAACTGGGGTGAAAGGAGGATTTGCAGGTACTGTGTGCCACCCTGGAGACAGGAGCTAGAGCCACTCTTTCACACTGTGGCAATATACAGACCTCCAACACAGGGCAAGGAACTGGATAAGGCACTGGGGGAAGCCATCAGCACAATGGCAAGAAAAGGTGATGTGTTGCTGGTGGAGGACTTCAGTCTGCCAGATGTAGATTGGAACCACCCAGCTGCAGCCTCAGATAGGAGCATGAACAGCCTAGACCCTGAATGGTATGTTTCTCACACAACATGTCAGGGGGCCTACTTGTGATGGGCCAGTACTGGACCTGGTGTTCACAAACAGGGACAGTATTGCAGAAGTCAAGTTGGGAGGCCACCTGGGGACCAGCAATCACTGGACAGTGAAGTTCAACTTAAGGATGGCAGCAAAGGCTAACTACACAAGGATGAGGGTCCAGGATATTAGGACAATAGATTTTTAAAAATGAGTGAATGCCTCAGAAATGACCTAGCAAGGGGGGATGGCCTGGATGTGCTGGACAAACTGTGGACCAAATTAAGGGAAGGCATAGGGAAGGCAACAAACCTCAGCACAAAAGAAGTGAACAAAAACAGGAGAAACAAGGGGCCACTATGGTTCTCAGGGAAAGTGGCTGTAAAAAGGGTAGCTTTAAAGATGTACAAAGAGATGCAGATGGAAGAGGATAGGATGATGTACCAGGAAAAGCAGAGGGAGGCAGGGAAGGCAGTGAGGGGCACAATGGTGCAAACTGAGGAAAGGATATCCAAAGGGGAAACTAAGGGGGAGCAAGACCTTTTTTATGTACACAAGTGTAAAGAGGAAGACAAGAGGAGGGATTTTAAGGTTAAGAAGGGCAGGAGGAGACTGTGCCAAAGAGGTTAAGGAAAAAGCTGATATCCTGAAAAGAAACAGCTATTCAGTCTTTGCAGTGGAAGGGGAGGAGGAGGACGAGGAAGATGGATCACATGCATCAAAGCAGCAGGAACATGGAGTTGGGAGTGAGGGAGACACAAGTGCATTCACAGAGGAAATAGTCCTGAAAGGACTTGAGAATCTGAAAGTGGATAAAACTATGGGTTCAGACAGGGTACAACCAAGGGTGCTGAGGGAGCTCAGGGAAGTAATGGCTGCATCTCAGAAAGATCTGTTCAACAACTCACTAGAAACAGGAGTGGTTTCACAGGACTGGAGGAGGGTAGATGTAGTCTGGCTTCATAAAAGTGGTATAAGGGAGGAGGCTGCCCACTATAGGCCAACCAGTCTGACATCAGTGGAATTCAAAAATGCATGGGACGCACACACAAGGGAACACTAGAAATAGGGAATAGTAGGAAAATCACCAGATCAGCTACAGTCTACAGCAAAAGCTAAAGTTACAAAATATGGGCAGACTAGATGTGCCAGGCAGTCCTTATCTGCTGATAAATTCTATGCATCTATGTATCCATGAGATGCTTTTTCAGGAAAGGTTTGAGGAGTATCTTGAATCCAGTGGGTTAGAAGACCCAAGGCAGCATGAATTCATGGGGGGAGGTCACATCATAAGAACTTGATTGATTTCTTTGACTGGATGACCAGGGAAATAGATCAGAGTGGGGTGGTAGAGGTGCCCAACCTTGACTTCAGCAAGGCCTTCTACACTGCACCACATAGGAGGCTTATAAGGAAACTGGGCAATTTGGGAACGGGTTCTAATGTAGTAAACTGGGTATCAAATTGGTTGATGGATAGGTGACAAAGGATTTTGGTAAATGGCACTCACTCAGGGAAGGGGAGAGTGACCAGCAGGGTACTTCAGGACTCAGTACTGGGGCTAGTCTTCTTTAATGTCTTTATAGCTGACATTGCAGAATGGCTGGAAAGAAAGGTATGCCTCTTTGAAGATGACACAAAAAACTGCAATAGGGTAGATACTTCTCAGAGGGGTGAAGAGAATATGTAGAGACCAGAGAAAACTTGAGTAGTGGTCAAAGGTAAAGCAGCTGGGTTTCATTGCAAAAAAGTGCAAAATCATGCATCTAGGGCACAGAAAGTAAGAGGCAGAGTATAAAATGGGAGAAGTGGTATTGATGTCCACTAAACAGGAAAGATGCCTTGCAGAAATCATATTAGATGACCTCAAGGTGGTGAGGCAGTGCAACAAGGCAGTAGGTAAGGTCAGCGGTATGCTGGGGTGCATAGGGAGGCATATTGCCAGCAGAAGAGGGGTGGTTTTACAACTGTATAGATAGTTGCTGAGATCCCATCTGGAGTACTGTGTCCTGTTCTAAAGACCACATATCAGGAAGTACAGAGAAAAGATAGAGGCTGTCCAGAGGAGAGTAGTTAAAATGGGGCGGGGCAGCATTAGAAGCCCTATAGGGAGAGACTCAGGAATCTCAATAAGTACACCCTCAAAGAGAGAAGGGAGAGAGAGAACAAGATAGAAACCTATAAATACCTCACAGAGTTGAATAAGATACAGGAGGAGGGAGTATTTTGCTGAGGAGAAGATGCACTAGAACAAGGAGGCATGCAATAAAGAAGGAAGATAGACATTTAGGAGGGATGTGAGGAAGTACTTCTTCACCGAAAGATTCACAGATGCCTAGAACAGTCTTCCAGCAGAGGAGGTGGGGGAAAAACAGTGCTGGTCTTCATGCATGCATGAGATAGGCAAAAAGGAAGAATGCATGAGATAGGCATAAATTATATCTTGGTAGGGAAATGGAAGGAGGTAGCTGGAGATCAAGTAGGATCTATGCTGACAGTATAGGCAAGGAAAACTGGCAGGTAGGGTAGGCTAAGCAGTTCTGAGATTTACTTAGAAGTCCAGGGTTAATTAAATTGGAAGCTGTTCATCTCCTTATGTGAATCTGGGCAGGTTACTCTGTTTTTATTTATTGTTTAAGTAATTGAGGGGTGAGTTAAATTTATATTGATGTTTATTGTTTGTATTATTTTGTATTGTCTATGTACTTTATTTAAAAAATATTTTGTTTGGGTTGCTTACATGAGCAAGTTTTATGTAGTTTTTATTAAGTAGACTAATTGGGATTTCCTCTATTTTAGAGGATTATCCCTGATATATTGAGGTAGTCGCTTATTATTTTATTTAAATTAAAGTTTGATTAACAAGGTGGTTTAAATCTTTAACAATGCTGATGTTATGGTGGGGAATTGTTCTGGTAGGGTGCCAGTTTTTAGTATGTGAAAATTTTACTCAGAAGGAAAAAGATATTATAGAATGTCCATATTTGGTAATAGAATATAAGGGAACTATGAAGGGAGAGAGAGAGAGAATTGTTTTATTTGGGTGGCAAGGGGACATTCAGGCCTCTTTATTGAATACTCATATTGAGACTATTTTGATTAAATGGGTGTATATGGGTAGAGAACTTCTATGTGGCTGGGGACATAATGTTGTTTTTGAAAGTGCCAGATCTAGAGATAATCAAATGAAGAGGAAACAATTAAATCTTATATTGTATAGAGTGGGTAAATGGATTGTAATTATGGGGTTAATGCTAAGCGGGGATGTTCAATTAAACCCTGGGCCTGTAGCTGATTTGAATCAGGATTACACATTAGAAATGTTGAATGAAAAAGGACTAAAAATTGTGCATATTAATATTTGTAGTTTACATACTAACATACTAACATACTATTTGCCAGCAGATTAGGCCTTATGGTCTATCAAGTCTGCTCGAACCTAGATCCTTAGTTGGGTGCTGAGACCCTCCCATCCCTTGTGCTCCAGAAACCCCTATCATCCATCCCCACCCCCCCGGGACAGGCCATCATCTGATACATCCACTTTCTGTGTCTGTCCCACCCTCTCTTAAAGCTCTCCACTGTGGATCTCTGAACCAGCTCACCAGGCAGAGCATTCCAAGGTCCACCACCCTCTCAGTGAAAAACCTCCTCCTCTTTCCCCTCACCCTTCCACCTTCCAACTTCAAACCATGCCCTCTGGTGATGCCTCCCTGCTTTAGTCTAAAGATCCCCTCCATGTTTACCCTATTTATTCCCTTGAGGTACTTGAAGACCTCAATCATGTCCCCCTGTCTCTCCTCTCCTCCAATGAAAACAGGCAGAGCTCCTCAAGTCTGTCCTCGTAAGTCAAATCCTCTAGCCCTCGTATCATCTTTGTTGCCCTCCTCTGTACCCTCTCCAGGAGCTGTATGTCCCTCTTCAAGTGTGGTCTCCAGTACTGTACACAGTACTCAAGGTGTGGTCTAACCAGTCCATTGTACAGCGGCAGAATCACTTCCTTGCTCCTAGAGGTGATCCCCTATGCATGCATCCCAACATCCTGTTTGCCTTGCTAGCTGCTCTCCTGCACTGCTCAGTGTTATTCATACATGTATCCACCATGACCCTAGGTCTTTTTCCCGTTGAGGCTTCCAGCACCTCCCTCCCAGGGTGTACCTGTGTTTAGGGTTTCCCCAACCAAGATGCAACACCTTGCACTTGGTGATATTGAAATTAATTTCCATGTGTGAGCCCAGCTTCCAGGGTGTCCAGGTCTTGCAGGGCCAACCTCCCTCTTCTCCTCAACTACTGCTCCCATCTTGGAGTCATCCGTGAAGAGACTCATTTCACACTATACCATCCCTGATGTCTGATATGTATGCATTAAACAGGATTGGACCCAGGACCGAGCCCTGTGGTACCCACTACCAACCTCTGTAGGTTCAGAGCTCCCCACAGACCACTACTCTCTGAGTGCGTCCAGCTATCCAGTTTTCAATCCATCTGACCATCAAAGGCCTACTCTAACCCCATCAGTTTCTCCACCAGACCATTGTGGGGGACAGAGTCAAACGCCTTGCTGAAGTCCAAGAATAATACATCCACAGGCTTACTCCTGTCCAGTTCTGATGTTAGCCATTCATAGAACTCCACAAGGTTGGTTTGACATGATCTACCTGGCACAAACCCATGCTGCCGACTATCCAGACCTCCCACCTCCTCCAAGTAAACCCCCAATCGTTCCTTTAGTATACTCTCCATTAATTTTCCCACCACCGAGGTTAAACTGATGGGTCTATAGTTTCCTGGTACTTCCTTTGACCCCCCTTTATGGATTGGTACCACATGTGCCTCTCGCCAATCCCTAGGTACCCTCCCTGTCTCAAGTGACCTGTTGAAAAGCTCCGCCAGGGGTGCAGCCAGTATGTCCGCCAATTCCCATAGTACTCTCAGATGAATGCCATCCGGCCCAGGAGATTTGTCTTTCTTTAGGGCCTCGAGGGCAAACCACACCCTTTTGGTGGGGATGGCATCATCCGTCCCCTCCACCTTACTGGTCTTTTTATCCTTATCCAGATGTGACACCCTGGGGTACCTTTCCTCCCTTTGCTCCATTTCTGCTGCTCCTGATCCCACTCCCTGCCTTCTATCCCTTTGTGCCTTGCTTTGTAGATATCCCATCCCTCCCTAGTGAACACAGAGGCAAAGTACTCTTAAATACCTCTGCCTGGTCCCTCGCCTCTTCCACCCACCCTCCTTCTGATCTCAATCTGCTGAGATGGCCTTTGTTTTCTCCGCTCCCAATGTACCGGAAGAACCCTTTTCCCTCCATGTATCCCCTGTAGCAGCTGTTGCTCTTTACTGGACTTTGCTCCCCTCACCATCGGGTGACTTTTCTAGATGCAAGCTGGTACATTTCTTATCCCTATCCCTCTTGTTGTTTTATATTTTTGTAGCCCTTCTTTCTCTGACTGCTACCTGGACCTCACTGGACCACCAGCATGGTTTATGTGACCTTGCTCCTTACTTTTCAACTTAGCACAGATCCTGACTGCCTCATGAAGTCCCCTGTTTATGACCTCCCATCTCCTTTCCACACTTGTTGTTGAGGTAATCCCTTCAAGTGATCCTTGAGAATATTTCCCATGCCCATAAAGTCTGCCCCCTGAAGTCCACTGCCAGTGTCCTAGATCTCACCCCACTCCCCAATGCTTATTTGAAACCAGACAGTATTGTGGTCACTCCCAGTCAGGGGTCCTGTAGAACCATGTCCCTTACCAGATCCCCATCTGCCAGAACCACATCCAGGACATGCCCCTCCTTGTGGGCTCCATCACATGCTGTGTTAAGAACACATCCTGGAAGCCATCCAGCAGCCTCTGCTCCTTGGCCACCTTAGAGGACATGGTTCCCCAGTTAGTACCTGGCATATTAGGTCCCCATCAACACCACTCCTTCCCCTTTGGACCACACTGGGCAATGATGTTGTCCAGCAAACCATCCTCTAGAACATCACTCATCCGGGGGCCTATGTACTACTCCCAGCTTGACCTTATCTCCTGCTGGGGATCGTAGGTGACCCATAAGGCCTCCACGTTTCCCTCTACCTCTCTACATAGCAATTTCTATGTCATCTCTAATGAACATAGCCCTCCACCCCTCTGCCCTCCTTTCTATCCTTCCTAAGCATAGTGTGCCCCAGTACATTTAGGTCCCAGTCATGGTTTTTGTTGTACGTTTCCGGACTGCGCACATCCACCCTCGAACAGCATGGCCTGGAACTCTGGCAACTTGTTTCCCAAGCTCCTGGCATTTACTAACACTAACCCCCACCCTTATCCCTGATCCTTTTGTCGAACCCACCCAGATTCCTTATACTTCCATCCTCCCCTGCTCCTCCTGAAACCTCCACCTCCAGTCTGTTTCCCCTCCCCTCTTGGGCTTGAAGGCTACTCCCTCATCTGGAGGGAGGGCTTCTGGTCAGCCCCTCCCTTATCCCTTCCCCCCCTTACAAGTTTAAACCCCACCTTTCTTGTATGTAGTCAGCCATCCCCTGTTTAAGGACTTCCTTCCCTAATGGAGCAAGATGAAACCTGTCCTTGGCATATAGTCCCTTATCCTCCCAAACTCCATTCCAGTTCCCTAACACCCCCAACCCATTCTCTTCACCCCACTTCCTGAGCCAGTCATTAACCTCTGTGAGCTTCATTTTTTTCTCCACTGAGGCCTTTGGTACTGGCAATATCTCCGAAAAGGAAATGTTGCATCCATTATCCCGACAGACTCTGGCAAGTTCTTGGAACCTTGCTTGGATTTCCAAAATGCTATTTCCCTCTAGATCATTAGTTCCCAAATGCACCAGGAAATCCGGTTTCCCTCCACAATCCCTAACCATTTCATACACCATGAACTTTGCTCTGTGCACTGTCAGCCCTGAGATACTCACTACCTTCACCTGGCTATGGCATCCACCCCCTGTCCCTCCCAATGGATACCCCTAATCATCGAGTCTCCCAGTAACAGAACCTTAACACCGCCATCATTATTATGGTTACTCCACTATGCCCTCTCAGCCCCCCTCCCACTTTAT
Source organism: Neoceratodus forsteri (assembly GCA_016271365.2). Lineage (NCBI taxonomy): Eukaryota > Metazoa > Chordata > Ceratodontiformes > Ceratodontidae > Neoceratodus > Neoceratodus forsteri. The sequence continues at coordinate 1,266,385,831 of CM028129.1, forward strand.
TCATGATCGCAATTTCATGGGAGTCTTCCTGCCTTATTAGAGACCCCTTGTCACCCTCCCTTTCTGCCTCCTTGCTTTTGCCCTCTAACTCAAACCCTCTGAATAGGTGTCCCTTTAACCCTCTCTTATCTGAACCATTTATCCTGGCCCTGATGGTTTCCCCTTCCCCACACCGCCATCCTCCCCCCTTGTAATAGTACCCCTGTCTCCAGAGGCTCTCTGTGGGTCCCCTTTAGCTAGTGCCCCATCCTTGGTACTGACCTTCCTGCTGAAGGGGGGCTCCTCTCCCACCTCCTTGTCTCCCAGTTCCTCTCCAATCATGCTCTCCTCCCTCATGTCTGGAATATGTTGCATCTCCCCATTTGCTTAACATATATGTTTCCCTTCTCCCTCTGGGACTATGTCTATCCTTTCCATAGCTGTTCTGTGATGCCCTATGGGTATCTGACTCCTCCCTGGCCTCTGTATAAGTTTCCTCATTTCCAACCCCTTCCTCCCCTCTAGGATGCTTAGTATCTCAAATTTATTGTGACACTCTATGTCAGCCTCCATCAAGTAACCTGATTTCTCCTGACTGCATCTCTAAACTGACCTCTTCTTCCTCTCTTGCACTGTTCACCTTAGGAGCTCCTTCCCACAGTCTGCTGTTTTAGGCTTCCGCATCAACAGCCCCTCCTGACTCTTCCCTCCAGTCTCCTTGAATTCAGAATTTTCACCCTGTACGCTTTCCCCTTAGCATCAACTTCCCTATCTAAGGGTCCTCTGTCCCTAATATCCCCCCTTCTGCTTGCTGTAGCATAATGTCCTGTAATTTCAGAGCATTGCCCCAACCTCCCCTCAGCCCCACCCTTCTGCTGCCCATATCCACACCCTTATCCTTGGACACCCCCAGCTCCCACAGCTTACTCCTTAACCAATATACCTCACTCCTGATACAAGATAGCTGTCTAGAGTGGGCAGCCTCCTCTCTCCAGGCCCAATTTAGAATTATTCCATCCCACAGCCTGTGCAGCCTACAACCCTTCCGAAGATGCCTGCCATGGTGGAATATGGCCACCCTGATTATCCCTCTGTTTATAATAGCACACCCCTTTTCAGTCCCTTCCCTGGAGTACAGTTTCTCTCATACTGACTGTAGTTATTTACAAACCCAATTTCAACCCCACCAACAAAGTTCCCAAGTCTCACAAACACATACAGTCCAGTATGTTCAGTCCCACTAACAGTGTGTGTAAGCAGACTCCAGGTACGTGTATGATGTCACAGGCCCACCAACCTGTTTGCTTCAAATTTCAGTCCCAACTAGAAATACTAGCCCTTCAATCCCAACCCCCAGTGGCTTTTCAGTATTTAAGAAAGCCTACAAAACAGGGTGGTGGAGGGCTCTACCAAACACCAGGCAAACAACACATTTAAATTACCTTCTAATTTTCTCTGCCAAACATCTATCCCCAAACCTACAATATCACAGCCCAAGTATCAGTTCAAATTCAAGGTAATAATTTTTAACACATAGAACTAATTTCACTAACAAACTATTCAAATATTTCAGTTTAAAACAAAATATAACTCCTGGCCTCTTTTCTACCAACCTGTTGCTTAAGCTCCCAAGTGAACAATGAAAGCCACAGTAATTCCTGTTGAAAGACAAGTTAATTGCAGCTAATGTCCCCTCCTCCAAACACCAGGCAAACAACACATTTAAATTACCTTCTAATTTTCTCTGCCAAACATCTATCCCCAAACCTACAATATCACAGCCCAAGTATCAGTTCAAATTCAAGGTAATAATTTTAACACATAGAACTAATTTCACTAACAAACTATTCAAATATTTCAGTTTAAAACAAAATATAACTCCTGGCCTCTTTTCTACCAACCTGTTGCTTAAGCTCCCAAGTGAACAAAGTTTGTTTAAGAAAATTGAGTATTTAAGAGAGTGGGTGGTGTGTTATAAACCTGACATTTTAATAATTGCTGAATCATGGCTACATATAAAAATTCAAGATAATGACATAGCCCTGGAAAATTTTCATATGTGGAGAAGAGATAGATCCAAAAGAGGGGGGGAGTATTAATTTATGTTAAAAATTGGATTGATGTTAGGGAATTGCAAGATTTGTATAATTGAACTGATTCAGAATTGTTACCATTGGAATTAAAGCTGCCTTATTCCAAACCCATATTATTGATTGGCATTTACCGTCCACCTAAAAGTAGTTTAATAGTTTTTTCTGAAATACAAGATGTACTGAAGAATTATCAAATTTCACATGAAATTTTGATAATTGGGGATTTAAATGTTGATTGGGGAAATATAGATGCCCATCACAGTTTAACTGATATGGCTACTACATTGAATTTGGTGCAACTGATAAAATATGTAACTAGGTTAAATGTAGTAAATCCTAGTAATTCAACTATGTTAGATCGTATTTTTACTACAAACCCAGAAAAGTTTATTAAGAGTGGGGTGTTACCAGACTCAATGTCAGATCATCAGATAATTTTTTGTATTAGGAATCAGAAATCTAGAAAGACTCCTAAGAATATTGTACAAACTAGAGTTTTTAAACAGTTTGATTACATTCAATTTATGCAGGAATTAGAAAATGATAACTGGGAGAGATTAGAATTAATTCCCAGTGTGGGGGATGCGTGGGATATGTTTCAAAAGGATTTAATACACATCTGTAATAAACATGCTCCTATAAAAACTAGGTTGATAAGATCAAACAAAGCGCCATGGTATGATTCTGCTTTGTTTAAAATTAAAAGGGCTAGAGAAAAGGCATGGAAACAAGCTAAATTAGCAAAGGGACACCAGGATTGGCATAAGTATAGGCAATTAAGAAATGTATACACAAAAGAAATTAGAAAGGCTAGACAGGCCTATTGTAATAAAAAATTGTCTAAAGAAATGATGGAAAACCCAAGAGTATTCTGGAACACAATAAATAAGTTGCATAAGGGTCCTAGTTTGGGATATCCTAATTACTTCTTAATCAATGGTAATAAAACGGATTTAGGAAATAAAGTAGTTAGTGAGTTTAACACCTTTTTTATAAATATGGGTACTAATGAATTAAAACTGGGTGGAGGAGATGTAAATCAGGTTTTACAGAGAAATTCCCAGGCGAATGGTACAGATAGAACTTATGTATAAACTGGTATACAAGCTGAGTTCAAATTTACGTCTGTTACTAGAGGAGATGTTAGGGATTTATTACTCAAATTAACACCAATAAAGCAGAAGGTATGGATGGTATCCCTAATATCTTATTAAAGTATGCAGCCCCTATCATTGATTTACCCTTAGCAAACTTATTTAATTTGTCTCTCCTCTGTGGAATGACCTCAAGCTTGGAAGACCGCCAAGATTGTGCCAATTCATAAGACAGGATCCAGGTTGCTATTAGAAAATTATAGGCCAATTTCCTTTTACCAACGATTTCTAAAATTTTGGAGAAAATAGTTGCAAAACAATTACAGGTATTTTTGAAAGATAATGAAATTCTCAACGGTTATCACTCAGGCTTTAGACCTGAGCATGGAACAAACACTGCCCTTATAAAGGTCACAGGAGATATTATGGAGAGTATGGACAGGGAGATGCCAGTGGGAGCAATTTTTGTTGACCATTCAAAGGCTTTTGATACGTTGGACCATGGCATCCTCCTGTCCAGACTAAAAACCTGTGGTATGTCTGAGTGGGTTATAAACTGGTTTTGAAATTATCTTGATTCAAGATTGCAGCAAGTGACTATTAGGGAGTGGTCATCTGACCTGAAATCAATTGTGTCAGGAGTCCCACAAGGATCCATTTTGGGTCCCATACTATATAATTTATACATGAACGATTTGGGGTTTGAACAACCAGAGGTATAATACCATCTTTATGCTGATGACACAATTGTATATTCTGCTGATTCATCAGTGAGAACTATTCAATTAGTATTACAACAGGCTTTTGATCATTTACAGGAATTTTTGCTTAGATCTAAATTGGTTTTGAATGAAAAAAAATCTTATGTAATGGTATTCCATAGGGGTCACGGGTCTAAAATTGAACAAGAGGGATTACAAATTAAAACATTTTCTGGAAGAATTTTGCAATAAGTTGTTAGATATAAACACCTGGGGGTGTATTTAGACACAAAATTCAAATGGGACAGCCATATAGATAGCATCTTGACAAAAGCTGGTAAGTGCTTGGGTTCATTATATAGAGTAAGAAATAGCATGTCCTTGGAAATTAGAAAATTAGTTGTAACTGTTGTGGTACTACCCATACTGGAGTATGGTAACTTGATATACATGGGTGCATCTAAAGAGCAGCTATATAAGCTTGACGTTATGTACAATAAATTAGCCAGATTTATACTGGGTGCAACAAAGAGGGCACATAGAGTAGATATGTATAAAGAATTGGACTGGCATACCTTATCTCAAAGGTGGGTTTTTAGTACAATTATGTTAATGCTAAAATGTATTTCAGGAAAAGTCCCTAAATATATGGCTGAGAGCATTAATATAAAAAGATCAATCGAGGGCCTGCACTCTGCAAATAGCTTGGATTGTTTTGTTCCAAGTCACAGAATGGCCTGGGAGGATAAGCATTTCTTAAATATTGGACCATCTATATGGAATAAATTGCCTGGGAAGCTTAGACCCCTTGAGAGAAATTTTCAGTTGCACCAAATTAATCGATGGCTTATTGAAAATACTAATTATGATGGGGACTAGATTGAATCTTAGGATGGTAGACTGTAAATTGTATTAAATGTATATTGTGAATTATATTATTGTTTTGTTGTATGTCTTTGTAGTGTTAGTTTGTGAATGATTTGGAATTGTGTTATATTTATTGATGTATAATTATAGTGTATTTGTGCCTTTGTCTGTTACACATTGTTAACTTTTAAGAGTAACTGGAATTGACACCTGGATCTCACTGTAAAGGAGCTTCGGCTCAGAGGAGATATCCATATTCATTTTTTGTATGAATAAAAATTTTTTACTACTACTACTTATTAGTCAACTGATTGTATGTTTTTAGAATGTTGGGCCCCTTAGTGCAAAATGATATTGAGGCAGTCAAGTGGGTGCAAATCAGGGTTACCAAACTGATTGGTGAAAAAACAGGAAAAAAGGAGACACTGGAGGCATAAACTTAAAATAATGATAGGAAATCTGAAAACTTGTTAGTACTAGAGCTGGTCTCAATGAATATTATATATGTTTAAAGAGTTAAGTTCTAGTTCTAGTTCAATTCTTTGTTATTCATTAGTAGAACATTCAAGTTTATGACATTACAACATTATACAACACTTTCTAAAAGCAATTCCATTAAAATACAATATTTCACATGATACTGGAGTCTATTTATTTACAGTTTGCGTATAGTATTTCAACACACTTAAATAAAGCATTTCTTATTTCTCAGATGAAAGTCCCTTATTCATTTTTCTCTTGTGCTTTATAATTAGAAAATGATGGAAAATAGATAGAAAATGTTCCACCAGTTCAGCTTCTTTTATGTCCATTAGAAGCAATAAAATAACAATGAGTGGGAGGGGTCACATCTGGATTAGAAAGTTAGAAACAAAACACTAATGGAAAAGGTCCTGTATAACAGCTTATTTATTTATTTATTAGTTTTTGGTAACCGGGTAAGTGCACAAGACAACAATCCTACCTATTTTCAGGCACGACCCAGGAAAGTACAAGAAGAAAAACAGCAGTGAACAACAAATTGCACATAATGAGAGAGAAAAAATACATAATTAAGCAGTCAGGACAAATTACATCAAGCAGTAGAAGCAATTGAAAATACATACTGGGCAAGATACTAACAACATTATACAAGTTAGAGTTGTAATACAATAGTAGCTTAATAACAAGTTCACACCAGCTGTATTTAGCACGCCACGCACACCCAGCTTGTTCACTTTATCTTTTTTTTTCGTTGGTGGAACACTAGTGCTGCTATTCTATAGTGATTAATCTAATGAACATTGTCCTTTTATTTTCACGCTAATATGAAACCAGTGAAAATAGTGAAAATGAAAAGACAATGAATATTTCCTATTAAATACTATTAGAATTAGGGCATAATTTGGACTCACTAGGTATTTTAATGACTGATTTAAATAACTCACAAAGGACATCAAATAGGCATAAAAGTAAACCAACTTCTAACGGAGAAAGCTCAACTACATGGGCTAGGAGACATCTGAAAGGAAACTGCAATGCAGGCAGAGGAAAAAATGTGTAATTGTGGATATCCAAACTAGCAATATATATTTACCTTCAGTAAAAGATTTACATTGGTGCTCAACAGTTTGTCAGTTGGAGAGACAGAGATAAAATCGAACAGTCAACATTGTAAAAGTGCAACCAGTAAAGAAGATGACATTAATGATAAGATTTTGAACTTATCACGGAATGTTGCTGGATATTTGAAAACATTGACAGACTAGCAATATAGAAATTGTATAGTAAACTATGATATTATATCAATTCAAGAGGTGTGGTGTGTAGATCATCAAGTTATAGAAATTATAGTTTTCATACTTAGATGTAGTTACAAAATGATCCTTTAGTGGAGAAAATGAGTGGTGATTTTACTGCATACATAAGGATAAATGAAATAATAAAAGATCCACAAATCCTTTATGCACTGACAATTTCCTAATTAGCTATATGAATCTTGAGGATGAACTTTTTTTATTGGTGAATCTTTATTTTCATCTATGTAAGTCAAAATTTTTTAATGGTGATGCATGGAATATTCCAGGGGATGTACTGCACTTACTAAGGTCTGGGAGAAATTTGCCTACTGTGAGATTTTGATTATGGGAGATATTAACACAAGAGTTAGCAATAGTTGGTTAAATTAGGTTTCTGAAGAGGAACGGGTAAAGGAACTTAATATACCAGAAAGAGTAAGTAACAATCACAAAATCTACAACAGTGCAATTTTCTTTCTGATCATCCTGGCTATACATATGTTAATAATACTAAATGGAAGAATTAAAGAAGATATCCCCCAACCACTATACTTATTTTGCTCGTCTGTTATTGATTATTTTCTCTGCTGTCCTTTTAGTTTCCATTATTATAGTGAAGCTAGTATAGTGAAGTTAAAGGAGTTGAGCTGAGAAGGAGTGGGGGATCAAGGAAGCTGTAGCTGCAGAGCACCACAGAGGGGACACCACCCAGGTATTTTGGAGCTGGTACCTCTAGGGCTCCCAAAGGAGCCAATCCCATGGGTGGCACAAGATCCAATCTGTGGCTGGGATTATACTTATCAGCTTCTGGTTGAGCCAATTCAGATAAAGGGTGCCACACTTGAGACAGCGACTAGCTTTAAAAGGACTGCTGGTTGCCACTCTCACATAAAGGAGCTGAGCTGAGGAGGAGTTTGGGATCCAGGTGGCCATAATCGCAGAGCACCGCAGAGGGAAAGCAACAGAGTGCTGCAGAAGGGATGCCACCCTGGTAATTTGTCCCATCTGCCCACCCTGGTCCCAACCTCTACTAAATGTCCAGGGAGGGAGGCAAATCAAATGCCAGGAAAGAAGATCCAAGGAGGGTGCCACCCTCTTGACGGATGGACTTGCAGCAGAGGTGGAGGTGAAAAATCAAGAAAAATCAAGAAAGGGCTGATCGCTACCTGCACAGATTGGACTGAGGAAGATGGTGAGTCTTTGAAAGGACAGTAATGAATGTGCAGGGTCTTAGATGGACAATGGAGGGAGTGTTTGTACAGCTAATGTAAGGTATCTCAATGTAAGTGATTACAGTTAATTTTAAAGTAGCTCAATGTAAGTGCACAAATACAAGTGCTAGTACTGGATGTGTGGGCAGACAGGGGTATTTAAAGTGTGCAGACTTATGCAGAAAGGCGGCTGCTCACAACTGCAAGCAAATCTTGGACTGGGGAAACTTTGGTGACACTAATTAATTAATATGGAAAGATGGTTAAGTAGGAAAGAGGGCAGTAGGTAAAGTGCATGTGCAGCAAAACAGTCATCATAAAGGTCATGCAAATATAATTTAGGGGCCTTATTTCTAAAACACAAACCAGTTTAGTGTTGCTCTTTTCCCTTTTAAAATCTCAGGCTTTAAGGTTTCTAGGGTGCACATGTGAGCTCTGATGATGGAGACTTGCTCTCCAAAACGTCAGCACATTTGAGCATGAGAACATCACCTGACTTGTGCAAGCGCCGAGGAGGCCGGACTGTCTAAGCAAGAAGAAGGAGTAATGATGCAGATAAGCACTCTGGAGCACTAAACAAACATGTAACAGTAGTTTGGAGCACTACCTCTAAGCAGACAGATGTCAGCTCTAATATTTCACGCAAAAAGTGAAAGTTAAGAGGTGATGCCATGCTGGGAAAAGGTGAAAAGGTGATTCTCGTGGAGATAGAAAAATGAGTGAAATAGGCAACAGAGCCATGAAATTGAGTGAAAATGCATGCCATACATGAAAACGGGCATGGTAAAGAAGTGTGGTAAAGTACATAAACAAGGAATTTTTTCAATTGAGAGTGACTGAAATGAAATAGGTTTTCAACTAATAAGTGACTGAACTGAAAAATAAAAGAGGAAAAAATCTTTTAAGAAAATTAATGAGTATAATTTATTTCTGAAGTGAATATGTCCAGATTTTGATGTTGGATTGGGAGAAAATAAAATCAGTTGTATATACAAAAGTACCCAATGCATGATTTTTTGGAAAAATGAAAAACAAGTTTAAACATTGGAAGAGGAGTGCAGATGAAAAGCATCCAGATAATTTAGGGATATTTAGAGAGTGTGCTGATTACACGGGGAGAAAGGTTGGGATATAGATTGTTTTCTGAAGGTTTTTATTTCTATTTGATTGCATGGAGCAAGATAGGCACAGGGGAGAGAGAAGGGGATGAATCAGTGAGCGGGACCACAGAAGTTGGTGGAGGGGCAGATTGCAAGGGTTCACCTGGGGGAGGGTCAGTGGCAGCTAAAGGGAAGGGAGTGCCATTGGAGGGAGGGGGTAGGGGACATGGAGGGGGGAGGGAGGATTGTGGAATACAACAACTGTGGAGCAGCCATATTCATGAGCACTCTGTGGAGTCTGGGGGAGTGCCCAGTTTGTCAAAGGCTGGGGAGGCTGGAGGCTGAGATATCATGGCTAACAATAGAAATGTCTTGGTCAATTAGGAAACTGGAAGGAGAAACACAGAAGGTAAATGGGTAGAGGACAGGAGACAGGACGATGGGAAGGATAGGAGGTGGAGCAAGCAGGCCACACTGGGGGAAGGTGCCAGGACAGGAGTTTGGGGCACAACAGGCATGAGGGCCAATATAAATGAACATAGATACACAACAGGGACCAGCTGGGGACATGGAGTCATGGGGCTGGATAGAGGGGACAGGAAGGAAATGGTCCAAGACCAGGAGGTGAGGAAAGATATGCCTGGCAAGAAGTAAAGACTAGAAGAAGGGGGCCTCAAGGAAGGCCACATATCTCAGCAGTAGGGGATAGGAAGCCACAAGATGGTAAAGGTATTACAGTGTCCAACAGATACATTCCTCTAGCAAGTAAAATTGGGGTGGGAGTGCTAAAAGGACCAGGGGGAGCAACAGGCATGGCCCAGGAAAAGGGAATAAACAGAGGGGGAGAGAGAGAGAGAAGAGAACACGGGGGGGGGAGTTGGCAAAACAGGAAGGGGTAGAACTTAGCATTGAAGGGATTCTGAATTTGCAGGAGGAGGAGAGAGGTAGCACAAAGGAGGAGAAGGAAGAAGGGGAAGCCGAAAGGAAGCCAGAGGTAAAGGAGAGGCTCAAGACAGCAAGTGCATAGAGGGCTAAATAGAGGAGATGAATGAGAGAATCACCAATCAACAGGTAATACCAGTGGGGAGTGTAAAGGGGAGCAACACAGGGCAATCCAGGGCTCAGGTTGAGAAGGGAATCAAAGGAGTTGATGAGAAAAAGGAGGTAAATGGGACACCTAGAACTAGGAGTAAGGAAAAGGCATAAATAATAAGCAAATGCAAAATGGGAGCAGGGTCCTCCTCACTGGACTTGATTTTAAGAGGAATTAAATGTAGAGGCAGAGCTAATGTGGTTTGGGTGGAGTGCTTGCTGGGTATGACAGCATCAGAGATCATTCATCTTATTCCATCATGGGGCAAGCCACAGGATGAGAAAAGACATCTGATTTTCCATCTGGGGACAAATTGCAAATGGGATGGTGCAGGCACAGGAGGTATGGGTTAGTGGGGGACTGGGGGACAACATAGAATGACGAAAGCCTATATGCCCAGGACAGACTGCACCTAAACAGGGAGGGAAGGGCAGTACTGAGAATCAAACTGAAGGAATTAATTGAGCAAACATATGACTTAAACTAAAGCGGGGTGGGGGAGAGGGAAAATAACTCACCAAATGGCGCACCAAAAGCCAGGAGTGTCAGGGAGCATTCAGCCCCCCCCCCAGGAAAAAGAAGGAATTTTAAGCAAAAACATGATTAGAGGTAGGGGGGACGGGGAGGGAAATTGGTGGAAGGGACTTTCCACAGATGCCAGAAGCTTGGGGAATAAGATGGTAGATTTAAAAGCATTAATGGAGGGGGAGGGATTAGATATTGTAGCCTTAACCGAGACCTGATGGTCCAAGCACCATGACTGGGAGGTGGGAGTCCCAGATGCAGGTTATTCAGGAGGGATAGGATCAACAGGAAGGGGGGGAGGAGTAGCGCTATACATCAGGGAGGGAATCAAGATCATGGAGGGGATGGAAGAGCAGGGAGAAGTGGAAAGCATATGGGTCATGCTGGAGAGGAAGACTGGGACAGCATTAAGACTAGGGGTAGTATACAGACCCCCAACGCAGAGTGAGGAAACAGACATGCAGATGCTGTGGGAGGTTCAAAGAATGGCTCGGAAGGGAGATATTCTGCTGGTGGGAGACCTAAATCTCCAAAATATAGACTGGGATATCCCATCAGCAAGGTCAGCTAGGATTGGGGAGATTCTAGGGTCACTACAGGGTGCCTTTCTGCAGCAGCTCTTTAGAGAGCCCACAAGGGAGGGAAACATACTTGATATGGCCCTAACCAATGGAGATAGCATGGAGGGAGTGGAGGTGGGGGCCAGCCTGGGAGATAGTGACCACAGCACAGTGGGCTTCAAGGCCAGAGTAAGGTATGAGGCTAGTCAAACCACCACAAATCTCCTAGACTTCAGGAGGGCAGATTTTCCCAGGATGAGGGAGATATTCTAGGAGAAAGTGGGGAGGGGGGGAGGGGATGGAGGGAGGGGTGGAGGAGCTATGGAAAAAGATCAAGGGGGGCTCCTCATAGCAACAGAGGGATGAGTAAGGAGGGTGAGAAAGAACAAAAGAAGGAGGAGGCTGCTGTAGTTCAATAGGGAAATGAGGGAGGCAATAGGGGAGAAGAAAAGGGCATTCAGGGAATATTAGACGATGCAGAGGAGGGAGGACAGGGAAACTTAAGAGAAGATGAGGGTGGTAGGGCACAGGATGAGGAAGGCTAAACTAGAAACAGAGGAGAGAATTGCTAGGCAGGCCAAATGGGGGGGCAAAACATTTTTTCGATGCATAGAGGAAAGGAGGAAGGTAAGGCAGGAGATAGTAAGGCTTAAGAGGGAAAGGAGATTGCAGGTGGAAGGGGATTTCAAGAAAGCTGAGGTGCTGAATGGATACTTCAGCTCCATTTTCACAACAGAGGGGGAAGGAAGGACCAGAGCAAAGTGAGAAGGGAAAGGGGAGGGGGGGGTGGATCCTAGCCCAATCAGTGTGGAAGAGGCAAGGGAGGAATTAGGTAAGCTGAGGGTGAACAAAGTCATGGGCCCTGATGGCCTACACCTTAGGTGCTAAGGGAATTAAGGGGGTACTGACAGAACCATTGGCGGGGTTATTTAACTTGTCCCTGGATACAGGGTGGGTACCAGAAGACTGGAGGAAGGTAGACGTGGTGCCACTTCATAAAAGTGGCACCAGGGAGGAGACGGGTAATTGCTGCCTGGTCAGTCTCACATCAGTAGTGGGTAAAGTAATGGAGACAATACTGAAACAAAGGCTGGTTAGTTATTTGGAACTGGGGGCTACAAGACATTTGACAGCATGGCTTCACTGGGAGTCAATCATGAGAGATGAACCTGATCGAATTATTCGATGAGGTGACAAGGGTGGTTGATCAGGGTGGGGCAATGGACATGGCCTACCTGGACTTCATAAAGGCCTTCAACACAGTGCCCCACAAAAGACTGGTAAATAAGTTGGGGAGTCTATGGGTGAAGCAGAAAATAACAAGATGGGTGGAGAGCTGACTGATGGGTAGAAGCCAAAGGGTGGTGGTCAGTCAACGGGATGCACTCTGAGGAGACAGGGGTGATAAGTGGGGTTCCCCAGGGGTAGGTGTTCAGCCCATTCTGTTTAGCAGTTATGTCAGCAACATAGCAGAGGAGCTTCAGGGGAAGGTCTGTCTTTTTGCGAATGACACAAAACTCAGCAACAGGGTGGACACCGGGGGTAAGGGGTTAGGCAGTGAAGAATGATCTAAGTTTATTGGAAGAGTGGTCAGAAACATGGCAGCTAAACTTCAATGCCATGAAATGCACAGTGATGCACTTGGGGAAGAGGAATCCAAATACCACATACACACTGTGGGGGGGGATAATGGCTGCAACCAGACAGGAGAAGGATCTAGAGTTATAATCACTGATGACCTTAGGATGGGGACCCAGTGTAGCAAGGCAGAGGGCAAAGTTAACAGGATTCTGGAGTGCATAAGGAGAGGGATAATCAGCAGAAGGAGGGAGGTGCTGATGCCACTCTACAATTCCATGTTTAGGCCACACCTGGAGTATGGAGTACAGTTCTGGAGGCCCCATCTACAGAAAGACATAGACGGCATGGAAAGGGTGCAGAAAATGGCCACTAAAATGGTGCATGGGCTAAGTGGGAAGACATATGAGGACAGGCTATAGGAGTTGGATTTCTATTCTCTGGAGACAAGAAGGGAGAAAGGGGGACATGATCGAAACGTTCAAGTATGTGAAGGGGATCAATAAAGTAGGGGAAAGCTTATTTTCAGGGAAGGTAGATACAAGAACTAGGAGGCATGGACTGAAAGTGGAGGGGGAAGGTTTAGGGGAAACATTAGGAAGTATTACTTGATGGAGAGAGTGGGTGAGCCCTGGAACAGACTGTCAGAGGAGGTGGTGAGGGCCAGTACAGTGGAGGGTTTCAAGAAGGCCTGGGACAAAGACAAGGGATTGTCATGGGGAGAAGGGGAGAATCTTGGAGGGGGGACAAATACATGGGGAAATGGGAAGACTCGATGGGCCAGGAAGGTCCTTGTCTGCCGACACATGTCTATGAATCTATGATACTGATCATTTACCCTTCATCCTAATATGTTATGCCAAAGAGACACTTAAGACACAGGAATAAGAGCAGATAATTTTCGTCCTTAATAAAAAAATTAATATGGGATTGGAGACTTACTGATATTACTTTTTAAGTGTTGAATTTTAAAGAATTAGTAGACTCTACATTAATGAAACAGCTCCAAATACTAGAACTTTAGAACAAGTTAAAAGGTGCTTTGAACCCCATTAGAAAACCTATAACCAGATAAGTTACTAAAGTCCCAAGTAAAATATCTTATACTTGGTTTGAACCAGCTTGCAGAAAAGAAAAGCTAGATTATTAAGAGTGGGAAATCAAAGGAAAATGTTGCCAACTAAAGATAATAAAACTAAGCTGCATAATTGTAGGAAGATGTATTAGTCTTTATTTAAAAAAAGGAAAAAGAAAAGAATCATAAAGATATAAGGGACAATATGGTCCAAGTTAGGAGCAGGGAAGTGATTCTGCCGCTGTACAATGGACTGGTTAGACCACACCTTGAGTACTGTGTTCAGTACTGGAGACCACACATGAAGAGGGACATACAGCTCCTGGAGAGGGTACATAGGAGGGCTACTAGGATAATACAAGGACTAGGGGATTTGACGTATGAGGACAGACTTGAGGAGCTTGGCCTGTTCTCATTGGAGGAGAGGAGAGGAGAGACGGGGACATGATTGAGGTCTTCAAGTACCTCAAGGGGATAAATAGGGTAAACATGGAGGGGATCTTTAGACTAAAGCAGGGTGGCATCACCATAGGGCATGGTTTGAAGTTGGAAGGTGGTAGGTTGAGGGGGGAAAAGAGGAGGAGGTTTTTCACTGAGAGGGTGGTGGATCATTGGAACATGCTGCCTGGTGAGCTGGTTCAGATATCCATGGTGTAGCGCTTCAAGAGAGGGTGGGACAGATACAGAAAGCAGATGTATCAGATGATAGCCTGGCCCAGGGTGGTGAGGTTGGATGATAAGGTTTCTGGAACACAAGGGGGGGGGACCTTGGTACCCAACTAGGGATCTGAGGTTTGAGCAGACCCGATAGACCATAAGGCCTAATCTGCTGGCAATTAGTTTGTTATAGAACAGGAACATGATAAATTATTCTGGTGACTGGTTGCCAAAGGAACTTCGACTTACAAAGGTCAAACTGATACTTACATTTAGCCACATATTTGTGTAAAATATTTTTCCACATTACTGTTAAAATAAAAGGGAAATAATAATTCCAGAAAACCAGGGAATCTATACAGGAGTCTCCAAGGATTTCAAATCGATACCTAGTGATGAAATAGTGAGTGTAATAATGGAAGCTAAAGCTAATAAAACTCATGACCCAGATAAGATGCCATCGGATTTTATACAGCAAATTGGAGCCAGATTTGTGGATTTATTTATTTATTTATAACTAGGATTATAATACCTTTGAACCAGGGGTTCTTTCACAAAGGTTCAGCGTCAACTAGTTGGTTCCATGGTGTAATGGTTAGCACTCTGGACTCTGAATCCAGTGATCCGAGTTCAAGTCTCGGTGGGACCTTTATTGAAGCAAAGGTTTCTTGTTGTGGTAAATTCAGACATTTAGGAAGTTCATCTTCTCAGAAGAAGCCAGAAGGTGAAGGAAGGAAACATATTCAATTCAGTGCTTCAGAGTAACTGGTAACTGGTATTTTTCTTTTAAACTTAGATTGTAGGCTTGTAGTGACACTATACTTTCTTTCTGTGTTGTCTTTACTTATAATTGTTTTTGGGCTGTTGAAAATTTAAAAAATAGTGGTGGTGTAATTCTGTGCTGTCTTTAATTGCTGCAAATTTTATCTTGGCTTGTCTGACTGTCCTGTAGCTGGGTGAAGGGTGTTAATTGTCTGGCCTCTGGACCTCAGCTACGTGATAACTGAAGGTGGGGCTTAGTCACAGTTAAAGCAGCAAACAGAAGTTCATCTTCTCAGAAGAAGCCAGAAGGTGAAGGAAGGAAACATATTCAATTCAGTGCTTCAGAGTAACTGGTAACTGGTATTTTCTTTTAAACTTAGATTGTAGGCTTGTAGTGACACTATACTTTCTTTCTGTGTTGTCTTACTTATAATTGTTTTTGGGCTGTTGAAAATTTAAAAATAGTGGTGGTGTAATTCTGTGCTGTCTTTAATTGCTGCAATTTCGTCCCTCCCACCCTTCCCCAACTCTTAATTATATGCCCTGATAAATCTGATTGACAGGAGCTAAACACAGGGTATAGTAAGAGGTGTGAAGTAGGAGGGGCATAAGGGGGAAGAAGACCACCCTCAGCACAAGTGTTTTGATTTATTTATTTATTGGTTTCTTTTTCCTTAAAAAAATATGTATCTGAGGATCAGTTACAGGATTTTTAATACTGTAAATAAATAAAAAGAGAACTAAGAGAGCTTCAGTAGCAGATAAGTAGTGGAATTGCAGTATAATGTGGGGAGTGGTGCAATGTAGTGGATGTGGGGCAGCCATATTCAGGCAGACCTTCTGGACACTGAGGTGCCCTATCTGCATGCATCTCCCGGCACTGAGGGATGAGGTAGCCAGACTCAGAGCTGAAGTAAACTGGGTCAGGAGTGCCATCACCCTGTCCAGGAACCACCCAGTCCAATGCAGCTGCCTCAAAGGATGCCAAGAACGAGGAGCACTTGGATGACAGTGGGCTCAGGGAGGGTTAGAGCAGTCAGGCAGAGGCACATCCCAGATCCTATTCCTTCTAAGAACTCATATGCCACACTGGCAAATGAGGACAACCAAATAGAGGTACCCAGGAAGTGGAAGGAAAGGATGTGGAGGTTAGGCAAGGAGGTGACCTCAGTGGGGAAAGCAGTGGACCCCAGAGGAGGAGGAAGTGAATCCTGGTGGGGACTCCATCATAAGAGGGATCCAGCTAGGAACACAGGAGGGGAGACAGGGAGGTGAGGTGCCTACCAGGTGCCACGGCATGGAGGGATGGAAGGAAGATACTGGGATCACTGGGAAGGCAAGACAGGAGGGTGAGCTGGATGTCATTATCCACCTAGGTACTAATGACTTGGTAAATGGGGAGCCAAAGGAAGTTCAGGAAGAGTTTAGGAAACTGGGGAGGGTCTCAAGAGGCAGCTACTTGTTCACTTTCTCAGAAGTACTACCTGTGAGAGGCAAGGAGAGCATAGGAGTGCATGCACCAGGAACTTTAACTCATGGTTGAAGAACTGGTGCTGTGAGGAAGGTTTGGATTCATTGGTGACTGGGGACCCATCTGGAGGGATGGAGGTTTGTTCAGCCTGATGGCCTGCATCCATCCTGGAGGGAATACAAGACTCAATGATAAGTTTAAATGCTACATTGACAAGCATTTAAACTAGCAAAGGGGGTGGCAGGCCAGCAAGGATGGTACCTACTTGCTCACCCCCACAGCTAGTAATGGAACCAGTGAACCAGAGGAGTGGCTATCTCTGCAAAGCAGTGTGCAAAGTTGGAGATTAGTGTCCAAAAGGTGTATAAGCAGAAAGGGCAAAATTCAGCAGAAGGGCAGACAGCAAGGAGAACCAGGGATAAATGACAACCAAGGAAGGGCTGGAGTAGAACAGTGAAGCAGTCTAGGAGGTCAAATCATGGAAAGCCATGTGTGCAAATGCCAGGAGCCTTAGCAACAAGATGGAAGATCTGGAGGCTGTCATGGTACAGTCAGACCTGGACATTGTGGCCATCACTGAAACCTGGTGTAATGATAACCATGACTGGGAGATGGCCATACCTGGCTACAACATATTCAGAAGAGACAGAGCAGGCAGGAAGGGAGGAGGAGGGCACTGTATGTGAAATGACATAAGGGCCACACAGATCCAGGAGGAACAAAATGGGGAGAGATACTGTGGGTTAAGCTGGAAAGGAAAATGGGGCCAGCTATCCGCACAGGTGTGGTCTATAGACCACCAGCCCAGGAGGAAGAAACAGATAGGAGTTGATGCTAGCCATCCAAAGGATGGCTGACAAGGGTGAGGTAGTACTGGTTGGAGACTTCAATATACCAGATGTGGACTGGAGCATCCCAGCAGCAGCATCAACTAGGAGCAGATTTATCCTTGACTCTTCAGGTGCCTTCCTCAAGCAACTGATCATGGAACCAACTCGGCAGAAGGCAATACTGGACCTTGTGCTCACAAACAGGGACAGTGTGATGGGGGTAACAGTGGGGAGCACCTGGAAAACAGTGACCACCAGTCATTGTGGTTTGAAATCACAGAAAGAGCAGAACCAAACCACACAAAAACACGTATCCTGGATTTTAGGGGGGCAGACTTTGGGAAAATGGGGAGATGCTTGAAAGAGGCATTAAGGGGAATGGGACAGGAATCAGGGATTGAGGAACAGTGGGCAGTATTTAAAATGGGGATTATAAGAACAACAGAATTATGCATTAAGCAGGTTAGCAAGAGGAAAAGAAAGAGGAGACCATTATGGTTTTCCAAAGAGGTAGCAAAGAAAGTGAAAGCCAAAAGACTGCATTCAGGCAATACAAAAAGACACAGGCAGAAGGGATAGGGAGAAGTACCAGGAGAAACAAAGGGAGGCAGGGAAGTCAGTAAGGAAGCCAAAGCTCAGACAGAAGAACACATTGCAAAATCAGTGGTTAAAGGGACAAAACCTTTACAGGTACATAAGTGAAAAAAAGAAGGACAAAGGGAGGGATAGTTAGACTGAAGGAGGAGGATGGGAGAGCGTGGAGGATGACAACAGTAAAGCTGACATATTGAACAGGTATTTCTGCTCAGTCTTTACTAAGGAAGGGGGTAATGGGTCTGAAGGGGTACAAGGGGTGAGAATGGTGCAGAAATGGACACAAGTCCCTTACACGAGAAAGGGTCCTGAAGGAACTGGAGTAATAAGAGTTGACAAAGCAATGGGGCCAGATGGGTGCACCCCAGGGTCCTTAAAGAACTAAGAGAGGTGGTGGCTGAACTCTGGCTATCCTGTTCAGCCAATCACTGGAAACAGGGAGGTACCCAAAGACTGGAGGACAGCAGATGTAGTCCCTTATACAAAAGTGGGAACAAAGAGGAAGCAGGGAACTACAGACCAGTCAGCCTCACCTCGGTAGTGGGAAAGATCATGGAAGCACTACTGAAGGAGAGATTGGTGGAACATCTGTTGTCAATGGACTACAGGACCCAAGGCAGCATGGTTTCACCAGGGGAGGTCATGTCAGACCAACCTCATTGAATTTTTGACTGGGTGACTAGGAGGTGGATCAGGGAGGGCAGTGGACATGGCCTATCTGGACTTCAGCAAGGCCTTTGACACTGTGCCACATAGAAGACTATTACACAAACTGGGGAATATGGGTGTGGGCAGGACAGTAGTGTGTGGTGGGTAGGTAACTGGCTGGGTGGCAGGACACAGAGGGTGGTGGTAAATGGCTGTCACTCCACAGAGGGAAGAGTGACCAGTGGGTACCACAGGGATCAGTGCTGGGACCGGTCCTATTCAACATCTTCATCAGTGACATTGCACAGGATATAGAAGGCAGAATTTCACTGTTCGCTGATGACACAAAGCTCTGTAACAGAGTAGACACACCAGAGGGTGTAGACAGAATGAGAAGGGACCTGCAGAAACTTGAAGAATGGTCAAAGGTTTGGCAGTTGAAATTCAATGCAAAGAAGTGCAAGATAATGCATATGGGGCACAAAAACCCTGGCACAATATATCAGTTGGGGGGTGAGGATATAGCATGCACCAAGCAGGAAAGGGATCTTGGGGTTGTCATCTCTGATGACCTCAAGGTAGGGAAACAGTGTGACAAGGCATCAGGTAAAGCAAATAGGATGCTGGGATGTATAGGCAGGGGCATCACCAGCAGGAAAAGGAGGTCATAATTCTGCTATACAAGACACTGGTGAGGCCCCACCTGGAGTACAGTGTACAGTTCTGCAGACCATACCTCGTAAGGACATAGACAGGGTAGAGAAGGTTCAGAGGAGGGCAACAAAGATGGTGCATGGGTTGCATCACAAATCCTATGAAGACAGGTTGAAGGAACTGAACATGTACTCCTGGAGGAGAGGAGGAGAGAGGGATATGATAGAGACATACAAGTATCTTAGGGAGGAACAGGGTGCAGGAAAACACTATTTCTAAGCGAAAAAGATGCTCCAGGACTAGAGGGCATGGGATGAAGTTGGAGGGAGGACGACCCAGAGGAAACACGAGAAAGAACTTCTTCACAGAACGGGTGGTGGACAAGTGGAACACCCTGCCAGAGGAAGTGGTGGGGGCTGAAACAATCACGGGATTTAAGAATGCATGGGATAGACATAAAGGAATTCTAGAGGTCAGGGGTAAGGGGAAATAGACTTCTAGGAAAACAATCTGAACTTATAAGCTCAAATGGGCAGACTAGGTGGGCCATAGGCCCTTATCTGCCGACACTGTCTATGTATCTATGTAACTACAATGTATGTGCAATGATTAGAATGAAAGTGTTATGTATGTTGCAAATGATTTGATTTTATGTTTGTACAATCTGTCCCTTTTGCATTGTAACCAAACAGGAGCATTTATAATACAGGACTTTTGTCCTAAAGATGTTTTATTCCAGTTTATCCTGTATAAAAATAAAGATTTTTACTTCTTAAACAGTGCAGGGAATTCATTACAGGATGACATAAATGAACATAAGTGATAACGAGTGAAAACCAAGTACAACAAGGATACATGTATATACAACTATTACAATTCATCATGGGTGAGGATAAACAAAAGATCATGGAGGATAATAGTTAAGGAGTTCAGCCAAAATATGTCAAAGCTGAAAGCAAGGATAATAAAATATACATAAGTGGCATCATGGGTGATACCAAAATACAACAAAGATATATGCAGATACAACTGTTCACAGTTCAGCACAAGTGAGGAAAGCAAAACATCAAGGAGGATGACATTGAGGGACTTCCAGTGGGATGGCTGCCTGCTAGATGTGTGCTTGTTCGCTCCCCTTCCCTGCCAGCCATAAATCGGTAATCTTACCTTCTTGCTGATATCTGTGCCAGGCGTACAGTAATTGTTCGGTGTGTGGTTTGATCCTGCAATGTTTTCTGCCACTAATCATCCCTAGCTATGGACACGGAGATGAAAACAGCTCCGATCAAGCACACCCCACCAACAACGCCTGTTAAGGACAAGGCTGCTAAACGGGCCAAGGTGCTATCAGCAGTCCCAGCTCAGCCAGCTATTTCACAGGCTACACTAACGGAGGCCAGATTTATCGAAGAACTGGTGCCCCTGAAGGAGACGCTCCAATATCTGGCAATGGAGTTTAAAGGGATGCGGGCCTCTCTCTCAAGCAATTAACCACCTGCACTGTCGACAATGAGGCCTGCATATCATTCCTAGATGACTGGGGATCTAAAATAGAGCCTGAAGTCACTACCCTCAGCCAATGGCTCAAGAAAATGGAGGAGTGGCTGGCAGATTTGGAAGGCAGCTCGTGACGGAGCAATCTAGTGATTCTGGGGCTATCCGAAGGCAAGGAGGGTACCATGGCCATTGACTTCGCTCAAAAGCTATTCACTAAAGTAGTGGGGCCCTCTCCAAAAGGCCCCATCTATATAATAGAACAGATGCACCTCTCACTGAGGCCCAAGCCTCCATCTGCTTCACCCCCGAGGCCCTTTATTTTTAGGATGATGAATTTTTTGGACAAACAGCATGTCCTGAATAAATTAAAAGAAGTTGCGGAGGTTCAGTGGGCTGGGAAGTGGATCAGAATTGTTCAGGACTTTCCATACTCCATGCGCCAAAAACGTACAGCCCTTCACCCGCTAGTCAGCAAGTTGATCTCTGTCAGTATCAAGTTTAGGGTACGTTACCCTGTGAACCTACAGGTGAGCAAAGATGGGCAATGGAGGTCCAGTGAGTCCATTGAATCAGACACTGTGGAGTGCCAGCTTTTATTCCCAGATTTAATCAAGTGATAATTTGCTCCACTTGACCAGCAGCGAGGACATCCTGTGGTACAACAGTGGAAATGCAGCTCGGTTATTTTGATCTACCATGTGTTATTTACTATCATCAGTTGTTTGATAACTGAATTTTAACCAAATTATGGTTGGTTTCCTTTCTGAGTAGCTGTAATTTAGTTCTCTAAAGGTTTTCAAGCAGGCTTTAGCTACCATTTAGAGCCGCAGTGTGTCTCCCACAAGTTAATGGGGAAGCTAGCTGAGTTAATTTCAGGGGACCCTGTATGCTCCCTTTTGCCTGTGTTCTCTGCTAGCTTCCTGTAATTACAGATGGACATTGGATGGGGTGTCACTGCCCTGATGAGTAGCTCACTCTACTAGTTGGACTTTGCCTTCCCAGATACTTGCTGCTGCCTGGACAGGTGGTATTTACTACCTCAAGCATGCTCTTGTATTTTTGGTGCCAGGTTGCTGCTCCCAGTTGGATTGGGGCTATGTTGTTACCTTGTTGGTTTAGTTTTAACTGCTAATACTGAGTTACTAACTGTACTCTGTTACTAGTTCATCAGGGCATTTTGCCTGTGTAAGGGGGCTGGTGGGGGGGGCTGGCGGGCAACATGAGCAACATCGTACCAAGCATGGAGCTTGGAGCTCAGTTATATGGACTGGGGTTGTCCTCTATAGCTATTTACATACTGGATATCTTCTTCATGGTTTTTGGGGGTGGGTGAGGATGGGTATGGGTGGTGTCTCACATTGGCTGCTGCTGGTGAAGGTGCTGGATCAGGGAAGGGGGAGGATGGGGGATCTGGGGGGAGAAGGGGTGGGACCATGAGAACCTGCTTAAATAGACCCACCATATGGGGACTCTTTCCACTATCCCAGGCTCACCTAGCATTAACTACAGCTATTAAGCTATGCGTATAGTCTCATGGAATGTTAAATGGGCCCATTCTCAGGTCAAAAGATACCAAATTCTTAAGCAGTTGGCTCTCATGCGATGCCAAATAGTGTGCCTACAGGAAATGCACCTCCTGGAATCAGAAGGTAATTTGTTTCACTGATGCTTTGTTGGCACTGTATACACTGTGGGGAACTCCTCTTCTCAAAGACGGGTGGCTATTCTCCTCACCAAGGAGACTCAGTTTCAGGAATTGCATAAAGTACTAGACCCACAGGGTAGATTTATGTTACTAAGAGGTATACTAGATCATGATGAGCTGCTGCTAGGTGTTATTTATGGGCCCAGCAAAGACTCTTCTGATTTCTTTACTAACCTTGCCATCACTGTAGCCCCTTTTAGTTGCCTGCCTATTATTTTGGTAGGAGACTGGAACCAAACCCATGCTCCTCAGTTGGACAAGTCATCCTGCCTAGGTAGTAACCTCTCCCCCAGCCAGTGTTCACTACATGACCTTATGGAGACACTTGGGTTTTGTGACCCATGGAATACATTAAACCCTAATAATAGGGACTATACCTATTACTCCCCATTTCATAAAACTTCATCTCGTATTGAATTTTTTTGGTAAACCACCCGATGTTAGCAGGTCTGGTTGGTTGTGGTATTGTGCCCAGGGTGCTCTCGGACCATCCTCTTATATGGTTGGAGGGAACCGTATATCCCACATTCCAGAGAGATACCATGTGGAAACTGAACACTCAACTCCTATCTCAAGCAGAAATAATAACCCAAGTCAGTAACCTTATATCCCAATTTATGTCACATAATGTGGGCTCCATCCCGGCCTTTGACCAGGTATGAGCTCTCTTAAATGCGTATTGAGAGGGGAATTCATCAGGCTTTCTGCCACTAGAAATTGTAAGTGGGAAGCCACCTCCTGCTCCCTGCTAGATAATATTAAGAGGCTTGAGGCATACCTCTCTCACCCCCATCTGACGAGGAAGTGCTCTGCCTTATGCAGCTCAGAAATCAATATGAAGAGCTCTTGTGGGAAAAGGTGGAATATACCTTGTTTAAAACCCACACTAAGAATGTTGAACAAGGGGATAAGGCAAGCCACCTTCTAGCATTAAGGCTTCAGAAGGAGGAGGAATCATGCCTGATTGTCTCTCTTTCTTCTCTGGAGTCCAATACGTTACTTACTACCCCTAAGGAGATTGCCGGGGACTTTGAATCATGCTATCGCCAACTTTATAGCCCTTCGGCAGAAATGCCCCCATTATCAAAAATCCAGAAGTACTTAGACCAGGTGTCTCTCCCTACCCTCTCTCTAGATCAGCAAAACTTCCTAGCTAGGCCAATTTCCCTATCAGAAATCGCGGATGCTATCCACTCCTTGCCTAGGGAAAAGGCCCCAGGTCTGGATGGTTTCCTCTCCACCTTTTACAAAATATTTGAAAAGGATTTGGTCCCTATTCTTCACCAGCTCTTTAACTATGTCTGTGAACATGGCTTCTCAGACCCTATGCCCATGGAGGCTGCTATAATTGTTCTGCCAAAGCCTGACAAGTCTAAAAATAGAGTGACCAGCTACCGTCCCATCTCCTTGGTGAATTATGACATCAAAATATTTTCCAAGATATTAGCCACTCAGTTGGCGAGGGTCTGGGACACCTTAATTAGTCCAGAGCAGATTGGCTTTGTCGGGGGGTGCTCTTAGGCAGACCATATCCGTAAACTTTCTCACATTTTCGCTGTATCCCGGATGTCTAATCAGCCTATTGCATTGGTCTCTCTGGATGCAGAGAAAGCTTTCAATAGAGTCATCTGGTCATTCCTTTTTGAAACTTTGGCTAAATTTGGTCTTCCCTCTGTCTTTGTTAAGTGCGTTCAAATGCTATATTCTCGACCTAGTGCCAAAGTATATTGCAACGGCATACTTTCTTTCACATTCCCCTTACAGTCTGTACTAGGCAGGGTTGTCCATTATTTCCTTTGTTATTTAATCTGTATCTGGAACCCCTTCTCAGGCAACTGAACTCCTCCTGCTCTAAAGGGCATTTTACTGGGTCCCTATGAGTTAAAACTGTCTGCATATGCCGACAATATTCTTCTTCATGTTACTGATCCTAGTTCCTCTATCCCAGAGACATTAGCAATTATTGAAGAATTTAGTTGTCTAACTACAACTTAAATTTGAGTAAGACAGAGGTAATGCCTATCAATCCACATGTCCTCCAGGCAGATATTGTCTCTTTTGATATGACTTGGCCCTACCACTTGAAATATCTAGGTATTATTCTGGCAACCTCATATTCCCTTATGAAAAAAACTTAATCTGGATAATCTCATATCAACTATCAAACAGGACCTGGACAGGTGATCTCCTCACTATCTCTCTTTTCAAGGTAGGATTAGTGTCATTAAAAATGAATGTGCTTCCCTGTATCTTTTACCCACTTAACATGCTTAACATCCATCTCCCCCTGAATTGGTTTAAAAAGGTTCATGGCATGATAGTTAGGTTCATGTGGTGTCATAAACCTCCACAGTGATCCTATATCTGTTTGAGTGCTCTAAAATATCAGGGTAGCCTTAAGCTCCCTAACTTCTACCTGTATTATCTTGCCAGCCACATGGCTAAATATATGCGCTAGTCGGCATCCCCAACCTCTATGGTCACTGTACAATACACCCCCCTGTGGCTGCAGATTGACCAAAATCAGTGACCTAGTATCCCATGGTAGGATTAAGTCAGCTTCAGACCTATTAGCGCAATAACACATCCCTGTGAAGTACTCCTTTGCAGTCTACCAAATCCAGCATATGTTGCTCAAATGGTTCAGTCATAATAAGAATGAACTATTGGATAATAGAAGTTTAGCATATTGCCATCAGAAATTTAATTATTCCAAATCAATTCTATACAGAAAATCAAGTTTGAAAAATAGATATGATCACATTTTGGAATTTATATTTACTGTCAAAGTGCTACAATTATTCTTTTAGTACAGCATTTCTGTAGCAATTTTTCCATAATTCTTTCATAATAATTTTTTCATTGTTTTGCTTTATAAATACCTTATTGTATTGAATATGGCCAAAATAATTATAATAAGAGATATTTGATTGTTTTTCTAAATAATAATATATTATAAAACATAAAAAGATTTAATGAGAAAATGAATTTTGAGATTTAAGGTTTGAATCCCACCAGAGCCACTGAAAGCAAAAAAAGGTTCTGTTAGTTAACCCCTAGGGATAGTCAATGTCTGGCATGGATGGTTATAAATAAGTTTGTCTCAAACCACTATCCATCCCCTGAAGAAGACCACACATGTGGTTGAAGTGCTGGGACTAGTGCGTTTGTGTTAGATGCACTAATTATTGGTTGTAATAAGGAGCAACACCATTGTGAATTTGGACACCTGGAAATAAAATGCCTTTATATTCACTGGAAAGAGGTTGGTGTCTTACTGAGGATTCACTGAGTACAAATTCAGAGCTTTTTTGGACTGTTTGACTTGGTGGTTTGGGGCTAGCAACCTCTCACTCTGCACCAGGGTTTAATTGTGCACACATCCGTGGAGAGACATTGGATTGCTATATTTTGCATAACCTGCACCTTACGCCTTTTAAGATGTGTGGAATGGGGAAGGTACCTAGGCCAGAATGTTTTAGATGTGGCCTGGATCAGGGAACACCTTTCCATATATTTTGGGAGTGCTCTAAGGTTGCCCCTCTCTGGGACCTCATACAATCCAGATTGGATCCCCTTCTTGGGCACCAAACTTTATTCACAGCACAAATATGTATAGTAGGTGACTATTCCTTGATAATGGTCAAAGAGAGGTGCTACCATATGTAACAGGGAGACCTGTTATGAGAATAGAGATGCAACCCCCCCTTCTATTTTCTACTTTCACTCTATCCTGTGTTCCTTATTCTAACTATTTTAAGTTCCTTGTCAGGGTGGCCAACCTGGCAATCTTTTAATTCTTCTTTACTGTCCCCTTTCTGTCCCTTATTAATATATCTTGCATCT
The DNA here is from genome assembly GCA_016271365.2 of Neoceratodus forsteri. Classification (NCBI taxonomy): domain Eukaryota; kingdom Metazoa; phylum Chordata; order Ceratodontiformes; family Ceratodontidae; genus Neoceratodus; species Neoceratodus forsteri. Next base: position 1,266,412,149 of record CM028129.1, read on the forward strand.
GAATTAATGGAGAAATGTTTATAGTTTGTGACCTCCTGAGAATAAATAAGAAAGCCAGTAAAGTGCAGTATTGGAAGAAAGACATATTGTGAATTAAAGAGCTTTCTGTATGTTTACATAGTTTTTTGGCTCAAGACATTTACTGATGCCCCTGTTTTATTCCAGAAATAAAGAGAAGAAAATGTTGCTTTGCTAAAAAAGTGCTTAGCACTATGTTTTGCTGGAGTGAGGGGTTGTGGTGGCGAAATGTGTGCACATTCACACACTCGCACCCTCACGAGGGACCCTGCACATGTTCGTGCAGAGAAGGGTCCAAATATCAGAGCAGCTGAGTTTTAGAATCGCAACAACTAGTTGCAATTCTTTAAAGAAATGGAGCATCGGCTCAGCGAGAGAAGACAGGAGGCAACTGTGTGCTGTTGCCATGGGACTGCTCTTTTGAAGTCCTGCAGTCCCGAATCGCTGAAAAAGGTATCCGCTCCACAGATACCAATGCAAAGGGCTAAATTGTGGAAAAAATAAGCAGGACACTGCAAGCAGGTGGTGTAAAGCCCTGTAGTGTCCAAACAATTCCATAAAGGAGCTGTAATTATTGAAATAAAAGCCCTCTGAAAACTTGAAGGCTTGGTGTTGCTGAAAGCCCTCGACTGTAATTTCATTCGTCGGATAAATTAACTGAGACTGTAATCTGGTCAAACAGTAGAGAGAAGGCATTGTGCAGCTTAAAAGTAGAAGAAAAATGCAGACTTATGCTGTATTTGGTTGCTAGTGATATTTGTATAAAGTAAATTTCTATTATTACTGTTTTTGGATGCTGAGTAAATAAAATTCTGAAACCCCGTAAGGAAGACAGATAGGGAGTGTACCCCTCATCTATTTCTCCCTACCAAGGCTGCAGATTTTATTTCAATCATTAACAAGTGTTTCTTTTTTTCTGTATTAAAATATTCATGTTTACCTGAATGTCTTTATTTTCCTGGAGAGTCCTACTATAGGGCTGGCAGCCCATGAAATGACTGTCTTTGTACTAGTTGAGAAAGTGATGTCACTGAAAGGAGGAGAGGCTAGGTTCCAAGTCACATCCCTTCCTATAATTAAGGTGTAAAAGTGTCTTATAGTGCCTTTAAAGATATATATATATATATACACATATATACACATATATATATATATATATATATATATATATATATATATATATATATATGAATATATGAAAGGATATAATGCACCCTATTAGAAAGTGACATCTTGCTAAAACTAGAGCCAATGTGAAAATTAATGACTATAGAACTAGCCACCAGTCTATTACTTGCTTAGCCACATGACTCTGAGGTCATAGAAAAATCACTATAAGAACTCTCCAGCAGGGTTTAGCAATAGACGTGGGTCAGTAGTCGACTGACCACAGTGCAAGGAGGTTGTGTGTGTGCTTTCACACCAGTGCTATTCATACAGAGGAAAAGAAAAGACATTTTCAGGAGTCTGTAAAAAAAGTATTTCCTGTTTATTTTGGGTGTGGAGTTAACACCAATTTTTTCCCTTCTGTGAACTTTAATTTGATTTTTTTTTTATTTTTGAAATAAATTGACAAACGTATTTTTTTTGTGTTTTTTATGCATCTTAACCAACTGTCTGGACATCTGTTATTTCCCACACTTCTACACTGGTGTCAGAAGTGGGATAAACTGGCACATCTAGACTGCCTGGGAGGCATTGTCAGGGGCTACTGAAGTTAAGTACCCTAACAAATGGAGGAAGGGGACCAGACAGACAAAGGTGCATATAGAGTCACTCGAGCAGTGACTGAGAGAACTGGTTTTCAGTTATTGCCTGGCCTGGAACCTGAAGCAAGGCCAAAGATGAAGAGACCAGAGGATGAGAATGTGGATGTGGAATCCCTGAAGCAGTAGGCAGCCCAGGTGGTCCCAGTACTAGATGACCCCGGAGAACAATTGATGTGGCTATGTATCCACCAGATAGAGATGGATCACCAGAGGGATGAGGATCATCGCCAGAGAGATGAGGACCAGTGCCAGAGGGAAGAGGACAGGCATGTCCAGGCTGAAGAATGTCAGAGACAAGATGAGAAATGGACAGATACCCTGAAGGCTATTTAGACCCTTTCCCAAGGTCAGCCTGATTGAACTGTGCCTAGAGACATTAAATTAACCAAACTGTCAGAAAGTGATGACATAGAGGCATACCTCACCACTTTTGAGTGTATTGCCAAGACTTGTGCTTGGCCCATGATCAATGGGTCATAAGACTGGTCCCGTACTTAACTGGCAGAGTGCAGATGGTATGCAGCCAGTTAAGTGGGGTAGATTCTAACAATTATGATTGTGTAAAGGAAGAAGTATTAAGAGGCTATGACATAAGCGTAGAAACCTACAGACAGCGTTTCTGTACACAGAGAATGACAGTACATGACACCCCTAGAGAGATCTATACCAAGTTGAGAGACTGTGGTGGGAAATGGCTACAGCCCTTGCTAAAAACTAAAGAGTAAATTGTGGATCTAATTATAATTGAACAGTTTACTCAGGCATTACCTCATGACCTGCAATTATGGGTCAAAGAGCATCAGCCTGAATCTGCAGAAGACACAGTGAAGTTGGCAGAGGATTATTTAGCTGCTTGACCCACTAGACCCAGAGGCAACAGAGTACCCCACCTCAGACAATGGAAATGGTAAGACCTTTTTATTCCAATACACATCAGAATAATTACAGCAGATGAAAAAGAGGAGGAAGAACACCCATATTCTGAACTAATCTGCCATGGCTGTCTTGGCAAAGGCTATATAGTAAGAAATTGCCCAAATAAGAAAATAACTGATATGAGTTACTTAGCATTGGCTAATATCGGGTATGTTGTAATGTGGAGATTGGAGACCAACAGACATTGGCTTTATTGGATTCCGGGAGTAGACAGACCCTGATGAGAGCAAATATGGCCCCAGATAGTGAGATTAACCAATGTGATAAGACAGTAATGTGTATACACGGGGATATTCATCAGAATCACACAACAGTGGTAGAAATGACTGTCAATAATGAGCACCACTGTATGACTGTTGGCCTGGTACCAGATTGCTAGTTTCAGTAATTATCGGCCAAGATTTTCCCCATTTTAACTCACTGATGGAACCACAGCAAGCTATGTAGAACCAGTGAATGTGGTAACCCAAGACCAAGCAAAATAACAACAGTTAGAGCCAGCATTTTCTTTGGAAGAGGATTTCTTTGAGGGAGCTAAAAACTCGGGAAAACCCCGAAAGTCTAAAAACCAGAAAAAAAGGGAACAGAAGAAGTGGGTTGAACAACAGAAGAACTGCATTTCTGGAATTTTGCCAGGATTACCCTTACAAGACATTATACAAGAACTGCAAGCGGATGTTTCTTTAAAACCTTTTCTTTTGCAGGTTCAGCAAGTGAAACACCCTGGACAATCTCATTTTGTTTTGAAAAATAATATCTTGTATAGAGCCTCTGTTCATACTGTATTGAATGAACCTGTAGAACAGCTGATGGTACCTAAAATTTACAGAGAGAAGGTAATGCAGCTGGCACCTAATATCCCTATTGCAGGCCATGAAGGGAGGGATCAAACCTTACAAAGATTACTTACATGCTTTAGTTGGCCAGGTATACATCAAGATGTGAAAGAATATTGTCGTGCTTATAAAGAATGCAAATTGGTTGCCCAAGGGGGGAAAAGAGATCAGGTGCCCCTTCAGCCTATACCTTATGTAACCACACCTTTCAAAAGAATCACAATGGATGTTGTAGGCCCTCTTACCAAGAGTTCAAAGGGTAGGCGGTTTATATTGGTGGTGTGTGATTATGCCACACTGTACCCTGAAGCTGTTCCTATGCGCACTGTTACTGCACCTCGTATAGCTGAAGAACTGGCTAAATATTCAGCCATATGGGAATACCCCAGGAGATTCTCACAGACAGAGGTCGTAATTTTACCTCTGTTATATTGAGGGAGTCATATAATCTCCTAGGGGTATCTGCTGTCTGTACTTCTCCTTACCACCCACAAACAGATGGTCTTGTGGAAAGATTTAATAAAACATTGAAATAAATGTTACAAAAGTACGTTCAGGAAGAAGGTAGAGACTGGGACAAATACCTCCCTTACCTCCTGTTTGTTTACAGAGAGGTACCCCAAGCTACAACTGGGTTTTCACCTTTTTCCCTTCTCTATGGAAGAAGCCCCAGGGGGGCATTGGATGTGGTGAAGGAGCACTGGGAGGAAGGTACAAATGTTGGGTACAGTAACAGCATAGATTATATGACAGCACTGAAAGAGAGACTGGTGAAATATGTAAACATGGCCCATTTAAATATGACCCAGAAACAAATGGGACAAAAAGAAACATATGATGTGGGGTTAAAGAGTAAAAGTTTTATGCCTGGAGAAAAAGTGTTATTATTGTTGCCCTCAAGTGAGAGCAAACTGTTGATGCACTGGCAGGGTCCCTATGATGTAATCAGACAGACAGGGAGTGTAAACTTTGAAATAGAAATGCCTGGCCACCGACTAACAAAGAGGGTATACCATGCTAACCTTTTGAGAAAATGGATAAAAACACCCCAGGTCCAGAAACTCTACATTCACCCTGAGCCACAGCAGATGGAAATGGAGATTGCTTATGAGAAGCTTGACCATCCCATAAGTGATAAGGGTATACAAATAAATCCTGATTTAAGCCCTGAACAAAAAGGGGAGGTAGATCAGTTGCTACACTATTTTCAGGACGCTTTCACAACCACCCCAGGACGAGCTAAGTGAGTAGAACATGACATTAGGATAAACCAGCAGAAGCCCATAGACCAAAAAGCCTATAGATTACCTGAAAAAATTAGGTTGGAGGTAATTGATGAGGTGAAAAAGATGGAACGGTTGGGGGTGATTGTCCCTTCTAGGAATGCCTGGTCTTCCCCAATGGTGGTAGTGAAAAAAATGAAGGAGGAATAAGAGTATGTTTAGACTTCTGAAAAATAAATTATATTTCAGATTTTGATGGATACCCCATGCCAAGAATAAATGATCTGTTAGATAGAATAGGAAATGCCCGCTACATCAACACATTAGATTTGACCAAGGGATATTGGTAAATTCCCTTGGCCCCCACTGCCCAAGAAATAACAGCTTTCCCTACACCAGTCGGATTGTACCAATTTACAACTATGCCATTTGGACTCCATGGGGCACCTGTCACCTTCCAGTGGTACATGGACCACATCTTATGATCTCATGCCCAGTACAGTTCAGCGTACTTGGATGATGTGATCATTTTCAGTCATGACTGGCCTACACATTTTGATGCATTTAAGTGCAATTATTCAGACTATTAAAGATGCAGGGTTGACTATAAACCCTGCTAAGTGTGCCATAGCAAGGACTGAGACCAGATATTTGGGTTTCATAACTGGGAAGGGATCCTTGGAACCAGAGATTGATAAAGTGGAGGCAGTAGCCAACAGCCCCACCCCCATCACAAAGAAACATGTTCGATCTTTTTCGGGTTTGGCAAATTATTATCGACGGTTGATCCCAGATTTTTCTACCTTAGCAACTCCCTTAACGGAACTGACCAAAAGCAAATATCCTAACAAAGCTAAATGGACTCAAGCATGTGAGGAGGCCTTCAGAAACATAAAGGCAGACCTTTGTTCAGCCCCTATTGCTAACTAGCCCAGATTTTAAAAAACCTTTTGAAATTCAAACAGATGCCTCAGAGACAGGTTTGGGGGCTGTGTTGACACAACATGATGAGAAGAGGGAACATACAGTACTATACATTAATAGACAACTTCATGAGCGAGACAGGAAATATTCCACAATAGAAAAGGAATGTTTGGCCCTGAAGTGGGCCATAGAATCCCTTAAATATTATCTTTGGGGCAATGATTTTGTGGTGATGACAGACCATAACCAGTTGTGTTGGTTATACCAGATGAAAGATAAGAACATGCGGATTATACGTTGGTATCTGTCATTACAACCATATAGGTTTACTGTGAAACACAGGTCTACGGCAAAACACTTAAATGTGTATTTCCTATCCAGATATGGTGCTGAGAGGATACCAAATGTTACAATATGACATATGTTTATGAATGTCTAGTGTTCTAGAAAACACTAAAAAACCTCAGGAAATAGTTTTGTACAGTAGTTCTAATAATACGTTGTGTTGCAGTTGTACAAAATTAGTTATTTAGGGGCTCTGAACTTGAACTTCTGAGAGTGGGTGGGCAGACATTCCAACCCTTCCTAGGGTGAAGAGCCTCAGCCAACAAATAAAATTTATTGTGTTGCCTTCTTGTGGTGGGTGGTGTGTAACAGGGAGACCTGTTATGAGAATAGAGATGCAACCCCCCCTTCTATTTTCTACTTTCACTCTATCCTGTGTTCCTTATTCTAACTATCCTCAGTTTCTCGTCAGGGTAGCCAACCTGGCAATCTTTTAATTCTTTTTTACTGTCCCCTTTATGCCCCTTATTAATATATCTTGCATCTGAATTAATGGAGAGATGTTTATAGTTTGTGACCTCATGGGAATAAATAACAAAGCTCAGTAAAGTGCAGTATTGGAAGAAAGACATATTGTGAATTAAAGAGTTTTCTGTATGTTTACATAGCTTTCTGGCTCGAGACATTTGCTGGTGCCCGTTTTATTTCGGAAATAAAGAGAAGAAAATGTTGTTTTACAAAGAAAGTGCTTAGCTCTATGTTTTGCCCGAGCGAGTGGTTGCAGCTGCGAAATGTGCACACATTCGCACGCTCTCACCCTCACGAGGGACCCTGCGCATTTTCATGCAGAAAAGGGTCTGAATATCAGAGCCGCTGAGTTTTAGAATCGCAACTGCTAGTTGCAAATCTTTTAAGAAATGGAGCATCGACTCAATGAGAGAAGATAGGAGGCAACTGTGTACTGTTGTCATGGGACCACTCTTTTGAAGTCCTGCAGTCCTGAAGCACTGAAAAAGGTATCCACTCCATGGATACCAATGCAAAGTTCAGAACTGTGGAAAAAAATAAGCAGGACACTACAGGCAGGTGGTGTAAAGCCCTGTAGTGTCCAAACAATTCCATAAAGGAGCTGTAATTATTGAAATAAAAGCCCTCTGAAAACTTGAAGACTCGGTGTTGCAGAAAGCCATTGGCTGAAATTTTAGCCATTGGATAAATGAACTGAGACTGTAATCTGGTCAAACAGTAGAGAGAAGGCATTGTGCAGCTTAAAAGTAGAAGAAAAATGTAGACTTATACTGTATGTAGTTGCTAGTGATATCTGTATAAAGTAAATTTCTATTATTACTATTTTTGGATGCTGAGTAAATAAAATTCTGAAACCTTGTAAGAAAGACAAATAGGGTGCGCGCCCCTCATCTGTTTCTCCTTGCCAAGGCTGCAGATTTTATTTCAATCATTAACAAGTGTTTCTTTTCTTTCTGTATTAAAATATTCATGTTTACCTAAATGTTTTTATTTTCCTGGAGTCCTACTACAGGGCTGGCAGCCCATGAAATGGCTGTCTTTGTACTAGCTGGAGAAAGTGATGTCACTGAAAGGAGGAGGGGCTAGGTTCCAAGTCATGCCCCCTCCTATAATTAAGGTGTAAAAGTGTCTTATAGTGCCTTTAAAGGTATATATATATGACAGGATAAAATGCACCCTATTAGAAAGTGACATTTTGTTAAAACTAGAGCAAATGTGAAAATGAATGACTATAGAACTAGCCACCAGTCTACTAATTGTTTAGTCACATGACTCCAAGGTCATAGAAAAATCACTATAAGAACTCTCCAGCAGGGTTTAGCAACAGAGGCGGGTCAGTAGTTGACTGACCACAGTGCAAGGAGGTTGTGTGTGTGCTTTCTCACCAGTGTTATTCATACAGAGGAAAGGAAAAGATATGTTCAGGAGTCTGTGAAAGAAGTATTTCCTGTTTATTTTGAGTGTGGAGTTAACACCAAGTTTTTCCTTTCCGTGAACATTAATTTGATTTTATTTATTTTTGAAATAAATTGACAAATGCATTTTTTTGTGTTTTTATGCATCTTAACTAACTCTCTGAACATCTGTTATTTCCCATGCTTCTACAGCATATAGCCCTTATCTCCCTAACAGTTAAAAAGGTAGTGTTGCGGCACTGGAAGGACCAGTCTGTGGTGTCTTGTATGGAGTGGTTAAACAAACTATTAAGCAATTTAAGGTTAGAGAGATCTATGGCTAGTCTGAAGGGATCATTGAAAAAATCTAAATCTAAATGGGAAAAGCTACATACTTTAATATTGGTCCCCTGTACATAGTGTGCTGTTGTATTTATCCCACTGACCCTGGGGTTTTCCCCTTCTCTTCCCCTTCTCTTCCCTACTCCTTTTCCTTTAAGCAGCATCTCAGAGTCATACTTTCACCTATGTTATTCCCATATAGAATCCCTTGGGTGAGTTTAGATACATGTTACACCATAGGCCCAACTACCCTGCCTCTAGAGTGGCCTATTTGCATAGTGATTCTCTGGATAGAGGGTGGCAGCTTGAGGGGGACCCAGGTAGAATGGGTTGGGGGGCTGTGGGGGTAGGATAACTCTACTGTTTAGTGCACTACCTTGTTTTGATGGCATATTCTACTGTATTGTCTCTTGTGCCTTCCTTATATTTTCCCAAGGTGTACTTTGTTGTTGAAAATTTAATAAAGTATATTGAATTTAAAAAAAAAAGAGGATGACATTAAGGAGTGCAGGCAAAATAAATCAAAGTAGAAGGCAAGGTAGAAACAAGCAGGGAAGGGGGGGAGTTGGTGTCAGCTCCATAGAGGAAGGTAAGAGAGAAAAGGAAGGGCTGGAGTAGAGGAAGATAATGATAGAAATTGAAAGATGGGTTGAGGCATTAAAAAGGTGACTTTGTCCTGAAAAGTGTAGGTGTTAAGGGGTTGGTTGGCGGGGGGTTAAGGAGATGCAAAAGAAAGAGAAGATAAAAAATAAAAATGGGATAGGACTTGGGACAGAGGCCCTAGCCTGAAAATGTGAGGTGGGCTTTTGCAGGGTGGTAAAAGTGTGCACAGAACAGGGACCATAGTTTAGGATGGGCAGACACAACTGTTTAATAGAGAGAGATGCTGACATAGTTTGCTTTTAAAGTGGCCAAGGGTAGGGTAGGGTAGTGATTGATCTCAGGGTGGAGGTTGTTGAGCCAGGAATGGGCTCAGAACCAAAATGACTGCTGCCCTTGGGCAGTACAGCAGTAGGGGACCAGGTATTTTAATGTGGATGCACTGCATGTGTTGCGGAGGTTTGGTGCTGGCAGAAGAAGGGTCAGGGTGTTTGGTGGGGTTTGGCCAAGGATACTTCTTTAGCACATAGGCAAGTCTGGTAAGTTACCCTATCCTTGAAATTCAACCAGTGCATTTGTGCATAAATGTCACAAGCATGGGTATACTGGGGGCACCAGAGACAAGCCTACATGCCTTATTGAGAGCCACAGTGATTCTTTTCAATGCAGAGTCGGTGGCAGCTCCACGGATAATCAGTTCATAATTAATGATAGAAACAATAGAGCTGGGGACAGTGAGCCTGAGAGCTTCAGGGGTGAGGCAGTGTCAATGTCTACAAAGATCTGTCAGTAGATAGTTTTAGATATAAGGTTAATATGTATGGAGTAGGACAGGGAACTATCTAGGGTTATACCTAAATAATTGAAATCCTTGACATCTTCAAGGGGGAGATTTTGGTTGTTTAAGATGGTTAGGCAAATGGATTTGTGTTGGTTATGGGGGCTTGAGAAAAGCATCACTTTGGTTTTTTTTTATAATTCATCTGCAATTTATGATCTCCAAACCACTGTTCAATTGCAGTAAAACTGATTTGGGGGACTTTGGTGATCAGGGTGGGGTCAGTGTGGGTGGAAAAGGGAACAGCATCATCTGCATATAGATGTTGTTTGGGCAGGCTTTAGTGAGTGAATCGAGGAAGAGGTTGAACAATAGGGCTCCAAGGATGGAGCCTTGGGGAACACTGGAGCTAACAGGGTAGCAGCTAGAATAGGTATCATTAAGTTTGACTCACTGCATCCTACCATCAAGGTAGCTGGAGAACCAATTGGTGACCTCCTTGGTGAGGCCAATGATCTGGAGTGAGCAGAGTAGGAGTCAGTGGTTCACAGTATCAAAGGCATTGGTGAGGTCAATATAAATCAACCCTACCAGTTGACCATAGCCTAGTACAGTAATCCATGAAGTGGGTGCATGAGGAAGGGTGCTGTCTGTTACGGCGACTCCTTCCCGGCACAATCCACTCATAGTGATGGAAAGGTAGGGCGACCGGATGAGGGGGTGGGCGAACTAGGCAACAGGATGTCACTATACATACACGCGTGGGGGGGTGAGAGCAAGCATGGCAAGCATGGGCTGGGATGGGATGAAGAGGCTGTAGGGGGTGGTGCTGCAGTTGCTGGTCGAGCTGTGTCATGGCATCAGGGATTGACTAGTGGCTGAGGTACTGGATTCAGGTCCAGGCGCTGGTGCAATTTTTTATTGCGCCCGGGCCCGAACCTTTTTTCACTGCTTCAACCCCCGACATGCACCCCCTGGAGATGAGAATCCTTAAGTAGGGGTTGCAGGGATAAAGCCTCCCCCGCAGAAAGCAATAAAAATCTGTCCTGGCACCGTTGTTCTGGTGCACCAGGGTTGTCAGAGTGCCGAAAATGTGTTCAACACTCTGACTGAGCAATAACATTGATTGCCTTTAGGCATTCACCGTTATCACATAGACCCATCTAGTGCACAGTGCAGGAAGTCTGCGTACTCGAGTAAGGCAGTAGTCGTTGCTGTGTCCCTTCCTTCCAAAAACCATGCTACTCCCTGCATTGGACATTGTATTTATCAAGATATTCAGACAGTTGGTTGGTGACAATTTGCTCAAGTGCCTTGGGGGGGGTAGGATAGAGCTAGGACGATAGAGGGCTGTACTCTGTTGCCACTTTTATGGACAGGCACAATGAGGGCTGATTTCCAGAACTGTGGGTATTGTTCTTGTGAAAAGGAGAGGTTGAGAAGAGTGGTAAGCAGCTTAAAGACTGAGTCAAGTTCAGGTTTAGGAGTTTAAGGTCTAAGGCTTCGCTACTGAACCTAGTTTTACCCAAGACCCTTTGTAGACACTTCTTTTCATCCTTCATGGGGACTTTCTTGAAATAGAATGTGGGCTCTGGAGAGGGAGGGAGCTATGGGCACTGAGGGGACTGTCAGACTTCTTATGGAAGTCAGGGGGGAGTAAGCCGGTGAGGTTGGTGAAGGCATCAATGAGGCTGTCCACAATTAGTACAGGGTCCTGCATGAGTACACCATTGACATTAAGTATGTTAAGTGGTGCTTTAGAGGGCTTTCCTGTGAAGTCTTTGATGCTTTCCCAGAAATGTTTCCCATTGCCCCAGGAGTTTGCAAGTTCTATCTTGAAGTGTTCCTTTTTGGCTCAACATATTTCCCATGTACAGGTCTTTCATGCTGCCTTGTAATGTTGCTTATCTGAAGATGTTCCAGAGACATGAGCAAGGTGCCAGAGATTATCCCTGTTGTGCATCATTTTTATTAAGTCAGGGGTGATCCAGGGGTTTGTAATCCCCTTAGCCTTCTGTTTGCGGAGTGGGGTGAAGATGTTGCAGCCTTTGTTAAATTGGTGGAAGAAATAGTCAAGGGCAGCATCTACACTACTGGTAGAGTCTGAGGGGAACCAGTCAATATGTTCAAGATAGTGCTGGAGGTGCTGGAGTTGCCCTTTCTTCAATGCATGCTTGGTAAAAACCTTGGCAGGAGCCTTAGGGACTTTGTTGGACCAGTGGCAGGTAACCAGGGAGTGGTCGCTCGAAGAATCAGGTAGAACCTCGGTGTGGGTTATTCTGTCAGGGTGGGTGGTAATGATGAGGTCAAGGATTAAGTTGTTGCCAATTCTTTAATTGGTTCTAGTAGAGGTGGTAACAAGTTGAGTAAGGTTAACAGCTGTGATGGGGTCCTAGAAGGGGTCAGCTTCAAGGGCCAGCCAGTTGGTGTTGAAATCACCAAGCAATACAACTTTGGTGTTAGGAAGCAGGTCAGCTAGTAGGTAACTAAGGACCAGGTTAAAACCTGTGGCTTGTTCATGGGGAAGGATATATATGGACAATATAGTAAAGCAATGAGCCACAAGGGGGTGTGGGTTATCGGGGGATTTACCATGGCGGGAGTGATTTGCCCACAAGGTGCAGCCGAGTGGGTAAATCCTCGCCAGCTGTGGCAAATCCCCGGATAACCCACATCCTCTGAGTGGCTTATTGTGATTATAACAAGGTTTGGGTGTCTGATCGATTTATTTTTAGGTTGGCACTCGACTGTGGCAGGCTAGCACCTTTGCCATTGATTATCAGAGGATTTATAACAGTGGTAAGGTTCCAGCCTGTTAATCTGATTGGCTGTTGTTGGATGCCCATGGTATAATTATGGATTTACCATTGTGGTCGAGTATGCACTACCTTTCTTTGTTATCAAATGCGTAGACAATCATTTTGTTCCTGATTCTTGGAGTGGTAACCATATAGTTCCCTTTTACAGAAAGGGAGATAAAACTGACCCAGGTATATACTGTACCAACAAATGGGTTTGCTGGCTGTTGTGTCTAAGTTAAGTAAGTTAAGGTTTTGTTAAAATGACTGCAAAATGCATTATGAATACTATGCCAATCTCTTTGAGCTGTAGGTGGGGTTTAGAGAGGGATACAGTGCTACTGATCAATGTTTTGTGTTAATGAATTTGCTTGAAAAAATATGTGAGACTTCAAAAAATAAATTGTGTGACATCTACAGTGCTGCCAGCTCAGAGGCAATGCAGTACTTTGCAGTAAATGACATCACAAAATACTGCATCTAGCTGTTGCTAGCATTGCTTGTAAAGCAGAAAGCAGCTAACTAAAAGAACCTACATTTTCTTATTAATTTAAAACTTATATCTCAGCAGGAGTGAGTGTCTGTTAAGATTAAGTAGACAGATAACTTTATTAGAAGTAGAAGGGGTGTTATTTAGGGTTAAAAAAAGAAAGAAAAGAAAGAAAGTCAGCCTGTGTTCTGTGCAGGGAAGGTACTGTATCAGCTGACTTTGCTAAACCAGTAGGAGGAAAGAGAGCTTACCTGGGGGTGTGGTTTAGACACTATAAAAGCAGGTGAGTCAAATTACAACTTCCTGTTGCTAGCCTTGCTTGTAGAGCAGAAAGCAGCTAACTAAAAGAAGCTACATTTTCTTATTAATTTAAAACAATATCTCAGCAGGAGTCAGTGTCTGTTAAGATTAAGTAGACAGATAACTTTATTAGAAATAGAAGGGGTCTTATTTAGGGTTAAAAAGAAAGAAAAGAAAGAAAGACAGTGTGTGTTCTGTGCAGGAAGGTACTGTATCAGCTGACTTTGCTAAACCAGTAGGAGGAAAGAGAGCTTACCTGGGGTGTGGTTTAGACACTATAAAAGCAGGTGAGTCAAATTACAACTTCCTGTTGCTAGCCTTGCTTGTAGAGCAGAAAGCAGCTAACTAAAAGAAGCTACATTTTCTTATTAATTTAAAACTTATATCTCAGCAGGAGTCAGTGTCTGTTAAGATTAAGTAGACAGATAACTTTATTAGAAATAGAAGGGGTGTTATTTAGGGTTAAAGAAAGAAAGAAAAGAAAGAAAGTCAGTGTGTGTTCTGTGCAGGAAGGTACTGTATCAGCTGACTTTGCTGAACCAGTAGGAGGAAAGAGAGCTTACCTGGGGGTGTGGTTTAGACACTATAAAAGCAGGTGAGTCAAATTACAACTTCCTGTTGCTAGCCTTGCTTGTAGAGCAGAAAGCAGCTAACTAAAAGAAGCTACATTTTCTTATTAATTTAAAACTTATACCTCTGCAGGAGTCAGTGTCTGTTAAGATTAAGTAGACAGATAACTTTATTAGAAATAGAAGGGGTGTTATTTAGGGGAAAAAGAAAGAAAAGAAAGAAAGTCAGTGTGTGTTCTGTGCAGGGAAGGTACTGTATCAGCTGACTTTGCTAAACCTGGACTTGGCAAGGTTAGAGGAATGGTCTGACGTATGGCAGCTAGGATTCAATGCAAAAAAGTGCAAAATAATGCACCTGGGAAACAAGAACCCAGGGGAAGAATACACAATGGGTGGGGAGGTAGTAACAACAACAAAACAGGAAAGGGACCTGGGGGTAATCATATCAGATGACCTTAAGGTTAGCAAGCAATGTGAGAAGGCAGTAGGGAGGGCGAGGTATACTAGGATGTATAGGAGAGGCATCAGCAGCAGAAAACAGGAAGTTGTTATCCCTCTGTACAGACAGTTGCTGAGACCCCATCTGGAATACTGTGTCCAGTTCTGGAGACCCCATCTCCGCAAGGACATAGACAGGATAGAGGCAGTCCAGAGGGCAACTAAAATGGTGCAGGGTCTGCAAGAGAAGCCGTATGAGGAAAGACTAAAGGACTTAATATGTATACCCTTGAGGGAAAGAAGAGGGACATGATAGAAACTTTCAAGTACCTCAAGGAATCAACAAAGTCCAAGAGGGTAGCATCTTTCAGAAAAAGAGACTTCAAGAACAAGGGACGCAATTTAAAGATAGAAGGAGGGTGGTTCAGGGGCAATGTGAGGAAGTATTATTTCACAGAGGGTAGTGGATGCATGAACAGCCTTCCTGAGGAGAGTTGTGGAGTCTAAAACTGTGGGAGAATTCAAGAATGCATGGGACAGACATAAGGCAATTCTTGTGGGGGGCAGGAAGATATAGGCTGTTGGTTAAATAGGATCTGCGGCCTATCCTGTAGGTAGGGAAATGGGCAGACTAGATGGGCCTAGCGGTCCTTATCTGCCGTCAAAGTCTATGTTTCTATATTTCTATGTTAGTATGTGTTCTGTGCAGGGAAGGTACTGTATCAGCTGACTTTGCTAAACCTGCAGGAGGAAAGAGAGCTTACCTGGGGGTGTGGTTTAGACACTATAAAAGCAGGTGAGTCAAATTACAACTTCCTGTTGCTAGCCTTTTTTCTTACTAATTGCCCTCCACCCACCCACCCAAAGCCAGTTCTACTTTTTATAGCCACTGGATTTGACTGTCAACAGGGACTTCCTGTTTGGCAGTAGGAAAAGGATCATAGAGAAACATTGGTTTTGTCAACCCTAAAGGAAAAAAGTAGCTCACTCTCCCCCCAGCTGCTGGTGGTCTGATATTGAGCAAGGAAGAAGGAGGCTACTGAAGAAGATAGGAAGTTGCTGTCCCAGAACAGGAAGGGTGAGAGTTGTAAGGAGAGGAGAGAATAAGCATCCGGAAAAACAGTAGAGAGGACACAAAATAAGACTTGATAGGAGTGGTGCAGTGCAATGGCTGTGTGGCGGCAGTGTTCTGGGAGACATTCTGGAGGCTGCGATGCTGCCCTATTTGCAGGCACCTCTCTGGTCTGAGAGAGGAGGTTGCCCGTCTCCAGGCTGACCTGGCCAGGATTCGTGAAACCTTCTCCCCCACCCAGGGACCACCAGGACCAATGCCACTACCTCAGAGGTTGCCAAGAAAGAGGAGAGGCTGGAACAGGGTGGGCTCAAGGAGGGAGAGGGTGGTGGAACAGAGTTTCATCCCTCCAGCTGTACCTCTCCACAATTCATTCACTCTTCTAGTGGATAGTGGTTCCTCTATGGAGGCACCTGCAGTGGAGACCAAGGAGGATGCTGGGAACCTTCACAAAGGAGACCCACAGGAGGGTGGCATGGGACCCCACAGGGGAAGGAAACAACTCCTGGTGGGGGACTCAATCATTGGGGGTAGAAATTGGGGAGGAAGGGGAGAGGGAGGTAAGGTGCCTTCCTGGCGCCATGGCTTGGAGGGACAGGAAGCGAATCCTCAGGATCGTGGGAGAAGCTGCACAAGGGAGGGGCTGGATGTCATTGTCCACCTAGGGACAAATGACCTGGCTAGGAATGGGATCAGAGCAGTGCAAGAGGAGTTTGTAGAGTTGGGAAGGGGCCTTAGACAAGTAGTATCGGTAACTTTCTGGAGGTGCTGCCTGTCTATAGCAAGAGGAGATGTTAGGGCACTTCTCACCAGGAATTCAATGAGTGGTTGAAAACTGGTGTGGAGCTCAGGGTTTAGCTCATTGGGGACTGGGGAGTCACCTGGAGGGATGCAGACCTATACTGGTGCGATGGTCTGCATCTGTCCAGAGGGGGAACCAGGATCCTAGGTGAGAGGTTTGAATGCTTCATTGGAAAGCATTTAAACTTGCCAAGGGAGGCACTGAAAGGAGAAGGAAATCTGAGCCTCCCCACAAAACATGGTGATTAGTGAGGTAAACACCAAGGTACAGAGATTATTGAGAGCAGAACAGATTTAAATGTAAAATGCAAAGACAGTAAGAGACAGAAATGGGGCTAAAAGGGGTAAGGCTATCAAAAGTGGAGGTAATGAGTACCAATGCCCGTAGTCTGTGTAACAAGCTTCCTGAGCTAGTGGCCTTGATGGAAGAGGTTGCCTGGATATTGTGGCAGTCACAGAAACATGGTACACAGAGAACCATGACTGGGATGTCAACATACTAGGATACACAATCTACAGGAGGGACAGGGAGGGTAAAAGAGGAGGAGGAGTAGCTCTTTATGTAAAGGAAGGGATCAAAGCAACAGAACTAAAGAGTATACAGGGAGGAGATGAGGCACTTTGGGTCACCCTGGAGACAGGAAATGGCACCACAATCCGCATGGGGGTTGTATACAGACCCCCATCTCAGGGGGAGGGAATGGACAAGGAAATGATAGAAGGCTTTCTTAGAATGGCAGAAAAAGGGGAGATATTGTTGATGGGGGACCTGAATATGCCAGATGTTAACTGGAGCACCTTTGCTGCAGGCACATCCAAGAGCAGGGTCATTCTTGATGCCCTATAGGGCGCATGCCTCAGACAGCTAGTATTGGAACCCACTCGGGAGGGAGCAATCTTAGGCGTGGTACTCTCAAATGGGGATGGAGAAAGAATCTCCAGATTTAGAAAGTGGGTAGCCAACTGGGAACAAGCGACCACCAAACAGTGTGGTTCACGATAAACACAAGCCATACAGTCAAGCCATACAAAGCAAAGTACTGGACTTTAGGAGGCTGACTTTGGGAAAATGAAGTGCCTCAGAAAAGCACTAGCAAACAGGCAAGAAGGAGGGTGGAGGAACAATGAGGTGATCAAACAGCCATCACAGAGGCAACAAGCCTTTGTGTAAAGTAAATCAATAAAACACAACGAAGGAAAAAGCTATGGTTCTCAAAGAGAGGCAGGGAAGGTTAAGGAGAAAAGGACAGCATTCAGGAAATATAAAGGAAACACAGAAGGAGCAGGACAGAGAACTTTATCAGTTAAAGCAGAAAGAGGCTGGGAAGGCAGTCAGAATAGCAAAGGCCCAAACCGAGGAAAGGATAGCCAATTCTGTTAAGAAGGATAAGACCTTTATAGGTGCATTAGGGAGCGAAGAAAAGACCAAGGAGGGATACTGAAGCTTAATAAAGGGAGGGAATGTGGGTAGAGGTGACAGTGAAAAAGCAGGGATAATGAATGAATATTTCTGCTCAGTATTCACAAAGGAAGAGGAGGGGTTACCTAAATCAAACAAGAGAAACACTCTGAAGGCGGGGGTCGATACCAGTCCATTTATAGAAGAAAGGGTTCTGAAAGAACTAATAAAATTGAAGGTGGACAAAGCAATGGGGCCTGATGGGATTCACCCAAGAATTCTAAAAGAACTAAGGGTAGAACTAGTGACACTGCTGACTACTCTCTTTAACAAATCATGGGAGGATGGGGTGGTACCCGAGGACTGGAGGAGGGCAGATGTGATTCCTCTTCACAAAAGTGGGAGCAGGACAGAGGCAGGAAACTACAGACCAGTTAGTTTGACCTCGGTGGTAGGGAAAATGATGGAATCACTTCTGAAGCAAAGAATTGTTGAATACCTAGAGGCCAGTGGGGCACAGGACCCAAGGCAGTATGGATTCATGATGGGAAGGTCATGTCAGATGAATCTAATAGATTTCTTTGACTGGGTGACCAAAGTAGTAGACCAGGGAGTGGCTGTGGACATGGCCTACCTAGATTTTAGCAAGGCATTTGATACAGTCCCACACAAAAGATTAATGCACAAGATAGCCAGCCTTGGAGTGGGTCCCAAGGTGGTAGCCTGGATAAAAAATTGGCTAGACAACAGGGCGCTAAGGGTAGTAGTAAATGGAGTACTCAGTGAAGAAAGGAGGGTTACTAGCGGGGTACCACAGGGTTCCAGTACTGGACCAGTCCTTTTAATGTCTTTATAAGTGACATTGCAGAGGAACTGGAAGGAAAAGTATGTCTCTTTGCAGATGACAAAAAGCTCTGCAACAGGGTTGATACACAAGATGGAGTGGAAAGGATGAGAAGGGACTTGGCAAGGTTGGAGGAATGGTCAAATGTATGGCAGCTCAGATTCAATGCAAAGAAATGCAAGGTAATGCACATGGGAAACAAAAACCCAGGGGAAGCGTACACAATGGGGGGTGAGATCTGACAACAGCAAAAATAGAAAGGGACCTGAGGGTAATTATATCAGAAGACCTAAAGGTGGGCAAGCAATGTGAGAAGGCAGTAAGGAAGGCTGGGGGGATACTGGGATGCATAGGAAGAGGCATCAATAGTAGAAAACAGGAAGTTGTTATCCCTCTGTACAGACAGTTGGTGAGACCCCATCTGGAGTACTGTGTGCAGTTCTGGAGACCCCATCTCTGCAAAGACATAGACAGAGTGGAGGCTGTCCAGAGGAGCAACAAAATGGTGCAGGGTCTGCACCAGAGACATCTGGAAAAAGACTGAGAGCTTAACATGCTTATACCCTTGAGGAAAGAAGGAGAGGGACATGATAGAAACTTTCAAGTACCTCAAGGGAATTAACAAAGTCCAAGAGGTAGCATCTTCCAGAAAAAGAGATGTGCAAGAACAAGGGCACAATTTGAAGATAGAGGGGCAGCTAAGAGGTAATGTGAGAAGTATTTTTTACTGAGAGGGTTGTGGATGCATGGAACAGCCTCCCTGAGGAGGTCGTGGAGTCAAGAACAGTGGGGGACTTCAAGAATGCATGGGACAGGCATAAGGCAGTCCAAGTGGGGGGTAGGAGGAAGTAAGCTGTTGGTTAACTAGGATCTGCAGCCTATCTGTTAGGTAGGAAAATGGGCAGACTAGGTGGGCCAAGCGGTCCTTATCTGCCGTCAAATTCTCTGTTTCTATGACAAACTTAATTGCCATTGAATTGCATTGTTTCTGCCACACCCTGGTTGTTCCCATACAATTGTTTACCTTTTTTGCAATGATAAACTACTGGATCAAAATAACTAAACTGCCTCAACATAGGTTGCCAGTTTTGGCATTAAAAGGAAAAAAAGAAAATGTATTACATTATAATTTGTATTTCTATGGTTATACAATGGCCCCTATGCAAGAACACATGAGAACTGCACCCATGAGTGTCATAGTGGCGATGCACACCTACATGCCATGCAGGCAGTCTGTGTTACATGCTATGCATAAACACACATACAAAACAGGCAGATGCATGGGCGTGGCATACATATGCACATAGGGATGCCCAGAGCACATCCTGGGTTAATCCTCACTCTCACCGAGGTGTCCCTTCACAGGGAGAAGGAGGGCATGGATACAATGCCAGGTATGTAGCACTCTGTATGAACATGAAAGTGAACAACACAGCCATGCTAACCACCCTGTGTAGCACCCTACAGATCCTGTGGCAGGACACCCTCCAAAGGTAAGTCCTCAACAACCACCAATGGCCATGGAACCAGAGGCATGTACAGGCAGCCAGGTATAGGACGACAGCACAGGTAGGTTGCACCCCCCCATGGCCTGCAAAGCGCCAACAGTCCTGCCACAGACCATAACACCTGTCCTGTCTCTTACCTCCAGGTATGATGCAAGAGACACATGCAACACTGGAGGAAGATGTGCCAGTGAACTCAGGTGCTGTGTCCTATATGAACACACAGGCGGACAAGGAGGAGATGGACAAACCCACTCTGTACAGCCCAGCCCCCTCCCTTGTGCTGCAACACTGACACAAATCCAGCCTCCACAGCATGCCTTGGATGCCCAATGGAGCACAGACAACCCTGATGTGCAGCCACACATGTCATGTCCAGACCATTACCACAGCCTACCAGTGCCATTGGGCAGACCCTCAGGATGGACCCCAAACTGATGGGGCAGGACAGAGGACCAAAGCGGGTCCACAGGAGACCACACAACAAACCTGTGACAGTAGGGACAAGGGCCCTTCAAACTACCTGACACACCATTCATGCGGGCCTGCCACAAGGGGAATATAAAACACATACTACATCGAGATGTGGCAAACAGAATGGAATAGTTTCCATGCACAGAAGGACAACACACAGACATTGCAGGTGCTGGCCACAGAGGTGAGGGGCACGTGGCACAGCATAGACAGGATATGAGACATGCTCTAGAGGCTGACAGACCACACACTAGCCAGGTCCAACAAGGTCACACCACACTTATCCAAGGCACTATGACTGGCAGACCTGGACATCACACCCACCTGCACCAGTGAAATGGAATCACAGGAGAGCAACAGCCCACCACAACCATCCCGTAAACAGACCAACAAACAGGCATGTGGTGGAGGAAAGGCAGCTGCTAAAACCCAGCATCTGGGAACACGGTCTTCCACATGGCAGCTGCATCAGAATGCAAACAAACAGTAATGGCTGCCACATATGCCACCAATAGAGAGTGTCACACAAGCACGCACAATATGGACACCATACACACATGCCACAACACATAAACCCCTACTACATAGACCCAATATATAAACCCGACCACACAGACATGAGCACATAAACTCCAATCACACAGACCCCAACACATAAACCCCTACACCTCATATCACTACACTGAGCATAGTTACAGAGGGCACACAGTTATATATGATATGGGTGAATACACATTGGTGAAGAAAAAATGGCGACAGCAAAAGAGTGAGGCTTAAAAAGCCCTGAATAAACAACAATTGCGAAAGGAGACAGCACCGTTTGCATTTCAAAGGCTCCCCCCACACCTTCTTCCTACATATAATCATCTCTGAGGGGGCGACACTTGGGGAGGGGAAAAAAGCTGTAGGTCGCCATTTTAGCAATCGCTGTTGTTCCCAGTCACCCTTTTTAACTTGCTGTTTTGCCATTGCCCTTATTGAAGTTGCAATCTTGAATTCACTCATATCACGGGAGATCAGGGTACACCCACCAGCCCTGGACAGGATCCTATTGGCACTCAGGGTGGAACATCATCACAGTGTCACCCCAATAACCCACATAATGGCTGAATGACCCATACATGAGAATGTGCTCTGCTGCCTGGCCAGACAGTGACTCTGAGCCCATGACTTAGGCCCCCTGTTGGCCGGTGGCATATCATCTTGTGTGTAGCCAATGCCTCTAGGCTAGTTTGTGCAGCATGGAACATGTTGTGATCACTCTGTATGCCTTCCCTAAGGTGAGCATCATTGTGCTGCCTGTCTGATCCAAGCACCTGAACCGCATCTTCAGAAAGCCGGTCATTCTCTGTGTAATGAACTGGAATCTGTCTTCCTATGTGCCTTGTTGTATGCCTCCTGTGTTGGCCCTTGTGCCTCCAGGTAAGGTGTTATCAGGTATGAACCTAGTGGATAACTGCTGTTGCCTGTGCAGTGGATGAGAAAGTTTTAGTATCATGCTGCAGCCAGTCAACCACCAGAGTACCATGAGTGCATGCTACTAATACCCAGCTATCAACCATCCGTCCTTGACTCTGCAGGTATGGAGAGCATTCATTCTGGACCCATCAAAGAAATAGGCATCAGTGCATAAACTGGAGTACTTGCCACACACATTAGTGATGATACCTGTGGAACCACAGACAATCTGGCAGTTAATGCAGTGATACCCTTTGGGGTCATGGTATGCCTCCTCATCCAAGGCTGATGTCAGGATTTCCACATGCAAACCATTGATGGCATCCAGCACATTTGCCATGCCATATATGGCATAAAATGCCTCATTTGTGGCCTGTACACCAAACGGTGTGGTGGGGGATTGTACTTGCTCATGCATTCGCAGCAGCAGAGAAATGATGCAGTGCCTTGGACATGGAGGACTGACTGATGCCTTTGATATCCCTGACCAAACTCTGGACAGATCCTGCAGTATAGTGCACCAATGCACATAGCACCTTTGTCTTCACCAACAACACCTGTGACTGATGGGTCTGTAGTGGCACCTGTGCATGGGGCATATTACCTAGCCATTTGATCATATTGTGGTCCAGGCAAAATCTCTTCAGGCATTGTGTACCCACAGGATGTGTGCGTCCAGCCATGGTCAGAATACACATGGCTGAGGCCATGCCTGAAATGTCTGCTCAAGTTCCTACTCAACATCCAGCAGGAAGACATTCAGCAGTAGTCATAGGCACATCCCGCATACCCCTGTGGTGCTGCCTTGCAGTGTGTGTTAAATGCATAACTGTGAATCACCTGACAAAAGCCTTGCCTGGGATGCTGTATGAATGCCCAATGCTTACAGAAGCCCCTTTAAAGGGACAGGAACCCTGTACAACATTGTGGTGACATGACATGCATAGTCATCACAGGGTCACTATAGCCCTGACAGTGTTACATGATGGTGGCAGTGGCAAGTGTAAGTGTCTCAGTGGCTAGTGTGGGGCATGTGGGGGCTTACCCAAGTAAGTTGTGGATGGTGTTCTCCACAACATATAAAGGTGGACTGGACGATGGTGAGCTATGGCAGGTGAAAGAGCCAGCTGAGGTAGGTGTCCACCTATCACAGTTATCCTGTGCATGCATGCCCTGTGTAGTGTGCTGTGGAAGTAATGTTGCCCCTCATGTCTCTGCAGGACTTCTGTGG
Source organism: Neoceratodus forsteri (assembly GCA_016271365.2). Taxonomy (NCBI): domain Eukaryota; kingdom Metazoa; phylum Chordata; order Ceratodontiformes; family Ceratodontidae; genus Neoceratodus; species Neoceratodus forsteri. Next base: position 1,266,435,161 of record CM028129.1, read on the forward strand.
ATGCCTAGGATAGATCATCCTTAGAACACATCCAGCAGCCAGATGGAGCTGCATCCATGGTGGTGGTAAGGCGGAGGAAGTGGCTTCCCTACCTACCTTATTTTCTGCCCTGGAGGGTGGGGTCTAATGATGCCCACTATAAGGATATTATGGGGTAGCTGTGAACCATGGAGGTGACTCCCAGGAGGAAAACAACTTAGCACAGAGTGAGTATTGAATTGCACAGTAAAGTACAAATGTCACATTACAATGTTGATCCTGTCCATTGATGGGTGGTTATTTTAATATCTATTTATTTGGTTTATTACTGTTTAACATGAATCAATGCTACAGAGGTATCAGCCCCCTTTTATGGTACTGTAATAAAGGATATTTTCATACTATACCTCTCTTATTGTTATTCCGGTTGGTGAGATCATGCTGCCTTCTGGAACTGTTCGACTTAGGGGGTGCTGCATTATCCCTTGGTGTCCCCTGGCATCTCCATGCTGTGTATTTATATGGCATAGAAACAAAGAAACATAGAAATTATCAGCAGATAAGGACTTCTAGGCCCATCCAGTCTGCCTGTAAGTCCTGTACTTGATTACAACTTTTGACCCTCCCCCATTTAACCTCTGTAGTTCCCCTATGCCTGTCCCATGCATGTTTAAATCCAACCACAATGCTCACTTCCACCACCTCCTGTGGCAGACCATTCCATGTGTCCACCACCCTCTCCGTGAAGAAAAACAACCTCACATTTCCTCTTAACCTGCCAACTTCCAATTTCATGTCATGCACCCAGTTCTTGTACTCCTCCTGTACTGGAAGATTCCACCTCACACCCTGTTTATGCCCTGAGGTACTTGAATGTTTTTGTCATGTCCCCTCTCTCCCTCCTCTCCTTCAGCGAGTACATACCGAGGTCCCTTAATCTCTCCTCATAAGTCTTATGGTACAAGCCCTGTACCATCTTATTCTCCCTTCTCTGGACTACCTCCAGCCTGTTAATGTCCTTTTGAAGGTGTGGCCTCCAGAACTGCACACAGTACTCCATGTGAGGTCTGACCAGGGTTTTGTATAATAGCATTACTACCTCACGCCTTCTGCTGGTGATACCCCTTGCTATGCACCCCAACATGCCACTGGCCCTTCCTGCTGCCTTTGTGCTCTGCGTTGACATTTTCAGGTCATCTGAAACAGTAACCCCCAGGTTTCTTTCCTCTTTGGTGACTGTCAGCAACTCCCCCAAATCTTGTAGCTCTCCCCAGGGTTACTGTGTCCTAGGTGCATAATTTTGCACTTTTTTGAATAAAACCTCAGTTGTCACTCTGCAGACCATTTCTCAAGCTTTCCCAGGTCCCTTCTCATGTTCTCCACCCCTTCAGGAGTATCCACCCTGTTACAGATCTTTGTGTCATCCACAAACAGGCAGATCTTTTTTTCCAGCCCTTCACCAATGTCACTGATGAAGACATTGAACAGAACTGGTCCAAGGACTGATCTCTGAGGTTCAAGTTTCAAGTTTATTGCAGGAAGACTCAAGCTCATTCGCAAGAAGGTCCTGAAGCATGTGCACAGACAAAAAGACATTACATAATAAAGCAACACTTAACAAAGCAACACTGATTACAAGTATTCAAAGTGCACACCTAGTTCAAGAAAGATGTTACATAGTAAAATACAAAGTAGTAAAAAGGTGAACAGTGAAGGAATATTTGGTTTATAGTGTGCAAGCAATACAAGGTAGGGTTTATAAACATAACACTGGTATATGCAATAAATACTCTTAATATATTGAGCAAAGACAAGGGAGCTAGGTTAAATAAGGTAGGCAAGGTTGGGGGAGAGGGGATGGTTAACAAGTGTAAGGGGGAGTAATATAAAGATAGCAAGCCAAGAGTGGGAAAGTGTAGAGGAGCAGGAATAGAATTCTTGAAGTTTTAGCCACAGAGAGCAAATTGTAAGCTAAGAGATCACAGTTAAGACTAGGACTAGTGCTAGTGGGGACAATAAGTAAGGGGCATACATACGGGTGGGGAAGGGCTTAATAACAGTTGCAAATATCTTTTATTTTAGATGCACTGAGCACTTTATAGAAGTTAACTGAGACAATGCTAGTTAATTTCAGTATGGATTAGAGATGGTTCCAAATAGTAGGAAGAGCATGCATGATAGCTCGTTTACCAAAGGAGGTACTAGTCCTGGGTACGTCCAGCAGAATGTAGTATGATTTCATGAGACAGTAAGCACTGTGTGAAATGCAGATAAGGGATGTTAGGTAACTCGGTAGTTTATGCAGAAGCAACTTAAGGGTCCAGAGACCAGCGTGGAGCAGGTGTCTGGTGGTGAGAGATGTCCAGCCAACAGCTGCGTACAGATCACAATGGTGTGAATGGTAAGGGGAGTTGGTAATGAACCGTAACGCATGGTGATAAAGGACGTCCAGTTTGCTTAGGCTTGAGAGAGTGGCAGAAGTGTAAATTAAATCACCGTAATCAAGTAAGGGAAGGAATGTGGCTTGGATGAGCCTGGTTCAAGTCTTGAGGGGGAAAGAGACCTATTTCTAAAAAAAAATCCTAGCCTGGCTTTGAGCCTTCTGGATAAGTCCTCAATGTGGTAATTAAAAGAGAGCTTATTGTCTATCCAGATACCCAGGTATTTAAATTTGGTAACGACTTCCAATGGTTCACTTAGAGAAGTAACAATAAAGTCTTTAGGCAGGGCAGGGGAGTTGCCAGAGAAGGTACTATGAAAGAAAATCATTGCTTTAGTTTCCTTAGCATTAAGGAGAAGCTTGGTCTTTATCAGATTATTTTTGAGCTGAGCAAAGTCAGCTTGAAGCACACCCCTAACTTCAGATAAGGTTGATCCAGAGGTATACAGTACAGTGTCATCCGCAAAGAAGTACAGGTTGGAGCTAATTGTGTTAGAATCAAGGTCGTTAATGTATAGCAAGAACAAGATAGGGCCTAGAATGGAGCCTTGGGGGACTCTTCTGACAATCGGCTGAGAGGCAGAGAATAGCCCATCAGCTTTGACTTTCTGTGTTTTCTTCCTGATAGACAACTGATGAACCACTGGTAGTGGAGGAAGTGGCACCTAAGTTAGTGAGGCAAGTGACTAAGAGACTGTGGTCAACAGTGTCAGATGCTTTACTAAGATCTAAGAAAACTGCTAAAGTAATCTTCTTAGCATCCGCAGCAGAGACCCAGTCATTAGTTACTTTAACCAGAGCAGTGACTGTGCTGTGATTTGCCCAGAAACCAGATTGTGCTGGGTTAAGGAGTGAAAAGGTTTCAATATGAGTTTCTAGTTGGTTATAGATCAGTTTTTCGAAAACTTTAGAAAGGCTAGGCAAGATGGAGATAGGCCTATAGTTATTCAGATCGCATGGGTCCCCCGATTTGAATAGGGGGAGAATATGGGTGGATTTCTAACAGGACGGAACTGTAGCAGAAGTAATGGAGAGCTTGAGGATATGAAGAATGGGGGGCAGTGAGATGAGCATGTCCTAGTCTTAGGAAGAAAGGTTCTAGACCATCATCCCCTGCTCTGCTGGTCACCCTCCTCTCCCCAGATTATACTCCATTTACCACTGCCCTCAGTCTCCTGTTCATTAGCCAGTTCCTAACCCAGTTTCTGACCTTGTCTCCCATGCCTATACTACCCATTTTGTTAACTAGCCTCCTATGTGGGAAGGTGTCGAAGGCTTCGCTGAAATCGAGGTAGGCTATGTACACCGCCAACCCCCAATTTACTTCCTTTGTCACCCAGTTGAAGAAGTCTATGAGATTTGTCAGACACAGCCTACCCACTATGTTTCATTGTGTTACACTGCCAGTTTTGGACCTATGTATTGTTACAGGCCATCCTTAGTGATGGTTCATCTGGTGATATGTCCACGGGACTGTATGCTACAGGCACTATATCCAGCCTTTTATGCCCATCCTGTGTGCCTGCAGTCTGCAGAAGCCCTCTACATGGCTGTGTTGATTCACATATAGTAACATGTACAAGGGCAACATACTGTACAGCAAGAATGTGTGTATGTGTGGAGCATTGATGCTGTTATGTGGTTATACTCCTCCACATGTGCATAGTGTTGCTGTGGTAGTGCTCTGTGAGGAATGCATTTGCATGCCTCTGCATGCCCTATGTGCATGCCAGAAGGCTGTGGCATGCACATTTGAGGGTCATAGGTCCTTACACATGCCTGTTGTTCACTGTGCAGACATTGCATTAATGGCTTTCAATATCTCTGGAATTATGTTGCTGCAGGAATTAAAATAAATTATAAATATACCAAAGTTAAAAAAGTGTTTTAATGGATAAAACACAAGCAACAGTGTATAAGGGATGTACAGCAAATAAAATGCATGCCTTGACTAGCAACTGAGAGCATATGATGAAGCCATCTTTATATCTGCTAGCAGATCCTTTGCAGAGAAGAATCATAGCTCAATATCATTTTGATGTATTGCCATGAAATATTTTAGAGTAAAGATTTAACAAAAACATTTACAGACATGTGACAGACTTATGTGGGTGCAGTTTAGGTCTTGTGGAAAATGTGTATCATATTGTAATAATTTGCCCTTGGTACATGGATATTAGAAAGAAATTCCTAGCTCCATTTCTTGGCAAACTATTTATCTCAGAAGAATATATATTGGATCAGCTCTTTAATAGAGAGGGTATGAGAATTCTAGAAAAACTCTTAGCTTTTATTAGGTGCTAAAAATAAGAACAAGTAAATGGAAGCAGAAACATTAAAGGATTAGTGGCACTGAGGAGGTTTTTAGGAAAACATATTGTGTATCTCTACAGGGAATACAACATTGTTAATATAGTATGAAATCCTTATTTTATGTATCTCTGAAGAAATGTTAATTCACTGAGCAAGGTATTGGATTTGTTAATATACTGTGCACTCTGTTGATTTGTATTGTAAAGTGAAAAGGGTTTAATTTTGATCAATAATGGGATTGAATTTTAAATAATACACAAAAGCCAACAGCAGGCATAATGTACTTGTATTGGGAATATGGCAGTAGGAATTTGTCTGCCATTCTCAAAGTTATAAGCGATAAAAATGAGTCCAGAATATCATATGGATGTAAACTTTTGGGATGGGTAACTATGGCATGCTTAATAAATCATTGAACAATATATATTCGAGCAGACTTGACAGACCATAAGGCCTAATCTGCTGGCAAATAGTATGTTAGTATGTATGTTAGTATATAAACAGCTGTTATGACTGCCAAAGTCATGCCCAAATAGCTTAGTTAGAGAAGAGTTGGTTATGTGGGACTTGACTCTGCTCGCAGAAAAAATAATTATTGAATGTTGATTAAAAACCATTTCACTACCAGAAATTAGATGGGTGAAGATATCATTGGATGAAATTAAGCATTACAAAGATAACAAGTATAATCTATTGTGAATCTCCTATGTAGAGAATTTGTTAAGTAGAATTGGACTGGGTTAAATCAATTATTTTATGCAGTTGGAACCATGGAATGTTAAAATAAATAATATTGAACTTAAGATCTCAGACCAGTATCTCCAAGGGGAACCTGAAATAATAAAACTGCAGCAACCATGAAAATGGTTGGCAGGTAAAAAAAGGAATACTGAACTAGAACTATATCTAGAGATTGTTACAGATTCCAAATATAGGAAATTATATTCCGGATTACAATTTGAATAATATATAAGCAATTTCCTGAACCCCAGATATAATAGAAACATGGAAACATAGAATCTGATAGCAGAAGGAGATCACTGGCCCATGTAGACAACCTATAGTTGGTATAGTACTACCCCCAGTTAGAAGTCAAATAGCACAGTTTACAGTGAAGGTAATTAGAATTGATATGACAATTATCTATCTATCTATCTATCTATCTATCTATCTATCTATCTATCTATCTCTCTCTCTCTCTCTCTCTCTCTCTATATATATATATATATATATATATATATATATATATATATATATATCTAGCTATCTACAGGTACCTATATAATGCCATAATAATTTGTGCTTTCTATGAAGTACAACAAAACCTTATTTTGCAAATGTAACCCTTAGGCTGCCGACAGAATTAGAATGTGTAGGAATTCTGGACTGATATATCAGTTTGCAGCCTTACAAGGGTTAAAAGCCTCATTCATAGATTCTAAACTTGACTTATTAAGAGGACTGATGTGCTCAAAGAATCCAAAGTAATATACTGGTTGTTGAAATTCCTCCAATCCACAGGATGAATAAAATCAAGAAATTAAGCAAATATGTCAGATGCAATTATTAGTCATATTTCTTAGAGTCTACCGAGACCCACAATACCTAGTATACTTGTTTCACACTGGGAATAGCCATGTGTGTACTAAATACATTGTAGATTCTCTCTGACCTACAATAATGCTTGAACTAGAAACAGAGATTAAACCTGTCTAACTAGAAACAGAGATTATATTTCTCCAAGTAGCGCTCCCTAGTGTCTCCTATGTAGCTATGAATGTAAATATAACTATGGATCTAAGTATACTGTTAATTTGCATCTTACATCAAATACGGGAGTATTTGATTAAAGATAACTGATGTATTTATGTGTAGACTTGTTTCACACTGGGTATAGCCACGTGTATGTTAAATATCTTGTAGATGCCTTCTGACCTGTGATAATGATTGAACTAAAAATAAAGATTAAATCTGTCTAACTAGAAATAGAGATTACCCTTGCACAAGTAGTGCTCCCTAGCTTCTCACATGTAGCTATCAATGTAAATATAATCATGTATCTATGTACACTGCTAAGGTGCATCTCATATCAAATATGGGAGTATTTAATGAAAGAGAATAGATGTATTTATGTGTATGCTATTGTGTACTTATCTTTTTTAAATTTGTTTTCTATGAACAAAAATATATTTTTATTGATTTGTAATAGCTTTATGGTTGAACAATAAAATCAATGTTGATGTTGATGAATGTTGATCAATAAATTGCTACTAATACTACATATCAATTCCAACCTAATATAATAAATTTTAAAGCAGCAGTACAAAGAAAAGGGGCACAAACTTTGATCCAACATTCATTTTTACTATAAAAAATTCCAGTCATCTTCCAGTTTCATTTGGTGGTAAACTTTTCTAGTACCACAAAAATTTGAGGGTTTTTTAAATAAATGTTTTAATGTATTTTTTTTGTTTCCCTCAAGAAAAGGTAGCCACCACATTTGGTATAGAAATACTATTGTAAACCTGGTAAAGGTTAAGACTGAGGAAAAAAAGACTCATAGTGCACAGCATAGAAGATTTCTAGAAAAGTAGATTTGACAGGTACCCTAATATGTTTATCAACTATAGCTGAAAATACTTATTTCCCTAATAAATTGTATAGATTTTCAAACAGGAATAATTGTTACATCTACCACATTTGTAGACATACACATTAGAACTACTTATGAACAATTCAGGGGCATATATAGAGTACAAGAGCAGGTCTGAATATAGCACACTCACAAGGGGAAAACAGGTAATATCGCTGCATCTCCCTTCCTTGTCTCTGTGTTAGTGACAAAAAAGGAAAGATACAGATAACAGATAGGTGCAGTATTCTCCAATAATTTGTTTAAACCAAACTGTATCAAAGGATAACATCAAGAATACTGCTGCCTAAAGCAGGTTTTAGACAGACTTCCAACTGATAAAGCTCTCCATGGTGGTGGTGTTAATCCCTGTGATTTGTAAGTCAAAAGTCCTTGTGAGTGTGCAGTATTTGGATGTGCTTTTGTAACTTCTCAGGGGTTAGCTCACACATACAGTAGCACCTCAAACTTGCACCACTGAGTGTGGTATATGGAGTACAACAGGTATAAATAGGTAATCCTTGGCTACAAATGTTTAGATGAAATATTCTAATAATCAACTGAAACAGTACAACCATATTACATTAAGTATACAAGAAGTTCTACTTGGATTATATATCATATTCAGCATATCCAAGTATTGATATTACTTAGGAATTCGGTTTAATTAATTTGAAAAAGGGGGACCATATTCTTTCATATGTTTCTAGGTTGTCTAGAATCGAGTAACTAATTAATTCATTGTTAGCAAAATAAGCCATTTCATTATACCATTTTTGAATCTGTAGGGGATCAGGTTCTTTCCAGTGACTCAGAATAATAATTTTAAAAAATAGGTTGCAAAAGACACCCACAGCTCCTGAGTCTTCCTTAGTTTGGTTTCATTACTAGAAGTAACCAAAATGAAGGCAAATGGTGAGAGGGGAACATAGCCTCCTGTTATTTTTCACATATCTTTCTTTCTTTCTTTCTTTGAGTAATTTCTTTTCACCCCTAATGTGCTACCATGTTAGCCACTCCTTCAGGCATGCCAAGGATACTCCTGACCCATCCTCTCCCTTGGGACTCTGCACTCAGATAGCAACCACCTTGGGGTGACCTGGTATAACCCTTCGCCGGGTGGGTCCCCCTCCTCCAAGGGGGAAGGCACCAGCCTGGGCAGGGCAGCAGACCAGCACAATGTCTTAGCCCCAAGGTACTGCCGAGGTGGATGGCTGCAGGGGCATTGATGGCCTCAGAGACCTGGGCAGCCATCATCCAGTGTAACACTGAGCCATTTTCCATTTTTCTGGTTCACTTCCCCTCCTTATGCTGTCATGCAGTACTCCTGATCTCCACCAGAGGCAGCTGATGACTGGCATCTACCCCTAACCCACCCCAGGAGAAGAGGGCAGTCCTGCGGATGCTCAATCCTCTCCTTCCTCTGCCAGTCCCCGGCATCCCGAGTCCATTCCCAAACCTGGGTCACTGGTGTGGGTTGAGGTAAGGCGCCAGCACCTCAGTCCTCTATGCCACCAGGCCAGCACATATATTTCTAACTTGAATCAAAGAGCAGATATCTTATTACAGGACCAAAACATATGAGTTATGTCAGCATTTTCTTTTTGGCACCTCCAACATTTGCTCTCACTCTTAAGAGAGTCATTTTGTTTAATTTCTTCAGAGTCATATAAAAGTTATGCAACAATTTTATATTGGATTGGCTTACTTTTGGTTTCTTTGTTACCTCTAAAATCTGGTTCCCATGTGCTATCCCAGTCTTCTTGTGATATAAATGTTTGGAAATCTTTTTCCTCTTTTTCTTTAGCTCAAGCAGTGACTGATGTGGTAGAACTGTCAATCGATAATGTACATATTAAACTAACACCTTCTCTAAATTGCCCTGTTCTAATGAGTTGATCCCATTCTTCACTTTCTGGCAGCAAAAGATCTCTAAGCAAAATAATTCTAGCGAGAGAGTCTCTTAGTTGTAAAGAAACAGTAGAATTGGAATTTTGGTAGATGGAATTTACTTTTAAGTTCTGTGAAACACAGAAACATTCTGTTTTTACTATCTATAACATCTTTAAGGTGTTTTATATCCAAATTAGCCCATTCCTAATTAGATAAAGGGTTTCTTTCACACTGACACAGACTTTATTGGTTGACATTATTGTCATTACATACAAAAAGATAAAAAGTACAGTATTAATTTAGAGAATTAATTAAAAATCTTGGCAGTAATATTGCACATACATCCACTTATTTACAATGACATAATTAGCTGTTCAGCAAATTTCACATTCTGAATAGCATTATCCTAGTAAGCAACATAAATTGACTCTGACATTCTCTGGTTAAGTTATTCAATTAGAAACACCAATATTACACAACAATGTTTCACCAAAAAAGATCCTGTAATTGAATTTGTACATATCTACCCTGGACATGAAGTTATAGTTGGCATAAACCATAACAAACCACCTGTCCATCCAAGGGAAGGAGTTGTAAATGGGAAAAAAAAATGGGCTCAGGTCTGGCTACCTACACCCCTGCATGAAACCATAATTTCAAATCTCGTATGAGAAAAAAAGATCCTAACAAGGATCAATTAGGGCTCATTATTTGCATTCTTTGCTGAACATATTTCAGTCTTATTTTTTTGGCTGCAGTGAAGAATTCTGCCAAATCAGTAAGAATTTGTAGATTTTCAGAATTTAATAAAAAGATCAAGAAAATAAAGTGAAGGTATGATATATGAGGAGAAATATTTAGCTAAGTATTTCCTTCTTATTGTTTCATACCATTGGCAACTTAAAATTATATGATGTAGATCTTCAGGTTTCTTCAAGTAACATAAACAATTAGGAGAAGCAGAAACTTGTCGACAGTATCTGGCATCTGGATAAAGAGTTTCTTTCAAAAGTGATGAGAGGGTTTAAGCATAGTGGCAAGTATTCAAACAGTTTGTTCTGTGGGATGATAACATTTGTTCATTTTCTTAAGGACTCTTATTGATATGTGGAGGCAACAATTTCCATATCTATCCTTTGAGGTTGGGAGAAACATGAAGTCAAATAGTCTGCTTGGGAATACAAATCTGTCCTCTAAAGATCCATATAGGAAAGTGATATCAATTTTCCCTTTTTTTGGTTTTATTTTGTAAATGAAGAAGAATATTCTTAGTTATAAAAACGTCCTGCTATTTCTCCCAGGAAGGTAGTTTGAAGCATCCTTTCAATACATGGCATCTGAATTTTGCCAAGCTTAGACAAGGAGGGTGTGGACCACAAGAAATCCCTGACAAGTCTATCCACGTTCATAAGTTTTTTTATTTGTTGGTTTATTTTCTTTTTTTGTGTGTTTTTGTTTAGTAAGATAGGGATATGCTGCAGGATATAAACAGTTTAGGCACTGTGACCACTTTAATAATTGTTGTCTTTCCCTATAATGATAAGTTTAATTTCTGCATCTCTGGAAGTTTATTTCAGTATTTTTAAGTAGGGGTTCTATATTAAGATTCAAAAGTTTAACTGGGTTACTGGAAATATTTGAACCAAGATAAGTTTTTGTTTTCTTTAATCCAATTCTTATTAAAAATCTTTTGTAGGTGATTCACAATAGTAACATACAGGTTATTATGTATAGCCTGAGTTTTCCCCGGTTAATGGATAGGTCAGAAAGAGGTTCAAATTCATATAGAAGCTCTTTTAGCTTCTCACACGATTCAACTGGTCTTATTAAAATTAAAAGAATGTAATCTGCAAAACTAAAGTTCTTATGTTTATGACACCCTATGTTAGCTCCCTCAATACCTGCATGTCTATTAATGGTCCTAATTAATGTTTCAAAAACTAAGATGACAATATAGGGTGAACGTGGGCACTCTTGTTTTGCTCCAAATTTAAGAAATAATGGATCTGAGAGAAAATCATTAGTTAAGAGCTGGGCAGATTGGTTTCTATAAATTGTATTTACCCAATTTCTAAACTCTACATCCAAAAGCTTTTTGGACTAACTTTGTAAATAATTCCAGTTAATGGAATGGAACACCTTGCAAGTGCCCAATAACACGGCAAAGTAAGGTTCCATTTGCTTATTGGTCCACCACATCACATCAAGTGAGACACCTGACACCATCACTTGATAATCTATTTTAATTGTTTTATTTATTAGCTCATCGGTTTACAGATCTTTGAGTCAAATACTCATTTACAAAGGCACCTTGTCAAGAGAGCAATACATCACAGCAAACAAAACAGTACAGTACATAACACTTAGATTAAAAAAGCAACCAGTGTTACAGGCATTCACAGGTGGTACAAGCTTGGTAATAGGTAGATCACAGTAGTCATAATATAGGTACACGAGTACCACATCAGGTAGCAACCAGAGATATTTTATTACATTAGTCAGCAGATGTTGCCTGAGACCCCAGGCATATACAGCAAAAGTAGACAGGGCAGACCCAGCCTAGGGCTGAGGGTAAGGGGCAGGTGGGGGGCTATGTGCAGTTGCAGCAGCGAGTGCTTGTCAGATGGCTTCTGAGGGAGATCTTGAAAGGACCAAGCTCAGTGGAGTCAGCTATGTTGGCTGGGAAGGAATTGAACCAGGAGGGAGCCCGATAGCAAAAGGATCTCTGGGCCATAGGGGTCCTTACCCTGGGGACAATAAGGGAGGTTTTGACAGTGCTGCGGGTGGAGACTGAGAGGGAGTCATGCTGCAGGGAGGTGGCAACCCCAGGGGAGAGAGAGCCCTAGCAGGGTCTTTTTTACAAGAAGGCAGGTTTGGAAGTGAAGTCTTTCTTCAAAGTTGAGCAAGTTGGTGGTAGATTACAGCAGGCATGTATTGGTGCTCCTAGGGGCTCCCAGCATTAGCCTGCAGACCTTGTTTATAGACAGCTGGATTCTTGCAAGTGCAGTGTTGTTGGCTGCAGCATAGATGGGTAGCCCATAGTCAATTAGCCACAGGACAGAGGAGGTGATTGCCAATCCAAAGACCTCTTGTGGTAGGCAATCCCTATGGTGGTATAACTGTCCAGTCCTGACATTGGTGGTAGCAGAAAGGGCATTGATATGGAATGGAAAGAGAGTGCCAAATCAAAGGTAATGCCCAGATACTTGTAGGAGGAAACCTTCTCAATGGGGTTTAGTGTGCTAGGCAGTATCATGAGAGGGGCACCACTGACTTTGCTTTGGCGATGTGAGAAGAGCATAGCTTTGGTCATTTTTAGGTTCAGGACTAGCCTTCATGATGTGAACCAATGCTCAGCTCTATCATCAAAAGCTTGTTGGAGGGTGGCCTGGAGTGTGCTGGGGTTGGGGTCATAGGTGAAGAGCATAGCGTCATCCGCGTAGAGGAGGATCTTACTTGAGTAGGCCAAGGGGAGGGAGTTGAGGTAGAGACTGAAGAGGAGAGGGCCTAAAATGGAGCCCTGGGGAACCCCAGAGTGGACAGGTCGTGTGTCAGATAGGGTGCTATTGATTTTTACACACTGAGTTCTGGCAAAGAGGTAGCTGGTGAACCATGCAAGGGGCTGGGGGAGAAACCAAGGCATCTGAGGGAGTCAAGCAGGAGGGGATGGCAAACCATGTCAAAGGCCTTGGAGAGGTCAATGAACATGGCACCGGCAAGACTTCCGACATCAAGAGCAGAGTGCAGGAAATTGGAGAATTCAAGTAGTGCAGTTGTGGTGCTGTGACCTGCATGAAAGCCATGCTGTTCAGGGCACAGGATAGTGTGCATGGCCAGATATTCGGCAAGCTAGGTGGCAACTACTTTTTCAAGGGCCTTAGAGAGTGAGGGGAGGATGGAGATAGGTTGATAGTTACCCGGGGTCGCTCAATCACCACTCTTTAGGATGGTAGTGATGATGGTGGTTGTCCATGTGCTGAGGAACTGCCCCAGGCACAGAGATCAGTTGAACAGCTCGGTAAGTAGGACTAGGATAGCATCCAATATCAGACGAAGTAGCCTAGTGTCCAGTAGGTCATTGCCGGGGTTGTTACTACTAACGGTTTTTTGCAGAAGGGGTCTAGCTTCCAGCGGGGAGATGGTATGTAGATAGAAAGGAGGTCTCTGGAGAGTGGGCAGGGATGCTACTGGGATGGGGTCAAAGAAGTTACTAGGCAGAACTGAACTCAGGTCTTAGAAAGTGTGGTTTAGACAGTCTGCAATGCCAAAGGGGTCAGAACAGACAGTTCCATTAAAGGAGAGTTGGGGGGGTGGGGAGCTGGATTTCCCATTCAGCTCCTTTACATTATCCCAAAAGTTTCTAGCCAACCCCCAGGAGGAGACAAGAGCACATTGGTAGTACTGTGCTTTGGCCTGTCGAATGGCCCAAGTACTCTTATTGCGCTTGGCGTTGTATGCTTGCCTATCAACTGGCTTGCCAGATTCCATGGCAATGTGCCATAGGTTGTCTCTCATTTTAAGGTTGTGAAGGAGGAAGGGGATAACCCAGGGTGTGCTTTGCTTTTTGGTGCGATTTCTAGCAAAGGGGGCATAGAGGTCACAGACAGTGTTAAAAGTGTGAGTGAAAAAATCCAATGCCTCATCTCATGCAAGCCTGATTGGGGACCAATCCAGTTGTAAGAGGTACAGTTTAAGGTGATGCAGGCTGCCTGGGAGTAGGCGACATCACTGGGTGGTTTGTGGTGCAGGTTTGCTGTTGGCAATGGACCAAGAGAATATGACTGGGGAGTGGTCACTAAGTGAATTGGGAAGTGCACTGATATCGAGCTCCCTCTGGGGCGGTTGGTAATGGTGATATCCAGGAGGGTGCTGGAGCCAGTAGAGGTTTTGAATCTAGTTGGGGTGGTGACAAGCTGAGACATGTCAAGGGCGGCAAAGATATCTCTGGTTCAGGAGGCCGTGGCAGAGATCCAGTTGATATTCAGGTCACCAACAATTATCTGGGCCATTTTGGGTGGCAGGCCACAGAGGTAGTCAGCAAGCACCTGAATGGAGAGGTATTGCTTTCTGGGGGGAATATAGACAACGGTGAGAAAGAGTGGGCCCTTACAAGAGTTGGGGGATATTTTTAGCTTGATGGCTTGCGCCCCGTTATCAAGCTTGGGTGGTGGAAGTGCATGTCCAAGGAGGGAGTCATGCATGTAGACAGCACAACCACCTCCACTCTTACCCACCCAATCTTCCCTGAAAAGAGTGTAACCAGGGAGGGAGACAAAGGAGTCAGGGGTGGATTTGGATAACAAGGTTTCAACTAGTACAACAATGTCCAGTTGGTGCTGAGTAACCCAGCATTGGAATGCAGCAGTCTTCTTAAGGAGGCTGAAAATATTCATAGAAGCTATGTGGAGTCCTTGAGCCTGGGCTGGCTTGTTCATAAGGTTGGGCATGGGGTCAGGGTTTGGATGAATGTTACCTGATAGAAGCAACAGGAGGGTGATTAGGCATACCAAAGCATGGTAGTGATTGGGGTATCTCTCCTTGCTATTGGACATGGGGCCGGGTGCTGGGGTGTAAGGAGTGGGTAGAGTACAAAGGGTGGGAAAGGCATTGAGGAGAAGAGACCAAGGTATGAATGGAAGTAAGAGGTAGCAGGGGTGGAAGTTTGGGGGCAGTACCGAGGGGGGGAGGTGGTCGAGCATTGGGGGGGTGTGGTAGAGGTGTTGTAGATAACAGGGGGCGTAGTATGGGTAGAGGGTGATGGTCTTAAGTGAGGTGGGGGCTGGTGTAGGAAGTAGGAGGAGGACCATAGTCAGTGTCAGTGCACTTGCTCCTGGATACATTGAGGATGATAAGTTATTTGAGCATGAGAGAGGATCACCTCTTTAAGACGTTACAGAAAGGAGAGCCCCTTTAAGGAGTTGCTGTTATTGACTAGTGTGAGGCCTCAGGGGTGGGGATCACTGGAGAAGTGTACTAATAAAGGAGGGAGGGGTGGGGGTGGGCGAAAAAACTGTCCAGAGAGCATTACAGCAAGGCATTGGCTGAGCTGTGCTTTGAAAAAGGTGCCTTGGGTGCTTTCTTTCTCAATGGGAAACTGCAGCATCCAATCGGGAAGCAGCCATAGTCCCTAGGAGCTAGTCCAATTACTGGGATTGAAGCCTGACAGCTCCAAGCTAGGAGATGACCAAACGTACCTGCTTTCCTTGGTCAGGGGGTGGCGGGCTGGATGCAGAGGTCCAGCCACCAACAGGTAGCAGTGCCAGGGCCACTTAGCTGAAGTGGAGAGCCTGGTTTGGGGTTGTGGCTGCTTTCCTTGGTCAGGGGGTGGTGCGCTGGATGCAGAGGTCCGGCCACCAGCAGGTAACAGTGCCAGGGACACTTGGCTGAAGTGGAGAGCCTGGTTTGGGCTTGTGGTGGCTGTCCTTGGTCGGGGGTGGCGGGTTGGAAGCAGAGGTCCAGCACGCCCAACGGAGTGCTCAGCCAGGAACCCCTCGGCTGAGTGGAAGAGCCTGGTTTGGCTTGTGGCTGCTTTCCTTGGTCAGGGGTGGCGGGCTGGATGCAGAGGTTTGGCCGCCAGCAGGTAATAGCGCCAGGGCCACTCAGCTGAAGTGGAGAGCTTTAAGTAAGTCTATTTGCTCTTTACCGACCAGTAAAGTAGTTACCTTTTGAAACCTCGCTAATAGATTTTTTGTGATAATTTTATAGTCTGGGTACATAAGGGAAATTGGCCTATAGTTACAACAGTCCAGGGGGTCCTTTTTCTTTTTTGGGGTTAAGGTAATGTAGGGCTCATTCATGGATGATGGCAGAATATTTCTTACTCGTATTGTTTTGTTACTGGTAACAATTATGCACTTATTATCAGAACTAGTGTTTTATAAAATTCAATCGGGAGTCCATCTGGACTAGACACTTTTTTGTTGTTGTTGTTAGGCAGTGCTTTTATAGTTTGTAACATTTCTTTATCTGTGATATTTTTATTTAAAGACTGCTTTTTAAGTTTTGGTGGAATGCAAGGTCTAATTAGAATAGAAATGCATTTATTTTCTTTTGGTGTGTATTTGTCCCATCTGAGTAGGATCTTTTCAAAGTAATTTAAAAAAAGTTAGCTTAGAGTTCTTTGTTACTGTAGGTCCTTTTTCACTTTTGATCCCTACTATAATGTTCTGAAATTGGTATTTCTTTAGATGATTCACAAGCAATTTCCCAGATCATTCCCCTGATTCCCAATATCTCTGTTTTGTTCTAAACAAAACATATGGGCCCAGATATTCAAAAGGGTTGCACATGGCACAACAGTGTTGCACCATGCACAACCCACTGATGCACCCCGGCACAATATTCAAAAGGGAAAAGTAAGCGGCACAAATTGCGCGCCGGAGCGCATCAGTAATGGCGCAGCACAGGTAATGCCCATGCACAACCTGCACAGCCCGATATTCAGCCCGAGATGTGCAGAGCCATGCATGCGCAACCCCTACCTGCGCCAGCACAAAGTTATGCCCCCAAAAAAAGGAACAATTGATGGCCACCCACAGGTGAGCTGCCGCATTTAGCAGCTGCCACCTCTGGGTGGCCACCCGAGTTCCGGCTGCACCTGGTGGCGCCCCCCCATGCCCGATTGCTGGCATTTGTACAAAAAGAAAACTCCATCCTATATCCCTGGTGGTCCAGTGGGCCTCTATCTGCCCGATTGTGGGCATTTGTATAAATAATTCGTCCTATATCCCTGGTGGTCCAGTGGACTGCTATCTGCCCAATTGTGGGCATTTGTATAAATAAGTCATCCTATATCCCTGGTGGTCCAGTGGACCACTATCTGCCCGATCACGGGCATTTGTAAAAAAATAACTAATTCCAATATCCCTGCTGGTCTAGTGGTACCCCCCCACTCGCCAACTGCCCTGCTCCTCCCTGGTCAGCTGACGGGTGGCAGCACCCCACCCGCCTGACGCCCTGCCGCCCACTGACTGACACCTCGGTGGGGCTGCAAGCCCATCGGTTCTGGCGTCAGCCAATGGGCATGCAGCCCCTACCGTACTACACATTCCAGATATGTGAATGAATCATATCTGGAATGTGTCTGGTAGAGGGCTGCATGCCAATTGGCTCCGCTGATGAGCCAATGGGCATGCAGCCTACCCGAGTGATCAGTGGCGGCAGTGTGGCTGGCGGATGGGTGCTGCTGGCACAACTGGTGGAGGTAAGGGCGGTAGAGGCTCAGTGGGCGGTGGGGGTACCACTGACCACAGAAATATTGAATTAGTTATTTTTACAAATGTCCCGCAATCGGCAGATAACGGTCCACTGGACCACCAGGGATATAGGACTTGGGGTTTTCTTTTTACAGATGCCCATGATCAGGTCAGATAGCGGTCCACTGGACCACCAGGGATATAGGACTTGGGGTTTTCTTTTTTACAGATGCCCGCAATCGGGCAGATAGCGGTCCACTGGACCACCAGGGATATAGGACTTGTGGTTTTCTTTTTTACAGATGCCCATGATCAGGCAGATAGCAATCCACTGGACCACCAGGGATATAGCACGACTTATTTATACAAATGCCTGTGATCAGGCAGATAGTGGTCCACTGGACCACCAGGGATATAGGACAAATTATTTATACAAATGCCCATGATCGGGCAGATAGAGGTCCACTGGACCACCATGGATATAGGACATATTAGTTTTTTTTTGCACTACAAATGCCCATGATCGGGCTGCAGGGGGCGTCGGTCCCCGACGGCTGCTGCGTGGCAGGGCGTCAGGTGCAAGTCATCGGGGATCGGCGCACCTGCATGCAAATGGGGCCATAATGACATGCACATGGCCCCATGTGCACCTTGCATACATTATGGCTCCATTTGCATGTCAAGTTTTGAATATCGCGGTTGCTGTGCATGGCGCAATGGAACTTGTGCTAGCGCATCTCCATGCTCCACTCTGGCCACTTGCGCTGGCGCAGTGCCACTGCGCCATGCACACTGGGGGTGGCTCGTGTGCGATATTCAAAGCTGCTGAGCCATGGCGCAGCTCCTTTGAATATCGCTTAGTTCACACCCCTGTGCAGCCAAGTTGAGCTGCACCCAAGCTTGCGCCACAGCCGGGCACAGTTTGAATATCTGGGCCATGCTGTTTTGCAAGCAAGGGCTGTATTGATGTCATATTTTGGGGAGGTGATTCTATATATTTTATGTCCTTGTCTTGAATCCTTGATTTTTCTAAGTTCTTTATTCAGAGTTATTTTTCTTTTTCTTGCAGGGATTTTTTTATCTTTCTTATTATTCAATGAAAGCCTTATATACTCCCCATAGGGCACACTGAGAGACCTCTCTGTTGTCAATAATGGAAAAGTCATCACTGTTTTTTCTTTTTATCATTTCTATGAAATCTTTATCATAGATCATACTGGTACTCAGTCTCCATCTAAAAAGATTTTGTTTCCCTTTCCCCAAACTTAAGGAGGTGTGTATTAGTCCATACAGTAGTTTTCATTGCACTGCCACTTTAATATGTTTTAATAACATGTTGTTCTAAATTAAAAATATTGTTCAAACTCACAAGGATCCTATCAGATTCCAGTATTATACTATTATAAGTAAAAAATAAAAGACAGGAACAACTAACTTTGGAATGTGACTGCTGCAGGAACAGTGGATGGACTAGATGAACCACTAGGTCTGATTTTGTACAATGACCCTCATGATCAGTGTTTTGTTCAAGGTCCAGCATTCTATAAGGATCTAATCATATTACTGCCACACATCAACTCAATTAAATTTATTTATTGGAAAGAATGTTGTGCAAGGCAAGGTACATTTTATTTGTGCAGTGCCCTATCCAAAAGGTGCAGGACACTACACAAAGAGTACCATTAAAGAAACCCTAAAGTCAAAACATTCATAGAAATGGGTTTCCAGTCTTCCCAGATGAGTCTATCCATGGTCTTTGTGCAAATAGTAATGTTTTGTTTACTGACTTTTGTTTTTAGGAATGCGTACCTCCATTTTCAGTGTAGTGATCTGCGCTTTCTCATTGTTTCTACTATTGTTCTCTGACCCTGTTGCCCAGGATGCACTGTATCTTGAGAGATTGTGATGTGGGCTTGCCCTAGCTTAAACAGCTATGCAGTGTAACTTTACAATAATTTTTCTAAGTAGAAAATTTTAGCATATTTTTCACCAATTTTTTGCATTAGCAGTATGCCCACTAATACTACATAGGTTTTTGGCCATTCCCTAAAATGTTATTTGATTCTTGTTGTTTAGGGTGGGACTTTTTCTTATGCTTGTTGGCACTGCTGAGTCTGCCTCATTGAACTGCTTGTGGGGCCACTGCTGTTAAAATCTTGGTGATAAAAACAATGAAAACAGCAAGGAAAGGCAAATGTTAATTTTTAGGTGCCCAATCTCGGAGGCTCTGGCTATCATACAATAAAAACACACTATCAGTACAACAATTTAAATTAATATTAAATAAAAGCAATAATAATATTAACAGCATAAATAAATATATACTGTAAGCATATATTTTAAAAACAGGTACTCAGAAGGAAAGGAGCAGGGGCTTCCAGGGAGGACTAGTATAGAAGGTCCAGGAAGGCCTTGAGGCAGGCCTTCAAAACCTCCACTGAAGGGGCCTCCAAAATAGATGGAGGAAGCAAATTTCAAAGGACATGGTCAGTGACACTAAATGCTCTGTTGCTGGCAGTTTGAAGCCTCATCCTGGGAATCGCCAAGAGGCCCCTAGAGGAGGACCAGAGGGAGTGGACTGAGACAGAAGGTGAAAGAAGGTTCAAAAGTAGCCAGGGCCAAGCCAACATAGGGCCTTAAAGGTGAGCAGGCCCACCTTAAAGAGGATTCTGCACCTCACTGGCAGCCAGTGCAGATCACACAGAACCAGGGTGATGTGACAGAATTTAGACTGCCCAGTGAGCAGCCTAGCAGGTGTATTCTGCACTAGCTGCAGCCAGTAAAGATTACACCCTGAGACAATGAGGTAGCACGCATTACAGTAATCAAGTCTGGATGCCACGAAGGCATATACCAAGGTGGGGATGTCCATAGACGGAACTAGGGGCTTAACCCTGGAGATACTCCTAAAATGATAAAAGCTGGTCCTGACAACAGATGACACCTGAGAATCAAATGACAATCCACTGTCAGAGATCACTCCAAGATTTAACACCCTAGAGGAGGCCTTCAATGGCACAGATCCCAGAAATAAACCGGTTTTGGTGCCAGAGGCCATCCTGTTTTGCCTTGTGTTCGACTCCACCACCAGTATCTCCATCTTGCCGGGGTTCAGTCACAACCAGCTAGAGGCCATCCAATAATTGATCTCCACAAGGCAGCTATTTAGTACTTCCACCGCACTACAAGTTCCAGGGGCAAAGTAAAAAAATACAGCTGAGTATCATCGGCATAGCAATGAAAACTCAGACCATATTTTCTAACGAGCTCAACAAGGGGCAGCAAGTACACGGCAAACAACATTGGTGACAAGGCCAACCCCTGTAGTACTCCACATGACAGGAGGCTAGAAGAAGAGGAGAAATTCCCCATCACTACTCATTGCCTCCTGTTCATGAGGTAGAACTCAAACCAGCGGATGACCGAGACGGTGAGCCCACCAAATTCCCTCAGGCAGTCAAGCAACACACAGTGGTCACCATGTTAAAGGCTGAAGAGAGATCAAGGAGGATGAGAATTGTCCCCTCCCCCCAATCTCTAGCCCCGACGAGGTCATTATGCACCTGAAGTAATGTGGTTTCTGTACTATGCCTCACATGGAAACCAAACTGGAATGCGGTGCTCCTCAACTTGCTGCGCCACAACATTCTCACCAAATTTTCCAAAAAATGGGAGGTTGGAGATCAGACAGTAATTCCCCTTGAAATGAGAAACATAGAATCTGATGGCAGATAAGGACCACTTGGCCCACCAAGTCTGCCTATTTCCCTACCTAATGGATAAGCTGCAGATCCTAGCTAACCAACAGCCTACTTCCTCCTACCCCGCCGCTAGAATTGCCCTATGTCTGTCCCATGCATTCTTGAATTCCCCCACTGTTTTTAACTCTAAGACCTCCTTAGGAAGGCTGTCCCATGCATCTGCAACCCTCTCTGTGAAGAAATACTTCCTCACATTACCTTTGAGCTGTCCCCACTCTATCTTCAAATTGTGCCCCCTTGTTCTTGCACATCTCTTTTTCTGAAAGATGCTCCCCTCTTGGACTTTGTTGATTCCCTTGAGGTATTTGAAAGTTTCTATCATGTCCCCCCTTTCCTTCTTTTCCTAGAGGATATACATCTTAAGCTCCTTTAGTCTTTCTTCATATGTCTTCTGATGCAGAAGCTGCGCCATTTTGATTTCCCTCCTCTGGACAGCCTCCACCCTGTCTATGTCTTTGTGGAGATAGGGTCTCCAGAACTGTGTATAGTACTCCAGATGTGGTCTTACCAACTGTCTGTACAGAGGGTCAACAACTTCCTGTTTTCTACTGGTGATGCTTCTCCCTATGCATCCCAGTATCCCCCCAGCCCTCCTTACTGCCTACTCACATTGCTAGCCCACCTTTAGGTAATCTAATATGACTACCCCCAGGTCCCTTTCCATTTTTGTTGTTGTCAGTATCTCACCCCCCCCCCATTGTGTACTCTTCCCCTGGGTTTTTGTTTCCCAGGTGCATTACTTTGCACTTCTTTGTGTTGAATCTAAGCTGCCATACATGTGACCATTCCTCCAACCTTGTCAAGTCCTTTCATTCTTTCCACCCCACCTTGTGTATCAACCTGTTGCAGATCTTTGTGTCATCTGCAAAGAGACATACTTTCCCTTCCAGTACCTCTGCAATGTCACTTATAAAGACATTAAAAAGGAGGGGCCCCAGTACTGAACCCTGCGATACCCCACTAGTAACTCTCCTTTCTTCACTGTGGACTCCATTTATTATTACCCGCTGTGTCCTGTTGTCCAGCCAGTATTTTACCCAGGCTACAACCCTGAGACCCACTCCCAGGCTGGCTAATTTGTTTATTAATCTTTTGTGCAGGACTGTGTCAAATATCTTGCTAAAGTCTAGGTAGGCCATGTCCACAGCCCCTCCCTGGTCTACTACTTTGGTCACCCAATCAAAGAAATCAATTAGATTTGTCTGACATGACCTTTCTGCTGTGAATCCATGCTACCTTGGGTCCTGTGCCCCACTGGCCTCTAGGTACTAAACAATTCTTTCCCTCAGAAGTGATTCCATCATTTTCCCTACCACTGAGGTCAAACTGACAGGTCTGTAGTTTCCTGCCTCTGTCTTGCTTCCACTTTTGTGAAGGGGAATCACATCTGCCCTCCTCCAGTCCTCAGGTACCACAGCATCCTCCCATGATTTATTAAAAAGTGATGTCACTAGTTCTTCCCTTAGTTCTTTTAGAATTCTGGGGTGAACCCCATCAGGCCCCATTGCTTTATTCACTTTGTTTTAGGAGTTCTTTCAGAACTCTTTCTTCTGTGAAAGGACTAATATCAACCCCCCTATCCAGAGTGCATCTATTGACTGGATTAGTTATCTCCCCCTGCTTTCCATTGTGGATACTGAGAAGAAGTATTCATTCAGTATCCCTGCTTTTTCACTGTCGCTCTCTGCCCAACCACCTTCCTCTTTATTCAGCCTCAGTATCCCTGTCTTAGTCTCTTTGCTCCCTAATGTACATATAAAAGTTGTAAAAGACAAAGAACCTCTGTGCGCAAACACTGAGGCAAGGGTTACCCCAAGGGGCATTTGGCTGGGAAGCCAAGTTTCAAGAAAATACAACATCACACATGCCCCCACAATGCAAAGCATCATGGACTGCATATGCAAATCACCACAGAATGTTATGCTGGTCCAACTTTAAGCAGAATTGCATGGTGCCGAAAGGCCTCTCACACAGTTTGCAAAGGGTGCTAACAGATATAAAAGTTGTATCCCCCTTCTTAACTAAGTTGGCTATCTTTTCCTCAGTTTGGGCCTTTGCTATTCTGACTGCCTTCCCCACTTCCTTCTGCTTTAACTGGTACAGTTCTCTGTCCTGCTCCTTCTGTGTTTCCTTATACTTCCTAAATGCTGTCTTTTTCTACCTAACCTTCCCCACCACTTCTTTTGAGAACCATAGTGTTTTTTTATTTCATTTTGATTTGTTTATTTGCTTCACACAAAGGCTTGTTGCCTCTGTGATGGCAGTTTTGATGTTTCCCCATTGTTGGTCCATCCCACCTTCTTGCCTATTTGCTAGTGCTTTTCTGAGGCACTCTTCCATTTTGACAAAATCAGCCCTCCTGAAGTCCAGCACCTTCACTTTTGTGTGGCTTGACTCTACAGCTAAATTTATCGTGAACCACACTGTTTGGTGGTCACTTGTTCCCAGATGGCTACCCACTTCAAGATCAGAGATCCTCACTCTATCCCCATTTGAGAGTGCCAGGTCTAAGATTGCTCCCTCCTGAGTGGGTTCCAAAACTAGCTGTCTGAGACATGCTCCCTGTAGGGCATCGTGAATGGCTCTGCTCTTGAATATGGCTGCAGCAAAGGTGCTCCAGTTAACATCTGGCATATTCAGGTCCCCCAGCAGCAGTATCTCCCCTTTCTCAGCCATCCCAAGGATGCCTTCTATCATTTCCTTGTCTATTTTCATTCCGTGAGACAGGGGTCTGTATGCAACCCTTGTGAGGATTGTGGAGCCATTTCCAGTCTTTAGGGTGACCCACAGTGCCTCATCTTCTCCCTGTTTACCCTTTAATTCTGTTGCTTTGATCTCTTCCCTTGCACAGAGAGCTATTCCGCTTCCTCTTCTTCCCTCCCTGTCCCTTCTGTAGATCGTGTACTCTGGTATATTGACATCCCAGTCATGGTTCTCTGTGTACTATGATTCTGTGACTGCCACAATATTCAGGCATCCCTCTTCCATCAAGGCCACCATTTCTGGGAGCTTTTTACCTAGACTACAGGCATTGGTACTCATTATCCTCCATTTTTTTATGACCTTATTTCTTTTTGCCCCATCCTGTCACCCCTGCCCTTCTCCCTATTGACTGCTCTATCTTGGTGTTTACCTCACTAGCTACCCTGATTTTTTTTTGTGGGGGCTAGGATTTCCCTTTTCCTTTTCAGTGCCTCCCCCCTTGGCTAGTTTAAATGCTTGCCACTGAGGCATTTAAACCTATCACCTAGGATCCTGGTTCCCCTCCTGGATAGATGCAGACCATTGCACCTGTATAGGCCTGCATCCCTCCAGGTGGAGCCCCAGTCCCCAGTGAAGCCAAATCCCTGAGCTCAGCACCAGTTTTTCAACCAGTCATTGAATCCCATGGTGCGGACTACCCTAGCCTCATCCATGCCATAGACAGGTAGCACTTCTGAGAAAGTTACCATGCGTACTACTTGTCTAAGGCCCCTCCACAACTCCCCAAACTCCTGTTGCAAATGCTTTGATCCCATTCTCAGCCAGGTCATTCATCTCTAGGTGGAAATGATATCCAGCTCCCTCTCCCTTGCAGCTGCTCTCACGATCTTGAGGGTTAGTTTCCTGTCCCTCCAAGCCATGGTGACGGTCAGACACCTTACCTCCCTTTCCTCTCCCTCCTCCAGTTCTACTCCCCTAACAATTGAGTCCCCCACCAGGAGTTGTTTTCTTCCCCTGTGGGGTCCTGTGCCACCCTCCTGTGGGTCTCCATTGTGGAGGTTGCCAGCATCCTCCTTAGTCTCCACTATGGGTGCATCCATAGAGGAACCATGCTTTGTCAAAGTGGCAAATGAATTGTGGAGAGACACAACTGGAGGGATGCACCTCTGTTCCACCACCCTCACCCTCCCTGAGCCCACCATGGTCCAACCACTCCTCTTTCTTGGCAACATCTGAGGTAGTGGCAGTGGCCAGGGTGGTCCCTGGGTGGAGGAGCAGGTTTCCCAAATCCTTGCCAGGTCAGCATGGAGATGAACAACCTCCTCCCTCAGACCAGAGAAGTGTCTGCAAATAGGGCAGCAATGCAGTCTCTAGAATGTCTCCCGGAAGACTGCTGCTCCACAGCCAGTGCATTGCACCACTCCCCACATGTCTGTGTTCCTTCCTAGCCCAGGGTCTAATGATGTTTTTTTCAGGAGGGGATGAATCAATGCCTCCTTTAAGGCATCTGGAAAAATCCCCTTTGACAGAGAGAACTGGACAATCAAGGTGAATACCGGGCCAACAGTATTAACACATATCATGAAAAAATGCGTTGGCACTGGGTCCAGTTCACAATATGCGTACTTTAACCTGGAAACAACCACAATGACCTCCAACACCTCCACTGGTTTAAACTTTCCCCCAACTAGGCAGATCGCTTTCCTGAAGATCCAGATGATCACTGTAGGCCACTGTGGAGCTCATTGGTGGAATGCCCTGCTGGATGGTGGACGCCCTGTCTGAGAAAAATTGATCAAACTCTTCAAGCAAAGTGTCAGAAAAAGATTTATTTGGTTGGAGACAGGCTGGGCTTAGGAGCCAATACACAGTCCAAAAAAGCACAGTTGGTCAATTTTTCCCAGCAGCAATCTCTCTTGACAGAAACTCTGCCTTCTTAAGAGTGACTGCTCCCTGATACTCACTATAATGTGAGCACAGGGCCAGTCTATCCGCCTCCAGGCCAGACCTGCACCAGCAGCCCTCCAACCTCTGACCCACAATCTTCATCACCTTGAGCTCCCCATCAAACCAGGGGGACCTCAAGTGAGAAGATCTGGGTCATACATGGACTGGTGTAAGGGAGTCGAGTGCTGCCATCATCACCCTGTTATAGGTGCCGACCACCATGCCCAAATCCCCCACACATGCACTGTACACACTAAATAAATCAGCCACCACCAGAAAACCCTCTGGGATCAAGCCCCTCAAAGGGCGGTAGCTGACCATCTCTGCAGTGGGAGGGCTCTCAGGGAGCCCTGAGTGATAATCCCACCATGCAGTGACAGGACAAAATGACCCGGTCAGTCTTGAGGTTGCTAACCTTAAGCCTCCATGAGAAGACCAAGTCCAACATGTGGCCGTCCTGGTGGGTTGCAGTAGAAACTTCTTGCCACAGGCCCAGAGATGACGTAGTCTGGAAGAGGTTGTAACCTAGCCTGGATGATTTGTTGCTGGCCCAGGCATTGAAGTCCTCCATAACTGAACACCAGGGAACTCCAGCGTCTTGCTGGGGTTGAGATTGGCTACCTCTTGTAGAAATTAACCTGCTGCCCGGGGGGGGGCGGTAGATCAGGAGAATCCTACAACCTGTTCCCAGACCTCTACATACAGCCACACATTCAAATGAACCCAGTCTTCCCACTGAGTGCATGGAGAAGCCAAAGAAAACAAGAACATATCCTGCTCAAAAACAATTAAGAATGTTTTGAAACTAATTGAATGTAACGAGGGTATTTCACATCTTTGTCGTTGCCTGCATTGTAATTCTAAATTAGCAGACATGATGTAAAGACTGTATCCATTTAGGGGACTGAAACTCAAAAACTCAAAACTGATGGGACCGAGTTTAGTCACCTTACACATTCAAGAGGTCGACAGGACGTAGCGATGCTGACAGGCGTACAATAGCAGATGTGATGATCCACTACCCTACCCCTAGCCAGGCATTACAAGAACAGGAAAATACGGAAGCTGGCCGAGCTGCTCCTGTGACTTGGAGGTCTAAATCAGTAGCAGATCTACCAGCATAGTCTGGTAGACCAGGGTGCTGTTCCTGGCTCCACTTCTTTTGCAGAACATTGTTCCACCCCACTGTAAATTTTTTTTACTTAATGGTCTGCCCCCCCCCCCGAGTTGGTTATTTAAGTTACTGGGGGTGCGGGTGGTGGAGTACCCAGCATTACATTTATGAAGCTTGTGGGTTTACGAAATTCTGTCTCCTGAACTCAGTGTTGTAGCATTCGGGATTCTGAATTTTGACATTTCATAATATATCTGTAAAGACTAATGGGTAAAGTGACAAGCATGTCCACTCACTAAATCCACTTGGTCAAACTCACAGAAACAGGGTGGGAGACAAAATAGTCATAGAGAACTGAACTTCAGGCAGCAAACAGCTCAGACCAAACTAAATGGATTAGAAACATAGAAACATGCACTCTGATGGCAGGAGACCCATGGTCCATCAATTCGGCACTTAGGTGTTACTACCTTACCCCCTTGCCTCATAATGGGTTATTTACTGGCGCACTTTTCTTTCAAGTAGGAATTCAAGCCCCCTGGACTTGTTTCAGCCATGTTTTAACCCATTAATGGCCCCTGCCCCAACAACCTCCACCAGTAATCTGTTCCAAGATCCACCACCCTTTCGCTGATGAAAACCTTCATCTCATCCTTCTTGAATTTACCACCCACCAGTCTCCAAGTGTGCCCCCTCATGACTGCATCTCTATTTCTTACAAACAAATCCTCATAATTTACCCTATTTTACCTCTTAGTAACTTATAAGCCACTATCATGTCCCCCTATCCTTCTGGCCTCCAGCAAGTACATGTTCAGGGCTTTCAGCCATTCCCCATTAGAATCAATTCTGTGAAATTTAATTGTACTGACTTTAGCCTATCAATGTCTTTTCTTAGATGACAGCTCCAAAACTGAGAACAGGACTCCAGGTGAGGGCTCACCAGTGGTCTGTATAGGGGCAGTATCACTTCCTACTGTCAAAACCCCTCCCTATATACCCCAGCATCCTAGATGTCTTGCTACAGGTCTTATTGCACTGGCTGGTATGCTTGAGTAAGTCATTGATGAGAAATCATTGAGCACTCTCCTCTACTAAAGTATCTGTCTTGACCTCTCCCATCCAATTTTCAGTGTTTGAGTTCTTGCTACCTAAGTGCATCGCCTCTCACTTCTTGACATTGAATCCCAACTGCCAAACCTTTGATCACCTCTCAATGCTTTCTAGATCTCTCTGAAGCTCACTCACACCCTCCTCACCGTCTACCTTGCTGTAGAGCTTTGTGTTGTCAGCAGAGACACATCTTACCGATTTGATCCATTGATAAGTACTTTGTGAAAGTTAAACTCCACAAGTGGAATTCTAGTGGCATTACCAGTGATGCTTCCATGTAGGGATATATGGATACTTAAACTGGGTTCCACGTTATAACAGCAATTACAGCGAGTGTACATCACCAAAAAGCAAATTGGCACTATACATTAGTGGGCAATAAGACACCCGGCAACTTAAAATAGTATTTACGAAGGGGGGCTGTACCCTCCGACATACCTCCCTGACTAAATATAATCAATTTTGGGGGGGTGCATGTTGTGGAGGGGGAGACAGTCTGACAAAAAAAAAAAACAAACAATGGCAGCAGTAAAAAATGTTCCCAGTCCCCATCCCCGAACCTAGTACCTGCTGCACCAAAGCTAGCCACCCTTACCACCACATCACACAGCTAGCTCAGTGGCAGCATGGCACACTACCCCACACAAACCCTCTTCCCTATCCCTCCCCTTCTCTTCTCTGTCCCTCCCCTTCCGGTCACCCTCTCTCACTCATCCCTACTGTCACTTTCATATTCCATCACTACCCTTACAGGGTAGCCCAAAAAGGTACTGCTGTAAATGAGTCACTGTTTTGATAGTCACTCATTTACAGTTGCTATCATCACTGGATATCCTTAAACTGTGCTGGATATCAGATCTGGATATCTGGCAGTGCCTTGCCAGCTGGATGTGGGTATTATTCTGGTTGAGTACAGTGCTGGCAACTAAATAGTGCATTAGGTAAAACTTAGTGGCAAGAAAAGCTGCGCACATGCCTGTCAGAACAGTCTGGCAATCACACACAATTCTAGGAAGTTGCAAACACATAAACTTTGATTATTTCTATGTTAGGCTGCACACTGTTCTACCTTCATTGTTTGACATTGTTACAGTAGTGGTAACTTCCAACATGATAGTGCACTAATTGATACACACACAGATGTCCGCATGGAATTTTACACTAACTAGTACACAAACTAGTTGCCATGTTCCACTAACTGATTGCTAAACTGTTCCAACGGGCAAGCAGGTGGCTTATGTTTCCACTAAGTGTCACCAAAGTGCACTCTTTAGCTGCCAGCACTGTAATAGCCTACAAATCCCAACTTTGACATAATAAAACTATGGGCACAAGGTACAATGTTTATTGGTAAAAACTTGTTTACACTACATGCACTGCTCCCTTCATGTCTGGCTTCTTTCATGCTTGAATTTATTTTTTGCTTGCACAGCCTCAGAAATCAGCCATTACTGGCTGGTGACAAAGACCAATATCCGATTGAAGGGGATCTTGTCTGGTGGCATGATAACTGTCCATGTTCAGATATTGGATCAGATATCTGTGCACCCCTACTTCCATGTCTACTTTTTTTTAATTTATACTTCCTGCTCCATTGTTGGTTACCCTGCACCAATCCAAACTGGCCCCCAAGTTCTATTACCCAGCTGTGATGGGTTTTACTTTGTTCTAATGTCCTCTTTCACAGGACCTGTTAGAGGTGTCCTGTCGCTGGTGTGAGGACTGCAGGGGATGAGGTCATCATCCAGCTGCAGTTAGAGGTTTTGCCTCCATTTTGCTCCCAGTGGGCCACACACTTGCAATGATGTGATGTGCGTATTCTGCCTCCACGGAGGCAGCTGAGGCATCTGTGTGTGGGAACCCTTTCCATGTGGTCCTGCTGCACTGTTACATAGATTCCTCTAGGTGGAAGCTGACCAGTGGGACAAAATAGCTCCCTTTCTGAAGGAGGAGAGCTGACAAAAGGATACTGAGTCTTCCACCTCCCAGACCACCCCAGAGTGGCCCAAGTATATTCCCAAACCTGGATCACCAGTGTAATGACTGGCAATACTACCACTGCACTACAAGGTTAGGTCCCCTTCCATTAATATTAGAGAACATTTTGCAATTAGTCATTTTGAAAATTTCACTGCAAATTTTAAACTTCTAAACCACATTTCTCCAAACTTGTTAGATTCCAGGACCCACTGAAATTGTGTATACATGCCAAATGTGGGTGTATACCTGCAATAGCAGTGTATCTACAAACATCCAAATGTCTGGAAAATGCTCCCAAATAATGAAATGATCAAATTACATACCCCTGTATCTAAAAAATGTACCCAACCAACTTTGTTCCAACAGTTTCTAAGACCCTTCCAGGAAAGTTATGCTTGCAAATTGTCAAGAATCTAGCTCTAAAGATGGCTGAAGGGTAAACAGATAAGTATTTTCAGAAAATGTCACAATAAAAACTAAATTGCCAGACTTTGAGCCCCTACAAGATCCAAGCCACTCACCCAAATGTCATGAAACTTGGCATCCCCTTAGGATTCCTTATCAAATGTAAACAGGCAACATTTCAAGTCTGAAGTAAAAACAGGATAAGCTTCCACCACACTATCAACTAAAAAAGTGACAAGAATATTCAGAATATAAAAATCTGTTTGTTACTCACATCTTCAGGTTTAAAAAGATTAAAGGTGTTACAACACTAAATAACAAGTAACCCATCCCACCAGTTTCTCTCGCTCTCACTCTCTGTCTCTGTCTCTCTGTCTCTCCCCCCTCACATTTCAGGTCTCTAGCTACAAGAACAGCTGAGTTATGACCAAAAAAAAAAAGAATAAAAAAATGTCATGAAGTTCAGCAACATTTCATGAAATTCAGAAAATTTTGTGAACATTCCATAACAGTAGAATTTGCTAATTTCACCCTGCCCTAGTTCAATAAGTAAGGAGAATGCTTCTACCTATAAGTACCTTGTAGCCATAGATGTACCAATGATGTATACCCAATGGTTTGCCTTGATGCCCACATCCCTAATTGTCAATTTTTTTTTTATTCTTTTGTAGCCAGGTAAGGTCCTCTACACACAACTGCCTCTTTTCAGGGGCATTCTGGTAGCACTGGGGTGGTTAAGTGACCTGTTCAAAGTCACACAGTATGCCAGAGGAGGTTGAGAGACTCAAACCCAGGCCTGCTGGATGTACCAAACTCATTCAGAGTTCATTGCTCTAACCTCTAGGCTATACTACCAACCCCAATTATAATATAGACTACAAGTTATGTATGGCCATGGTTCCTAAACACAGCTCCTACCAATGTCACACTGTGTGTTTATTAATTGTTGCTGTTTCCTTCTTTGTTATGTTGCTATTTCAGTGTCCAGATGTTCAAAACCATTGCTTTGTTTATTGTGCTTGGTTTCTTATTTATATGATCTTCATCTAGTATGTCTTTGGCACACTGACTTTCAGCCCAGTGTTGTGGTCCTTCTCTCAGACATTGAAGAACAGTTACTATAGTTGCACTTTTCACAACCTTGCAGACTGAATAATCAGCATACACAAAACTGGTATCACTATACCATCTACTTCAGTGCCTGTTTCCTTCCCAGCCTATTTTTCTACAGTGTGGAAAATAGACAATCATTATGCTGACCGTAATGACAGGATGCCACCTTGATCTTATTCCTGCTTCCTTCTCAAACCATGAGAATGTGTCTCACCTTGGAATCTTTTACTTGGATGTGTTTTTGTTTCTTTCAGTGTACTATTAATCATGCATGCAATCTTACTTAGAATTCCACAGTCCCTTATGATATACCACTATGTTTGACACTACACTTAGTTACATGCTTGCTTCAGGTCCACAAAAATGTTGTATAAGTATTTCACAAATTAATATTTCTCCAGCAGTTCTATGAATTCTGGCCACTATCTCTGCTTTCTCCGAGCCTACTTTGATTTATCCCTCTAACCCATTCCAGCATTCTAACCATTAAGGTTGGTCATTCTCTGGAACATGTTTTCTGTCACAATCCATAATTTTTTCCCTCTTGCAATACTGCATTCCTCCATTCTTCCCTTCAGGAGTAGGGGGGATGATAATGAACATTATCCATACCTTTGGTATATCCAATGATCTCCTCATCAAATGGATTACACTCCACAATTATCTAATGCATTCTGATCCCAAATATTTACATTTATGCAGGTAGATGGCACACTACTGGAATGCATGTATTACTTAAGTAACTGACTGCCCTTTTGACTTAATCGGGGAAGGTCCAGTTTCCATGAATATTTCACCTTCTTCCATCTGGTCAATCTACTGAAGTGTTACATGCTTCTCCAGTCACTTCTCTTGGAAGAAACCATTTTGATCCTTAAAACATTTTATAACTTAGAATTTATCTTTTAGAGGGTGCTGTCTGTTGCTACTCCAAACTGAGTCTCTGCTGTCCACTTTTCATGGTCAATGATGACTTGCTTTACTATCATTGCAAAAGTCCAGTGGAGGTTCCAGGCTGGTGCCAGACAGGATGCATGCCTTGGTAAAAATCTGCTCTGCCAAGCTGTTCCCCAGCAGTGATACTCAACTTCCAGCATAAGCCAGATATAAATGATGAAACCCAAACAAACAGAAGAGAACAGAACAGAGAAAGACATAAGTGAAATAAGCATAGGCCAGATATAAATTATGGATCCCAAACAAACAGAAGAGACAAAGAAATAAGTGCTGTAGCTGGAACATGAACCCAGGTCACCCAGCATACCATTCCAGTTCTGCTATCTCTGTCTCTCTTTCTTTATCTATCTATCTATCTATCTATCTATCTATCTATCTATCTATCTAATATCTATCTATCTATCTACCTACCTATCTATCTATCTATCTATCTATCTATCTATCTATCTATCTTTCTATGTGATAAATTATACCTATAAGGCCTCTATACTATGACTATGCCCCTGTTCCCTTACTTCTTGGAGATACAGTACTACTGCAAAAATCTTCTTGGAATCATTGATTTGGGCTGTCATATAACCTTTCAATGTTCTTGTTGCAATTTCTCAACTTAAGCCAAAGCATACTCCCCAGCTCAAGCTACATTTTGCAAATTCCTTAACCTCTGCCACATATCTGATTGTAAACCCTTGCCCTTTTTTGGCCAGCTGTATAGTCTCTTCACCTCAGACCCATAAGACTTTTCTAAATTCCTTGTTTCCCATTTGATGATCTGCCAAAATGTTGAAGGCTTCTGTTATTCTTTAGAAATTAATACCTCATCTAGATCACTCAATTTATTTGATAAAACTGCAAATCTGGTCTCTTTGTCACTTTTGTCCAAACTCACACTTGTACACCAACATTTTGAGCAAGAATACTTATCTGTTTATTTATTTACTAATTTACTTACTCATTTATTAACTAAACTATCTTCTACCAGGATAGCCCTTTCAGACTAAGCAACTATTTTGGGAGGTGAGTCCATGGTAATAGTAGACAAACAGTTACAACAATTATGCATATGCATGCTTTTAACTCATAAACAGTAGTTACCAGAATCAGCCATAGCTTGAACATTTGTCCTTTTCAAAAATATACTTTTAGTAGACAGATTTAAAACTGTTAAAAGTAATTATTATATCCAAATAATTTTATAAATAATTATATGAAATTGACTTGGGGTCTCTGTAATCAACAGGATAGATCATGGCACACATTTTATTAATTTATTTATTTATTTATTTATCTATTTATGTATGTATGTATTTATTTATTTATTATTTTTAATTTTTGACCAATAAATGCTCACTGAGTTGTGACAGCTAATTGTCATGTGCAGCCAAAGTGTGTGTGTGTGGGGGGGGGGTACATGGACCTATCTTATTGACAAGAAGAATGTTGGCCATCACCAAAATCTCCTACTTTTCTGCAAGGGGCACTGTCTGCTTCTTGCAGAAGACAATGGTGTCTGGTGAGGAGAGCATTAAAGATACTCAGATGGAGGAGTCTGTCTTCCTCCTAGTGCATAATGCAGTGAAGAGACCACTTGTGATTTGTCAGTATACATCATGGATCACAGAGATATGGGTCATGCTGAACCAGGACTGGAACCTCTCCATCCTTGTGTATAAACTATGTAGGAGAACAGGGTGGGAAGAGGATGTGGGTATAAACTATATAGGAGGACAGGGTGAGAAGAGGAGGGAAGGGGCTCTGTATGTGAGGGAAGTGATAACTTGTACTAGGTAGTAGGAGGTGGATGACAGGACAGAGGTGTTGTGGGTACAGCTATAATCAACAAAAGGTAGAAAACATAGGATAGGCATGGTGTACAGGCCACCAAACCAGGAAAAGGAATTAGACAGGCAGGGAATTGGGGTCCAAAACTGTGGATATGGCCAGTGTGGGGGAGGTAGGGGGGACTTCAATCTGCCTGAGATAGACTGGAAGATCCCACTATCACCTGTACTAAGACTCTGGTGCTGCTGGATGCATTTCAAAGTGTGTTCCTGACATAAAAATGTCCTGGAGCCCACCAGGGAGGGAGCTGCACTGGACTTGGTTCTGTCTAATGGAGTGCATGTCTAGGAAGTAAAAGTGGAGGCACTTCTTGCAGGAGTTGACTACCACACTGTGTGGTTCCATCTGGACATGGGTAGGGAAAGGATTAAGACCAAAAGAAGGTTCTTGACTTCAAGAAGGCAGGCTACAGTAGGCCTGGAGAGATTTTGGGATGGCATATTGCTGGGATCAGGAATGAGATGGAAGTGGACCAGAAATGGGCCATACTCAAGGAGGGACTGTCGGCAGCCAGAAACTTATGTTCCAAGAATAAGATAAAAAATTCAAAGCCAAAAAGTCCAGCTGGTATGATAGGGAGGTAGTTCAGGAAGTAAATGATAAGAGGTAAGCATTCAGGAGGTAAAATTACACCCAAAAAGAGGAGCACAGAGAGGAGTACTGTACCAAGGCAAGGGAGATGAGCAGAGCAGTCCAGATGGCCAAGGCCAAGAGAAAGCTGCCACTGGCAAATGGGGTGAAAATAGAAGAGAAAGATTTTTTCCAGTATATCAGGGAGAAGAGAGATATGAAAGATAATATAATAAGGGTTGAGAAGTGAGAGGGGTGGGTGAAGGAAAGTGAAGAGAAAGCAGAAGTATTTAGCAAGTACTTCAGTTCAATCTTCACTAAGTAGATGGATGCTCTGGTACCTCAAGGGAGGAAGGCGTGGTAGCGGGCTTGATGGTGACACAAACAGAGGGATTGACAAGTGAGTAAAGGCTTAAAGGCCCCAGGTCTGGATGGTGTGTATTTGAAGGTTTTGAAGGGAGTTGGCAGATGTCCTGGTGGATCCACTGGTGGACCTGTTTAACACCTCACTGGAGTTGGGGACAGCACATGTAGTTCCACTCCAGAAAAACGGGCTGAGGGATGACCCTGGTAACTACAGACAGGTCAGTCAGACCTCAATAGTGGGGAAACTCATAGAAACCCAACTGAAGAAACAAACTGAATCTTTCTTGAAGAAAATGTGCTACAGGACAAGAGACAGCACAGGTTTGTGACAGGGAGGTCCTTCCAGACTAACCTGATTGATTTATTTGACTGGATAACCAGGACAGTGGATGAGGCAAAGCCATGGACATACTGTATCTGTATTTCAGTAAGGCCTTTGACTATGTTCCCCATAGGACATTACTCAGGAAACTGGAGGACCTGTGGGTAGGGAGGAGTTAGTTACATTGGTTAGAAACTAGCTGCAGAGCAGAAGTGAGGGGTGGTGGTCAGGGCAAGTTCTCAGAGTCTGGGCGAGTCACTAGTGGGATCCCACAGGTTTTGGTGCTCGATCCAGTGTTGTTTAACATCTTCATTGGTGATATTGCAGATGGGACAAAAGGTAAAATGTGCCTGTTTGTGAATGACATAAATCTCTGGAGGGTAGACATGGACAGTGGGAGATATGACTTCTGGGAAGACCTGGCTAAGTAAGAGAAATGATCAGCTATTTGGCAAGTAGGATCCAATGCCAAAAGTGTAAGGTAATGCACTTGAGGGCCAAGAGCCCAGAGACCAGGTACTGGTAGTGTGCACACTGCCATGTTAAAGGAGATAAAGGACCTGGAGTGTTCATCAAGAGTGACATGAAGCACAGTGCACTGCAAGAAAGCAGCAGCCAAAGTGAATTGAATGCAGGGATGCATAGTCAGGAGTATAACCAGCAGGTATGCAGATGTCATGCTGCCACTATACAGGTCCCTGGTCCAGCCACAGCTAGAATACAATGTGAAGTACTGGTGCCCTTACCCAAAGGACATCAATGCACTGGAAACAATCCAGGCAAAGCCAATCAAAATGATTCAGGGACAGCAAGACAAATCATAAGAGGACTGACTCAGATATCTCAACATTTACTACCTGGATAACAGAAGGGAGAGGGGTGACATGATCAAAACCTTCAAGTGCTTTATGGGTTTCAACAGTAGACGCTCTGAGAGTCTCTTCAGTCTTAATGGGGACAGGACAACTAAAGGGCACTGCGTCAAGCTGGTGGGGGGGATTCAGGGGAGAAATGAGGAGGCATTTTTTCTCAGGGGGTGATAACTAAGTGGAAGTAGTCTTATAGAAACAGAATTTGTTGGCAAATAAGGACCACTTGGCCCATCCAGTCTGCCCATTTCTCCCTACCTACACTATTACCACAGGCTATGCCCAATCCTCAGCTCTTTCTTTCCTTCTCTCCCTATCCTTTCCACTATGATTCCTTTGTGCTTATCCCATGCACTCTTGAACCCCACCACTGTTTTTCCCCCACCACCTCTACTGGAAGAGTGTTTCAGGAGGAATCCACCACTCTTTCTGTGAAGAAGTACTTTGTCACATCTCTCCTGAATCTACCCCTTCCAGCTTTATAGCAAGTCCCCTTGTTCTTGAACACCTTTTTTTCTGAAAAATTCTCCCCTCCTGTACCTTATTTACCCCGTGAGGTATTTAATGGTCTCTATTATATCTCCCCTTTCCATCCTCTGTTCCAGGATGTACATACTGAAGTTCTTTATTCTCTCCTCAAGGAGCTTCTGTTGCAGATTCTGCACCATTTTAGTTGACCTCCTCAGGATAATCTCCACTCTGTCTATGTCCTTCTGGAGATGTGGTCTTCAAAACTAGATGCAATACTCTAGGTGAGGTCTTACCACTGATCTATACAGAGGCAACACCACCTCCCTCTTTCAGATGGTAATATCCCCCTATGCACCCCAGCATCCCATTTGCCCTCCATAATGCTTTGCTGCACTGTCTGGTCACCATTTGGTCATCTGATAAGATTACCCCCATGTCTCTTTTCTGCTTGGCAGTCATCAAAACCACTCCACCCATTTTGTACTGTGCCCCTGGGTTTCTGTGCCCTTAAAACATTATTTTGCATTTTTTTTACATTGAAACCCATATGCTATACCCTTGACTACTCCTCTAGTTTCCTCAGGTCTCTGCACATCCTCTCCACCCCTCCAGGAGTGCCCACCCTATTTCAGATCAACTCATTCTCTATATAAGTGCAAGCAGGTGCAGTTTCATTCATAAGAAGGCAGCCAGCCATGGAGGAGGGCCAGCTTCACCGGCTACCTTGTTCTTACATTTATATATCTTGTTTAGGTGCAGGCAGGGTGTGGGGAGAGGTAGGGGCTGCTGTTGGCTACCAGGGGGATGGAGGAGGACCACAGGGAGGACTGTTAAATTTTAAATTAGTAATTAAAACTGGTGGCTGGCCATGGAGGTGGGTGGGGTTGTGCCAGCCACCCCCAAAAGAATTTGCTGCTTTTTTTAAAGTATTGTTATAGTGGTTGAGGAATGTGGGGGAGGAGGGATTTTTAGGTGCTATCTGAGGGTGGTGGGAAGGGGGATTATAATATTCTCCAAATATGGAAGAATAGTGAGCTATCCATTATTTGGATTCTGAATAATGAATAGCTTATTATTGATGGTATTTGGGAAATAATCTTTGTTATTTGCACAGCCCTAGGTGGCATCTTAACACCCCCATCCTACTACCCCACCCCACCCATCATAGACCACCGGGTGATGAAGTGTGCCTTGGAGTTGTCGGGCTTAACTCTCACCCCAGTCAATGTGTGACAAAGCTTATATGATACAGTATAGGAGAATGGGGTGAGAGTTAGGCCCGATGACCCCAAGGCAAACCCCATAACCTGTTGGTCTATGATGGGTGGGTGTGGGGTGGTAGGGTGGAGGTTGTTCGGGTGTCAACACTAATGCCTCATTTCCTTACTTTTGTCACTTCAACCCTAACTGATGCATTAATGAAGTTTTTTGCAAAGAATTTCCTTACTTTTTGAGAAGGTGTATGTAATTGGCAACTGGCATATGTTGGTGGGAGTGCGGGCCCTCTGGGCCCCGTGTTCCATTCAGGTTGACCATTTTTTATGTGTCATCTTAAATAATTTTCACCCAAATGTTCAACATAACCTTCTTATCACCTCACCGCATGTATCCAGTACAGAAAACTTTCAAATCCCTGTCATAATGTAATTCTGCACAACTGTAACACCGTTTTGCACCACAGGTGCAGAAACACATTTTTGCCAGGATTTTAAAAATTTCAGCTGTACGGTTCATAAGGTGGTGTGAAAAAATGGTAATGCTGAAAATCTGGAGTGAAAACATGCAAAAATTGGGGAACTTACTGTATGAGCATGCATAGTAACTGCGCAATGCACACTTGTAACACGGTCATTTGTTGAACTTTTTTCACACAATTTTCAACATGGACTTTTTGGGACCTCCCTTCATGAACAGTGGCACTGTGATTTTGTTAATCTATCCTGAAAGTTGATTTTGCAGAGCGCCCATGCCATTCTGCATCACAGGTGTGAAAACTCATTTCAGACAGGGTGTGAAAAAAGACGGCTGTATTGTTCATAAGGAGACATGAAAAAAATGGCAATGTTGAAAATCTGGAGTAAAAATATTAAAAGGTGTCGAAGTTACAAGTGTACCTAGAAACTGCACAATGCATGCTCATAACGCAGTCATTTTTGGAAATGTTTTCACCAAATTTGCAATATGGGTTTTTTGGTACCCCACCTCATGAGCAGTGGCAGTGTCATTTTGTTAATCAGTCCCAAAAGGTGATTCCACAAAGTGACCACAAAATCACCTTCCATGACTAACAAAATAACAGTGCCAGTGTTCATGAGGTGGGGTCCCAATAACCCCATGTTGAAAATGTGGGACCACAATTCCCAAAAATGGCTGAGATAGCAACCTAAGTTGAATCCCACCCACTGATTGCCATTATACAGCACCTACTTTTGATTTTTCAATTTGCAGTTCGGCTTTGATGAGGCAAGCGTGTCCCAGTCCAGAGAAGATCACTGCTTCTGACCTATGGAGGTAAGTTTTGGGTATGGGGGTGTGGGGAGATGAGTGCTCAGTGGAAGGGTGGGGATGGGGAAGAAGGGATTGGGGAGACAATGAGGGACCATTTTCTTTTTTTCAGGTTTAAAAAAATAAAAGACTTTGGGGGATGTTTTTCTTTAGTTGCAGGTATTTTTCTACGTTTAGTTATTTGGCCACACTGGGGTGGGCTCCCAGTTTGCCATATTAGTGTGGGGGATGGGGACACATGCCGACACAGGCACCCTGTGTCAGCAATTGAACAGTACTGCTTTCAGGGAGGGCATCATCCGACACCGGGCGTGGGCATCCTTGTGTTGGAAGCACTTCATTTTTATTAACAAATATATATGTGGCACACTGGGGTGGGCTCCCAGTGTGCCATATTAGTGTTGTGGGGGGACAGAACATACATGTCAATATGGGGATTGGGCACTCTGATGTTGGCATTTAATTTCAACAGTAAGTGATCCACCATTGTCTATCCTTGTTACTGAGGCCATCCCCGTTCATGAGGTGAAATGAGGACCACATCCTATGTGACCACCTGGTCTTCATCTCACAAATGGGGATTTTGACACTGCATGAATGGGGATTTTGACAGCAGGTGAAAGATAATTTAAAAAAAACAATTTTCTTTCGTGAGTTGTCAAAATCCCCATTAACTATGCTATCCCCTTTCATGAGGTGACAAAATCCCTGTTCATGAGCCAATCTTTGTTTCCGAGAAAGGGCCATCTGTTCCCAAAATCACGATCAAGGAGTTTGACAACTAGCGAATAAGGATCAGCTCATGAAAAGGGATTTTAACAGCTCACAAAAGGGGATTTTGACAGCTTGCAAAAAGGGATTAAAAAAATCCACTTTCATGAGCTGTCAAAATTCCCTTTCACGAGCCAATCCCTTTCATTAGCTGACAAAATCCCTGTTCATGAGCTGATCCTTGTTCGTGAGATAGGGCCATCTGGACCCAAAATCGTGACCAAGAATTTTGACAGCTCGCAAACAAGGATCAGCTCACAATCAAGGATTTTGTCACCTCATGACCAAAGATTGTTAGTGAGTGATGATCAAAGATTTTTTAAATTCAAAATAGCCATTTTAAACAAAAACAAAGAAAACCAAAGGCATGGGTTTGTACAGGGTAGCTCCCTGAACAAAACCCATACTAGTAATACCACACAACACACCCATGGGAGCAGTTAGACCATTTTATTTGGGAAGAAACTGAAAACAAGATGGCGGCTCATGAAAGGAGATTTTTTCCTCTCGAATGGGGATTTAAGACATCCCTATTTGTGAGGTGACAAAATCCTTGATCATGAGCCCAATCCCCTTTCACAAAACATACATATAAATATAAGACTGAACTGAGCATGCACAGAACCCTAACATTCAAAATTAAATAACTTTTGAACAGATTATTATTTTTTCACCAATCCAATGCTGGCTTATTCTTCCAGCACACCTCTTTCTACCCTGAACATTTCAAACCACATTTCTAAACAGCGTGGCCACAGCGCAATGGACAAAAACCAGCAAGAAATGGGGAAAAAAAAAAATATTTTTTGATGCTTCACTGCATGAAAACCACAAATCCAATCAAACAAAACTTAACATATCAAGAGATCTGCCATCCAAAACTGCACATTCTGAATTTTGTACAAATCCATTGAATGGTTGCAAAGTTATTAACATGCAAAATTTGGGGGTTAACATTAAACTGCCTGCTCAACCCTAACTATAGGGGTGCGACTATATATATATATATATATATATAGTATATGGATAGTGGATGGAGTTAACATTGATTGGGCAACATGTCAATTTGCTCTGGTCATTTCAATCCAAGATAATTAGCTCCCCGGTCAAGTTACTC
The DNA here is from genome assembly GCA_016271365.2 of Neoceratodus forsteri. NCBI lineage: Eukaryota > Metazoa > Chordata > Ceratodontiformes > Ceratodontidae > Neoceratodus > Neoceratodus forsteri. The sequence goes on from CM028129.1 coordinate 1,266,476,539, forward strand.
TCCTGACAGTTCATTCAGTTGGTTCTCTGGTAAATATGTTTCCTGACAATTGACTATCACAATATATATTATGTAAATAAACACATTTCAACTTCTCACCATTATTTTTATGACAATATTTTTGATTTTCAGCAGGAAATACACTCTGATTTACTTGCATTGCAAGTCAGATATAAAGAATTTGTCAGGGAGTCAAGTGTTGGGGAAAGAATTTGCCTGGCAACCAATTGCCATGGGAATGAACTGTTTGGGGAGTGACTTAACCCTGGAGCAAATTGTCTGGGAGCAAATTGACCTGAATGAATTGACATGTCCCCCATTGATGGTAAAGTGAAGGTGAAGCATACCATACTGGAGAAGGATATCAAACCCTTTGAGTCAGGGGGACCATGAAAAGAACAAGCAGAATTCAAATCCATAATGAGGCAAGTACAGGATGAGGTACATCTAGTATCAGTTTGTTTTTCAAAAATGATGCCTGAAATCTGTGACACGGTCAGAGCCACTGACAGCTGTCAACTGACAGTAATCAGTTATGTTGGTGAACAACTGAGGGATGAGCCAGCAATGGAATCACACTATTAGTGTACAGTGGAGGAGCAGCAGGACGAGTTGAACTCTACCACAGACTGCCAGGAAAGTGACAGCACAGAACACGGAGCAGACTCATTCCCTAACCAGCAGGTAGTGGGGATGACCAGAACTATGGAGACTTAACTTGCCTGTGCTGGTGGTGTATACCAAAAAAAGAAAAAAGGAGCAGGAGCAACATTTCAAAGTCCATTTTTACCAGAGGCAGATGTCAGTCCCAGAGAGCTAAGGTGGACCCTCCACTCTCTATAGTGTTGACAGAGGAGACATTAATCAAATCTGGATGGAAGAAAACACAGATGGTCTGACTGAGATGTTCAGTATACAAGCTCCCTGCAGGTCAATGCACATCCAATGAAACTGAAATGGATATGAAGATGGAGGCCCTAAACCAACAGGTACAGCAAAGGTTTTCCTTAAATGTTCCTAAAATCTTCAAATATACACAGAATCCCTGTACTGAAACTAATAAAAGACTTAGAACATGATATGGATTTGCAGGACCAGGCACCCAAAACTAACCCTCAACCAGATGTGCAGGGAGTTAATACAGATGTTCAGATGGTAACAGGCAATACAATGCGAAATAAAGAAAAAGATACTGAAAATGACTTAGAGATTTGAAAATAAACAGACTAGCTCTCATCTAGTCAGACTAGTGAATATACTGCCCCTGCAAGTAACTGGCCAGGGTCAGGCACAAGCAGAACAAGCCACAGAGTTGAAAACAGGCATGGAATTAGAAAATAAACCCCCACATGTACATTGGGACAATCCCTAAGCACAACAAGAAAACACATAGGAACAACCTGAGCCAGCTAAAAGAGAAAATGCTAGACAGGGTTCTCCACTCAGGAAAAAAAAACAAGAAGAGCATGAACACAGTAGAAAACAACCCCAGACAAACTCTTCACAACAAAACAGATCCTCAGGGAGCACAGAAATTAAACGGTAGCAGAGACTGAGTACTACGTTATTTTTGGACTGTATTTAACTCGCACCTGAACCAGCAAAAAGGCAAAATCCAGAACACCTAAAGTGCAGTGGTGGTATGACAGAGGAACTGGATAGGATTTTTGCAGTCTGTACTTTAAAAAAAGAAAGTATGCAATTCTGTGCATATGAAATATATCACTTACTCACACAGCAAAGAATGCAATTTTTAATATCAGCTCTAAAACTCCAGCAAGGCAGGAAATATTTTGGAAAACATATCATGAATTAGTGTATTTCCACTCTGGATTCCATTTATTGTCATTCCATTGACAGAACTCAGTTTAAAAAAAATCATAGTCCTGTTTAAAAATGAGCAGGTTAATGTGGCAGACACAACATACTGGCTTAAACAATGTTGCATAGTTCTTGGGTATAAAGATTCCATTCTAGATTCAGGGAACATTTGGACAGGGGTTGGCACATCAAAGTAACTTTGAAGCAAACAGAGGATGGACTGCAGCACTTGCCCATGTTTTTTTTCCTGAGAAGAGTCAGAGGGGTAGTTGTTTTATGCTGGACAGCCCAAGTCCTGTTACTGCTGTGGAGCAAGGAGTCAATTAAGCAACTGTTGACTCTGTTCAGAAATAGACTATTCTAGCCTACACATTAAAAACTCTATGAAATACAATTTATGTGAGGGTACTGGACATACATACAGGAACTGTCCATAGGCTTCCAGTTACTGCCCAGATCCCACTGACCAAGCCAAACTTGATTACTAGGTAACCATGGCCCAAAAATCTAACTGCTGATCGGAGTCCTTTAGACAACCCTCAAAACCTGAAATATCCAGCCATGACACAGCAACTCCCCAACATAATGCAGCACCCAGAACACCAGGGACTACAGTGGTAGTCATTGCCACTTTTAAAGATATTGTACATTACAGAATGCGACTGTGTTAGGGACTACAGTGGTAGCCACTGCCACTTTCAAAGATATCGGACCTTATAGAACACAACAGTGTGTTACCAGTCTGCTAACATGCCATCTGATGTTAGAGGAATTTGTAATTCTTTAGCCTATTGCTAGGTGTCTCATGATCCATTGCTCAGTTTGGCATGGTTACATAGCTACAGTCAATGTGGAGCACACATTCATAATGCAACGCCTATTAACCAATACACATTTATGACTGATAGCCCTCAGTTTTGTACTTTGTGTAAGGTCACCCTTGAAACCATTCTACCCTCCCCCTTCACACTCCCTGCATCTAGCTACAGGTAGAACACCAAGTCAAAAATTAACAGCTACATTAAAGAGCAAGTGATTAATAAGAATTCTTCTTACTAGCATTGTTAAATGTAAAGGTGAAAATCCCTTTGTTTCAGTGCACTATAGAATATTGTATTATAAAATATAAACAAGTGCCTATAAAAACATCAAAATACAATAAAAGTAGTCATCTGCCTATTGGAAGGAAACACCTGCTCTTTAACCAACATTAACCCATGTTATCCCATCCTTGTTTCTGCTATTGCTATATTTCTATCTCTCCAAGTCATGGTGTGTCAAATCATTATTATCTTGCTAAACTCTTTTTGTTTACAGATTAATGGAGAAGTCTGATTCCTTCAATGACTTTTGTTTTCTAACAATTTAACAGTATTGTACAAGCAAAAATAAAAACACACAAATGCCCAAACAAATACTGCTATCAGGATGTTACACAGCATAGCACAGCACTTTTACACACACACACACACACACACACACACACACACACACACACACACACACATTTCAGGAGCAAATACAAATGGGAAATATATTTAGACATCAGTAATACAAAAACAGTAATTTCAAGAGCAGGTGGTACAGTACTATGCCAGTGGGTGTGTTTCACCTTTCTACACCATTTGTAGCAGTCCATTTATTCTGCCCCTTGTTTTTGCAAGAATTGGTGGTGTTAAATCAAAGTACCACCTGATATGGGTCAAGAAAACATTGATCCAGTTTCTTGGTAGCCCTTCTTGGCCCCTTGTGTCATATTAGTTTACTTTATTTGCCGATTGCATATATATGTTGTGGGGCACAAGAGCACAAAAAAAATCAGTCCTGCAAAAGTGCTTGGATTTGTTTGAGCTCCAGCACCTGAGATTCTTTTCTTTTTCGCTTCTGGGAAGCACAATGTCCAAATCCAGCAGAATGTTCACTGTTCCCATGATGTGACCATGGACTGCTATCAATGGAACTGACACAGGTACCTTTTCATCTGCCATTGCCTTCAGCACTTTGTCACTGCTGTGCAGTGAGTCTCTGATTTCCTCTGCTTCTATTTTGCTAGTGTCTTCTGAAAAACTACCTGTACTGTGCCTCCCCAGTGGTGTTGACATCCATGGTGTTGACATATGCTGCTGCTGCACTTCTCTTATTCCCTTTTTCATGTCTTGAATCATTGCCTGCAGATGGAGTTGCCCTGCCTTTAGATGTTCCATGGTCTCCTTACCTGTTGGTGTTCTTGTTTCCATTCTTTTATGCTCTTCAGCATAAAACACTCAAATTTGGCTCTATCTCTCACGCTGTTCCATGTTCCATATGTAGCTGTTTTCACAACAGCCCCTGTTCCTCAGTGATTTGTAGCTGCCTTTTCCATTCATATGCCCTTCACATACTGCTCTGTTTATTCCTGATCCTCTGGGCTGGCCTGCTGCCTTTGTGATTCCTTGTCCTCTGGACAGGCCAGCTTTTCTGGTGCTTCTGTGTCCTCCAGATGGGTCAGTTGCTTGAGTTCTTCTGTATCCTATGGATGGGTCAGCTGCTGTGGTGCTTCGATGTCCTCTAAATGGGCCTGCTGCTCAAATGCTGCACTCTCCTTTGCTGCTGCCTCCTCCTCCTGGGACTCTGACATGAGGTTTTCTTCAAGCTCTTTATAAAAGGATGGTTCATTGTCCCTGTTGATGATATCACACTGTTTAAGAACAAGAAATGCAGTTAGAATCTAAACACTTAGAATATTTCCTGCCTGCCAGTTTGCAAACTACACTTACCTGTATCAGAGTCTGGCTGATAAATAGGACTGGACATACCTCTGAGCTATTCCTGAGTTTCCTGGATATCCCTCCAAAAATGTGGATCCCTGTGACTGAACAGTGGGGTTGGTAAGTGCAAAATGATGCCAGACATAATTACAAACTGGTTCTTGCTCAGAAAAATAATTTTTCACTAAATCTCCCATTTTATCAGTTTCCTGTTTGGATATCACCAATGTTTAAGATGTGTCCCTGATTTTGGTCCTTTGTCCCTGATTTGTGAGGCAGGGGTTGAGGTGTATGAGACTGGGTGCACACCCAAGAAAAACATAATAATTCTAAAAATTGTGGTCAAAATTTGTCTTATGTTAAGGACAATGTCTATTAAGTTACTTAACTTTATAATGCACATCAGTATTGCTATAAAAAGATCATTGCAGTTGAGAGCTATTTCAATACCTATTATTCAAAACAGTAATACAAAACAATATTGTCTTATTGTGTATTTCTTGGGCTCCTTTCTGAAAATCCTTTGTTTTACTGGTGGTATGGAATTTTCCTTTCTCCCTCTCTGTCTGCTCACAGATGTGCTTCTCTTCAGTTGCATTACTACTTTTCTTGTCCTGACAGGCCTGCTTACATTTGGTGCCCCATAAAACTTTGTGGTTCCAAATATGGGAGTCATCTTCAATCCAATATACACTACAGTGATTCACAGTATTGCCACTCAGTCAGATGTATGTTTTTTATGCTCTACAAAACCGCCATTATATACTGTTTCCCAACTTCAAGACAGACAATAGTTTGGAGCTGATTGGCCAACACTGATTCTGACATCATAGTTATGTCTTGCCTCCAGGATCATCAAAATCTGATTTGTCTGTTCCTATACCCCCATCTTGTGATTCATCAAAATTCCTGGCCACACTCTACTGTATAAATACTGTGCATTTTTCTAGCGCTTATCCATGTCTTTTGAAGGAGATTTGTAGACCAAGAAATGACCATCTTTACACTACTATTGTGACCAAGAAGTTGGATATGATACATATCAATGCTGTCCATGAAATGCACAAAAATGGAACTCCAGTGCTAGATATACAGAACTACATTGCAGTGACTGACATCATGCTTTCTCTCTGTGCCATCTATACACATATTCAACCATGCAAAGAACATCCATACAAGAAGACAGTGTGTGCACTAGGTGGGTATTTTTGAGCAAGCCAGACAGTGAAATGTTCTTGGGCTGCCTCTGTGACCTTGAGCAAGCCACAGTACACTACAAGGCAATGAAATGTTTTAGGGCTGCGTTGAGTGTCATTAACTATTGTGTATTATACAATGGGCAGAGAACAAAATACAAAATGTTGCATTATGATTGGTTGGCTGGCACCTTTCCACCATGATAAATCCTCCAGTGTACCCACTGGAAAAGGTGCCAGCCGCTAATATGCAGCATCTCTAACTCTCCTTGAAATCAATCTGAGCATGCCAACCCCATGTCTAGCACAACTCCTACTGCTCACTCTACCACATTCAAAACATGAAAGTGCCTGGCCACCAGAAAACCCTCCACAAAAACTCGCTGCATCTTTCAAATTGAAAAAAAGAAAAAAAAAACTCATCAACACATAGTATGCAGACTTTTTTTCAAAAGCACTTCACCTCAATTACTGAATCCCTAGCTTACTTTATCTCTCTGTCACCCACTTGCTCCTCATCTTCTTCAGTCAGTGCCTCCACACTTCAAGTCTGCAGCCAGCTCTGACCTCTCTCCCTCACCTGGTGAATGAGTCAGATGGCAGAAAAATGCAGCAACAACAAAAATTTTTTTTAGCATTGTTGCCCCAGCCCTGAAGCACAAAAGGGCCGGAGAGGGATATCACACATCATGGCAGCAGGGTCACTGCCTAGGACAGTTCCCTGCATACTGCAGAAATGGAGCCAGTACTCCACGTGCTCCTGCACATGTGAAGTACACCCTAACAACCTACGATACCAACCATGCACTATTTGTTCTCATGGACCAACAAAGTAAACAAAAATAACTTTAAAAAACTGTATACAAACATTTTGTCTGATTATAAAATAAAGGAAAAAGGGATTCATTGTATAATAGCAATATACCCCTCCAGGGAGTAGGTATATGTGTGGATTTACCACTTCTGGTGTGGTTAAGTCACTCAGCTGCGCCTTGTGACCGAACCACACCAGGCGTGGTAAATCCACCCATATACCCACTCCTTGTCATGTTATATTGCTTAATTATTGTCTTTTTGCAAAGAGGTTTCTCAAACTGTGAATCACCTAACAACAGAGATGATGAGAGCAATGCAGCTGAGGTCCATTAGAAAATGGCACAATGGGGGTACTCAGTATCTGAATCATCAACAAGATGAATGCAATGCCAAACTGGATGGAGTTGTGGCAGAGCATGGTAAACACACTGCTTTGGCCACTGCATGTATGTATGTAATCAGTTTTTCAGGGTGGTGTATGTAAAAAATCAATTTAAAGCCTACCTATTTCTGTAAGCTCTTTGTTTGCTAATGTACTGACTGACCGTGTAAGAATGCTTGTGTTTTACCATATGTGCTGCAGGTAATATACTGGACAGCACTTCAAAAGAGCAAAATACTGATGGCCCTTTTTTCCCCACAATAATATATGGCCTCTCATTTGTGAAAGCAACAGACATAAGCTGCTGGAACCAGCTAAGGTGGAGATGGATGAAAATCAACAGTTTGTGGATGTTCTTTTTACTAATGATACTACAACAGCAATGCAGTCTTTTTAGCCCATGACTTTCTGAAAAAAAGATTTCTTGTACTGAAACTGTAGCCCAAACACCCCCTGTAAACACACATCTGGGGTGCCATCTCATGCCGAGGGCTATGACCCTTATTGCTATTCAGTGGCATTGTGAAGGGCAATTTCTTCAGAGAGGAGCTAGTGTCCAATACACTGTTGCCCTTTATCGATCAAATTTTTGGCAAATGGACATCAGCTTTTCCAAGCTTCTAGACTGAGTGATTCAAAATAACAGTTTCTCTGTGTTCATGGTGGGGATATACAGCACAGTTCTCTATGTGTTTACTTACATGTGTGTTCTTTCTCTTATACAGGTAATGACCCAAAGCACACAGTATATGTGGTGTACATACAGGTCCAGGGAGTAAACTGGATCAGGACACCAGCAGGATCACCAGATTTAAACCCAACACAGATAGTGTGGTATCAAATGACACACCACATTCAGAGGTGTGTTAAGCCAAGGAACAATGCTCAGCTAATATGGGGCACAAGACCTTTTTTGGGGAGAGTACTGACAGTTGAAGATCGTAATAAATATATTGCTCACATGGAAAAAGTATGCCAGCTATTATTTGTGCCAGTGGTTGTGCCACTGCAATGTAAAAATAATGATAATAAAACTCAACTTGTTTTTCCAGCAGTAAGTGTTTTTTCCTCTTGTTTTGTACCCACATCTTTGCTGTGCCAGTATGTAACACTTGCACAACACCTGGCCTTGCAGCATGCTGAAGTGTGATTTCAGGTTTGCAAATCACAGCTGTGTGGGGTGGGTGTCAATGAGTGTGAGGAACCACTGAATAGGTAGTGCTCTGTTGAGGAGTAATATTCCACCACCTAGCAGGGCAGTATCCAGACATGTGAATTCAGGTTTACTAATCCTGATTAGGTGGGTGAGGAAAAAAAGGTTTTAGGAATTATTTTGAAGAGGGCAGCAGACTGAAAAAAAATAGTCTAACCAGAAACATGTCCATGTCCCTAGAATCATCAGCAGCAAGGAGCAGACAGTACAGTCAGTGCACTATCAATTATTGTATTGTACTATACAATGTAAAGATTTAAGCACAAGCACATCAAAATATAATAAATAAAATAGTCATTTGTCTATTTATTAGAAGTAAACACCTGGGATCCAATATTCAAAAATGCGCAAAGTGGAGTGCATAAATTTGCGCTCTGCTTTGATATAGCCCAGGTGCCTGAAGATGCTTTATTCAGTGGATTATCGCACTGGCACTATTTGACTGAATTTAGGGCAATGTCGGCCAAGTGCTAAGCCAATTAGTGCTGCCCTGACATGGTTCCCTGAGTAAGCCACCACAATGGCTTGTGCCGAAGCGCAATTTGCAATATTGAAATGGACTTATGCAAATGAGCCATTTGGGTATGCAAGGCACTAAGGGGCCATTTGCATGCCCATTAAGGGCTCATTTGCATGGGTAGCCAGGCAGTTTAGCTCACCTTGCCACCTGAATTGCCTGGTTCCAGAGGTGGAGCTATCCCTGGTGTTAGTGGTCCTGCAACTGATCCCTCACCCAGTACATGCACACAATTTCTGTGGTGTCTAGTGGTCCCTCCCTCCACCCAAACCCACACCCATGCCTGATATCCACACACAACATACCTGGTGTCTAGCGATCCCTCCCCCACCCACACCTATGCCCGATGTAACAGAACATGTACCCTGCTGTCTAGGGGTCCCTACACCAACCTGATGCCCTGCCCAATTAATAAAGAAGATTCTCCCTGGTATACAGCCATCCCTCCCCTATCCAATCCCTGTCCTCATAATGGTGAAAGCCTACCCCAGTTTGGATGCCCCCCCAGATCGCCAGCCCACCAGTAATGTGCAGGATGCCTGTGGCATGTAATCCCCCCCAACAACACAGCTCCCACCCTGTTTCCAAATAGTGATATTCAGAACCCCCAAGCCCATGTCTCATTGGTGTCTAGTGGCCCCCCTCCCTCCTGTGGCACTGAGAACCCACCCCCAGTCATCCTTACCTGAATCTCATTGCTGGGGTGAAGTGACTGCAAGTGACACAGCCCTCTACACACCATCTTGTCTCCCTGCTGTCAGACAGAAACAGGGTACATGCTGCTTATTTATAGAGCAAATAAGCAACATGCTCCTTCTTCTATAAGATGGTGGGTGACTGAGGAGGTGTGTGGAGGGCTGTGTCACTCACAGTAACTTCATCGGGCACTGAGATTCAGGTAAGAGTGACCGGGGGATGGATTCTCATTGCCACAGTTGGGAGGGGAGCCACTAGACACCAATGAAACATGAGCTTGGGTAGTCTGGAATATTGCAATTCTGAAACAGGGCCAGAGCTGTGTTGTTGGTGGGCATTACTTGCCACAGGCATTTCGCACGTTAGTGGTGGGCTTGTGATTGCCAGGGGAGATTGTCAAACCTCGGTGGGCTTTCACCAGTATGGGAATGGGTTTCAGTTGGGGGAGGGACAGCTGGACACCAGGGAGAATCTTCTTTTATTAATTGGGTAGGATATCAAGTGGGGGGACCACTAGACACCAGAATAAATGTTCTGTTACATTGGTAATGGTTGTGGGTTGGGAGGGACAACTACATTCCAGGTACATTGTACGTGGACATTGGGCATGAGTGTGGGTGGGGGGTGGAACCACTAGACACCAGGAAAATTGTGTGTGTACTTCAGCCATGGGTGTAGGTGGGGGGAGGGACCACTAGACACCAGGGACACTGTTTTTGTAGTGCAGAACTGGCGTAGGGGCACTGCACTTCCTCCACCAACCACTAGGGTTGTGTGGGAGTAAGTTGTGATCTCTGTCAGTGGTATGTGCCACACAAGGGGACCATGCAAAACCTTACATGATGCAAATACTCTGAATATTTAATTGCACTGATATTCAGGTCCCTGCCCTTCCATTTACACTGCACCCCCTGCACAATGTGCACATGCAAACCAAGCTTTTGAATACAGTAAATATGTGCAATGCCCAGTTTGTGCACACAATCCATGATTTGCACCTGGCAAAACTCCTGAATATTGGGCCTCAGTTCTTTAACTAACATTAACCCAAGATATCCCAACCCTAATTTTGCTATTTCTATGTTTCTACAGTAATTCATGAGAAGGTAAAGCTGGACAGGTACAGGGTACTTTTTATCCAACATCCTTTTTGTAAAATTTATCATGCATGCAAGATATTCACAGGGCTCTTAAAATATGCCTAACTGAATCTAAGGTGCCAGAATGCATTCCCAAAGTCATTTAAAGATGGGGGAATGGTTTGGTCTTTAATTCTGATGTTTTTAGGGACATGGAATGGTGCTATAAAAAGATGGAGGATGTCCAAAAAATGGCAAAATCATGGAGAAGACCTGAAAATATGGAGACTTGGAAGGTATTCCATTCTTTGATAAAAGTTTTTCAAATTCAGAAGAGCTATGGAATAGTAACCGAGACTGCGTTGTGGTGTCAAGTTTTAACACCTAGCTGGGCAGCATCCTGCAGTGTGATTTCAGCTTTACTAATCCTGTCTGTGGAGGTGGGACCTCATCAAAAATGCAGTTGCTGTACTATACCAATGTCTGCCATGAAAGCTCTGGCATTAATTTAAACTCATTTAAACTCTGAAATTCTATGCATTTATCATCTACATTTCTAATTAAATGGGTAATGTGTGGCAGTGTGCAGCAGCTAAATGTACTATGTGAACACAAAGCAATTTGCTTCACATAGACATGGTCAATTTTAATCTCTGAGTCCAGCCCCAGGGGTGAGGTAACTCCAGCTGTGATGTAGAAGCAGTGTACCACATTTGCACACACCACCATGCCCAGTAATATGTAAGCAATAATACCTGACAGGGTGGGTAGTATTAGGAAGTACCAGACTGCCCAGGGGCATATTGAGGCCCAACACCACAGGTGGAGGGCCTTATAGCCCCTGCAAGGTCCAGTATTTCCCAATACCGCCCACCCTGGAGGGTATTATTGAGCTTAGAAAATGGGCACTGTGAAAAAAAAAGATTGATAAGAAAATTGTTAATAAAAATAAATAAATAGGTTTTGTAAATAAATAGTTCCTCTGCCTTCATCAGAATGATGGCTTTTTGTCCTACTGCATACCCCATAATTTGAAAGCCAGCTGTATGCAGTTACAGCCCCACAGCAGACTGTTTTTTTTTCAGTTAGAACCCTTACATTTAGCTACTGAGTTGCATGTAATGCCCACCAACAGCATTGTCTATGTGCAGGCTGTGCTAGCAGTCTATTTTTCTTACTCTCTGTTCCCTGCCACAGTGCACTAGCAGTATTTTTTATTCTTGCCTCATTTGTGGTCAGTCAGGATAGGATTGTGACCACCTGCAAGATGTCAGGAGTAGAATGTATCTATTTTATTTTGAAAGGTTTTACTAGAAGAATGGAGCACACACACAACATCTCCAGCTACTGCTGTGGGAAAAATGGAGCAGGGGAGGTGAAATGATGCATCGATGAGTGCAGTCTTCACCAGTATCTCTGTATTCTTTTTTTAAATAACTGTTTAAATATAGTAATTATTTTGTAGCAGTGGGCATCAATGACAGGCAGGGGAAGCAGAGCCTGGGTGAGCTAGAAAAGTTTATTGTAGTAGCACTGAGAGAGCACTGTCACTTAAAAATAGAAGAATGCTGCAGATTGCAGAATAGTCACGTTGGACCCTGCAGCTTTTGTGACGGCATTCCTAAAGTAAGGATGATGAATCTGAAAAATGTTTATGTGTCAGGGATTCAGGGAATCAGCTGAGGAGCTGTGCTGGTGGGTGAGCAGCCTCACTATGGAGTGGCCGAGTACGGACAAAATGTCCATGCATTTTGTAGGAGGACTCAATCAGGTGGGAGAAAATATAAAAGTAAGCCTACAAAAAGCAAGAAGATATGTGCTTTTGTGTAGTGTGGAGAGAATCGGGTAGAAGATTGATGAAGGTTTTGGGGGTGTCTCCTCTTAAGCAGGAGAAAAGAGCATGGGGGGCTAGAATCTCTAGCTAAGAGAGAGAAACAAATGGTGGTGATTTCATATTCTAATTAGGTGGTTACTGTCAATTAGGAAGCAGGGTGGGCAGTAGGATACTTCTGTGGGTGAAGGGGCACTATAGGCTGGTACTTTTTATTTCCTGGGCATCTATTGAAAGTTAAGGTACCCCCCCACCCGAGCAAGGGTACTAGCCAGTCAGATGCCAGGAAATAAAAAGTAAATTTTCTAAACTGTAGTACCCATTGACTGCTGATGCTGATAACAAGTCCAGTTCCACTTATTGTATTTTGTGAGAGAGGATGCTGGGACAGATGTGAATATTTGCACAGTCACTGCAGATGAGGTAAAGGCATTGAACTGCTCCTCTGTTGTGATACTCTGTTGAATATCTGTGTTTAGCTTTGATCAGTTTCCCTGAAATGTCACCCCCATAATATGAATTCACCAGAATGCCTCACCTGCATAACCTTTGACATCCAGTGTAGTGCCTAGTTTTAGTGAGAACTTTTAATCAAAATGGCTATTCCTCTTCTATCATCTCTGGCTTGTATAACCCTGAATTTAGTTTGTTTGCCATCCTCCTAACCCCCCTTGTCACTCTCCTGCTCCTGAATCCTATTGTTGGCTGAACCTAGATTCTCTGCTACTGTGGCAGTCCACATATCAATGACATGTTTTTCTTTTCTTCATTCAATTCCCCTATGTCCCTGTTACTGACCATACCCTTATTGTGTCATTTCTACCTCCTCAGAAATACCATCTAGAGTAGCCTTGTAACCCTCATCCCTACCTTGGACCTTACTTATAGTGTATAATGGATGCTTTTTAATCTGCTATATGCATTGACTGTTATATCTATTCATGTATATTTTCACATATACTTTGTACGATGTGTTACCAGTTTAGTTCCCTGACCCATATCCCAATTGTCTTTCACTACTGTATATGCCTCTTATTGTTAATTACTGTATATGTTTTTCTTTTCTTTATATTGTATTTATTACTGCCTTGTATATTGTTCACTGTATCATTCTGATCTGTTTTATCCTGTATACCCCAGGTCCACCTCGAAAATGAGTTGTGCTCAACGGTTATCGCCTGGTTAAATAAAGATTTTGATTGATTCACTGATATGCAAGTACATGGTGTGTCGGCAATGGGTGTGGGGAGGCTTGAGGTATAACCCCAAAAGATGGGGATGGTGACTTTCTCCACATATCAGGACTGCCTGGAGGGTGAAGTCATCTAGCAGGTGACTGAGCCTGCAGAGTTAGGTTCAGCACACCCTTTTAATGGGTTGCTGGTGCATGCTTTACCTGTCTGTGTATGTATGTGTTGTCACTGATGTCTCATCTTTATGTTTCCACAGAATTTTCAGAGATATCCAGGGCACACAGACCTGGAGAGGGGGGTGGCTCAGAGGCACTGGTGGCCATGGCTACTCTTCATCCTGGCTTCCTGTCCTGGAGTGTAACCAGCAAGGATGTTTACTATAAAGATGATGTTGGGGACTTGTGGGCCTGAAGGAGACATCAAAGGTAGGTGCATGATGCGGGCGACACTGTGTGCCAGCTGTATACAGCAGCTTTCTTGTTTCAGAGTTGTCGTGGGCTACTTAACAGGATAGAGCTGGTGCAGAGAGGGTAAAACACCACCACCCCAAAGGGATCAAAGCGAAGACTCTGAGGTGAAGAAGGAGGCGTCTAGGACCCCTTTGTCTGGTTGTATTTGTTCTATCCATTGACTGGACAATTTTATGATATATATATATATATATATATATATATATATATATATATACATTCATATTCATTGCAAAAAACTTTGTTAATGCATCAGTTAGTGTTAAAGCGACAAAAGCGGGGGAAATTGCATGTTAGAATTAAGTCCCTAAACCCGCCACCACCTCATCCCCATCCTCCACAGACTGACAGATGCCAGGGTGTGCCAAGGGGTCATAAGGCCCAACTCTCACCCCATTCCATGTGTAAGCAGGTTGACATGCTACAGTAAAGGAGAATGGGGTGAGAGTTAGGCCTCTCAAATTAACACATTTTTTGCAGTGAATTTCCTTACTTTTTGAAAAAGTGTAGTATAACTAGTAAATAGCATGTGTTGGTGGGAGTGCAGGTCCCTTCGGGCCCCATGCTCCCTCCTAGCTGCTCATTTGTGCATAATTATATGCATCTGTGGGAGCGCAGAATCTCCAGGCCTTGCACTCCCACTTACACATAACTACAGACCCATACAGCAGCCCGATAGGACAAGGAACAGTTGTAACACTTATTTGCCAATATCTCAGCAACCATAGCAACTATGAAAACAATTCAAGTTCCATTGTAATAATGACAGCATAACATCCACATGAGATACATTGACAAAATTCATATCTCACATTGTTTACAAGATACGAGCACCAAAAAGTGCTGAAAAGGCACCCTTGGAACTCTTGTAACACGTTTTTGCCAATATGTCCATAACCATAGCAAGTAGGAAACAAATTCCACTGCTGGTGTGTTCTATGATTTCCAAACTTGTTTCTGCAGGTTAGAACACCTGAAGGTGATCTAAACTGCAAGTAGTGAAAAATCCATATATCGCTTCATTTTTGAGATACAGGTACCAAAACTCACTATGGGTGCTGCAATGGGAAAAATTAAAACTTTGTGATACCATATCTATAATACCAATTAATTTTCCAATGCCTGAATAGCATAACTGACATCTCTGGGGCATCCCCTTAATACCCTGAAAATTTAAAATCAAAAGACCAAATCATTTATTTACAGTGCAGTGGCAACGTTTTTAAAATCCTAGTTCGCGAGGTAGCAAAATCCCTGACTGTGAGATCAATCCCCTTTCGTAAGCTGTCAAAATTATTATCCATGAGAAATTCTTGACTGTCAGATTTTGGCCATCTGGTCTCTAAGTGATGGTCAAGGATTTTGCTACCTCGCAAAAGGGGATCGCTCTCAGACTGGGATTTTGTCAGCTCGCGGATTAGGATTTTGTCTGCTCACGAAAGGGGATTCAGAAAACCAATCCTGTTTTGCAAGCTGACAAAATCCCAGTCTACAAGCCAATCCTCTTTCGTGAGGCAGCAAAATCCTTGATAGTGAGTCAATCCTTGTCCACGAGAAGGGCCTTCGGGTCACAAAGTGATAGTCAAGGATTTTTCTACCTCATGAAAAGGGATGGCTCGCAGACTGGGATTTTGACAGCTCACGGACTAGGATTTTGTCAGCTCATGAAAGAGGATTCAAAACCCAATCTGCATTCATGAGCTGACAAAATCCCAGTCCTCGAGCCGATCCTCTTTCGTGAGGCAGCAAAATCCTTGACCATGGGTGAATCCTCATCTGTGGGAAGGGCCATCTGGTCAAAAAGTGACAGTCAAGGATTTTGCTGCCTCATGAAAGGGGATCAGCTTGCAGACAAGGATTTTGTCAGTTCTCGAAAGAGGATTGGAAGCGAGTCATGAAAGAAGAATTTCAAAATTTGAAATGGCAATTTTTTTGCCAAAATGAAGAAAACCAAAGGTACAGGTTTGTAGATGGCATCACCCTGAAAAAAAAAACATGCCTTATTGCAACAAGAAGTTAACCATGGAGGAAGTTGCAACATTTTGTTTAGAGGAAAAAAGGAAAACAAGATGGCGACTCATGGACAAGGAATTTTTCCTCACAGACTAGGATTTTTTAAACCCCCTTTTGTAAGATGACAAAATCCTTGACCATGAGTCCAATCCCCTTTCGTAAAACATACATATAAATCATGGAGTGAACTTGACCATGCTCAGAACCCAAAAATTAAAAGTGAAATAACTTTTGAATGGATTAATATTGTTTAACCAAATGAATGCTGGATTGTTGTTTGACCCACACTCTTTCTTCATTCCAAATTTCAGAGCAAAACACTAAACGGTGTGGTTGCAGCCTGATGGGCAACAAACATTACAAAAGTGGCAGAAAACACATTTTTCAGTGCTTTGCTATGCGGAAATTGTAAATTCAACAAAAATGCAACTTAGCAAATCAAGAGACCTACCAGACCATGCATTCCAAATTTTGTGTAAATTCAATGAACGGTTCCAAAGTTATTAGCATGCAATATTTGGGATTTAACATTGAAGTGCCTGCTCAACCCTAACTATGGTGGCACTATCACACCACTAATATATATACATATATATATATATATATAGAGAGAGAGAGAGAGAAAGAGAGAGAATACTGGTGCGGTCATGCTAGTAAAGTCAGGGTGAAAGCTCACTTCTATGTTAAAGTTCAAAATTTGAGGGTTAATAACTTTGGAGCCATTCAATGGATTTGCATGAAGTTTGGAATGCATAGTCTCTAGGTATAAGTTTCTTGACCTGCCAAATTTGGTGGGAACCTGTTGAGTGATTTCTGAGATATAAAGTGTTGAAATAACTGAAAAATCAGGATTTTTTGGCATTTCTTTGATATCTTGGATCTCAGAAATGGCTTTATGTTGTGGGCTGAAATTTTCAGGGTAGAAAGCCCATGGAACACAGATGCACCTTTTGAAGGTTTGGTGAAAACATATCAATCCATTCAAAAGTTATTACATTTTTTAATTGCCCATTATTTCCTATGGGAAAAGTTGTGTTTAGCACAAAAGTAAGATTTGCACAAATCAGGGCAAAATGCGAAAATTTGACTTTCGCTTGGTCAAGGTGAGAAAATATGATTTTCGCAAGTGTCCTGGTGCAGTGCAAAAATATGACTTTTGCACTTTTACTATTTTAATGCAGAATCCTGCATCGAAATTTGCAATAATTTGGATGCAGGATCCTGCCCCCCTCAATTCCTATTTTTGGCACCAACATCAGGGTGCCCAATCCCCATGTCAATGTATATCCTCCACCCTCACCAACTATTGTGGCACACTGGGAGCCCACTCCAGTGTGCCCAGCTAAATGAAAAGCTTTTTTTAAAAACCTGCCGACACCGGTATTCACACTCCCACTGTTGTATGCCCCCCAACCTAGTTTCATTGGCTACTGAGGTGCCCAATCTCCCTATCAGCATCATGTATGCCCCACTCCAAACTCATGTGGCACACTGATAGCCCACCCCAGTGTTCCCAGATTAATGTTTTTATTTTAAACTTTCTGACACTGGGATGCCCACTTCCAGTGTTGGATGTCTCCCCCCCAGCCCACTTTCATTGCTGACGGGGTGCCCAATCCCCCTATCAGCATCATGTATGACTCCCAAGCTCATGTGGCACACTGGGAGCAAAACCCAGTGTGCCCAAATGTACTTTTTTACAGTTTAACCTGTAAATGAAGAAAACAGTCCACAAAGCTTTTTTTAAGCCTGTAAAAAAGTAATTGTCTTTCCATTCCCCTCTTCCCATTCTCACCCTCCCTCTGTGCACCCACCTCTCCAAACCTCACCACCCATACTTACCCAGTGGAGGTTGGGATCGGCGATCTTCTCTGGACCGGGGACACATCTGCACTCTTCAAAGCTGATTTTTGATCTGTGGAATCAAGGTAAGCTGTATAATAGGAGTCAAAGGGGGGCTTTCAATTTATGTTGATATCACGACCAATTTTAGAAATCTTTGCACCAAATTTTCAACGTGGGGTTCTTGGAACCCCACCTCATGAAAACTGGCACTGACATTTCATTACTGGGTCCCAAAAGGTGATTTCATGGTCGCTGTGTGGAATCACCTATCAGGACTGATTCATGAAATGACAGTGCCTCTGGTCATGAGGTGGAGTCCCAAAAAGCCCATGTTGCAAATTTGGTGAAAAAATTCCCCAAAATGACTGCTTTATGAGCATACATTGTGCAGTTTCTACACATGCTCGTAACTTCACCAATTTTTAATATTTCCACTTTAGATTTTCAACATTGACATTTTATTCACACCTCCTTATGCACAGTACAGCTGTCATTTTGCACATCCTGCCTGGAACATGTTTTTGCACCTGTGGCACAGAATAGTGTAGTCGCTGTGCAAAATCAACTTTTGTGATTGGTTAACAAAATCACAGTTGCACTGTTCATGAGGGGAGTTGCCAAAATGTCGATGTTGAAAATTTGGCAAAAAATTTCCTGAAAATGACAGCATTACGAGTGTGCATTGTGCAGTTTCTATGCATACTCGTAACATCACCAATTTTTCCTATTTTCACTCCAAATTTTTAACATTGCCATTTTTTCACACCACCTCATGAATAATACAGCTGTCATTTTTCATATCCTACTGAAAATGATTTCCCACAACTGTGAATCAAAAACGGTGTTACAGTTGTGTGAAATTGAATTTTGATGGGGATTTGAAAGTTTTCTGTACTGGGTACATATGGTGAGGTGTTAAGGTTAGGTTGAACATTTGGGGTGAAAATCATTTCAGATGGCACAGTTATGACTATTTGTTGCTATCTCTTTATGCCTGCTGGTAACTTTATGAGTGGAAGTGCAGGGGCCACAGACCCCTGTGTTTCCACAGCTACATATATATGTGCATCTGTGGAGGGATGGGTGCACAGGATCTGAAGGACCTTGTGCTCCCACCATGACATATGAAAACTGTTCTACTGTCTGAATGGCCTGTGCTCCCACAGTAAAATGAGGATACAATTATACTATCTGAAAAAGAAGGGAAATTTGTTGCAAAAAACACTGTTAATGCATCAGTTAGGGTGAATACCACAACAACAAAAGCAGTAAATGAGGTTTTAAGGTTTCCAACCCTAATGCCCCACCCCCTGGGTCCTCAACCCTACAACCTTACCCTCATCTCCCCACCCTCCACATACCAACAGGTGTTGGGGTTTGTCATTGGCTCATCAGGCCTAACTCTCACCCCATTGTCCTATACTGTAGTGTGTAAGGTTGTTTACATGTAGAATGGGGTGAGAGTTGGGTCTGATGACCAAACGGCACACCCCAACACCTGTTGGTGTGTGGAGGGTGGGGGGATGGGGTAGGATGGTAGGGGTGGAAACCCTTGGGGTGGGGCATTAGGGTTAGAAACCCTAACACCTCATTTCCCTGCTTTTGTTGCTGGGGTATTCACCCTAACTGATGCATTAACAGAGTTTTTTGCAAAAAATATATATATAATATATATGTGTGAATATATATATATATATATATATATATATATATATATATATGTATGTCTGTATATATATGTGTGTATATATATATATATATATATATATATATATATATATATATATATATATGTAATAGATAAACCACTCTGAGTTGTGCAGTCATGCTCTGATATACGCACGCCTTGGTGTGTGTTGTACACTCGAGGCTGCAGTCTGAGTGTGTCAACCACCCAAGGCATGACTGCACACCTCAGAGTACTTAGTTTATCAATCTTATAAAATGTCAATATTGTTTTGGAGGGTGTAAAATTGCAGGTGTGCGGTCACGCTGTGATATATGCACGGTCACCTGATGGTCTTTCACCAACTGATTAGCTTCTTTTTTCAAACCCATTTCATATATATATATATATATATATATATATATAGAGAGAGAGAGAGAGACAGGCATAGATATAGATATACAGTAGATATATATCATAGTGGCACGGTAGTGCCACCATAGTTAGGGCTGAGTACCTCATTTAAGGTTAAATCTCAAATTTTGCACCTTAATAACTTTGCCATCATACAATAGATTCACCTGAAATTTGAAATGCATGGTCTGGTACCATAGATCTCTGGATCTGGCAAGTTGTGTTGACTTTTTGTATGTTTTTTGCTCATGCCTACAGCCCGCATGGTTTGCGTGATCTGTCCGCAGACTTCAGGGAACATGCAGCCGGGGTCCCCGATGTGCCTTTTGAAGATTTCTTGAAAAATATTAAATGGTTCAAAAGTTATTCAAAAAACCTGTATCCCATTATAGTCTATGGGAAACATTAACAACAATTGCGACACTTTTGCAAATGGCCATTTTTACTATAGCAAATGAGCCTTTTACTTTCGTGAGTCAGCCATTTTTTTTTAGTTACAGCTCAGGAAAATGCCAGGTGTTTAAAATTGAGACCCTCTAGGAACACAATTCTTGTTGTGTTCACCTAGTCAAGTCTTGAGGATGCTAGCCATATCTTTTTAAGGGGGGTTAAACCCCCAAGAAATATTTTTTTTTTAATTTTTGCGAAAAGTACTTTCGCACAATACTGTCACAAATGTGACACTTTTGTAATTTTTTTTTACGAAAGTGTCATTTTCTGAAAGTAATTTGTGAAAGTATGGCCAAAACAACAGGAAATCTTTGCCTCCCTGCTGCAAAACAACAGCTTGGTCTTTTGGGCTGAAATTTGCAGGAAAGAAAGCCAACATCACACAGATATACCTTTTAGTGGTTTGGTGGTAAAATATTACAGGGCTGCAAAGTGACGACACCCCAAAGTTGATGATTTTTCCTATAGGATAACATTACGGTGTCTGCCACGCCTTTCGGGTCCTGTATCTCAAAAACAGTTCAAGATACAGACTTTTTGCTGCAAAAATTCAAAAGGGGCTAAGTGCAAAACTAGTCTACAAAGTCATAAATAATATGAGATTATTATTTTTTCTACACCATAAGGTTCCTGAGATATAAGCAATTTAGTATTCCAAGTGCTCATTTTCTGGTCCGAGGGCCATTATTATACCCACATTCTTTGTGTTCACTGTGCTTCTGAATGAACCTTTTTTTGACACAAAGCGTGCGCATTTGCATTACTGTTACTGTTAGCATTTGTGTTTACGTTTCTGCATGCATTTCTGTTACCGTTTGCATCAGCATTTCCATTTGCTTCATCGTTTGCGTTACCGTTTGTGTTTGCACTTGGGTTTGCATTACTGTTACCATTAGCGTGTGCGATTTAGTTTTCGCTACTGTTTGTGTTACTGTTTCCTTTTGCATCACTGTTGGCATTACCATTACCATTTGTATTTGCGTTTGCATTTCCATTTTCGTTACTGTTACCATTTGTGTTTTTGTTACCGTTTGCATTACCATTTCTGTTTGCATTTACATTTGCACTTGTGTTTCCATTACCATTTGCATTACCATTTCCATCTGTGTCACTGTTACAGTTACCATTTGTGTTTGCATTTACCTTACCCTAACCATTAGCATTTGTGTTTGCACTTGCTTTTCCATTACTGTTTGTGTTACCATTTCCTTTTGCATCACCATTGGCATTACCGTTACCGTTTGCACTTGTGTTTGCATTTGCGCTTCCATTTCCGTTACCATTATCGTTTGCATTTTTGTTACTGTTTGTGTTACCATTTCTGTTTGCATTTATGTTTGCATTTCCATTACTGTTTGCATTACCATTTTCATTTGTGTCACCCTTACTGTTACCATTTGCATTTGCACTTGTGTTTCCATTACAGTTGCAGTTTACATTTTCCTTACCATTTGCATTGTCATTTGGATTTGCTTTTGCTTTACCATAACTGTTAGTGTTTCTGTTTCTGTTCACATTTGCATTGGCATTAGCATTACCGTTTGCGTTTCCATCACCGTTACTGTTACATTTGCATTCTCGTTACCATTTGTGTTACCATTTGCATTTTCATTTGCGTTACCATAACTGTTAGCATTTGTGTTTGTGTTCACGTTTGTGTTGGTGTTACCATTTGCGTTTGTGTCACTGTTACCATTACTGTTAGCATTTGCGTTTGCACTAACGTTACCATTTGCGTTACTGAATCAATAGCGTATTCTTCTGTGCTTCCATTACTGTTACTTTTCTCATTGCTGTTACTATTACCGTTAGCACTGGCATTACCATTGGCATTTTTGTTCCCATTAGGATTATCATTATCGTTGCCGTTGCCGTTACCGTTACTGTTAGTGTTAGTGTTACTGTAATGGTTATTACCGGGCCCTGCGCTCCCACCACCACATACCATTTAGTATTTATAGTGCACATTCTCAAAAAGAAGGGAAATTCATGGCAAAAAACTCTGTTAAAGCATCAGTTAGGGTTGTTCCACAGCGGCAAAAGCAGGGAAATTCGATGTTAGGGTTCAAAACCCTAACTGTGCATTCCCCCACCACCACCACACACACACACATATATGTAAGTTGGAAAAGGAACAAGGCAACACCATCAATCACACACAACCAGCAGGAGGTGTATACCTGTGTTACCACAGCAAGCAGGGAAAAAATACAACTTCAGATATAATACAGTATTTCCAAACTTGTTTCAAGAGGTTAGTTCACCTGAAGGTGAATCAAGCTGCCAGTAGCAAAAACTGTGTACCTTGCTTCATTTTTGGCACATGGGTGGTGAAAGGCATTATGGGCACCGCAATGTTAGCCTATGGGACATTGGTCAATTTCAGAACACTGTAACTTTGTGATCCTTAACTATTTTAGCACCAAAGCAGCAAAAGGCACATCTGTGGGACCAGGGCTTGCCACCCTGCAAATTTCACTCTAAAGGACCCAACCATTTGTTTGCAGGAGGATGGCAAAGATGTGCAGTAATTAGGAGCATACTTTCTCAAAATACTTTCACAAACATGAAAGTGTCACAAATGGAAGACACAACACTTTTGCATTTGTGAAAGTATGTAAAATACTTTCTCAAAATACTTTCTGCATGTGTTTCTGTTACCCTTTGCATTAGTATTTCTGTTTGCTTCACTGTTTGTGCTACCATTTGCTTTTGCGCTTGCGTTTGCATTACTGTTACTGTTTGCGTTTGCATCACCATTTGTGTTTGCATTTCCATTACTGTTACAGTTAGTTTTTGCATTTGCGCTTGTGTTTTCATTACCATTTGTGTAACCATTTCCTTTTGTGTCACCGTTGGCATTACCATTACCGTTTGCATTTGCATTTGCGCTTCCGTTTGTGTTACCGTTACTGTTTGCATTTTTGTTACTGTTTGTGTTACCATTTCTGTTTGCATTTACATTTGCACTTGTGTTTCCATTCATTTGCATTACCATTTCCATTTGCATCACCTTTACTGCTACCATTTACATTTGTGTTACCATTTGCATTTGCATTTACATTACCCTAACCATTAGCATTTGCATTTGCACTTACATTTCCATTACTGTTTGTGTTACCGTTTCCTTTTGCATCACTGTTGGCATTACTGTTTGCACTTGTGTTTGCATTTGGGCTTCTATTTCCATTACCATTACTGTTTGCATTTTTGTTACCATTTATGCTACTAGTTCTGTTTGCATTTACATTTGCACTTGTGTTTCCGTTACTGTTTGCATTACCATTTCCATTGGCATCACCGTTACTGTTACCATTTGCATTTGTGCTTGTGTTTCCACTACCACTACAGTTTGAATTTTCCTTACCATTTGTGTTCCCATTTGGGTTTGATTTTGCATTAACATAACTGTTAGTGTTTCTGTTTCTGTTCACATTTGCGTTGGCATTACCATTACCATTTGCGTTTCCATCACCGTTACTGTTACATTTGTGTGTTCGTTACCATTTGTGCTACCATTTGCATTTCCATTTGTGTTACTGTGTCTGTTAGCATTTGCGTTTGTATTCATGTTTGCGTTGGCATTACTGTTTGCTTTTGTGTCACTGTTACTGTTACCATTAGCATTTGCGTTTGCACTAATGTTATAGTTTGCATTACTGTAATGAATAGCATATGTTTCTGTGCTTCTGTTACCATTACTGTTCTCATTACTGTTACCGTTAGCATTGGCATTACTGTTGGCATTAATGTTCCCATTAGGATTATCGTTATCATTGTCGTTACCATTACTGTTAGCATTAGTGTTACTGTAACAGTTATTACTGGGCCCCGCACTCCCACCACCACATACCATTCACTATTTATAGTGTACATTCTCAAAAAGAAGGGAAATTCATGGTGAAAAACTCCATTAATGCATTAGTTAGGGTTCTTCCACAGCAAGAAAAGAAGGGAAATTCAATGTTAGGATTTAAAACCCTAACTGTGCATTTCCCCCACCCCCACCACCACCACACACACACATACATGCAGCACAACCAATCACACACAACCAGCAGGAGGTGTATACCTGTGTTACCCTAGCAAGCAGGGCAAAAATACTTCTTCAGGAATAATACAGTATTTCCAAACATGTTCCATGAGGTCAGTTCACCTAAAGATGAACCAAGCTGCCAGTAGCAAAAACTGTGTACCTCGCTTCATTTTTGACATATGAGAGGCGAAAGGCATCATGGGTGCTGCAATGTTAGCCTATGGGACATTGGTCAATTTTGTAATACTGTAACTTTGTGATCCTTAACTATTTTAGCACCAAAGCAGCAGAAGGCACATCTGTGGGACCAGGGCTTGCCACCCTGCAAATTTCACTCTAAAGGACCCAACCATTTGCTTGCAGGAGGATGGCAAAGATGTGCAGTTATTAGGAGCATACTTTCACAAAATACTTTTGCAAACATGAAAGTGTCGCAAACAGAAGACACAACACTTTTGCATTTGTGAAAGCATGTAAAATACTTTCACAAAATACTTTCGCAAACATGAAAGTGTCACAAGTGCATAGCATGACACTGTTACATTTGCAAAAGTGATTTATGAAAGTATTTTCAGGGAATGTCCAAAATCCTGTTTTGGTGCTTGTAAACCCCCAAACAGCATATGTGTAGTCTCTGTTATGTGTTGGTGGCAGTGTGGGGCCCAAGATGCCCAGTTGTCCATAGTGATATGTGTTTCATGGAGCGTGGAATGTACAGTATCAGAGTTAACAGTGACGACCCAATGCCACACCCTGAAATCTGTTGGTGTGTGAAAGATGGGATCATGCGGGTGTGGTTTTGTGGTTTAGATAGTTGTATGTTATTTCTGTTACCTGCTGCTTGTTGTGTGTAATTGGTTATGTTGCCTCGGTCCTTCCTTCCTACTTGCATATGTGTGTGTGTGTGTGTGTGTGTGTGTGTGTGTGTGTGTGTGGTAGGAGTGGGCGGAATGCGCAGTTAGGGTTTTGAACCCTAATGCTGAATTTCCCTGCTTTCAACACTGTGGAACAACCCTAACTGATGCATTAACAGAGTTTTTTGCCATGAATATACTGTAGATATATATATATCTAGATAGCTTGATAACTAGATGGCTGGATAGATACATAGGTACATAGATAGATAGATAGATAGATAGATAGATAGATAGATAGATAGATAGATAGATATTATAATGCCAATATAGTTAGAGTTGAGTGCAAATCTTCTATATTAAAGCCACATTTTTGAAGTTTAACAACTTTGGAACTGTTCAACAGATTTGCATGATGTTTGACAAGCATAATTCCAAGGGGTCGGTCTCTTGACATGGCAAATTTTGTGTGAATCCATTGAACAGTTTCAAAGTGATTAAAGTTTAAAAATCCCTAAAATTGCCACTTTTTTTTGCTGTTTCATTGTCCACCTGTATCTCAGAAACAGTTTTAGATTGTGGTCTAAAATTTTCAGGGTAGAAAGCATTTGTCTCACAGATGTGCATTTTGAAGGTTTCGGGAAAAAATATTAATCCTTTCAAATATTATTGAATTTTGAAATTTCAATTTTTTCCTATCAGAAAAATGTATATGTCAGGCACAAAAGTACTTTTACTGTCGTAGGAGCTAATATCTGTGCACACAAGATCACAATGTTTTTGCAGAGGGCTCTTCTGCCTGCCATCTTGTTTTTCAGTTAGCAAGAGAATGAAAGTAAAGAAAACAAATTAAAATGAATGGAATTAAAAAAAAACCATCAGAACCTAGCTAAACAGGAGCCATTTAGCTACATTCTGATGTTTCTTTTCATCTTGCCAAGAAACACCCTTCTGGCCGGGTACCTAGCTTAGCAAGTAGACTGCTTCCCCATTGTTCTCTGCATGAGAACAGTGGGATTTTATTGACTTCCGCAGCTACAACTGGAACTCATGCTGCCCCCTGCAGGTTTGCCAATAAGCACTCTTTTCCTTGGTGGCTAGTGACACTCCCCCACAGCCTATCACTATCCCTAGTGGCAGCACCTCACATGTTTCCCTGGTGTCTAGTGGCACCCCACCCTCCTATACTATACCATCTCAGCTTCCTTACACATGGAATGGGTTGAGCATTAGTGCTGACAACCCCAAGGCACACTCACGACACCTGTTGGTGCATGGAGGGTGGGGGGAGGTGGGCTGTTAGGGTTGAAAACCCTAAACAGCACATTTCCCTACTTTTGATGGTGGAACCCTAACTGATGCATTACCAATGTTTTTTGCAATGAAGATAGATAGATAGATAGATAGATAGATAGATAGATAGATAGATAGATAGATAGATAGATAGATAGATAGATAGATTGATTATAGGGGCACAGACATGCCCACAAATTTTGCACTTTAATAACTTTGTAACCGATCAAAGGATTTGCACAAAATTCAGTATGCACTATCCTGTCTCTGCACAATAAATGGTTAACTATGTGAAAAGACTGAAGTCTGAGGACCTTGATTAATGTTGTGTGCTAAGTCTTTTTTCATGCTGATCTAGTTATTTGGGATTTTCCAGCACCTACCCAGGTTTGGTGACCCTTGCTGTATACTGTCCTGTGGGGTAGATCTCTTGATGTGGCAAGTTTCTTTCCAGTCGGATGTACAGATTCTGAGATCTGGATAGCGCTAAAACCTTAAAAGTCACCTTTTTAAAAAAAATTTCCTCATCACCTTGCATTCACATGGTGTGAAATGTTGTGATTTTTCTTTGGCACAACCAGCTTGGGTAACAGAACTGCCATGCTTAGTTTGGTGAACAAATATTAATCTGTTGCAAAGTTATCACATTTTTAAG
The DNA here is from genome assembly GCA_016271365.2 of Neoceratodus forsteri. NCBI lineage: Eukaryota > Metazoa > Chordata > Ceratodontiformes > Ceratodontidae > Neoceratodus > Neoceratodus forsteri. The sequence goes on from CM028129.1 coordinate 1,266,503,726, forward strand.
TTCCCATCATTTTCAATGGGCATTCCCCTGTCCAAATTGAAGGGATAAAGTTTGGCCATGGATAGACCTCACGAAAGGGGATTCACTCTCGCAAGAGCTGTTCTTTTTTCATGAAGTAAAAATACTGTTTCATGAGAGAAAAATCCTTTTTTGCAAGCCATCATCTTGTTTTCTGTTTTTTGTTTTTTTTAAAAGCCACAAAAATGACATCATGGAGAGAGACCACCACACCTAGCTGGCTGAGTGGGACCACCTTAGATGCAATCTGCACTTCAATGTTAGAGCTATACCCCAGAAATGTGTTTTATTTCCTATTAGGAATCCTTTTTTGTGACCATGTGAAAGGACAAAGTATATTTTTCATATCACGAGTCATGAAAAAGGATCCTTTATCTGATCTTAGTCCAACTCATTTTGCAATCAGTAATTGGCACATAGTGAACAGTTAGTCTGAAACAAATGTATTCTGACTTTACAGTAGATACAGTTCAGCAATTCATTCATGCATGTAAACCATCACCTTAGCCATTTTATTGGCAAATAACTTTTATTTCACAGTTCATGTTGTGGATATCAGTGTAACTGTAGAAAGCACACTTCAATCAGAGTTCATGGCTTCAAATGTTTTTAATGTAAAGAGCTGTGTCACCTATTTTTGAAACAGGAACAAGAAAAAGTAAGTGGCCTAAATGAACCAGAATCCAAGTCATAAACATGTCTTATTTTAATAATTGTTTCCGACATCAAGGGGCCCAATCCCCATCTTGGCATTCAGAAACCTCCCCCAAGCAGAGTAGGACACTGAGGAGCCCACCCCCAGTGTCCCGAAACAGATTTATTTTATATGTACCTGCAAAAAAGAAAACTGGCCCTCCACATCTTTTTTTTGTTTTTAAACCTGAAATAAAGAAAACAGTCCTTCATCATCACTGTGTTCCTCTCCCCATATCCCAACCTTCCCACTGAGCACCCACCACCCCACATCCCCCCACCCTACCCTATACTTTACCTCTTGAGGTTGTATGTTGTCATCTTTGTGGACAGACACATGTCTGCACTCTTCGAAGCTTAACTGTGTACTGAGGAATCAAGATAAGTGCCCTATAATGTATTTCAATGGCTTTTTGAACTTATGTTTATAACTTTGCCATTTTTAGGAATTTTTTCACCTAATTTCACCTTACATTATTAAAATCCCTGGTGGCTAGTGGTCCTTCCCCCCACTGGATCACCTGCTGCTGGACTTAAAAAAAAATACCCTGCCCCGGTGATTGCAAATGCAATTCCTATCCCCACCTCCTCCCTGTCCCACAAATGCCCTGGTGGCCAGTGGTCCCTCCCCTCACCCAAAGTGTCCATAACTTCAGAAATGCTAAATATATTTACTAAGATTTTCAGCATAGCCTTCTTATTACCCCACCTCATTTATGTCACAACTGTCATTTTTCAAATCCTGGCTAAAATGTGTTTTTGCATCTGTGGCATGGAATGATGTTGCAGTTGCACAGAATTATGTTTTGGTGTGGATACAAAATTTTGCTGTACTGAATACATGATGTGGGGTAATAAGATGACTACAGTGTGCTGACAGTTTGGCCACTGTTGTCCTATAAATGGAAGTGCAGGGCACTTCTACGTACAAATCCACATCTATGGAGGGATGAGAGTGCAGGGTCAAAAGGATCCTGCAATCCCACAGTAAAATAAGGATACTGTACTATTATACTATTTCAAAAAGTAAGGAAATATATTGCAAAAACCTTTGTTAATAATCCAGTTAGGGTCAAAGTGACAAAATCTAATAAATGAGTCATTAGGATTTCCTTAACACCCCACCCTCCCAAACCAGGCAGGAGAGCTGGTGTGGGGTGTTCCTTAGGCTACTCAAGGCTAACGCTCACCACATTCTCATAAAGTCTATACATCTGACCTTACTTACAGATGGAATAGGGTGAGCACTTGGCTTGGGAAGCCGAATGTACACCCCACACCTGCTCTCCTGGTTTTCATGTCATAATCATGACTGAGAAATGGCATTGCATGAGAACAGTGCTGAGCCCACAATGTGACTGCTTATTTAGATACCAACTTCAGTGGGGGGTACAACTCAGGGATGGAGGGGGGCCGTGGTCACACAACTGTGTCAGTGCTGTGATTCTGTCACCATTCTGTCACCCTTCTGACACTTCACCCTTCCACAGTTGCTGTCCTCACAGGCTAACCTCTCCTGCCTGGTTTAGGAGGGTGGGGTGTTAAGGAAACCCTAAAGCCTCATTTCTCAACTTTTGTTGCTTTGACCATAAATGGAGCATTAACAAAGTTTTTTGCAACTTATATATTTATTTATAGATATATAGATATAAATATAAATAAATATTTCTGTACTGTACTACATTTGTCTTGTTTTATTCCTACAGACAATGATATGCCACCTGCCAGGTCTGTCATAAACTGAAAATGTCAAATAGCATTTCCAAGGGACCACTCTCCTGAACTGAGATTGTGACATAGTGTTTCCAAGAAGCCCCTCTCCTAAACTGAGACTGTGGCATAGTGTTTCCAAAGGACCCTCTCCTAAACTGAGAATGTGACATAGCACTGGATTTTCAAAAGTTGCAGAATGCCACAAGCTCAAGTTGTGCCAAACATAAGGCACATGGAGCTTGTGGCATTCTCCTGGCCTGCAATTGAGATAGTTTATCCCATGTGCTGATAGCCTTAAGTTAGACCAGCTTGTTGCTGGTCTAGCTTACAGCAAATACTGGGCACCCTTTATACAGGGCTTGCACCAAATATCTGGCACAAGCTGCCGTAAACTGGGTAAACTGTCAAAACTGTGCCCGACCTACTAAAATTGGGTTCAATTGTGGTAAAGGTGTTTGGTGCAGCTGCATCAAAAAAAGGGTTGGATGCAGGGCTTGATGAAAACCCTGCATCCCCTTTGAAAATCCAGCCTATAGTTTTTCCAACAGACCCCTCTCCTAAACTGAGGATGTCACATATTGTTTCCAAGGGCCCCCTCTCCTAAAGTGATAATGTCATATTTGGTCAGATTTTCAAAAGTTGCCAAATGCCACAAGTCCCAGGTGTGCTGAACACATTTTGCATGGAACTTGTGGCATTCTTCTGGCCTGCAATTGGGATTTTCTATACCGTGCTTTAGTAGCCACAAGTTAGACTAACATTTTGCTGGTTTAGCTTGCAGCAATCCTGGCTACTCTTTTTATGGGGATTGCATCAAATATTTGGTGCAAGCTGCCACAAATTGGGTAAACTGTTGAACCTGTAACCCGCCAACTAAAATCAGGCACAGTTGCAGCAAAGGTGTTTGGGGAAACTGCACCAAAAAAGGGTTGGACACAGGTGCAACAGGTTGCAAACCATGCATCCTCCTTTGCAAATCCAGTCCATAGTGTTTCCAAAGGCCCTCTCTCCTAAAGTGAGAATGTGAGAGTGCATATAATGGGACCCCTTTTCTAAACTGAAAATGTGATGGGGGCTCAATTTTCAAAGCCCTGAGAATGCCACAAACCCCTGGTGTGCAGATCACTTGTCACCCAAGGCTTGCAGCATTCTCCTGGCTAGCAATCAGAATTTTCAATCCTGAGCACCAAATGCCACTAGTTAGACCAGTTTTTCCCTGGTCTAACATGCACCATTTAGGGGACATTTTTACGGGGCTTATGCGAAATCTTTGGCACAAGCTGCTATAAAATGAGGTAACTTTCACAACTGCACCCAGTGTATTAAAATCAGGTGCAGTTGCATCAAAGGAGTTTGGTGCAGATGCACCTGAAATGGTGTGATGCAGAGCTTGCCACAGCCCTGAGTCACCCTTTGAAAATCCAGCCCAAAGTGTTCACAGTGGCACCCTCTCCTAAACTGATACTTTAACAGAGTGTTTACAAGATCACCCTCTACTAAACTGAGAATGTGACAGAATGTTTTAAAGGGCACCCTCTACTAAACTGAGAATACTGCATAGTGTTTCCAAGGGCTCCCCTCCTAAATTGAGAATGTGACAGGGTCCACAAGGGCACCCTGTCTTAAACTGTGAGTGTCACATGGTGCTTCCAAGGACCCCCTCTCCTAAATTGAGAATGTGATAGTATGTTGACAAGGGACTCCTCTTCTGAACAGAGATGTCACAAAGTGTTTCCAAAGGCCCCCTCTCCTATACTGAGAGTGTGACAGAGTGTTTCCAAGGGACCCTTCTCCTAAACTGAGAATGTGATAGATTGCTCACAATGGCCCCCTCTCCTAAACTGAGAATGTACCAGTGTTTACAAGGGCACTCTCACCTAAACTGAGCATGTCAAATAGTTTTTCAAAGGGACCCCACTCCTAAACTGAGAATGTGACAGTGTTTACAAGGGCCCCTGCTCCAACACTGATAATATGATAGAGCGTTTCCAAGGGACTCCTCTTCTAAAGTGAAAATTTCACAGAGTGTTCCTAAGGGCCTCTCTCCTAAACTGAGAATAGACAGAATGTTTCCAAGGTTCCTCACTCCTAAACTGAGAATGTGACACAGTGTTTGCAAGGGCACCCTCTCCTAAACTAAATTTGCTACATAGTGTTTCCAAGGACCCCTCTCCCAAACTGAGAATGTGACAGAGTGTTTCCAATGATCCCCTCTCCTACACTAAGAATGTGACGATGTTTACAATGGCACTGTCTCCTAAACTGAGAATGTCACATAGTGTTTCCAAGGGTACCTCTCTTAAATTGAGAATATGACATAGTGTTTTCTAAAGTGCCCCTCTCCTCATGTGTGAACCTAAAAGATTGAGAGGTACAGTATGCACTTCTCCTTAGTCATAGCTGTATCCCCTGACCTGATGAATCTTTAGTGTTCAGATGGGAATGGCACAGAGTGTTTGCAAATGACACCACACCACCCCCCTGGTATTCAAGTGTTACAAAGTGTTTATTGCCCTAGATCACCTATTACTTGCTGTGCATCTAAACTGCTGTCCCCAGACCATGTTCAAGGGTGACACATACACAATATAAACATTGAATAGCAACATCTGCAGGCCACTGCAGGAACGTCTGTGTCTGAAAAATTCAGATATCCAAATGAAACAAACAAAAAACAACTCCACTGGGAGTTTGATGTCTGGACCCATGGTGCAAAATCTTTGAGAATGTTGATGACTACACTGTATGGTCCCACAGCACCACATTAAAGAACCTTCATAGATGGTTGGCAATGGAACAAATGACCACAGATCCATGCCACAAAAAAACAGTGCATCTGAGGAAGGTAAGACACACCCATCGGCAGTACAACACCTCCTGCTACATCTCAGATTCAAAGAAAGGAAAATATAACAACAAGCACAGATGCAGAAAAAGATGTGGCACACATGGACTTAGAATCCCAAACCACTGAACCCATGCCATCCCCTTGACTCCAGAAAACAGAAATTGTCATATGATTACAAGATTGCAAGGACTAACAGGACAGCTCCACAAAGTTTTTTTAGGAAAGGAATGCATCACTCTCTCAAACAGATTCAAGGCTACACAAGAAAATAAGGACTGGGCAGATAATGAAGAGGATTCTGATGCCTCATCAATACAATCATCACAAGCAGATCCCTCCTCAGAAAATGAAGGAATGCCTACAGATAAACAAATGACAAGAAAGAAAGCATAGACATACATTTGGGGATATGGGAAAGGAAACATTATGTGGCTAATATTACTGAATGATACACTGCTTAATCTCCCCAAGATTAATCAGTTTAAGAGATCTTTGTGGTCTGCCCTTGCAGTCCAATACATCTGTAACCAATAAATGTTTATATTCAGTTTCTCCCTGTACATATCCTAAGACTTTTTATACAATGATTTACATGGATTCTTTTTGAAACTGTATGTAATTGTTCTTTCTTTAATGTTTTGAGCCTCACTCAACTGCACTCCTCTTGAACTGCTTATTGTGCTACTATTGTTTTTTGTGACTATGTATTTGATGTAGAACATTTCTAAATGAGCACTTGTGCTCAAAGGTTATCTCATAACTTTTTCAATAAATGAATAAACTTGGTTTTTTTTGTATGTTATGGGTGTTGATGTGACTTTGATGTTTTTAACTGCAAATGTTTGCAGCATAAAGAACGTAAACAGAAAAATAACCACATTCTCAATATTGCAGAACCCCTTAAGAGATGTGATATGTATACAAGATACTCATATAAATATATTAAGAGAAGTTATTGCAGTTAAAACATTTTGGAGGAGTGGACCCTCTTTTTGGTGTCTAGGAGAAGAGACATGTTCAGGAGTAGGGATACTTTTTGGGACCAACAATATAAAAGTAACAAAATGTATTGAAATGTGTCCAGCAAGGGCTTAACTCATGGACATCCCACATGGAGATTTTATTTATTTATTTATTTTTATACTTGTAGGCATAATGAGCATATCTGCCCGTTTTCATATGCAACAAGTTAACATGAATACATAAAACATAAATTCAATATTCACATACAATCAGATAGAGAACACCATAGTCATACAATAAATAAGTCACAAAACAACATCTGCAATTGACATAATAGGGTCACATAAAACAATTACATTCATCATTATCAAAAAAACAAGTACATAATGATTTTTCAAAACTATGTAGTGATGTATAATTTGTGATATGGCAATCTTAGATTTCTCTGTAAGATTAATAAACATACTGAATGCAGTATGTCTCCAAACAGAAAATAGGAGAATTTACATTTTTAAACAGATACAGACTTACTTGCATACATCTAATGGAGTTCTGATGGATAGATATTTCAGTAGTGGTCTCTCTTCATAAGGCTGAGGAAAAATGGAAGAAACATTTTTGTGATTCCAATTTCAAAACAATATTGATAGAAATGAGGGTATATCAAATGCCTGCTCTAGAAATAAAGGGAAGATAAAGCATACATTTTTTAAGGGCAAAATATCTTAAAGGATTGATTTTTGATTTCAGTCCCCTCGACTAAATTTAGTGAAGGAGAACACATCACACTTCCATTAGGAATTTCAGACCACAGGATGGTACAAATTGATCTTAAAAAACTACTAGAGAAAAAATAGGTCCAAGATTTTTGATGAATACCTCACTTTTAGAAAACGCAGAATTAACACAACAGCTCTCAGAACTTATTGCTGTGAGAAAATAGTATTAATAATGTAAGATGACCTCCAAAGAATATTGGGAACTACTAAAGATTGTATCAGGAAATTATTCCAATGGTAAGCTAACAAAAAAAGACAGTGACAAACACCTTGCATATCTGACATTAAAAGCACAATTAATGAGACTGATTTCCATGTCACATTTGAATAAAAAAGACTATACAGAGTAAATTAAGAATATACAGTAAAGTTGCAAATGTGTAAATATCTATAGGACAGGGCTAAATCACTTTTTCTAGCACAAATATATGGGGCATAGGAAGCTAAGTTACAGGTAAACCTACATGAACTTACTATGTCGTACAATGATCTCATTCTGTCAGGAACACTATGACACAGCATGAAATGAGGAGCACTACTTTTTTTGTATTTAAAAAGGACATAATACAAATATTTCCAAATGGCCTCCACCTAGTTTACTTACTCCTGATTTCAAAAACATTCTCACAAACATTCTATGGAAAAGACTGGTGATTGAAGCATAACATCTGATACCCCCAACAGAGTCATGCTCTATCCCAGGAAGAAACATACAAGTATAATCTTATCTATATCCAATAAATTATAGACGGAGGAATATAAGGATGCTCGGATGGTTATCTTGTAACATTGGTATAGTGCCCCAAAGTAAGGGGGCACCACAGAAAAGAAATAAAAAGGTTAGAAATGCCTCAAGGGTCACCCATTGTGTTGTGAGGCATTAGGGGTTGTGTTTAGAGGTCCCTGTGAGTGCTTTCCTCCTCACAATTGCTGGGCAGGGCACTGTAAAAGAAAAAAAGAACAGCAGAAATAAAAGTTTTGTTCTGGCTCTCTGCTGCCTGTTTGCTCCATTCTACCCCCGAACAGGCAGTGTGAGAGTGGGCACCCACACACTGGGAATGCTGCCTCTGGCCAGCGTGTGGTGCTCCATTTGAATCCCTGGCTGTTGTGTGGGCATGGGCTTGGGGTTCTAGAATCAGAACTTCCAAGCACTTTTCAAGCTGGTAAACCATTTTTTTGTTGTCAGTTCCTGCTGGGCTGTGGAGTGGAGAGGAGGGACCTAGAGAGTGTGAGAGACAAGAGGCTTACATAGTGGTTGAAGCCATCTCATTGCCTCTGCACTGGTACCTCCCTTCCTCCAGCCAGTGAACACATCTGTCCAGTCTGCTGCTCCTAATGTGCAGTCAAGTCCTGAAGTTGTTATCGTCAAGAAGAAACTCCTGATCCCATGGCGTTGTGGGCTCTGTCAAGCCTCATTTCTTTTTTTTGTTGTCCCCCCCGAGTGTTCTGGTCCCTCATCAGCAGCACAGAAGAGATGCATTGTCAACTGTCACGTGTCAGGAAACCCACGAGGCCCCCTGCTGCCCATCACTTGCCTGCTTCCTCCTTCCACAGTTCCCTCTTATTGCCAGAGTCCTCCCGCCTCCCACAGCAGATACTACACCCCAGGCCAGGGTGGTGAGTCAGGCTGCAGCACACTGAAGAGTGCTAACTGCCCAGCTTAATTAGATTTCAAAAGTTTAATTCATTGAACTCATGGATCGCCATCGAAGAGGAGGGCCGGCTGATAAATTTAAATATTTTGGGCAGAAACACCCATGGGCAGCGGCCAGACATAAAGGCCCGAAGGAAAATATTTAAGTATTCATAAGAGGCAGGAAAAAAGGGCAGGGCAAGCCTGGAGGATTGACAGCAAGGCCCAGAGCAGGACTGCAATTGAAGGGGCAAGGCCAGGCCCAAGCATTTAAGGGGGCACGTTAGGCCCAGTGAGTTTAAAAGGGGGGGCAGGCATTCAGGGGCCCCACAGCTGTAGAACATGGCAAGGAAGGCCCATCAGGTACTAGGGCAAGAGAAGCCCAGAGTGGGAAGGGCATTCACCCACCCAACAGTATCCAGAGAGGTAGCCAGATCCTGGTGCAGAAGGACCCACAAGTGTGGAGAGTCAGAAAAGAGTTGCTCAACACACAACTGCCATTTAATGACTGTCAGCTGACGAACTGTATATTGCTCAGTATTTAAAATGTTGTGTCAATTGCTAAGTACTACGACTGTATTTTACCAGGATTTTGGTGATTTGCCCTTGTTTTGAATATTTGCCTCAGACTCTGGTGAATTGCCCCAGATTTCAGCAATTTACCCCTGCTCCAGGCAAATTGCCACCTGCAATGAACAATTGTCCCCTGCAATGAGCAATTGCCCCTGCCATGAACAATTGACCCAGTAATCATTGAACACCATGGTGTAGTGCAAAGTGGAATTACCAGTGTTTTAGTGCAAAGTGTATGTACTCAATCTTCTGCCGCAACACCCCTGGTGGGGTTGTTCACAGTTGATTCTTCACTGAAGCAGTCTTCAGCCAGCAAAGAACTTCACAGCATCTCCCTGCCCTGTCATCCACCGTTAGTCAAGTTCAATGTAACCTGGTGTGAGTCGTGGCTGCCAGATCCTGGTTTCCTTGTGGTTCAGTCAGCCTGGAAGTAGAACATCCTAGAAGAAGCCTCATCTGTCACTCCCAGTCATTCACGGAAAAGTCAAGTCTGATGTGGCCAGTGTGTGTCTGCATCCAATGGTTTGTTGTTTTTCTGGTTCTGGACAGTGCAGGGTTCTGATCTTTGCCATGCATCCTACTCTTCCTGCTTGTTCCATCTTGCCTGTCCTGTGTTGTCTTCTGGGATTCAGCTTCATCTTGGTGGTCCTCCTGTGGATCCTTCACTGAAGAAGCTTCAACATACCATCATCCCTGGCAACCATTGCAAGTGGATTCAATGCCAGGTTTGTGTTCCTTCATCCTTGGCAGCCCTGGTTGAGGGTTTGTGCCAAAGACTTCAGGCAGTCTTTGTATTCCTTCATCCTTGGCAGCCCTGTTTGAGGGTTTGTGTGGGGGAACCTGCAGCTGACCTTCACCCTTGGTAATTCTTTGAAGTGGATTCTATGCCAAGTCTTGGTTTCTTCATCCTTGGCAGCCCAGGTCAAGGGTCTGTGCTGGGGAAGAGTTCAGTTCTATAGTGCCAGAGTATTCTGGCAACCTTGGAGAGTGGGTCGGCTGAAGAACCAGGGTCTGTTTAAAAATCTCTCATATTCCCCTTTCAGCCTCTCCTAGGTTTTCTCACAAGGTGTAGCTTGGTGCCAAGCAGAAGCCCTGTTTTCCCTTTTCCCCATCACTACACCATTCTTCAGCTGTGTGCATGAAGACAGCAGGAAAAGGTCTGGACTTCCTTTAACCTTATGAACTCTTAGAGGTGGTTATGCCACCTGATCATTTGGGATTTGCACTGGTAACCATTGTTCACTACAGTGACTGTCTCATCTCATGATAGACTAGTAGATGATTGAATTTATTCCTTAGACCACTTAGAGAAAGTTCACCCTAGAGTACAATAAATAGTGGCCTTAGGCAGAAGTGTAGCTCTTAGAGCTGGTAAGATTGTTACTTGCTGTTCCTGTGTGCCTTGGTTCCCCGCTTCCCTTGTGACCATGTCTACCTTTCCCTGTGGTATGCATAAAGCCTGTCAGCCATCAAACTTATAGACTGTCACTTGCCTCTCTTTATCAGGTGCCTCATCCACCCAACCCCATTTGAATCACAGCGTTGTCTTGCCAGTCCACCTGCTTGAGGTGATGCTGGCTGTGTAGCTGAGATAGGTGATCTTCATGGTCAGCACTCAGTTAGATTAGATCATCACACCAAAAAAAAAGTTTGGTTTAATCAGCAGGATTAATTTTAAGGAATCCAAAGCAGGAGCTTCTAAAGTAAGATGCAAACAGTACTGGGTTGAAGTAGTGGATTGGCTGGAGGGGATTATGCATCCATAGGTGATGAACTCACATAGACTGGGATGGAAGACTGAGAGAACATGCCTCCCTCACCCCTGACAATGCTGTACTACTTTGAGGAACCATGGCTTCCCCAATTCACAGGGAAAAGGGATGGAAGTGGGACTAGTAATTTGGGTGAGTTCTGCTCCAAGATGCAAGCCATGTTTTGGCTATATCAAATCCCAGAGAGACAGAAAGTTGAAATACTCATTGGATAACTCAAGGGTGCTGCCCACGAGGAAATTCATTCTAGGCCCGCTGGTGCAAAGACCATGGCCAACTAGATTCTGCAAAGATTGCAACAGATATTTGACACTTGCACAGTATCTAGTTTAGAGATGAAATTCTTCTCCCATACCCAGAGGCTCCAAGAGACTCTCTGAGAGTATGCACTGAGTCTTCCGGAACTGTTGAGAGCAATCGAGAGGGTGGATGTCAGACAGATTATGGATCCAGACCATGTCTTGACAAAAATATGTGAATGGGGCACAAAGTGAAGCCCTGAGGAGGGAGCGTTGTATGCTTTAGCTGCAAGATCCAGAAGCGGATTTCTTAGACTTGAAAGAGACAGCTACCAAGGCGTTGGGACCAGGTCAAGCTGGAGAAGACATAGTAACCTACCCCCAAATGGTGATGCCTCTGGGTGCAATATGGCCAGGGTATCCATTGTAAGGATTGGTACAAGAAGACCCATGGCACAGGCAACCACTGGATGAGGAAATGCCCAGCAAAGAATGGATGTACAGTTGAGGACAAACAAGTGGGTACCTGGGTTATCTCCCAAACTCCAGACCCTTGTGCAGTCAGATGGCACAGGCACCAGTCCATCCCATGGCAAACAACCCCAACCTGAATCCGAACTTAGTGGAGCAGATAACTACCCTGATGCGGAAAATGACAGAGGTCTGTCAAGAGGTAAAAGGGCTCAAAGAAGATTGGAGGAGAGACACACCCCAGATGCAGAATGAATGAAGAAGGTGGTTTGATGACCTGCCATCCCTACCCAGAAGGGGAGAAGGAAGGCATCCAACTGACCAGTTCAACAGCCAAAGCAGACCAATTTGCCGAAGATGTGGTATCAGTGGCCATATTGAGAGGTGATGCCAGCAGCCTTCAGAACACACACTGATGTTAAACAGGGAATCTTTGGGGATGGGGACTGATCCTCACAGAATGGTCAACCAGGTCCACCCATAGTAATGGATCGATTCTGTTTCATTGGCAGGAGTTTGACTGTTCCAGTCAGAGTAGATGGAGTAGAGTTAATGGCATTGTTGGATACAGGGTCCCAGTTTACGACCATGCAAGGGCAATATTTTCAGTAACATTGGACAATGGAAAATCTTCAGCCACCTCCAAAGTCTTGAATCCCTTTGATCCCCAGCAATGGAGCCAAGGTTCCATACCTAGGGTATCTGGAAGAGAGCATACAGCTGGAAAAGAATGTACAGGACTGTCAAGGATATGGAGAGCAACAACTTGTACCACTCATTCTCAGAATGAACTTTCTCCAGCAATGCTTTGAGGATTTTGTGCAGATCCTGCAGACTCAAGAAAAAAGGTCTCCTGGTGTAGAAAAATGAGTGTTGCAGCAGACGATTCATCTTCTTCAGCGCCATCAATGCTTTGCAAATACAACTGGAAAGATTGGAAAGATCAGAGTGTCTGACGCCCTACCCATTATTCTGAACCCAGGAACAAAGACTGCCTTGTGGTGCAAGACCAAGGTGGGCCCTCATGGTCAGGACTATGACACCCTGGTTGAACCCAACCCTAATGAGAAAGAAGAGCCCATACTGGTGGCCAGAAGTGTGGATACGGTCACAAAGGGAAGGATCCCTCTCCGGGTCATCAGTTACAGGAATTGCAATGTATGACTCTATCACAATCAACTGGTTGCCCAACTACACTTGATGTATATCCAAGACATTTTGGAACTGGAAGACAAGAACCAAAAGAACTGAAGAATACCATCCATCAGGGTGGAAGAGACAGAAAACCATCGTGACTCCATGGTACCAGCGTTGATATGGAATATCAACCTGGGTACCCCTGAGACTACAGAACAACAAAAGGCAGATGTCATCCAAGTATTGATAAAGAATCAAGAGGCTTTCAGTTGACATCCATTAGATTTTGAGTTGGCTCAAAAGGTGCAGCACCACATCCATACCAATCAGCACCCACCGATAAGAGAAAGATTCAGACCAATTCCCCTGGCCATGCACCAGCCTGTGAAGGAGATGACTCAAGAAATGAAGGAAGCCAACATTACTGAGGAAAGTCACAGTCCTTGTGCTGCTCCCATTTTCCTGATCATACAGAAAGATGGGAAGATTCGGTTCTGTACTGGAAAACAGGAAAAGAAAGGGGGGGCTCTTCAAAATAACTACTCAGGGGAGTGCACCATACCTCAGAGCTACAACAATTTGTCAAAAAGAGAGGCAGTACAACCAAGTATTACAAGGTGAGGTCAGCACTATAAAGTGATATGTTGTGCCATAAAGAAAGTGGCTGCAAATAACTGTTTTATGAAACAGCAATCCACGTTTATTAAATACACATACACAAATATATAGATAAAAAATGCCTGGTCAGAAATAGTCAAAAACAATCTCACCCACAGTGATGAAAGTGTAATAGAACTTGCGTCTTGCATTTTAAAGAAATGGGTCCCTTGCTGTGGATTTCCACATGGCTTTTTTCTCCGTAGCTCCACTGCTCCTATTCGGTAAAAGTCTCTGCTCAGTCAAGACACCTCAACAATAGAGCTGAAAAACTGCACAACAGAGCAGTTAAGGGAAAAAAGGAAGAAAAATAAAGCTGACTGTGTCACAGCCTATACTGGCCATGGGACACTGCAACCGACGCTCAAGGCACTTCCTGGTAGCTCTTATGTATCGACCTCCTTCTCAGGTCATCATCAGAGCATGCTACCTATGAGAATCCTTAATGCTTTTAAAGGGATTCTCTTAAAATGATATCAGTAGAACCAATATATGTAAGTCATAAGACTGGAAAGGAGAGAGAGGGAAAAGGGGGGAAGAGGGGAGAAAATGAGGTTTCACAAACATCAATACAAATCAGTGCAAATTCAATGCAAATAAATAAATACTTTCTAATAAAATCCATCAGATATGTGCAGAGTATATAAGGTAATACTGAAATGTAAAAAAAATCATGTAAATTACAATCTCTCATAGCACCAGTTAACAAGAACATCAAATAAGTTGTCTGAAATAGCACTGGCGGAGGCAGAGCCGGACAAGTCATGCCTCCATGTGTGGACAAAGCACAAGTCATAGCCACACAAACTGAAAAAATAAAAAGATTTTTATCAAAGCCAGAATACATCTTAGTACACAGAGCTTGCTACAGTATTTTCAAACAAGCAGCTGGTAAATGTGGATCTCAGGAGACAGAGCCGGAAAGTCATAGTCTCCTGTAGAGGCAGAACACGTAAAGGTCATACCTCTGTACATAAGAGTGCTGGTACTCAAGAAAGGCTTAAAAAAACAACTGATTTTGGTATAGCCAAGGAGATAGAGCCAGAAAGTCATACACTCCTAGACAGGCAGAGCTTGTGAGAGCTGTACCTCTATTAATAATACTGCTGAATGTAGATAAAGGTGGATTTTCTGTTCTATTTAGATGGTAAATGAATCTGGGAAGAGAGCTTTCCAAAATGAGAATTAATTTGTTGTATCTTGACCATGGTATTTCATCATTCAGACCAGTTGGATTTAAGCTGTTTAAATGATGAATCCAGTAAACTTCTCTTTGTAGCAACCTGGTCCTTAGGTCACCACCCCAAATTCCTAATTCCACTTTTTCCAAATCAACAAATCTCAACGAAGCAGGTGAGCTGTGTCTTAACTGGTAATAATGTCTTGCCATTGCATAATCCATATTAAGATTATGTATTGCTCCTTTATGCTCGCCAATTGTTTGTTTCAGCTGCCTTTTTGTTTGTCCCACATACACAATGCCACATGGGCATGTTAACATATAGACTATACCTGGAGTACTGCAGTTAAGAAATTAATTTATAACATATTTATTTTCTGAACAGGGATGATTAAATGTTTTAGATTTACTGTAATAGTGTTCGAACAATGGACACAATGCCCACATCTGTAATTCCTATTGGGGATTCCTGGCAGCCTTGCATAGACATGTTCCTTCTGAACTGGGATATATGCATTTACCAACATGTTTCTCAAGTTTTTTTCCTCGTTTGTATGTCACCCTTGGTGTTTGTGCTGAAATGGTAGTCAATGTATTGTCTGATTGTAGGATACCCCAGTACTTTTTAATAATGTTTCCTATTCTAGGCACTACCGGGTTATACTGCATAATTAACAGTAGTCCATTGTTAGCATCCTGTTTTTCCCTAGGTTGTAAAAGTACATCTCTGTTCAGGTTCTCAACCTTTACAAGTGTGTCCAAAAGAAGTTCAGGCTCCTAACCTCTTTCTAAAAATCTTTCTGTGAGATCTCTTTTCACCTCCTTAAATGTTGCTTCTGATTAACAGATCCTTTGTGCTCTTATATATTGCCCTTTTGGTATATTACTTGTTACTGATACTGGATGGCAGCTATCCCTTTTTAACAATGTGTTGTGTGATAGAAGCTTATGAAAGAGCCCTGTCTGCAAACAGTTTCCTTGTTTTGATATTGAAATATCAAGAAATGACAAAGACGTCTGACTATATTTCATTGTAAACATTAGATGCACATTGGTGTGATTTATGTAATCTATAAAAAGTTTCAGTTCTTCTTCCAAACCAGCTTATAATAAAAGGCAATTGTCTATGTACCTCTTCCATAATTTAATATTTTAAAAGAAAGCGTTTTTAATGTTGTCCAAAATACATTGGTTTTCTCATTCTCCCATATATACGTTGGCTAAACTTGGGGCAAAGATAGTTCCCATCACAGTTCCTTTTTGTTGCACATAAAATTGCCCATTAAACCAAAAATAGTTAGTCTCCAACACAAACCTTGCAATTTCAACAATATATTCTGACGTGGGTTTTGTTTTTGTTCTTGTCTGTAAACTTTCTAATATGGCCTCAAGCCCCCCCCAACCCCATGGGGTATGTTTGAATAAAGGCTTTCCACATCTATGGACACTAACCAATCAGTTTCAGTCACAGGTATGTCTTTAAGAATTTTTAAAGTCTCATTGGTATCCTTTAGGTATGATTTGAGAAAAGGGAGTACTCTTTGGATGAAGGAGTCCACATACTTTGACATACTTTCCGTGATGGACCCAATTGCAGAGACAATAGGTCTTCCTAGAACAGAGTTCATCTGTTTGTGTATCTTGGACAAGAGGTAGAGAATGGGCTTTCTTGGATGTGTTGCCTTTAAAAAGGCTACTTCCCTTTTTGTTAGGTAGCCAATAAGTTCACCACTTTCTATTAGTCTGTCACCTTTTAGTTTGATCTCTTCCGTGGAGTCCTGATCAAGTTTCTCATAATATTGTTGTTTTCTAGTTGTCTTAGGGCTTCAATGATGTAATCCTTGTATCCCCATACAACCACCGCCCCCATCAGCCTGTTTCATTACTATTTCTGGCATTTCCATAAGTTCTTTAAGTGCCAATTTTTCTCTCCTTGTAATATTTTGACTTGGCTGGACATAGTTGTCCTTTTTTTTACAGGTCTCTTACTTCTTTAGAAACGAAATTGCAATAAGTATTTATTGTGTGGTTTGTCTGAGGAGGACTTAAAGTTGAAATAAGCCTAAAATTAGTGTCTTCTCTATTAGGATCTAACATTGTGATTACTTCTGGTTGGTTCAGGAAAAAGTCCTTAAGATAGAGTTTCCTGAAGAAATGAGATAGTTCAATTTCTACCTGAAAGTTATTCATTTTATTGGTAGGGATGAAACTTAAGCTTTTACTTAACACGCCTACTTGATCTTCTGTTAAATTCACCTCTGTAAGGCTGATGACCTCCAATTCATTTTCTGTGCTCTCAGTGACCTCCTCATGCCACTCCAGTACTGCCTTCCTCTGGAGTGCAGTCCTCTTCTGTTGTCTGTCCTCCCTCCACCTCTTCCTCTTACCCTCGCTCCTTCTTGTACTTCTATATGCATTGACTCTGCAGTATGGCTGGTATGATTGTGCCCTAAAAAATGATGATTGTCTTGTTCTGCCATATTAGATGCTTCAAAATCACTATCTTGGCCAGACAAAATATTCATACCATCCTCTTCAAATGCAACATTTG
Organism: Neoceratodus forsteri; assembly: GCA_016271365.2. NCBI lineage: Eukaryota > Metazoa > Chordata > Ceratodontiformes > Ceratodontidae > Neoceratodus > Neoceratodus forsteri. The sequence goes on from CM028129.1 coordinate 1,266,520,953, forward strand.
GTCTACTGCTATAATTTTGTTTTTTAGCACCTTGCCATGTATAAACTTTGCCCGCTTTGTAGTCATTCTTGTCCCTCACATGCTTTTTCTGTTTGTATGCCAATAGATCAATTTGAAACTTAGAAATAAAACTTTCAGCTCTGGAACTACAATTATCATAATCAGCTGCTGTATATTTTTCTTTGAGCTTTGGCTCTAAGATGTCTATTTCATTTGCAACCTTGTCAGTCCCTTTCTTTGCTCTTTTGATTGTTAGCAGCATTAGATCGTAACTGCATTTATTTAAAACTTTCTCCCAGTCCTGCAGGTAGTCTGCATCATCCATTCCAAAAGAAAGAGATTTTTGTATATGCATACCATGCAAGATCCTTTTATCTCACCAGTATACCTTCTTGGCTATACCAAAATTAGTTGTTTTTTAAACCTTTCATGTGTACCAGCAGTCTTATGAATAGAGGTATGACCTTTACGTGCTCTGCCTCTACAGGAGAGTATGACTTTCTGGCCCTGTCTCCTGAGATCCACATTTACCAGCTGCTTGTTTGAAAATACTGTAGCAAGCTCTGTGTACTAAGTTGCATTCTGGCTTTGATAAAAATCTTATTTTTTCAGTTGGTGTGGATATGACTTGTCATGATCTGTGCAAACATGGAGGCATGACTTGTCCGGCTCTACCTCCCTGAATGCTATTATAGACAACTTATGTGATGTTCTTGTTAACTGGTGCTATGAGAGATTGTAAGTTACATGAATTGTTTTACATTTCAGTACACCTTCTAATCTCTGCACATATTTGATGGTATTTATTAGAAAGCAGTTATTTATTTACATTGAATTTGCACTGATTTGTATTGATGTTTGTGAACCCTCATTTTCTCCCTTCCCCCCCATTCTCCCTTCCTCTCCTTTCCAGTCTTAAGCCTTATATATATTGGTTCTACTGGTATCACTTTAAGAGAATCCCATTAAAAGCATTAAGGATTCTCATAGGTAGCACGCTCTGATTATGACCTGAGAAGTAGGTTGCTACATAGGCACTACCAGAAAGTACCTTGCAGCGTCAGTTGCCATGTCCCATGTTCAGTGTAGGCCGGCACACACTCAGCTTTATTTTTCTTCCTTTTCCTTTTTTTTTGCTGAAAAGCGCTGTTGTGCAGTTTTTCAGCTCTGTTGTCGAGGTGTCCTGACTGAGCCAAAACTTTTACCGAATAGAAGCAGTGGAGTAATGGAGAAAAAAGCCATGTGGAAATCTGCAGCAATGGGCTCATTTCTGTAAAATGCAAGACGCAAATTCTATTACACTTTCATCACTGTGAGTGAGACTGTTTTTGACTATTTTTGACCAGACATTTTTATCTATATATTTGTGGATGTGTATTTAATAAAAGTGGACTGTTGTCTCATAAAACAGGTATTTGCAGCTACTTTCTTTATGGCACAACACATCACTTTATAGTGGTGACCTCACCTTGAAATACTTGGTTGTACTGCCCTTCTTTTTGAAATATTCAGTTCTGTGTAGATTACCAGAAACTGAATAATATCACCCACAAAGATGCCTACCCTTTACCCAGGATAGAGAACTTTCTTACAGCCCTACAGTCTGCTGCAATATTATCCACTCTTGACTTGACAAGTGGGTATTGGCAAGTGCCCATGGCTCCAGAGGATCAAGAGAAAACTGCTTTTATAACACCCATGGGCCTGTTTGAATTCACCAGCATGCCCTTTGGCCTATGCAATGCCCCAGAAACTTTTCAAAGACTAGTGGAATGCTGCTTGGGAAGCCAAAATATTGACATTCTATTGTTGTATCTGGACAGCATAATTATATATTTCAAGAACCACGAAGAGCATCTGTTGCACCTAGATGAAGTCTTTGCTCGACTGACCCAGTATGATCTGAAAGTAAAATCCTCCAAATGCCACCTCCTGCAGTCTCAAGTAAACCACCTAGGCCACATAGTGTCTGCCACCGGTTTGTCACCTGACTCTGAAAAGCTAGAAGCTGTGCGGGAATGGCCAGTCCCTGTAACAGTGCAGGACATCAGAATTTTTCTGAGGAACAAAAGCAGGGAAAATACTCAAAAACTGACTGTTCAGGTGGACTGCAGAACAGCAAGAGGCTTTCAACAACTTAAGGCAGATTCTAACTCAATCACCTGTACAGGTGTACCCAATTTACTCTAAACCATTTTGGCTATACATGAATGCCAGCAATAATGGACTGGGAGCAGTGTTGGTGCAAGAGCAAGAAGGCATTGAGCGTGTGATAGCATATGCAAGTCATGGTCTGAGAGGGTCAGAATGTAATGATGCCCATTACAGCTCATTCAAGTTGCAATTTTTGGCCTTGGTTTGGGCAATCACTGAAAAATTCAGGATTACTTAGCAGTCACTCCCTTCACTGTCTTTACAGATAATAATCTGCTGGCACATCTAAACACAGCAAGGTTGGAAGCTCTTGAACAGAGATGGGCATTGAGGTTGGCTAATTACCAATTCTCCATAAAATATCAATCAGGCAGTTCCAATGTCAATGCAAAGGCACTATCCAGAGTACTCACCCAAACAGAGAGTGAGACTGATGATCTGCTTTTGGAAAATGTGGAGATGCCTACTTTTCTTTGGGTACCAGCAGATACACTACAGGCCTGTTCTCAAACCAGTGCAGTTGAGGGTATAGAAGTGGAACAAGAACCAGAATGTCCAGACAACCATGTAGAACAAAACAACTTATGGGTGCAGTTACAGGACCAAGACCCAGTGGTCAAACAGAGAAAGACATATACTGTATCTTAACAGAACAGTCTGACACCTCAAGAACATAGAAAGATGGGTCCTGAAGCAGTGAAGTTGTGGAGGCACAGAACCCACCTGATCATGAAGAATTCTAGACTCATTCTACAAACCTGAGATCTGACTACTCATTGTGAGATCTCCCAGACAATTGTTCTGAGAGGAAGTGCACCAGTAGTACTTGAGGCCTATCATGATCACTTTGAACATTTTGGCCACAAAAAGACAGGCCATCATTCAGAAAAGATTCTATTGGATCAGGAAGAAAGATGATGTCACAAAATGGTGCGAAGAATGCCCGGCTTGTAGTTTGAAATGCCCTAATAAAAGCAACCAATGAGCTCCCCTACATCCCATAGTCAGTAAAGCACCTCTAGAATTAGTTCCTATAGACCATCTCAAGTTAGAACCCAGTGCTAATGGTCAAATGTATGTCCTGACAATGGTGGACCATTACTCCAAATTCATGGTTGTCAGTGCTGTCAAAGATCTATCTGCCTGAACCACAGATGAAACATTTTTGAAACTCTTTAACACCCCTATGGGTATCCAACCAAGATCTTGACCGATCACAGCTCTTTTAAGAACTCTGTTCCCTGTTTGGCAGTCAAAAGTGAAAATCACCACTTATCACCCTCAGTACAATGGACTGTGTGTAAGAACAAATCAGAGACTCTTGGGTATGTTAAAAGTCCTACCTGAATACAAGCATCCATACTGGCCAGCCTTTCTCCCAGAACTCACCTACTTATATACCAATACTGTTCGCTGTTCAACTGGATATACTCCACACTACCTGATGTTTGGTCACCATGGTAAACTCCCCATGGATCTAGTGCTTGAAGTCCAACTGGAAGAACCATCTGTTATAGACTGGGTACAAGAACACAGCACAAGATTGCAAGAAGCTGGTCAGATTGTAAGTCAATGCATGGATCAGGTGTGACTAAAGCAAAAGATGGCATATGATGCTAAAGCCAATGCAACCACACTGCAGATCAGAGAAAGGGTATTACTAAGGACTCAACAATGTCACAAGTTAGCTACCAGATGGGAAACAGAACCTTTCCTCATTGTTGCAACCCCCTACCCTGACTTACCCATGTACAAGATTCAAAAAGAAGTCGGTAGTGACACAAAAATAGTGCATCAAAATCTTCTTTAACCTTGTACCTTCAGAGACAGTACTTCAACTAAGACTAGAAAGGACTTTTTGCCAGTGAAGAGGTGGGAGAACCCTATCCACCAACTGATAGAACTGAATTCACTGACAAAATGGTGTATAGATCCCTGGGTTAGGTCCTCCCATGTACACTCAGTTAATTGCCCTTTAGCTGAACCCATTGCAAATCCAAAGCCTCTGGATTTACTAGAGCTAGCAAGTAGTCCTTCAGAGCCAGAGTGTATTTCTATAGAACCAATAGCATTTCAGCCTAGTAGGTCACAGAGATCCAATTTGAGTATCCCTCCCAGAAGATACATACTGGAAGCCCTTCAAGTAGCACCTTTCTTTCATAGATAGTCCTTAAAAAAGTAATCCTAAGACACGGTCATATAGTTTAACAAATCAGAAGGTTTCTACTGAAAGTTATAGAGGTTTTAAGAGTGTTTTGGCTGAAGTAAGATTACCTAGAGTTTTAAATGAAATGTTAACATGTTAGAAATGTTATAAACACCTATAGAAGTAATAGTTAAGAAATATTGTATATATTTCTATATATATATATATATAGCTATATATATATATATATATATATATATACATAGAGGCAAAAACTGCATTTAATGCATCAGTTAGGGTTGTTCCACAGTGATAAAAAGTGAGGAAATTCGGTGTTAGGGTTGAAAAACCCCCTTGGACCTCCCAGCCTACCCCCAACCGTCACTGAGGTCGCATTAGGGTCATCGGCCCTAACTCTCACTCCATCACATGTGTAAACAGCAGAGGTATAGGAGAATGGGTGAGAGTTAGGACCTAAGACCCCAATGCACACTCCAATGCCAGTTGGGGTGGGCTGGGGGGTCCAAGGGGGTTTTTCAACCCTAACACTGAATTTCCTCACTTTTGTCGCTGTGGACCAACCCTAACTGATGCATTAAACAGAGTTTTTTGCCTCTAATTTCCCTTCTTTTTGAGAATGATAATGACAAGTAGTGAATGTAATGCGGCAGCAGGAGCACGGGGTCCAAAGGGCACCATGCTCCCACCACGTGATGTCTTCACACATAGTAACACAGTCCCGACAAAAGCAAATGGTAATGCGCATGGTGACACAAAGTGAAACAGAAAGATAAACAGTACTGAGAAATAGTGAATGTAATACAGCGACGGGACCAGTGACAGGAGCGTGGGGCCCTTTGGGCCCCGCAGTCCCACCACATATTGTCTCCTTGTCACATAGTAACACAGTGCCCACAAACAGAAATGGTAATGCACATAGTGTGACAAAGCAAAACACAATGATAAACAGTACTGTAGATACAAATGGTTAAAATTACAGAAACAGAAGCGCAAATGAAAATGCAAAGGGTAACGCAGAAGGTGGTGTAGACAGGAAAAGTAAGTGAAACAGGTACAAAACCAGAAGCAGAAGCATTAAGGGTAAGAGTTATGGAAATGCATGCAATAGTTTTCCAAAAAAGGTGCATATAGAAAGACAGTGAGTACAAAGAATGTATGCAAAATAATGAGTCTCGTAACAGAAAATGAGGACTTGGAATAGTAAATTGCTTATATCTCAGGAACCGTACGACATAGGAAAAGAAAATTAAAAGTCATATGAATTATCACTTTCCTGGCTAGCTTTATGGAGGCTAAGCAATTTTCTGATGAAAAGTCTGTATCTCGCACCGTTTCCAAGATACGGGACCAGAAAGGCACAGTGAACGCCATAATGTTATCCTATGGGGAAAAAAAGAGAAGTTCAGAGTGCCATAACTTTGCCTCCTTGTAATATTTTTTCAGCAAACCACTGAAAGGCACATCTGTGGGATGTTGGCTGTCTTCCCTCCAATTTTCAGCCCAAAAGACCAAACCATTATTTTGCAGCAGAGCACCAAAGGATTGCTGCAATGCATCGGATGCCGTAATGTTATCCTATGAGAAAAAGCATCAACTTTGGAGTGCTGTAACTTTGCCGCCATGTAATATTTTTTCAACAAAACATGGAAAGGCACATCTGTGAGATGTCAGCTGCGTTCTCTCCAAATTACAGCCCAAAATACCAAACCGTTGTTTTGCAGCAGGGTGCCAAAGAATTGCTGTCATTTTCCCACAGCCTAGAAAAGTACTGTTGCAATTTGCAAAAGCCTTCGCAAATTAATGCAACAGCGTTGCAAGTGTGAAAGTACTTTGTGAAAGCACTTTTTCCAGAAATTTGAAAAACATATTTCTGGGGTGTTTTACCCCAAAATAAAGACATGGCTAGCGTCCTCAGGGTCCAACTAGGTAAATACAAAAAGAATTAGGTTGCTAGAGGGTCCCAAATTTAAATGCCAAGCATTTTTCTGATCACCAACTGAAAACAAAATGGCAGATTTGCAACAGTAAAAGGGCTATTTGCAAAAGTAAAAACTACATTTGTGACTCTATCAAACTTTTTGTTAACTTTTCCCATTGACTTATAATGGAAACTGGTTTTTTGAATAACTTTTGAACCGTTTAATATTTTTTCACAAAATCTTCAAAAGGCACATTGGGGACCCCAGCTGCATGTTCCCTGAAGATTTCAGACTGGTCGTGCAAACCGTGCGACCTGTAGGTGCGACCGTAGAATTCCAAAAAAGTGTAAACGCATGCACAGATCACGCTTAATAACTTCGCAGCCATATATCCGACCAGTACGAAACTTGGCAGGTCCCAAGATGTGTGAGTCTTGATTGTTTATGCCAAATTTCAGGCAAATCTGTTAAACAGTTGCAAAGTTATTAAGGTGCAAAGGTGCAAAATTTTAGGTTTAACATGTAATTGGCTCCTCAACCCTAACTATGGGAGCACTACCCTGCTACCATTATATATATATATATATATATATATATATATGTGTATATATTAGAAGCAAAACGTTTAATTCATTAGTTAAGGTTGTTCTCTGCCGACAAAAGTGAGGAGGTTTATAAAGAAGGAAGTTTCTGTTCGTTCACACCCCAACGGTATTGGGCATATTACGGTTGTCGGTATAATTTCCACCCCATCACATGTGTATAGAAGCAGAGGTGTAGGAGAATGGGGTGAGAGTTCGGACCAACAACCCTACGCGCACCCTGATGCTGGTTGGGGGTGGGCAGGGCGCCAAGGAGGGTCAACCCAATAATCAATTTCCTTGCTTGTCAGTGTGGAACAACCCTAACTAATGCATTAAATGGAGTTTTTGCCTCTAATTTCCTTCTTTGAGAATGATAATGAGAAACAGTGAATGAGTGCAGAAGGGAGCACGGGCCTTCAGGGCCCCAAGGCCCCGCCACATGATGTCTTGTCACATAGTAACATTGTGCCTGCAAACATAAATAGTAATTCTATGGTGACACAAAGCAAAACAGAAAGAGAAACAGCAGTGTAGACAGAAATGTTAAAAACAACGCAAAAGCAAGCGCAAATGAAAACGCAAAGGGTAACGCATATGGTGGCGTAGACGTGAACGGTAAGTGAAACAGTAACGGAACCACAAGCAAAAATGGTAACGGTAATAGTAACGTAAGCACACAGGCTGTTTTTTCCCAAAAGCTGCATAAAGAAAGACAGTGAGTACAAAGAATGTATGCATAATAATGGTTCTCGGAGCAGAAAATGAGGAGTTGGAAAACTGAATTGCTTATATCTCAGGAACCGTACGATGTAGAAAAAAAATGTAAAAGTCATATGAGTTATGACTTTCCTGGCTAGTTTTTTACTTAGTCTCCAATGGGGGCTAAGCATTTTTCCTATGAAAAGTCCGTATCTTGCACTGTTTCTGAGATACGGGCCCTGAAAGATGCGGCAAACGCCGTAATGTTATCCTATGGGAAAAAAGAGAAATTTGGAGTGCAATAACTTTGGCTCCCTGTAATATTTTTTTCACCAAACCACAAAAAGGCACATCTGTGGGATGTTGGCTGTGTTCCCTCCAAATTTCAGCCCAAAAGACCAAAATGTTATTTTGCAGCAGGGCGCCAAAGGATTCCTGTAATGCATCGGATGCCGTAATGTTATCCTAAGGGAAAAAGCATCAACTTTGGAGTGCTGTAACTTTACTGCCATTTAATATTTTTTCAACGAAATACTGAAAGGCACATCTGTGAGATGTCAGCTGTGTTCCCTCCAAATTTCAGGCCAAAACACTAAACTGTTCTTTTGCAGCAGGGTGCCAAATAATTGTTGCCATTTTCCCACAGTCTAGAAAAGTACTGTGGAAGTTTGCGAAAGTTTTCACAAATTCATTCGACAGTGTTGCAAGTGCGACAGTACTTTGCGAAAGTACCTTTTCCAGAAATTTGAAAAACATATTTCTGGGCTGTTTTACCCCAAAATAAAGACATGGCTAGCATCCTCAGGGTCAAACTAGATGAATACAAAATGAATTAGGCTGCTAGAGGGTCCCAATAGTAAATGCCAAGCATTTTTCTGATCACTAACTGAAAACAAAATGGCGGATTCGCGACAGTAAAAGGGCCATTTGCAAAAGTAAAAACTACATTTGTGACACTGTAGAACTTTTGTTAACTTTTCCTATTGACTTATAATGGGAACTTGTTTTATGAATAACTTTCGAACCATTTAATATTTTTTCACAAAATCTTCAAAAGGCACATTGGGGACCCCGACTGCACATTCCCTGAAGATTTTGGACCAGTTGCACAAACCGTGTGACCTGTAAAGATGACAGCAAAATTCCAGAAAAGTGTAAATGTGTGCACAGATCATGCTTAATAACTCCGCAACCATATAAGTGACCGGTATGAAACTTGGCAGATCCCAAGGCATATGGGTCTTGATCACGTATTCCAAATTTCAGCAAAATCTGTTGAACAGTTGTAAAGTTATTAAGGTGCAAAATTTGGGGTTTAACATGTAAATGGCTCATCAACCCTAACTATACTGGCACTACTGTTACTATATATATATATATATATATATATATATATATATATATATATATATATACACACACACACACATATATATATATATGTGAATACATGGGGACATTAATTTTAGGTGGGCCTGAATCTGTAGTGTTCCAAAGTAAGAGGGCACCACAGAAAAGAAAAAAGGGTTAAGAATGCCCCAAGGGTCCCCCGTTGTGTTGTGAGGCATTAGTGGTTATGTTTAGGGGTCCCTGTGAGTGTTTTCCCCCCTCACAATGGCTGAGCAGGGCACTGTAAAAGAAAAAATTAACAGCAGAAATAAAAGTTTTGTTCTGGCTCTCTGCTGCCTGCTTGCTTCATTCCACCCCCCCCAGAGCAGACAGCATGAGAGTGGGAACCCATGTGCTGAGACCACTGCCTCTGGCCAGCGTGTGGTGCCCCATTTGAATCCCTGGCCATTGTGTGGGCATGGGCTCAGGATTCTAGAATCAGCACTACCGAGCACTTTTCAAGCTGGTAAACAGTTTTTTTGTCAATTCCTGCTGGGCTGTGGAGTGGAGAGGAGGGACCTAGAGAGTACGAGTGACAAGGGGCTTACCTGGTGGTTGAAGCCATCTCATCGCCTCTGCGCTGGTACCTCCCCGCCTCCAGCCAGTGAAGACTTCTGTCCAGTCTGCTGCTCCTGATATGAGGTCTAGTCTGGCAGTTGTTCTCACCAAGAAGAAACTCCTGTTCCTGCGGCAGTGTGGGCTCTGTCAAGCCCCATTTCTTTTTTTGTTGTCCCCCCAAGTGTTCTGGTCCCTTGTTGGCAGCAGAGAAGAGCCATGTCATCGAAGGCTGGGTGTTGGAAAACCCACAAGGCCACCTGATGCCCACAGCTTGCCTGCTTCCTCCATCCATGGTTCCCTCCCACTGCCTGAGATCTCCCGCCTCCAAAAGCAGCTACTACACCCCAGGCCAGGGTGGTGAGTCAGGTGGCAACACACTGAAGAGTGCTGATCACCTATTTTAATTAGATTTTAAAAGTTTCATTTATTGGATGCACGGAGTGCCATCAAAGATATTTTGGGCAGCGACTCTTACGGGTAGGGGCCAGACGTAGTGACCCGAAGGAGAGTATTTAAATATTCATAAGGGGCAGGAAAAAGGTGCAGGGTAAACCTGGAGGATTGACAGCAAGGCCCTGTGCAGGCCTGCAATTAAAAGGGCAATGCCAGGCCCAGGCATTTAAGAGGGCAAGTTAGGCCCAGTGAGTCAAAAAGGGAGGGCAAGCATTCAGGGGTTCCACAGCTGTAGAAAAAGGCAAGTAAGGCCCAGGTGGGAGAAGGGCATCTTAGGGCCTAGCATTTAAAGCTAGGCACACAGTAATTAAAGTGGCTCTGTCAGTAGTCCCATCAGGTACAAGAGCAAGAGAGGCCCAGAGTGGGAAGGGTGTTGACCCACCCAGAAGTGTCCAGAGGGGTAGCCTGATCCTGGTACAGAAGGGACCCACAAGCATGGCAGGTCAGAAAAGAGGCACTCAGTGCGCAACTGCCTTTTAATGACTGTCAGCTGATGAACTGTATATTGCTCAGTATTTGAACAGTTGTGTTGATTGCTAAGTGCCAAGACTGTATTTTACCAGGATTGTGGTGATTTGTCCCTGTTTTGAGCATTTGCCTCAGACTCTGGTGAATTTCCCCAGATTTCAGCAATTTGACCCTGTTTCAGGCAAACTGCCCCCTGCAATGAAAAGTTACCCCTTGCAAATAACAATTGCCATCACAATGAATAATTGCCCTGAATTTCAGCAATTTTCCCTTGCTCCAGGCAAATTGCCCATGCCATGAACAATTGCCCCAGTAACCATTGAACACCGTGATGTAGTGCCAAAGTTGCATTACCAGTGTTTTAGTGCAAAGTGTATGGACTCAGTCTTCTGCCACAACACCCCTGGTGGGGTTGTTCACAGCTGATTCTTCATCAAAGTATCTTCAGACAGTGAAGTACTTTACAGCATCTCCCTTCCCTGTCATCCACCATTGGTCAAAGTTGACATAACCTGGTGTGAGTCACGGCTGCCGGCTCCTGGTTTCCTTGTGGTTCAGTTAACCTGGAAGTGGAACATCCTGGAAGAAGCCTCATCCGTCACTCTCAATCGTTCATTGAAAAGTTGAGTCTGACATGGCCAGTGTGTGTCCGCATCCACCGGTTTGTTGTTTTTCTGGTTCTGGACAGTACGGGGTTCGGTTTTTCTCCCTGCATCCTACTCTTCCTGCTTGTTCTGTCTTGCTTGTCCCATGTTGTCTTCTGGGATTCAGCTTGATCGTGGTGGTCCTCCTGTGAATCCTTCACCAAAGAAGTTTCAACATACCATCATCCTTGGCAATCCTTGCAAGTGGATTCAATGCCAAGTTGGTGTTCCTTCATCCTTGGCAGCCTTGGTTGAAGGTTTGTGCCAAAGACTTCAGCCAGTCTTTGTTTTCCTTCATCCTTGGCAGCCCTGGTTGAGGGTTTGTGCTGGGTAACCTGCACCAATCTTCACCCTTGGCAATTCTTTCAAGTGGATTCTACAACAAGTCTTGGTTTCTTCATCCTTGGCAGCCCCGTTTGAGGGTCTGTGCTGAGGAAGAGTTCAGTTCGGTAGTGCCAAAGTATTCCGGCAACCTTGGAGAGTGGGTTGGCCAAAGAACCAGGGTCTGTTTAAAAATCTCTCCTATTCCCCTTTCAACCTCTCCTAGGTTTTCTCACATGTGTAGCTTGCCACCAAGCAGAAGCCCTGTTTTCCCTTTTCCCCATCAATACAACATTATTCAGCTGTGCACATGAAGACAGCAGGAAAAGGTTTGGATTTCCTTTAACCTTATGAACTCTTAGAGGTGGTTACGACACCTGATCCTTTGGGGTTTGTACTTTTACCAAGTGTTCACTACAGTGATCGTCTCATCTCATGATAGAGTAATAGATGATTGAATTTATTCCTTAGACCACTTAGAGAAAGTTCATCATAGAGTACAATAAATAGTGGCCTTAGGCTTAGAGTTGGTATAGAGTGTTACTTGCTCTTCATGTGTTGCTTGGTTCCCCTCTTCCCTTGTGACTGTGTCTACCTTTTCCTGTGGTATGAATAAAGCCTGTCAGGCATCAAACTTATAGATTGTCTCCTTCCTCTCCTTATTGGGTGCCTCCATCTACCCAACTCCATTTGAACCACAGCATTGTCTCGCCAGTCCACTTGCTTGAGGTGATGCTTGGCATGCAGCTGAGATAGATGATCTTCTTGGTCAGCACTCAGTTGGATTAGATCATCACAATAGATAAGGAGAACATGTTTGATTCTGTATCATACAATTATTTATTATTTTTGCTACCTAGGTTTCACCTTAGATCAGAATTTGACATTTTATTTTCATATTTATTTGTTACTTAAATCAACTCATATGTGACTGGGACAATTGTATCGCTTAACAAATTGTTTAACATTATACTATAGGAAAACTTTAGCTCCATTGCTATTATTATCTCTGATTAACTATGGATTCCCTGTCTACTGTACAGCTTCAGAATCATTAATTTCTAGAATTTGGTTATTGTGTAATTCAGTTTGTCATTTTGTGCTTTTAAATTCATGTAATGCACATCACTGTGAATTTTTCAGCTCATTAAATTGGTTTTCACTTAAAATAAGATGTTTTTATTACACAGTACTACATTTTTTGAAGTTTCTTAAAAATTCAGAATCATTTTCATTTATGACTGGAATCAAGGTTAAGTTTACAGCACAACACACCAGATTTTCTCAGGGTTCCAACATCAAACCATTACATTTTAAAACATCTCTTGGGTAAAAATCTTAACTTATTTCATGCAATAAAATATTCTAATTTGCTGCCAAGTTCTTTTCAACAAATCTAATTTGATTCTGTTTTTCAAATTGTACTTCAAAACCACTTCCTTGTAAACTCTAAATGTCAATGTTTTTTTCTGCTTAACTGACTATCATATATTGTATTTAGCTACTGATTTCGTATCGTGTTTATGTACATAGAGTCTTTTAATTTCATTTTAATTACAAGTATTGTGTTATGTATGCATGGTACAATGTATGTTACTTGTGACTGTATCCCCCTTGAAAATGGGTTTTTGTGCCCTTGGGTTCTTACCTGGTTAATACATTTTAAATAAAATAAATATGTGGCATGTTTTCAGAGTGGATGGTGCACCTGAATCTTATGTTCATGCCATACATATACTTTATGAGACTGCAAAAATACTAACATTGGTGAATGGCTGGAAATGAAAACTAAGTAAAATAAAGAGGTATATCAGGGATGTCCCCTTAGCTCATTACTATATGTATGCTGTTTAGATCCTATTTTGAGACATGTAGACAGACTGCAAGATATAAAGGCAATTGGGTTTAAAGGATAGAACAGAAATGGCTAAAACTAGAGAATATGCAGTTGATGTGATCTTGCAGGTACAAAAAATTCATCAGGAGTTAAACAGATAAGTGAAACAGAAAAAGTAAAATCTGTGTCCAGAGCCAAGATACACAAAAACAAAAGCAAAGGTTTTGCTAAGGACAACACGACATCAGTTGAAATTTCAGGGATAAGTATGACAGGGAACAAACAGAAGTTTTGGGAGTGCAATTTGGCCAAGGAGATATGCCTGGAAAGAACTGGCAAAGAGAAACAGAGATGTAGTAGTAGTAGTAATTTATTGATCGACTTATTCAAGTCATTACAATTAAAATACATGATTAAAATTCAATCAAATACACATCTTTATAATTTCCATGTTAAAACATCCATCATATAACATTAGTCCTCAATTTTACATTCTTCTTAGTAATATCCAAATGTTTAAATGTATTTAAATATTAACATATTAGACAAATTATAGGCAGCTTAACCTACCCCTTAAGTTAAAATGTTCCTCACATGCAATTTTTTCTGATCAATTATTTTTAAAAAGGAGGCCACAGTGAGTAGTATTTTCAGATTATGAGATTTTAACAAGAAAGTTAGCATAATTTCTGGATTTAACTCAAGTTTTCTCAAAATCCCCCCAACATTTTCCTTCTATCTTTCTCATATAGAGGGCATATTATTAATAAATGTCTAAGTGTATCTTTATCTGTTCCACATTTGCATAGTATATCCCCCACTATTTTCTCTTCACTATATAAATTTAATTCCAATTTGTTGTAATACTCTTGAATCTTGCTCGGATTAATAATTTCCTAAACTCAGGATTGATCTTAGCTCTCAAGTAAAATTCTAGTTCGTTTGATCTCTTGTTTTTAGCCATCCATTCATTCACTTTATATTGTTTACACAGTGCCAGATCCAACTGGGTATAATAATCGCTAATCCTATCTTTAATTCTTGATATAATTATATCTACTGGGCAAATCATACTTTCCGTAATAATCTCTAACAGCCCCATTGGTTTTATTATTTTCTCCACTATTTCCATACTTGGAAATAACCTATAGTATTTGCTATACTCCATTGCCTCCACCATACATAGTCTAGGAAACTTTTGATTACTCTTGTTATACACTTTTAACCAATAGGTAATTTGTCTTGTTTTTATTTCACATCCCAGTTGGTATTGGCCCAGTTCTGCCCTAACCATTGCTGATGGCGTCCCAATAGAAAGACCCAACATTTTTTTATAGAATGTATTCAAAATACATTCTAATTTAGAAAAATCACCAAATCCCCAAATTTCTGCCCCATAAAGTATTTGAGCTTTAACTTTTGTAGTTAAGACCCTCAAGTTTCCTTTTATTCACTGCCCTCCATGTTTATACACAAATCTATTCATTACTACTGTAAATCTATTTACTTTACTATATGTTTCTTTTATATGCTTATTCCATAATCCATCCTGAGTGAAAACTATTCCTAAATAACAAAATTCTTTTACCACTTCTATTCTATATCCATCTATTTTATACTGATATTCTTTTTTATTCCCTCCAAAGACCAGTACTTTTGTTTTCTCATAATTTAATAATAAATCTGCCTTCTTACATTCTCCAACAAATGTGATTAACATCCTGTTTATGCCTATGAAGCTTGTTAATAATAAAGTTACATCATCTGCAAATGCTAAATAAGCACATTACTTCTTCCCTATTCTAGTCAAATGAAAATCTGGATCATATAATTTACTTAATATTGCTTGAAAATATAAATTAAATAACAATGGTGAGAGAGTACATCCCTGCTTTACCCCAATATTAGTTTGAAACCATTGTGTCAATTGCCCCCTTGTTGAATATCTTACACTTGTATAATTGTCCTGATATAATCACTCAATCATTGTCACCATATCCCTATCCACTCCTAATCCTTTTAATCTTTCCCACATCATAGTACGATTCACTTGATCAAATGCTGTTTTTAGATCAACAAATATACAATATAGCTTTTGTTTTTTAATCTTAGTATACTTGTAAATTAGATGCACCAATGTCCAACATTGGTCTAATGTAGATTGACCATTTCTAAATCCTGCTTGCGCTGTATCAATAATATTGTTTTTCTCAACCCATGTTGTCAATCTATTGTTTAATATTTTAGTAAATATCTTCTCCGTACTGTCTATTAAACTAATTGGTCGATAACATTCTGGACTCCCCCCCCTTTTTTAAATATTGGAACAATTATATTTAATTTCCAACTAGTTGGTATTATTCCTTTATCCCAAATCTTATTAAATAGTATCATCAAATAAGGAACACAGAATCGAGCTGTATGAAAAATAACATCAAAAGGCATCCCATCTGGACCTGGGGCTTTATGTTTTTTGAAAGAATCCAAAACCTTCCATACATTCTCTTCCATAAATGGTTTATTGTTAATCAGTTCTTGATTTTTAATGTCAAATCCATTCTTGCCATGTTGTTCGTCTATATTTTGATTCTTTTTATTTGTTGTATAAAATAAACCTTTAGAATTTTGTACCCATACATTTGTCTCAATTAATGTAGTTATCCTGTTGTCATAATTTAATGTACCATTATTGACTATATTCCAAAACTTCTTAGAGTCATTTAATACTACAGCTTCCTCTAATTCTGTCCATAATTTAAGTTGGTATCTTTCTTTCTTTATTTTCAAAATCCTTCTATACTCTTTTCTTAATTTATTCATTTCTTTGTTCTTGTCTTCTATCAAACTACCTTTTAAAACTCTCATTAAACCATTAAATGTTCTCTTTACATCCCTACATTCTTTGTTAAACCAAGCTTGTCCTTTCCTTACTATTATAATGTGTTGCCTGGAGATGATCTGCCTGACATTGACCATAATGATATTATATTCCAGTAATATTTCTATATCTTTTTATCATCAATATAATTATTTGTTTTGTACAATATACCTCCATCATACAGTAACTGGATAAGTTTCCTTCCTTCTATAATATTCCACCATATAACATTCTTTCTTATCAATTTCAACACATAAGGTCCAACTTGATCAACAACAAATTTTGTCTGATCCTTTTCCAGCACTAGTTCTATGGAGGCATGCTGGCTCTCCAAAGTTGTTTTTATCTTCATCTCAACACATTTTGATAACAAGTTTAGATTAACTCAGACATAATCTACTGTTGATGACCCACAACCCCCTTGATATGTAAAATTACTCGGAATATCACCTTTAATTCTCCCATTTCATAAAAGGAAATTTCTATCACATAACTTCCTATGAACGAGAATTCACTTATTATTTACTGTATAATCTGTCACTTCCCTTTTAACCATTAGATTATTCTTCTCCAAATGAGAACAACAAGATACAGTTTCTTCTGATATTCCTTGTAAATTACCCAATCTTACATTAAAATATCCTACTAATATTATTTTACTATTAGAATATTCAAATATCAATCTGTCTAGTTCCCTAGATGATTTTTTCAGCCAATCCTTATCACCACAGGAGCTATTAAATGGATGTGCATAGATATTTATTAATATTAAATCATCTTCTCCTTCCTCCTCTATATATACTATTAATATACTCTTACTATCAACCTGTATATCCTTTGTTTTCACTTTATTATTTAATTTACAAAAAGTTTGAAGACCCACTGCCTTCCTTCCATACCTTTTCAACTTCTCTGCTTTTTCCCA
This sequence comes from Neoceratodus forsteri, assembly GCA_016271365.2. NCBI lineage: Eukaryota > Metazoa > Chordata > Ceratodontiformes > Ceratodontidae > Neoceratodus > Neoceratodus forsteri. The sequence continues at coordinate 1,266,537,949 of CM028129.1, forward strand.
ATATGTCATATATCCATCTAGATAAGCCTCATTCATCATCCATGTTTCCTAGATACATACATACTCAAACGTTTTAAAATATTTTACTAAATCTGGGTCTCCTAATCTTTCCTGAAATTCCGAGGAAGTCCAAGTAAGAATTTGTATCTTGTTCTTTGATTCTATCTTGTTCTCATTTGGTTCTCTCTCATACATAATCTCATTAGTTTTTATATTATACTCTGATGTCTGTGACCTCCTTTCATTACATTTTCCAGGCAGTCACTGATCCAAATCAGTTGATAATGTATATCTATTTGATGATTCTATCATAACTTCCCATGTCCTTTATTCTTTATACTTTTGAACTTCTTGATCCATCTCTTCTGGGTCCATACAAACATATACACCAAGATCATCCAGCAATGACTGTCTCTGTATGGAGCTGTAAGAAAACAGATAGATGTGAAAAATGACCAATGACTAAAAAAGGAAATACTTTATTTACTTAAACATTTATTGTTCCACTCTTTCTTTACTTTGTAGATATTGCTTAATATTCTGTGACAATTACAAACACAAAGCAGTTTCTAACAGAACATGCTTAAGAAAAGCTTGTACTTCACAACCAGAGACCATGCAGGCTCTTATTTTTGTTTGTTTTTTCTGCTGCTTCTATGTAAGAAACATCTGGACCCTCCTGGCAAGGAATTGGAAAGAAACCATTTTAATATATGGCATATGATGGATTGCTATTTGGATCATTCAGCAAAGAATGGGGAAAATGGCATAGAGTCCTTATATGTAATGCTGGCATGTACAAAATGGTCAGTTTGTCAAACTAGTTGGCAATGATTTTGCAGCAAAAGGAAGTACATTTAATGGATATCCTTCAAAAGGTCAACCAGGAACATTAGTTCACATAGCAATACAAATACAGTTACTTTGCTGAGTCACAATTTGTGGCATTATGGAAAGGCATACACTGGATGACAAACTAGAGAGCAGGGCTATATTAAGTACCCAAGAGACTGATAATTCAATGTGAAAGCATTTTGTTTACTTGAACTGTTTAATTTCTGAGTTTGTTTCTTTTTGATTTGCTTAGGGGACATGATGGTGAATTAAAGAGTAGGCCTATAATCATCACCCAAATGAGTGATAACTCAGTGTAAAAGCCTTTCATTTTTTGAATAGTTTTGTTTTTGTTTGTTTTTAGTTCTGAGTTTAATTTTCTTGTTGATTTCTTTAGGGGATGTAAATAAACCGAGTTGTTTTAGTAGTAGTAGTAGTAGTACAAATTTATTGTTAGGCTAAAAAGCCATTACAATTTATTACAAAATCACAACACATACAAACTTTACATAAAAGTACCTACTATAAGAATCATTAATAACTCATTTTAGTTGTGTTAAATGGATATACCTTACAGATCCTTATCTGATCATTCTCCACCTGTTCAGATATTACATCATTTTATCATTCTAGAATGGGACAAGATATAACAATTATAACAAATTGCACTAAGTCAGATTACTCTGACCCACAGAGATCATCCCACCAAATCATATAGCAAACAATCAATGCCCACCTGGAGACCAACTGGGTACACTGGCACAAAATGGTAAATCCTTCAGGAGTATCATGCAGTGCATGCTGCTCCATACCCATTGGACCTCTACTTAGCCTACTACTCTGAATGGCACTTAATTTGACTACATGGTATGGAAAGGTCCTGTCTGTTTTAGACCATGCTAAGGATCTGCATACTTGTTACCAACAGGACACACCAGCCTTGGAGGACAATTATTTGGGTCACCATGCAGTGCAAGCTGCTCTGTGGCCCAATGACCCCCCATCCGGTCACTCCTATCAGCCACTATTAAGGCACTAAATGGGGCTATGTGTCACAGTCTAGGTCCCACCATTACCCATCATGTCACATTTATGCCTACTTAATGGCCTATCAGACATGTTGGCAATATAGCTCATCCATAGGGGCACCATGCAACTCATGCCACTCCGTGCCTCCCTGGAATTGACCTTACTCCAGTCACTCCTACTAGCTACTCCTAGTGGACACCTGGTTGCAATGATATAGGTAGGATCTCTCATTAGGGCATTTTATCTTGACAAAATTGTGCCATGCAATTACAAGAAACTTAAGATTTTAAGTATATCCAAAAAGAACTAAAAACTTAAAAGGTAGTTAAAATATTAGGAACACCTTTAAACAGACAACAATATTGTAAGCTAATTAAACTAAAATCAATATAATGCTATACAGCCAATTAGGTCAATTACTTAATTAGATGTCAGTGGTCTAATTTCAGCTCAACAGTGATTTTACAATAATATATGAATTATCATTTGTTGTCTCATACTCATAAGCTAGAAACTATGTGCCAGGCATACAAAGCATGTAGACTAACATAGACACAACATATGTAAGGCCTCCTAGTGAAAATTATTGTAAAATTAAAGCTAAACATTTTATAGGCCTCAAACAATAGGAAGTCTATCCATCATGTAAAATAGCCAACGCAACAGTCTTTTACTTTTAGAGACACTCTCCTTTAATGTCCATTTATACTAAAGGGCTCACCACAGCTCCAGCCATTGATTTAAATAGATTGCCCTTCAATAAAGGATATCTTACTCGCCCCTCCAATTTCATTGTTTTTGGCCAGCATGAACTGCTGTGCCAAATAGTCACATCAACTTCTTAAAATACATTGAGTTAGAAAAGAACCAGTGTTATACCATAATAAGATTTCTTTATAGGGTTCGCTAGAGATTCAAAGATAACATCAGTACCATATGAGGCAGTACACCCCAGTAGTCAGACACTTTAAATCAAAGCCCTTTCCTCTTTCAGTTTATCTCACCAGATTACTTTTCTTTACTTTTTTCTTTAGCTCATAGCTCATAACCCACATAAATAAGGCAACTTGAATCCATGGACAGGACAGCACAACACAACAAATCAGCTCTCATTCACCATTATTTTAATCCAATTTCTTCCCTTCATCTTACACGGAGTTCCTCTAAAAACAAAAATAAGAAGCGCATTTCTCTAAGAGCCATACATTTTAATTAAAAGAGCTCTATATAGACCCCCTGGCAGTGTTGGCACACCTGTTATTAAATTTAAATTAGCCTGTCAGTAAACTATGGCAGCATTTGAAGCGGGAGTCCACCTTTTCTCCCTGGTCTCCTTACAAATTCAGCAATTCTGCAATTCAGTAGAAAATTGTCCGATCGTCAGCTTGAATGCTATGAATCACAAAACAAATGGCTAGAAGTTAAATTCTCCAGTGCTGTCTGGTGCGCTAGTGTCTTGCTCCTCCCTCCAGCTGGTAAAACTTTCTTGTAGCACTAGCACCAGTACTCCAGAATGTAATCCAGACACAAAACATAAGCATCCCCAAACTCTATAAGCTTAGCAGCAGATAACTCAACTGTGCATTAGTCATGCTTGTTCAACAAACCACCAGAGATAACAGAAAACCTGGGCCAAATGAATACCTGCAAAAGGGCTATATAGCTCATCCAACTGACTACAGCAGCATTCTGTTTAGTGCAAAGATACACAGACTATGGAGTTATATCAGAACTATGGCCTGTTTCATTCATAATCTGGCAAAAAAAAAATACTGCAAAGACTAAAAGGAGATTTACCGAGGAGCGATCTCCTAGCATGATGCAGAGCAAGGCAGCAGTGCAGCCATCTTGCCATGCTGACCCACCACACAGCTTTGATTGAGTTGATGAGATGTTTGTCTGTCATTGTATCACTTACGGTTTTGATATTTTAATAAAAGATTCCCCTACTTTTCTGCAGTGGACACTGTTCACTTCCTGTGGAAGAGATGCTAGATCCCAGTGTGGAAGATGGTGTAGAATTTCAGTCAGGGCAGCTCATATCCCTCGCTGCTAGTGACTGTAAGGAGGTTTTTGCAGAACAACAGGGGATAGGCAATGAACAAATTTTATCACACAATCTTGCTGCTGAGAAATATGATGCTGAAGAAAAATGTCTGGAAGATCAATTAAATGAAAAAAATGCACCTGCTACAGATGATGGCCAAGCAAGAATCTGGGTACAAGCAACAGATGTTAAAACTCCTGTCCGACAGGCAATGGCAACAAAGTCCTCTGGATATTCCCATTATGTCCATTAACCAAAAAGCTATTGAGAAAGACTGTGACAAGTTATCACCAAACCTTTCAAAACCATTTTCAAAGCCAGGCATCCCCATCAGCTGTTCTCTTAGTCCAGTCATCAGCTGGGACTAAGACATGGAAGAGGTAATTTTGAGGAGGTTTCTGCAAGAAAGCAAGAGCCCCAAATTTCAGAATTATCCACATAAAAGGTGCTAGTAAAAGCTGTCTGGATTTCAGATCTAAAAACAAGCAAACTGTTTCCAACTTCATGGACATGAACTTAGGCACTGTACCACTGAATCTGCAGCTAGAGAGTGGGAAAACTGTATCTGATGTACCACGGAGCAAGCTACCTCAACCTGCAGCAGACAGAATGGAGATCATTGCTATATCTCTCTTAACCTGAAGTGCTAGCAGTGAAATGTCTGCAAGACAGGGCAAGTTACTGAACTTAAAAAAAAATGGTCACGCTAAACATGGGTGTCCAGATCAGTGGGAACAATGCCATGCAAAACAAGAAATCTGTCAATAACCACAATATTTGCTGCTATGCTAAGCTGAAGCATTCACCATGGAGGTTTACTCTAATGATGAACAGCAATTCCCATACTCTGTTTAACATCACACAATGCAAGTCACCAGGATGATATAGGAATACTTTGAGTGAAAATATATGCAAAACAAAATACAATAGTGCAAACATGTGTACAGGCCCCAAGCCAGGCAGTACCTAATGTTTTGCATGGACTCCCCTGAAAATTTGTCAAAGGCATGGCCTCAGAATATATAATCATTTTAAATGCTGTTCTTAAAGCTGTACAACAAAATATCTGAAGCAGGGACTACCCAGTGAATAACCATATTAAATGTAAGTGCACACAAAAGAAAAACAGTGACAACTTGAAAATAGTTTAAAAACAATAGGGGAGCATTCTTCACATTGTTAGAATCACAATATTCAATTAGTCTGCCACTAGCAATATCTAGAAAGAAAAAAATGCAAATTAATATTACTTTCTGAGCAGTAGATTAACAAAAAAGTCTGGGGAGAGGGGGGATGTTGTATACGGAGGGGTGGGAAGGAATATGACAAGAAGGGGTAACAAAAAACAAGTAAATCAGGAAGGAATCGACATACAAAACACTGACAAAAAGGGAAAATCATTGAAAATCAGGTTTGTTGATTGGATAAAATGCACCACATGACCATGCATTATCCCACAACTACCACATGCTTCCCACTATGACTGCATGTCTATACTACCTTCCAGACCTCAGAAACTTCTCATTAGCAGTGAGATTACTGCACACCTAGCACATACAGGTTGCCACAGCCATAAGCAAGTAAATCAATCTATATAGCTGCTCCACACTACAAACAGTTATCTGGCTGATCCTGTCTTGATTGTGATAGGTAGAAAGTGATAAACAAAACTTATTTGGTTGATTCTGCCATTTTTACACTGTTTGTGGTGTAATGACCTTGACTTTCATCTTCCCGTGTAGTGTTACTGAGTGGTGTTCATTGTGCTAAGAAAATGCTGCCAAAGGTTTAGAGTGATGAAGGTTTTGTTCAAAAGTATGTAAGGTGCATGGTTTTCAGCTGAGTTTAATTACTTTTGTGTAAAAAAAGCCACCGAGTGTACAGCGAGGACAGCAAGCAAGTTGGCAGCTTCAGAAGATTAGATGGAAGCTTGAGTGCTGCTACAGAAGCACTCGCTCATGTTTGTGTCCACACTTCTGAAGTTGCCGAGTCACTTGCTTTCCTCACTGTACTCTTGTTGGCTTTTTGTTACACAGACATAAATAACTCATCTTAAAAACAAGCACCTTACATGCTTTTGAACAAAACCTTCCCCATTGTAAACCTCGGGCAGCATTTTCTTACCACAGTAAACATCGCTTAGTCATGCTACACTGGAAGATGAAAGTCAATGTCAATCCAGCTCACATATGCACACCTTGGGTGGTTGAACGCACTCAGTCAGTGGCCTCAAGCATCACAACACACACAATGCACACTAAGCTGTGTGTATATCAAAGCATGACCACATGTCCTGTTGTGGATTATCTATTACATATATATATATATATATATATATTATGGTAGCACGGTAGTGCTACCATAGTTAGGGTTGAGGAGCCATTTCTATGTTAAACCCCAAAATTTTGCATCTTAATAACTTTGCAACTGTTTGACAGATTTGCCTAAAATTTGGAATACACAATCAAGAATCACAGGCCTTGGCATCTGCCAAGTTTCGTACCAGTCGGATACACGGCTGCAGAGTTATTAAGCATGATTTGCGCGCATGTTTACACTTTTTCTGTACTTCTACGGTCACGTGTACAGGCCGCATGGTTTGCGCGACTGGCCCGAAATCTTCAGAGAACGTGCAGCCGGGGTCCCCAATGTGCCTTTTGAAGATTTGGTGAAAAAATATTAAACGGTTCAAAAGTTATTCAAAAAACAATTTCCCATTATAAGTCAAAGGGAAAAGTTAACAAGAAGTTCAACACTTTCGCAAATGCATTTTTACTTTCGCTAATGGGCCTGTTACTTTCACAAATCTGCCATTTTGTTTTCAGTTGGTGATCGGAAAAATGCTTGGTATTTAAATTTGGGACCCTCTAGCAACCTAATTCTTTTGGTATTCACCTAGTCGGACCCTGAGGATGCTAGCCATGTCTTTATTTTGGGGTAAAACACCCCAGAAATATGTTTTTCAAATTTCTGGAAAAAGTACTTTCACAAATTACTTTCGTGCTCACGAAAGTGTTGCAAATTTTTGCAAAAGCTTTGGCAAATTGTGACAGTAGTTTTCTAGTCTGTGGGAAAATGACAGCAATTCTTTGGCACTGCACTGCAAAAGAACAGTTGGGAGTTTTAGGCTGAAATTTGGAGGTAACGCAGCTGACATCTCTCAGATGTGCCTTTCAGTGTTGTATTGAAAAAATATTACACAGCGGCAAAGTTATGGCACTCCAAAGCTGACAGTTTTTCCCATAGGATAACATTGCTGCACCCGACGCATTACAGTAATCCTTTGGCACCCTGCTGCAAAACAACGGTTTGGTCTTTTTTCCTGAAATTTGGAGGGAAGACAGCCAACAGCCCACAGATGTGCCTTTCAGTGGTTTGGTGAAAAAATATTACAGGGAGGCAAAGTTATGGTGCTCTGAACTTCTCTTTTTTCCCCATAGGATAACATTACGGCATTCGCCGTGCCTTTCAGGGCCCATATCTCAGAAACGGTGCGAGATACAGACTTTTTATTGGAAAAGTGCTTAGCCCCCTCATGGGGCTAAGTACAAAACTAGCCAGGACAGTCATAAATCATATGACTTTTAAATTTTTTTTCTACGTTGTACGGTTCCTGAGATATAACCTATTTAGTATTCCAAGTCCTCATTTTCTGCTCCGATACCCATTATTATGCATACATTCTTTGTACTCACTGTCTTTCTCTATGCAGCTTTTGGGGAAAACCAGCCTGTGCGCTTACATTACTGTTACCGTTGCCCTTTCGCTTGCAGTTCCATGCCCGTTTCACTTACCGTTGACGTCTACGCCACCCTGTGCGTTATCCTTTGCATTTTCATTTGCGCTTGCATTTCTGTTATTTTTTGCCATTTGTGTCTACAGTACTGTTTCTCTTTGCATCACCATGCCCATTGACATTTCCATTTGCAGGCACCATGTTACTATGTGACAACACATCATATGGCAGACCGTTCCCATCTACGCCACCGAGTGCGTTACCCTTTCTGTTCTCATTTGTGCTTGTGTTACCATGTGCGCCACTGTCAGTGCTTCTGTTTGCATTGCTGTTCCTGTTACTATGCCACAAGACATCATGTGGCGGGAGCGCGGGGCCCACAGGGCCCCGCACTCCTGTCCGCCAGACATGGGAGGGAGGCGGTCTCGGAGGGCCCCACACTCCCGCCGCTGCATTACATTCACTATTTCTCATTATCATTCTCAAAAAGAAGGGAAATTAGAGGCAAAAAACTCAGTTTAATGCATTAGTTAGGGTTGTTCCACGGTGACAAAAGTGAGGAAATTCGCTGTTAGGGTTGAAAACCCTAACTCCAAATTCACCCCCCCCCAGCACCACACACACACAGACACACACACGCACATGCAAGTATGGGGGAGGACCAAGTCAACACAACCAATGACAGACATCCAGCAGCAGGTGACAGAAATAACAAACAATTGTCTAAATGTACTACGAGACATCCCCACTCACCTGACCAGGTACTGCATGCTCAGTGGAGATCAACAGCAAAACTGAGGCCATGTACACCAAACGTACACATCCCGGATTGCAGCTGCACACAATGTATCACACTTAGTAGTCGCATAGCCTTACCTACCAATGCCCCATGCCACATCACATGTGGTGGACCACCTGAGCAATACAGTTTACCAAAACAAAAGAGTAGTACAGCTATTATATCTCTCATTATAAAAAGGCTCAGAGAGTTGCAGCTTTCTGATTAGCTGTAAACATTGTATCAGCCTTATGTTTACTTTTTATTAGCATACATGTACAGCCTCAGCATATCATGCACATGGTTTAATGTTGTAACAAAAAAAAATACAGTTTTATCATGATAGCAATAAGCCACACCCAGGTATTATTTAAATGGGCAGTTTATCACTGTCTAGTGACTTGTGGCAGTGAGCTACACCTCATTCAACATTAAAGCACTATAGAGTGATTAACAAACCATTTAACATAACCGTTGATCATCCCTTATTGGTCAATGACCGTCATGTGTAGATACTTCCTCTGCTAGACACTGCAGGAGTTTTGCAAGACGGTGTGTGACCCAGTTACACCATGCAATGCCTACTTACTGGACAATAGCTGTGAATATGAACTCATGAAGATGAGCAGTGTAACTTAATATTTCAGTAATAGAAACTTTAGTGTGATTATAACTAACACAGTCAGTGATAGAGAAAAAACTGTGCTGTCCTATTACACTTATCCCATTGTGAGTTAAATAAATGCTGAAATACATTCTATTTATATTTACAGTATACCTACTTGATTCGTGTTTTAGGACAATTAACATAGTTATCACTTTGATGGCATCAGTGACAGAATTGTGTCAAGCCGAAACACTAGGCATACAGACTGAGTATGAAACAACTGTAAAAAAAGTAGCCTCTGTACATAAGTGACATAGATCATACATTGTAACAATAGTAAATGTATGTGTTTTTAAAGAAGTTACTAATCACAGATGCAATGACATTGTCTTTATCAGGTACAAGATACTTACTAAGTGGACACAGGAAAATCTATGCTACAAACATGTCTGATACAGCTATGTCATTGTTGCTTCAGTAGTGCTATTATATTTAGTCATTGGTTGGCCTGATGCATGCAATTACACTGTTTCTTACAAAGAATACTTACTGCATCTTAAGTATTCAAACACACTGAAGGTATATGTATGTACATCAGCAGTACACCTTCATCAGTAAGACTGCATCTGATACTGGCAGTACGAATTTCACAGTGTTCAACAGGCAGTGATTTTTATACATTTAGATCAGGCTCTCAATCTTCAGTAAACAGTAGCAGTAAATGTACTATTATGTAAATCACTTACTAAATGCAACAGTACTTTTATGTTGACCATGGCTGTGTCTTCTAATTAATGAATGTAGTTCTTGCAATTCATGTATACTCACTAGTGTTAAAACCTTTGTACAACTGTGATCATGGCCCTTCATAATTTATATTGAGTAAAGCACAGTACAAGGTCTGGTGTGCTCTGTGGCACTGGTAGGTAAGGCCATGCAACTACTAAGTGTGGTACGTTGTGTGCAGCTGCAATCAGGGATGTGTACGTTTGGTGTACATGGCCTCAGTTTTGCTGTTGATCTCCACTGAGCATGCAGTGCCTGGTGAGGTGGGTGGGGATGTCTCGTAGTACATTTAGACAATTGTTTGTTATTTCTGTCACCTGCTGCTGGATATCTGTCATTGGTTGTGTTGACTTGGTCCTCCCCCATACTTGCATGTGTGTGTGTGTGTGTGTGTGTGTGTGTATATATATATATATAAAACACACATACATATGAATTTTCATTGCAAAATCTCTGTTTTACAAAACCAGTTAGGGTTTCCATTACACGTTTAAAAGTATGGAAATTCAATGTTAGGGTTAATACGTGTATCAGCACAGTACCACCAATCTCTGCAAACATTAGAAACAAAACAGTTATTTGCTATATCCCTTGGTGTTCTTCCACCTAACTCGTACATAGAGATGCAGTGAATTTTAACTCTGCTGGCAAAGTGAATGCGAAGTAGCCAATTCGCATTGGCACTTCGCTACACAGAGTGCCCCATACGAAAGGCTCACTTCACCTTGTTATTATTACTTCGTGTTGTCATTCCGCCTTAAACATGAAGTAAGGCAGAGTGACAACAATATTTTCAGCATCCCACCCACACAGTCATCAGAATAAATGTGCATCCCCAAATTGCTACTGTCTTGTGTCCAGAAAACTTCCTAGTGCTGATGCAGTGAAATGAGAGAGTAACAAGAAATGCAAAGTCTCCCAGAATTAATGCCACACTCAGTCATGCATGCAGTGGTCAGGTCTCACACAGAATCACCAGAATTAATGTGCATCCCCAAAATGCTACTGTCTTGTGTCCAGAAAATTCCCCAGTGCTGACAAAGTGAAATGAGAGCGTAACAAGCAATGCAGTCTCCCAGAATTAATGGTGCCATGCAAATTCACAGACAGATTAAGATTGTGCTACACACTCAAGGGATGCATACAAAAAGGCACAACAACACCTAATCAGTGCTCACAAGTCACAAATCCAGATCTGGAAAGGAATACATTTTGCCAGTTGGGGAATTAGTACACGGCAGTAACAATCCACTACCAATAAAGATACCACAAAGCAGTATAAAAAATTCTTGCAGGTGCAGTGGATAGCAAGTTAACACTGCTACAATTACTCTGTAACACAATAAAAGGTGTCTGATTTAATGGCACGCATTGCACACACACACTCAAGTAATGAGTAGCAAATTGTAAACCTTTAATAATATAACCAAATGTTTTAAACAGACAAATTGTACACTGCTGCACCACAACAATCAGCAAAAAAATGTCAAGAATTACTGAAAATATTTTTGTGTGTACATTAACACAGTTATACAAGAAAAATATAACCAAAACAGAAAGACTGCCTTTTTCTCCCAGTTAATCTACCTACACCACAAATATGCCCCACTGCCAAAGCACACTTCACAATACACAGATTGACTGTTCTAAATTAACATTCAAAATACACACACAACAGTAAACACTCAATGATATGAGCACAGAAGGGTTTCCTACAATCAGTGTACTAAATTTTGAGCAAAAAATATTACTCAAAAAGGCATTTTAAACAGCTTTTAGAGGTTTTGAATTGCAGAGCTCTGAGAGCAAACTGTCTCCAGCTACCACTGCACACACACTAACCAGGCCAGAACTGATGCTCTGCCGAACAATCTAGAGCCCATGTGACCTGCAATCCCATGAATAACTGCACAGTTTCATTTGGAGCTCAATTACAAGGTGAAGTGAAGCAAATTACATTGATTTAAATGTACTCCACCTTAAAATTGGTGGAGAAGTGGTTTGGGAAGGCGGAATAACGCATAGTCATTGGTTTCAATGGACTTCGCGTTCCTCATTATGAAGTGAAGTACTCTGCTTCACATTGTGGAGTTCTTCATGGATTCTGCATTACTCAGTGAATCACTTCATGGAGCAAATTGTGGCCACTTTGCCCACCAATACTTAGAGTACTGTAACTCACATGCTGTACAGGAAGGAATGCAAATGCCTATGGCTATACTTCTCCAATGAGCTATAGCACAAAACTCTCCAACTTAAAAATGCTTATTAATGAGTACAATGGTGGAGTGGTGAAGCCTGGAGAGATACTACAAAACATGCTTACAATACATCCAAGTAACTAGTAAAAAAATTAATGTAGTGATTCATGACATGATCATGAATCATGATGTGTGACTGCATTTGTGACCGAGATGATGAAGAACATGATTCGGTGTCAATGGTGTGAGATAACCATTATGGAACTGTATTGGGAATGAGAATGCCTACAGTTGTACTTCCCCAATGAGTTGTACCATGAACTCCCTGACTTAAAAAAGCTCATTAATGAGTACAATGACAGGGTGGTGAAGCCTGGAGAGATACTACAAAACATGCTTACAATACATCCAAGTAACTAGTAAAAAAATGTATGTTGTGATTCGTGATGTGATTGTGAATCATGATTTGTGACTGTATTTGTGACAGTGATGTTGAAGAACGTGATTTGTATCATGAGTGACTCGTGATGATGGTTCTGCCTTAAAAATGCATATTAATGAGTACAATGTGCATGCAGAATTATGCACCACTCCTGTCCAGTACTCTGAAGGGAAGACAAAGAAGCAACTGTGACTTAAGTTACAGATGGAGATTGGGCCCTAAAGAGATGCAAATCCACAGATAGAGTTAAGATTGCACTGCACACAAGCGATGCAGATACAAAGGCACAACACCTAACCAGTGCTCTACCATCAGAAATTTAAATCTAGAAAGAATACCTTTGCTGGTTGGGGTGGGCTGTAGGGGAGGGAGCAGTGTACTGCACTGCTGCAGTAACAGTCACTAGTACTAGTACCAGTAAAGATACCACAAAAAGTACAAAAATCACACAGCTGCAGTGGATAGCAGGTTCCATTGCTGAAATTATAATGTGGTACAATAAAAGGTGTCTGATTTGATGACACGGATCACACACATATTCACATAAGTACGGTAGCAAATTGAAAACTCAGTAATATAACCACATATTTTAAGCAAACTAAAATTACGCACTGCTGCACCACAATAATCAGCAAAAAAATGGTGAGAATTATTGAAAATATTACTGTGTGTACATTAACACAGTTAAACAAGAAAAATATCACCAAAACATAAAGCGGTATTTTTCTCCAAGTTAATCTACCTACACCACAGATACGCCCCTCACCCAAAACACACTTCCACTGTCTCTCAGTATACAGACTGAATGTTGCACATTAACATTCAAAATCCACAGACAAACAATAAATGCTCAATGATTTCAGCAAAGGAGTGTTTCCTATAATCGATGAACTAACGTTTCAGCAAAACAAAATGACACGAAAAGGCTTTTTTAACAGCTTTTAGAAGGTTTGAATCACAGAGAGCTCTCAGAACAGATTGTCTCCTACAGCTTCCTACACACACTACCCCAAACTGAGGCTGTGTAGAACAATCTAGAGCCCATGTGACCTGAAATTCCATGAATCACTGCAATATTCACCTTTGGAGCTTAGAAACAAGGTGAAGTGAGGAGAAGTACATTGTTTTCAATGTACCTCACCTTAAATTGGTGGAGTAGTAGTTTGGGAAGGCAGAATCATGCGATGTCATTGTTTTCAAAGGATTTTTCTTTACCCATTATAACACGAAGTACTCCGCTTCGTGTTGCGGAGCACTCCACGAATTCACCTTCACTCTGTGAATCACTTCACAGAGTGAATTGGAGCCACTTCTTCCATCTCTACTCATACACCATTCAAATATATTGTTCTATACCACATAATTAACAGCTCAAATAGTGTACGAGTTAGGTGGAAGGACACCAAAGGATATATCTGTATATAACTGTTTTGTTTCTAATGTTTGCAGAGATTGGTGTTGTGTTGATACATGTATTAACTCTAACTTTGAAATTGTCATACTTTTAAAGGTGTAATGGAAACCCTGAGTTTGTAAAAGAGAGATTTTTGCAATGAATTTCCTTACTTTTTGAGATATGTGTGTAACAAAGTTGCAACAAATACTCATAAGTTTGTCATTTTTTTCATGTTGTGAGCCCAAATGTTTGACTTTGTCTTCTTATCACCCCACCTCATAATCCTCAGGCTGTCGGTGTAAATTTCTTAATCCATGGCAAAATGCTATTCAGTGCCACAGCTGTGGAAACACATTTTGGATGGGATGTGAGAAATGACAGCTGTAGGATTCATGAGTGTTATGAAAAAATGGCTATGTTTAAACTTTGGAGTGAAAATATAAATGATTGGCAGTTACATGCATGCATAGGAAAATTTCATTGATTGCATGTAACTCAGAATTTCTTTGTTACTTTTGCTCGAAAATTTCAGCATTGCCTTTTTTGGGACCTGACATTATGAACACTGGCACTGTCATTTCGTTACTCAATCCAAAAGGTGATTTTGCACATCGACCACACCATTCCGCGTCACAGGTGCAAAAGCACATTTCAGGCAGGATGTGAGAAATGCAGCTGTGCCGTTCATGAGATGGTGTGAAAAATGGCTGTCTTGAAAACTTGGAGTGAAAACATAAATTGGAAAAGTTACACATGTGCGAAGGGAAAATTTCAATGACAATGCATAACTCAGGTGTTTTGGGGTATTTTTGCATGAGATTTCCCACATGGGCTTTTTGGGATCCCACCTCATGCACAATGGTATTTCCATTTCATTACTCAGTCACAAAAGGTGATTTCTTTCAGCTAAAGTGAATCATCTTTCAGGACAGAGTAACAAAATAACAATGCCAGTGTTCATGAGGTGGGGTCCCAAAAAGTCCATGTTGAAAATTGGGTTCATGCCAGAGGGCATAAACAGAATGAGGAGGGACCTGCAAAACCTTGACAAATGATCAAGGTTTGGTAGTTGAAATTCAATGCAAAGAAATCCAAGATAATACATATTGGGCACAAAGCCTATAAAAACATATCAGTTGGGGGGTGAGGATAAAGCATGCACCAAGCAGGAAAGGGACCTTGGGTTATCATCTCTGATGATCTCAAAGTAAGGAAACAGTGTAGCAAGGCAGCAGATAAAGCAAAAAGGATGCTGAGATGCATAGAAAGGAGCATCACAAGCAGGAAAAGGGAGGTGATAATTTCAATATAAAAGACACTAGTGAGTCCCCACCTGGAGTACAATTTGCAGTTCTGGAGACCTTACCTATGTAAGGACTTAGGGAAGAGAAGGTTCAGAGGAGGGCAACAAAGATGGTACAGGGATTGCATCACAAGTCCTATGAGGACAGGCTGAAGGATCTGAATATGTACTCTCTGCAGGAGAGGAGGGAGAGAGGGGACATGAAAGAAACTTACAACTACCTTACAGGGAGGAACAGGGTGCAGGAATACACTATTTTCCAGTGAAAAAGATGTTCCAGAACTAGAGGGCATGAGACGAAGTTGGAGGGAGGGCAATTCAGATGAAACATGAAGAAGAATTTCTTTACAGAAAGGGTGGTGGACAAGTGGAACACCCTGCCAGAGGAAGTGGTGGGGGCTGAAACAATCACGGGATTTAAGAATGCATGGGATAGCCATAAGGCCATTCTGGAGGTCAGGGGTAAGGGACAACAGATTTCTAGAAAAAGATAAAGTGAACTTACAGGCTCAACTGGGCAGACTGGATGGGCCATAGACCCTTATCTGCCAACAGTGTCTATGTATCTATGTAAAATACCTTCAAATGGCTGAGATATTAACATACAGTAGGTTCAAAATGCCATTGACCGCCTCTATATGGCACTTACCTTTATTCTTCAGTTCGCTGTTCAACTTTGAAGAATGCAGACATGTCCCAGTCTACAGAAGATGATAGCCTCTGACCTTGGTTGGTAAGTATAGGGGAAGGGAGTGTGGGGTGGTTGGTTGCTTAGTGGGAGGGTTGGGATGCGAGGGGGGATGGGGAAACAATGAAAGACCTTTTTTACAGGAGTTTAAAAAAAGATGTTGTGGACTGTTCTTTTTTCACAGTAACAGTAGAATCATTTCTTAGGGCACTGTGGGTGGGTTCCCCAGTGTCCCACACTCCTCCGGGGGGTACAACATAACTGGATACACTATGTACACTGGGAGTGGTCTCCTTAGAGTTGCACACTGCTGGTGGGGGTGAGTGTAGTACTGACATGGGGAATGGGCACCCTGCTGTTGGCAAAACCATTACATACATATTTCAGGACACTGGGAGTGAGTTTCTCAGTGTCCCACAGTGGGGGAAGGGGTGCTTTATCTGGGACACTGGGAGTGGGCTCTGCAGTGTCCTATGTGCTGGTGGTGGTGGGGAGGGAGGAAAAAGATGTTAAAATAGCAAAAAGCACAAAAGACAGTAGCTCAATGGCACAAAACTTTTAGCCTTCAAGCATGAGGTGCACTTACCAAGGTGTTAAACTCAGTTGAAAAGCACCGAGCTGGAAAACCAGCAAAAAGGTCAGCACTTCATTTAGTCCTATAGTAAGTTTAAATCTCAGTTCACAGTGTTGCAGAAAACAAAGCCTGGCAGATCACCCCAGAGTAGAGATTATGTTTTTAAAAACTCTAGTGGGTTTATGCAGCCTGGGGTGGGGCCCTGGGGGCTGTAGAATATGCACAGTTGGTTGACTGTTGGTTCCAATTCCCCACTGTGTTGGTTCTGTCTACAAAAGGGATTTAGTACTGCAAAATAGCATCCTTGTTCAGTGCAGAATCCTTTCCATAGAGGCTCATACAAAGAATCATATTGCTAGAAAGCAAATCTAGTTCAATAGAGAATCTGAGGTTGAAGCACAATCCTGGTTTGAATCAGAATCCTTGTTCAAGCAAAATCCCGTGTTATGTGGGAAATCTATTTTTCCCCATAGGAAATAATTGGAAATTCAACATTTCATAACTTTGGAACAAATTTATATTTTCCCACCAAATCTTCAAAAGGCACATCTGTGAAGCCAAGGCATTCTACCCTGAAAATGTCAGCCCAGAAGCCAAAGCCATTTCTGAGATACAGGTGGATAAATGAAGTGTCAATCCCACCAAACCTTTATTTTTAACAGTCTGTATCTCGCAAATGGCTAAAGCTATTAAGATACAATTTATCACTTACAACCACCTACCCAGGATAATTTTGCTTGCCTAATTTCGTAGAAATCACTTTAACCATTACAAAGTTATTAAGATCCAAACATTTCCCTTTAACATTAATAAACAGCAAACCCCTCAAAAATCTGTTTTTCTTTCAACACTATGTATCTCAGAAACCAAAAAAGGGATTCAAACCAAATTTGTCAAGTCAAGAGACCTGTGCCCTAGCCTGACACTTGTCAAATTTCCTGCAAATCTGTTGAAGTGTTTTAAAGTTAGTCAGGTGCAAAGTATACAATATTGGATGACTGTGCAAAAATCAGTTTCACTTTTACATGTATTTTATCCCATAGGAAATAATGGCAAATTCAAGATTCAATAACTTTGAAATAGATTACTATTGTTTTACCAAAGCTTCAAAAGGCACATCTGTGAGGCAAAGGCTTTCTACCCAGAACATTTCCACCCACCAGATAAAGCTGTTTCTGAGATTCAGGTGGTTGAAAAACAGCAAAAACCAGGGAAATCTCTGTATTTTCAACACTTTATATCTCAAAAATCTCTGAAGGGATTCAAACCAAATTTTGTGCATCAACAGACCTACACCAGCAGATGATGCATGCTTAATTTCAGGAACATCTGTGAAACCAATTTAAAGTTATTAGCAAGGAAAATTGCCCTTTAACTGCAGACACTCCTACAAACCCTAACTATACTGACCTTACAGCCCAATGTAATATATCTATTTTATATATATATATATATATATATATATATATATATATATATATATATATATATATATTAGTAGAGCAAAAACTCTGTTTAATGCATTAGGTTAGGGTTGTTCCACAGCGACAAAAATGAGGAAATTTGCTGTTAGGGTTGAAAACCCTAACTCCGAATTCACCCCCCCCAGCACCACACACACACACGACACACACACACATTCAAGTATGGGGGAGGACCAAGTCAACACAACCAATGACAGACATCCAGCAGCAGGTGACAGAAATAACAAACAATTGTCTAAATGTACTACGAGACATCCCCACCCACCTGACCAGGTACTGCATGCTCAGTGGAGATCAACAGCAAAACTGAGGCCATGTACACCAAACGTACACATCCCTGATTGCAGCTGCACACAATGTACCACACTTAGTAGTTGCATGGCCTTACCTACCGATGCCCACACCACCACACCACTTGTGGTGGGCCACCTGAAGCAATAGAGTTAAGCAAAATCAAGGAGTTGTACAGGTATAATATCTTTGATTTAACAAGGGTTTGAGAAATGCAGCTTTCTAATTGACTGTAAATATTGTAACAGCCTTATGTTTAGTTTTTATTAACATACATGTAGAGCCTAACCATATGATGAACATGGTTTAATGTTGTTTAAAATACAGTTTTATTATGATAGCATTAAGCCACTCCCAGGTATTATGTTAATGGTCAGTTTATCACTGTCTAGCGACATGTGGCACTCGACTATGCCTCATTCAACATTAAACCCCTACAGGGTGATTAACAGACCATTTAACATAACTGTTGGTCATGCCTTATAGCTTAATTGTCTTTTTGAGTAGATACTCTCTGCTAGGCACTGCAGCAGCTTTGTAACACAGTGTCCCACCCAGTTACACCATACACTGTCTAGTTGCTGGAGAATGGCTGTGAATATGAACTCATGAAGATGAACAGTGTAACTGAATCATTACAGTCATCGAAACCCTAGTGTGATTATAACTGACAGACTCAGTGATAAGGATAACCCCTGCTGTCCTAGTACATTTACCCCATTATGAGTTAAATCAATACTAAAGACATTCTGTTTATATCTACACCATACCTACTTGATTCCTGTTGTAGCAGAATTAACATAGTTATCACTTTGATAGCATCAGTGACAGAAGTGTGGCAAACCCAAACAGTAGGCATACAGCCTGAGTATGAAACAACTGTTAAAAAAATCACACTGTGTCCATAAGTGGCATAGATCACTCATTGCAACAATAGCAAATGTATTACTATTTGAAGAAGTTAGTCATCACAGATGGAATGAGATTGTCTTTATCAGGTACAACATATTCAGTAAGTGCCTACAAGAAAATCTATCCTATATACAAGTCCGATACAGGTACATCATTGTTGGCTCAGTAGTGCTATTATCTTTAGAAGTTGCTTGGCCTGATCCATGCAATTACAATCTTTCTTACAAAGAATACTTACTGCATCTTTAATATTGAAACACACTGAAGGTCTATGTATGTACATCAGCAGTACACCTTCATCAGTAAGAATGCATGTGATACTGGCAGTACCAATTTCACAGCGTTGAACAGGCAATGCTTTTCCATACATTTACATCAGCCTCTCTATGTTGAGTAAACCATTGCAGTAAATGTACTACTATGTAAATCACCTACTAAATGTATCACTACTTTTATCTTGAGCATGCTAGTGTCTTGTAGTTAATTTATGTGCTTCTCTTAATTAATGTATACTCAGTAGTGTTAAAACCTTTCACAACTGTCATCATGCACCTTCAGCATTTATATTGAATAACGCACAGTACCAGGTAGTGTGGTGTGGGGGCATCGGTAGGTAAGGCCATGCAACTACTAAGTGGATGCGTTGTGGCTGCAATCAGGGATGTGTACATTTGGTGTACATGGCCTCAGTTTTGCTGTTGATCTCCACTGAGCATGCAGTACCTGGTGAGGTGGGTGGGGATGTCTCGTAGTACATTTAGACAATTGTTTGTTATTTCTGTCACCTGCTGCTGGATGTCTGTCATTGGTTGTGTTGACTTGGTCCTCCCCATACTTGAATGTGTGTGTGTCTGTGTGTGTGTGTGGTGCTGGGGGTGATTCGAGTTAGGGTTTTCAACCCTAACAGTGAATTTCTCACTTTGTCACTGTGGAACAACCTAACTAATGCATTAAAATGGAGTTTTTGCCCTAATTTCCTCTTTTGAGAATGATATTGAGAAATAGTGAATGTAATGTGGTGGTGGCTCCCCCACATGATGTCTTATGGCATAGTAACAGGAGCAGCAATGCAAACAGAAATGCTAACAGTGGCACACATGGTAACACAAGCTAATGATAACAGAAAGGGTAACGCACACGTGTGGCGTGAGGGAACGTGTGCCACATGATGTCTGGTCACATAGTAACATGGTGCCTGTAAATGGAAATGTCAATGGGCATGGTGACACAAAGTGAAACAGAAAGAGAAACAGTGCAGTACACACAAATGGCAAAAAGTAACAGAAGCATAGCTAAAATGAAAGCAAAGGATGACACATGTGGTGGCATTGGGGTGTGCATTGGGATCATCAGCCCTAACTCTCACCCCATGACCTGTGTAAAGCAGCAGAAGTATAAGAGAATGGGGTGAGAGTTAGGACTCATGATCCCAATGACAACCCCAATGCCGGTTGGGGGTGGGTGGGGTGCAAGGGTTTTTTCAACCCTAACAGCGAATTTCCCTCACTTTGTCGCTGTGGAACAACTCTAACTAATGCAGTAAACTGAGTTTTTGCCTCTAATTTCCCTTCTTTTGAGAATGATAACAAGAAATAGTGTAGATGTAATGCAGCAGCGGGGCCTTGGTGCCTCTGGGCCCAGCTCCCACTATCTTGATGGCGGGACCCAGCGCTCCCTTACATGATGTCTTAATGGCATACTAACAGGGACAGCAACGCAAACAGAAATGCTAACAGTGGCGCACATGGTAACACAAGCACGAATGAGAACAGAAAGGGTAACGCACATGGTGGCGTAGATGGGAATGGTCTGCCACGTGATGTGTTGTCACATAGTAACATGGTGCCTGCAAACAGAAATGTCAATGGGCATGGTGATATAAAGTGAAACAGAAAGATAAACAGTACTGTAGACAGAAAATGGCAAAAAATAACAGAAATGCAAGCGCAAATGAAAACGCAAAGGATAACGCACATGGTGGCGCAGACGTCAACGGTAAGTGAAACGGGTACGGAACCGCAAGCGGAAAGGGCAACAGTAACAGTAATGTAAGTGCACAGGCTGGTTTTCCCCAAAACCTGCATTGAGAAAGACAGTGAGTACAAATAATGTATGCAAAATAATGAGCATCGCGCAGAAAATGAGATCTTGGAATACTAAATACATTATATCTCAGGAACCGTCTGACGTGAAAAAAAATTTAAAAGTCATATTATTTACAACTGTCCTGGCTAATTTGAATCTTAGCCCCTTCAGAGGCTAAGACTTTCTGACAAAAAGTCCATGATCTCTTTTCCGCTTCGGAGATCCGGGCCCTAAAAAAGTCGGTGAAGCTGTAATGTTATCCTATGGGAAAAAGAAAAGTTCAGAGCACCATACCTTTGCCTCCCTGTAATGTTTTTTCACCAAACCACTGAAAGGCACATCTGTGGGCTGTTGGCTGTCTTCCCTCCAAATTTCAGGAAAAAAGACCAAATCGTTATTTTGCAGCAGGGATCCAAAGGATTTCTGTTATGCGTTGGGCGCCGTAATGTTATCCTATGGGAAAAATGTCAACTTTGGAGTGCCGTAACTTTGCTGCCGTGTGATATTTTTTCACCAAACTACTGAAAGGCACATCTGTGGGCTGTTGACTGTCTTCCCTCCAAATTTCAGGAAAAAAGACCAAACCGTTATTTTGCAGCAGGGATCCAAAGGATTTCTGTTATGCGTCGGGCGCCGTAATGTTATCCTATGGGAAAAAATGTCAACTTTGGAGTGCCGTAACTTTGCCGCCGTGTGATATTTTTTCACCAAACCACTGAAAGGCACATCTGTGGGCTGTTGACTGTCTTTCCTCCAAATTTTATGGAAAAAGACCAAATCGTTATTTTGCAGCAGGGTGCCAAAGGATTTCTGTATTGCGTCGGGCGCCGTAATGTTATCCTATGGGAAAAAATGTCAACTTTGGAGTGCTGTAACTTTGCCGCTGTGTAATATACAACACTGAAAGCACATCTGTGAGATGTCGGCTCCGTTCCTCAAATTTCAGCTCAAAACTCCCAACGGTTCTTTTTGCAGCGCAGTGCCAAAGAATTGCTGTCATTTTCCCACAGACTAGAAAACTACTGTCACAATTTGCAAAGTCGCAGTGGTTCTCTCATACACTTCGGAGCACGAAAGCAATTTGCAAGTACTTTTCCAGAAATTTGAAAACATATTTCTGGGGTGTTTTACCACAAAATAAAGACATGGCAAGCATCCTCAGGGCCCGACTAGGTGAATACAAAAAAGATTAGGTTGCTAGAGGTCCCAAATTTAAATGCCAACCATTTTTCTGATCACCAACTGAAAACAAAATGGCCGATCTTGTAAAGTAACAGGCCCATTTGCGAAAGTGTTGAACTTTTGTTAACTTTTCCCATTGACTTATAATGGGAAACTGTTTTTTGAATAACTTTTGAACCATTTAATATTTTTTCACGAAATCTTTGAAAGGCACATCGGGGACCCTGGCTGCACATTCCCTGAAGATTTCGGGCCGGTCACACAAACCGTATGACCTGTAGGCACGACCACA
Organism: Neoceratodus forsteri; assembly: GCA_016271365.2. Lineage (NCBI taxonomy): Eukaryota > Metazoa > Chordata > Ceratodontiformes > Ceratodontidae > Neoceratodus > Neoceratodus forsteri. Next base: position 1,266,560,616 of record CM028129.1, read on the forward strand.
GAATTCCAGAAAAGCGTAAACGTGAGCACAGATCACACTTAATAACTCCGCAACCGTATATCCAATCAGTACAAAACTTGGCAGATCCCAAGGCCTATGGGTCTTTATTAAACATTCCAAATTTCAGGCAAATCCATCAAACGGTTGCAAAGTTATTAAGGTGCAAAATTTTGGGTTTAACATGGAAATGGCTCCTCAACCCTGACTATGGTAGCACTACCGTGCTGCCATAATATATACACACATATTAGATGCAAAAAAACTCTGTTTAATGAATTAGTTAGGGTTGTTCCACACCAACAAAAGTGAGGAAATTTGGTGTTAGGGTTGAAAGCGCCCCTTGGACCCCCCCTGCCCGCACCCCCAACCGGCATTAGGGTTGTCGGCCATAATTCTCACCTCATCACATGTGTAAAGAAGCAGAGGTGTAGGAGAATAGGTTGAGAGTTAGGACCGACAACCCTAATGCACACCTCGATGCCGGTTGGGGGTGTGGGCAGGGGGGTCCAAGGGGCACTTTCAACCCTAACACCGAATTTCCTCACTTTTGTTGGTGTGGAACAACCCTAACCAATGCATTAAATGGAGTTTTTTACCCTAATTTCCATTCTTTTTGAGAATGATAATGAGAAATAATGAATGTAATGCGGTGGAGGGAGCGCTCCCACCACATGATGTCCTGTCACATAGTAACATTGTGCCCTCAAACGCAAATAGTAATGCGCATGGTGATGCAAAGCAAAACAGAAAGAGAAACAGTAGTGTAGACAGAAATGTTAAAAACAATGCAAAAACAAGTTCAAATGAAAATGCAAAGGGTAACGCACATGGTGGCGTAGACGTGAATGGTAAGTGAAACGGTAATGGAACCGCACCCCCAACCGTTTAATACTTTTTCACAAAATCTTCAAAAGGCACATCCAGGACATCAGCCACACGTACCCTGAAGATTTCAGACCAGTCATGCAAACCGTGTGATCTGCAGAGACGATAGTAAAATTCCAGAAAAGTGTAAACGCGTGTGCAGATCTTGCTTAATAACTCTGCAGCCATATATGCGACTGGTACAAAACTTGGCAGATCCCAAGGCGTATGGGTCTTGATCATGTATTCCAAATTTCAGGCAAATCTGTCAAACAGTTACAAAGTTATTAAGATGCAAATCTGTGGGTTTAACATGTAAATGGCTCCTCAACCCTAACTATAGTGGCACTACTGTGCCACTATCATATTATATATATATATATATGTAGTAGAGGCAAAAACTCTGTTTAATGCCTCAGTTAGGAGTTATTCCACAGGCGACAAAAGTGAGAAATTCGGTGTTGAGGGTTGAAACCCCCTTGGACCCTCAGCCCACCCACCCAACCAGCATCAGGGTGCCGCCATTGGGGTGCGTTGCCTAACTCTCACCCATCACATATGTAAAGAAGCTGAGGGAATAGGAGAATGGGGTGAGAGTTAGACTGACAACCCAACGCGCCCCGATGCTGGTTGGGGTGTACTGAGGGGCCAAGGGGGTTTCAACGCTAACACTGAATTTCCTCACTTTTGTCACTGTGGAACAGCCCTAACTGATTTATTAAATGGAGTTTTTTACCTTTAATTTCCCTACTTTCTGAGAATGATGATGAGAAATAGTGAATGTAATGCAGCGGCAGGAGGGCCCCGCGCTCCCAAAACATGATGTCTTGTGACACAGTAACAGGAACAGCAAAGCAAACACAAGGTGGAAACACAAATGTTAACAGTACCAAAAATGCAAGTGCAAATGACAATGCAAAGGGTAACACACACCATGGCGTATACGGTAACAGTAATGCACACAGGGACATAAATGCAAGTGGAAACAGTAAGTGTAACAGTAACAGAAGTGTATACCTTGTTTTTGCTGAACAGCTGCATATAGAAACACAAAGAATATATGCAGTGTAATGGGCATCGGAGCTTAAAATGAGCATTGAAGTACTTATTTGCAAATATCTCAGCAACCGACGACGAGAAAAAATGAAATTTCACAAAAATTATGATTTTCCTGGCTAGGTTTTTGCTATTACATAACCCATTAGGCTATGCAACTCACAATAAAACAAACCTATATCTTGTATCGTTTTTGAGATACGAGCCCCTAAAGGCGCGGCGTACCCTACCATGTTAGTCTATGGGAAAAAATGCCAACTTCAGAGTACTGTAACTTTGCAGCCATGGAATGCTTTTTCACCACACATCCAAACGGCACATCTGTGAGATGTTGGCTGTGTTCCCTCCAAATTTCAGCTCAAAAGACCAAACCATTCTTTTGCAGCAGGGTGGCAAAGAACTGCTGTCATTTTGGCCATTGTCTGAAAAAGTAGTGTGTGATTTGTGATTTTGCAAGCATTTGTGAAAGTGTCATGAGTGCGACACTACTTTGAGACACTACTTTTCCAGAAATTTGAAAACATATTTCTTGGGTGTTTAACCTCAAAATAAAGACATGACTAGCATCCTCAGGGTCTGACTAAGTAAACACCAAAAGAATTGTGTTGCTAGAGGGTCCCAAATTTAAATGCCAAGCATTTTTCTGATCAGCAACTGAAAACAAAATGGAGGATTTGTGAAAGTAAAAGGGCCATTTGGGAAAGTAAAAACTGCATTGTGAATGTCAAACTTTTGTTAACTTTTCCCATTGACTTATAATGGGAACTTGTTTTTGAATGACTTTAAACCATTTAATATTTTCTCATGAATCTTTGAAAGGCACATCAGATACCCCAGCCGCACATTTTGTTGAAGTTTTCGGACCGGTCGCAAAAATATGTGACCTGTAGGAGCAAGCAAAGAATTCACCAGAAAGGATAAACACACAGATTATGCTTAATAACTCCACAGCCGTATATCCAACTGGTACGAAAGTTGGCAGATCCCAAGATGTATGGTTCTTGATCATGCTTTCCAAATTTGATGCAAATCTATTGAACAGTGGCAAAGTTATTAAGGTGCAAAGTTTGACCCTTTAACCTTAAAAGGGCTCCTCAACCCTAACTATGGTAGCACTACCGTGCTACCAAATTGTATATGTATATGTGTGTGTGTGTGTGTATATATATATAGGGGATACATGATGGGCACGAGTGGAATATGGAAAATATTTTCACTCCTGCAGTGTGAGCCTGGATATTTCATGAGTGCCAAAGGCACGAGTGGAATATACAGTGCTCATGAGGCAGGAGTGAAAATATTTTCCATATTTCATGATGTGCACATCATGTGTCCTATTTATACAATGGGGCACTGTTGCAAAATGTACAATTTGTGTGGGATTAGCATGGGATTAGCACAGCTTTGCACAGCTTTGTGCGATTGTGCAGCTTTGCTTGGGTTTAGCGTGAGTTTTGGGGGTGTACTAAACATTATTTATTTTAACTCTGCTGACGTCCATCAGGATTTATTTCACTGCAGTGAAAATAACATGGTTTATTTCACTGGAATATGTCTCACCCCTATTGTGTATATATATATATATATATATATATATATATATATATATATATATATGTGTGTGTGTGTATGTGTATAAGCGATATGCAATGGAAGCAAGTGTAATAAATGATTTATCTGCACAAGAGCAGTTTGACCTCAGGTAACCTTGTGAGTGGTGTAAGCCATGAGTGTGGTGTCCGAGGTCAAACTGCTAGAGTGCAGACAAATAATTTATTTTACGAGTTTTCCATTGCATATTCCATTTATGCAATTCCTTTGCTTTTGCTTTTGTAGGGGGCATTTGTTAGTCAAAAAAGCTAATAAAAATTGAATGTTCTGCCATTGTTTGCTGATTATAGAAAATCTAAAAGTAATCTAGAAACAAAACACATCTCATTTTTAGATATTTTTGTGCTGAACAACCTTTGTGCTCAAAGTACCATACTATCTTTTTTTATTTTTATGTTATTTGCATTTGTTTAATGAAACAGTGCATACAAATGGAATTTTTCTGCTGTTTTTCACTAATTCTGAAAAAATTAAAAAATATCTATAAATGAAACACCACTCATTTTGTAGACATTTCTGTGCTGAATAAACTTTGTGCTCACAGTAAAATGCTATCATTTTTCATTTTAAAGTTATTTACATTTGTTTGTGGACAAAATGAAAAAAAAATTTGAATTTTCTGCTGTGTTTTTGCTAATTATCAAAAAATCTATAAGGTATTAATAAATGAAATACCACTCATTTATTAGATAATTTTGTGCTGCACAACTTTCATGCTCATAGCACTATGCTATCTTTTTCAGTTTAAAGTTATTTGCATTTGAATATAGTTAGTACTGTACTGAGGCTGAACATTCTGAATGGGTTCCGGAGTGATTGTGACATATCTACTATGTGAATAAATCTGTGATGATGTGTCTACTATGAATAAATGTAAAATTTTGAATTTATCCCACAGTAGCTCAGATTTATCACATAGGATTTATGTCCATGCCTATTGCATAAATATATATATATATATATATATATATATATATATGTATATACATATATATTCATGGCAAAAAACTCAGTTTAATGTATCAATTAGGGTTGTTCCATAGCAACAAAAGTGAGGAAATTCAGTGTTAAAGTTGCCACCCTTGTACCCCATGCCCACCTGCCCCTACCGACAGGCATCAAGTGGTGCCACATTGCTGAAAACAGATCATTCATGCAACCATCCTGACAAACACATCTAGGGAATCTGAAACAACATCTTGTGTACCAATCAGATTTGTTCTTCACTACCCGGTGGCAGTATTTTGCACAAATATAGCACTGGAACTTTTGAACCAACTTCCACAGTGTTGGACTGTCATACTTGTCCAGAATATGGCACGTGATGTATTTCTTAATGAATGCGAGCACTTGTGCTGCTTCATGCTCACCTGTACAGGGGGCATCCTTGATCCACAGCAACATGTGAATATGAGGAGCACCTCGTGCCTGATACTCTTTCCTCCAAAAGTAATGTTCCACAGCACCAAGAGGATTGTCCTTTGACAAAATGAAAGTCAGAATATCATGGAACTGCTTGTGAAAATGCCTTGTGACAGACACAGGGTCAAGTGAGCACATCTCTCGAAAGTCATTGATGCAATACCCTCAACATCAGAGTTTGCCCACTTTAGCAGTTCTATGACCTCATCCCAGGCATACTCAGCACAACTGAGTGTGGCAAACCATGTAGCTGCACCATGCTCTTGCAGCATTGTCATCACCTCAGAGTGTCACCAGTACCAATATTCTTTGGTGCCAAGTAGACTTGACAGAATAGAAGACAAATTAACTTGCACATTTACATCTTCCTGCTTCGAATTCTGAAGAAGCTGTGCAGGTGTAATTCCATTAAGTGGAGTAGTCAGACAAATAATATGTGCAATAGATGCAGACAATATGCTAAGTTCACTCTCCCACAGGAGATGAAACAGGTACTGTATGTTGCATCTGAATTTGCCATCTTTACTGAGCACACAGCTTGTTCAGTACTCAGCACCCTGTACACGCACTTCTCTTTCATCCAGGTGACCACCTGACTCTTTTGGGAATAAGTCTGGGAAACAGCATGCTTCCAGCGTTGCCTTCCAAATGCTGACAGGCTCACCTTCCACCTGTTTCATTTGATAGAGATTAATGTTGTCCCCTATCAGATCTCTGCCATGTAGTGGGTGGATTGTGTACTCTTTGTACACATTGTCATTTGTTTCCACATTGACCTTCTCAATCATTGGCTTTGTGCTGTCCAAGTCATCATGATCAAGAGGCACACTAGTGATCTGATCAATATTAAGGTCTGCATAAAAAAGATTGTTGTTCTTTAAGTGAGTAAGGGCAAGCTTCACCTTCTCAACATTAACAACATTCTGCCAAATCACCTTAGACTTTGTTGGCACACCATTTACAAAAATGACCAAAGTGTTTTCAATGGAGATAGCCTCCACATTTTCCTGCAGAGGAAGTGGAAGATACATGATGGAACCCTTAAGAGATCTGATGAGTTCTTTTTGTGGAATATTCCGTGTCTTTGTGTTCATACGTAGAATAGTTTGAAATGGTTTCATTGTCTGAATAAGAATCTGTTCAAACATATTCAATGTGGCAATCTCAGTTGGTGTCACATGTGCCTCCATGTTGTTCAACGCTGACCTTGGTGGCAGAATGTTACACTTCACTTTGGAAAACCAGTGTTTGCACATCACAGTGATTGGGTCTAACTGAAAGTCAGACTTTAACAGCAGAAATGATGAAAGTCGAAACCACATGTCATTGTATGGTGACAAGGTTTCCAGATTCACTGTGACCATTTGTTTCTCATAACAAAGGCATTCACATGACACACATACAGAGTCAAACTTCTGTCTCCTTGCCAACTCAAATTTGGCAATTGATTTCCCAAACTGTTTGAGAATATCACTTTCTAGGACAGACACACAATTCCCATCAGGAATAGAGCCATGAGTAACCACAGTATCAGTCACACTGCTGACATGTTGCAGCTGTTTCAAAAATTGAATGGCACCATACATGTCACCAGACAACAGTAACTCATTCAGATGAGTATACTGAGTGACAACTCAATGAATTTCATATACTTTGTACACAAAGTTCCTCATCCCTTATTGATGTACTCCCAGTACGCACATATGGTGAAAGACACTGTCACAAACACCACTATCTATGCATGCAAGGGAATGACCCATAAGTCCAGTGTGTGAACAGATCTCACATAGGTCTATGCTCTCAAACAGTTTATGTCTGTCTTACGGCCACTAATGACAAACAGGTTTATAAAGTGCTCAACTTTCTCAAATGATGATTGCCTACAGTTGCGTCATTGCATGTCCATGAGAGGCAGTGACGTTTATGAGGCTGAATAATTGCTTCAGATTCATCATCTGACTCCATTGTAGTATCATCACACACACTGAGCACATTACACAGTTTGCTGGACTCATCAATGCACAACTTGCTGTCCTTTTCCTGAGAGTAATATGACTCCTCCCAGAAATATGCCTCTGAGTGTTGTGTGTACAGCCACTGTCCTGTGAAAACATCACAGAAATTTTGCAGGTTCAAGATAGGATATCGTTGTAGCCTCATCTTTACATTATACACAATTTTCCTAAACTGCTCAAGTACATGACACATCTTATGCCACAAATGTTGAAGAGCAAAAACTGCTCTATTAACAAATGTTCATACTTTCAAGCACAATTTCATCAAGCTGAGATGACTCTTGATTTTTCTACTCTCACGTTTCATCACAGTAGCAATAAGTCTTTCAATCTTGGCTTTAGAGACTAGAGATCGAAAATACTTCTGCTTCCTCAGAGAAGCATCAGCAGCAATAAATGTTCGGTGCTGCATGGTCCATGTGTTTATGCATGTCTTTGCAACAGCAGTTTTTCTGCTTACAGATCTACACAACTGTTGCCTAGCTACACATTGTTTCCTTGCTGTTGAGCAAGCATGTCCTTTCCCCACAGTGTGATAAAGCTCTGAATCCACTCCTTTACTGGGATGCTTAATCATTTTATATCTTGAACAAGCATCACTGACTTTCACATCACCCTTATGCAACAGTGAACTACTGTGATACCTGTTTCATCTCTGCTTAGACTTCTGTCTGTGTTTAGATGGCATCTTCTGTGTTTCACTATTCACAGTTCAGTACACTGATCTTACAGAACAATCAGACACCTATATGGGAAGTACAGAAAAAAAAATTAAAATCATTGTCTTTATTGTATTTCTAACATCACATACTATCATGCACCATCTCTATGTCATATAAGAACAAAAATTACTACTGCCTAGTAAACATTATTGAGATAAGTACTTTAGTAAGTGAAGGTCAGTGAAGCAATACAGTCTTTTCAAATGATGACGAACATTACATCAATAATAATATGACAATAAACATCAGAAAATGTGAAAATTCAAACAGTGCCACAATTTCAAACATCCACACTGATGTTCTAACTAATAAAAACTTTTAATTTTTTTTAAATCTGAAAAGTAGTGTTGAACGTGCAACACTTTCGAAAAATATAGTGTCGTGCATTCGACACTTTCAAAAAAGTAGTGTTGAACGTGCGACATTGTCGAATGTAGTGTCACAAACTGATGTTGAATGCATGAAAGTGTCAAATAATAGTGTCGCATGCACAACACTTTTGCAAATGCAAATTATTTTACACCCCCTTTCACAGTCAGCCAGTCACAGACAGGTGGGTATTTGACTGACAGACACTGCAACCAATGTATAGCTGTATATATCAGGCCATGTCGAACTCCCAATCACAGCCACCGAACAGTGAAGAAGAAGGACATAGCAGCCATCTTTGACAAATCTGGAGACACCCTGCTTCTTACTCTGTAAGTACATCACATTTTTAAATCAACTTTTCTATCATCATAAAGATCATTAACAGTACAAAAATAGTATTAAACAAAATGTTTTTTGATGCTGTATTTGACTATTACAATATTATTTGCCTACCATACTGTTAAAAAAAGTTATTACAGTTTAAAGTCAGAGTCTTAATCAGTACTTACTAGCACAGATAGATCCGCAAATGGAGGCAGAAGCAAGAAGCACGTGTATCATAACAAGAGACGCAACCAATCACCTTTCTCTGTTAAGCTGTAATTGTTTGAAGTAGCCAATAGCAATGTTGCATTTACCCTCTAAGAAATATTTCTTCATTTGTGTTTGACACTGGGAACAGCCATTCAGTGTAGTAATGCTCAGTGCATGCACTGTATTGGTCAAACATGGTAAATCATTAACCAGTAACATGGCAAATCAGACTGTTTAGTATCAGCCCACAAAATCAGTGTTGAAGCAGAGAGGGAAAAGTTAGTTTCACATTCACTTGTGGCTAGCCACTGCAGGAGAAACACTGTTTTTTTGGTAACTCTCTGTCCACTTCTCAGTTGAAAAGCTAAGAATGGCAGAAAACAGCAGATGGAACGTGTGGGTAGTGGGCAGCAGCATAGTAAGGTATGCTTCAGAGTATGCTCAGAGGAGTGATTTTGGGAGATCTGCAGCTTCAATTTGCTCTGTCAAGTGGTTTGGAAGAGGTGGCATGAGGTGGGAGCATCTCATGCCAACGATGCCAGACTTCTGACTACTCAAGCTCGCCAGACGTACTGTTGATCCATCTCAAAGGAAATGATTTGGGCACTACAAGGTGGATAGATTTAGTCACAGAAGCAAAATTGGAGCTTGTTCTATCATACACATGTTGCCTGCCTGTAAAATCATATTTTCTGATATTACAGAGCGTAGAGTCTGGCAAGCAGAACAGCACATGTACCTGCTTGACAGAGCTCACAGAAAGGTAAACATCCAAATATCTGGATACCTATGCATGGCTGGGTTGCACACCATACGTCATCCTCAAATAAAATATTGTAATTATTGGCTCTACCTACCCGATGGTATGCACTTCTCACATACTGGCAATTGCATTTTTCTGGGAGACCTTCGAGATGGAATACTCACATTCCTCTAAAAGTACCAGCTTGTTACAGCAGACAGAATCCTAAACAAAAGGCTCTTTTAAGAGCCCATTAAGTTGGTCAAAAAATAGAAAAGCTGCACTGATTACACTGATAAAAAAACATGCAATGTCACTGTTACACTGTTACATGTATTCATATTCATGCAGATGTTCAGAATGGCGTCATACATACACACAGTCAATAGACTGTTCTATTTAAAAATAACTCTCTTATTTCGCCATACACCTAAGACAGACTGAAACTGTTATTACAAACAGGATTTTTTTTGAATGTCATATTATGTAATGATTAGTCAAACTATTAAACATTCTGAACAGGATTAACAATGTCCTCCTTACTTCCCTATACGATAACGCTATTGGTGCCAATAGTACTACTGATGCACCCCCCCAGAAAAAAGTGCCCATACAATCCTGCACCTGGCAGCTATAGTAAAAGTGACTCTGTGCAATACCTCTCATTGTCAGACAACTCTGTCAGCAGACAGCTGTGCCAGTATGCCTCTGTTTTCAGTCACACACCAACAGCAGCAACCTGCTGTAGTGGATATACAGTAATTGTTTTAGTGCAATATGGGATGATCAAGGCTGTCTATAGACCTGCAGCAGGAACATGCATTAACAAGGGCTTGAGATGTAAGCATGGTTTACCGGTTCATTCAAGACCACCAGTAGGAACGTCATGCAAGCAATGGGGGAGGGACCACCATTACTTCAACAGACACCATGAACAACATTGTATGGGTGCCCATGTGTGCATCTCTACTACTACTACCCCTGGTAGTGGTACTTCATGAGTGCCTGCAGTGGTAACGATCAGTACTGTTTATGACCATGGCAGAGCCTCAGTATACGGTCTTGGGCCGTACACATACCCTTTACCAGTGCTGTGGATAGCATTACACACCAAGCTGTGAGTCTCACTGCACTGCCAGCATGCAACACCACAAATCGGATCACACAGTGCATGACTTTTGTTAATCCTGGACAGTATCTTACTGTAACTATACAACAACGAATATTTAAGTCTATGATAGTAACTACTATGACATGCAAACAGACAAAAATATTAATATTTCACAATACAGTGTTCTAACATAGTGTTTATTCTCTATTTATAAAAGTTTTTGACAATACATCAAAAATTTCAAACATGCGTCTCTGGTCACAGAAGAAGGTGTGTTGTCTGGTTCAGTCAGCCCAGGCCCGAGGAAACCCATGCATCCTAATATGCAGTACAAATATGAAGTTGGACAAAATGTGGAGGCGCATCCACACATTTATTCAAGCAGAACATAAGATCTGCAACAAGACTGCACCAATGAGCAAATGAATGTGGAAGCTCTTTGTGCCAGCGCTTCTATACCTTAAAGGTTCAAGGGGAGATACCTAGCAATGACGTCACCTGGTACTACCTCACTCATGAGATGTGGGAGGCAGCAGGAAAGCCAGAAGCAGGGGATCGCCCAGCACACCGTGAGTAGACAAACTGTCTGAAACTAAAGATGTTTTGTTTTGTGAAAAAAAACAGTAAGTTCACTGTTATCTTAATTAAGCAATGATTAACAGTGTGTTGGGGGGGTAACATACAGTAGTAAGGAGATAAACATAAGGCCCTCACAATATTAATAAAGACTCAAATGTACGCATTGCTGAGACCCTTATAATAATAATTTAAAAGATTTAAAAAAAAATTGAGTTTTCAGAGTGCCTGTTAACATTGTTACAGTCTAATGTTTACCTTCTACTGACATACATATACAGCTTAGCCATACACTTACCAAGGTTTAACACTATCTATAAACATTATAAATAATAATACAAATAAGGCAATGCTATGCATTGTGTCAATGATAATTAAATCAATGATTACTCTCATGTAGTACTCAGATCTAAGTCATGTCATAGTACACTGCATGGCTGTATTCATCTCACCATTCTGTGTATGTTGGGGAGACATTCTACTACTGTAATAATACAGAGCTTTGAATTCTTCTATTACATGCTAAGCAATCACACAATGTATTGAGTGTTAAAAAGGCAGATGACTGACAAGAAAAATATCTGTGGAAGCAGAATTTTGTTATTTAGCAACATGTTATAATTTTTTTATAAGTTTGAAAAGTCTTAGAATGTTTTTCTTTTCAAACTTTTGTATGGGCCCATTTTATATAACCAATAAGACATAGCTGGGTGTTGGTGGCACTGAGATAACCACACACCCAGACAGTGAAGGCACTCAATCTATGGTTTTGTACCTAACCATGCCTCTGGGTGCATGGGTATCTCAGTAGTACCAACACCCAGCCATGTCTTATTGCTTACTCTTACTACTATCACCTGATTGTAACATTTATATCCATTTAAAATGTTTTTTGTATACTGAGCCATAATACAGCACCACATCTAGGTGTATCTTAAGTGGCAGAGTAGAGTACAATTTTTCACAGAAATCACTAATCAATACATTTACACTCAAAAAATACCACACTCAACAAAAATCTTTAAAATCTCTCATTTCACAGTTCGTCAAAGGTGCTCCCCACCACGAAGCAAGGTAGTGCCAGGTGTCACAGAGGCTGTGGAGGCTGACCATTCTGACACTGACAGTGTCATTATTGTCGAATCTGAAGGTAACAGTATTGCACAATAAATTAACAATAGTTACTGTCACTGGTATACATCAAGCAAAGTTTGATGCTGTGAAACCACTGAGCTGCTGCAACATAGGTATGTACCGTGCTACTTTTTTTCACTCTGCAGAGTGCAAACCAGAAATTCTTTGTGTATTATCACAGCAAATACTTTTGCTAACCACATAAACGTAATAATTTTCCAAGCATATATATCTCAATAATTAGCAAGCTGTTCTATTATTGTTGATAGTACTACTTTCCCCTGTGTTTCTACACTCAAGACAGATCAGATCTTAAATGTATAACTAAGAAGTAAGACCTAACACAGTACTAATGACTTAGAAAGAATTACATAGATAAGATGTTACTATGTTCTCACAAAATAGAGTTCTACTAGTACAATAGTCAACAGATAAGTATTTAGCATAGCTATTACCATAGTGAGTTTCTCACCATTACAGACAAAATCATTTGTATGAATATTTCCATATGTTACTCTCAATTAGTGATATGAAACCACTCTGTGGGTGTCTGTGTGTGTGTGTGGGGGGTTGGGTGGAAGCACAGCCACAGCACCTGACTATTATCATACAACAGGTAAAGTCATACATTGCAACACATGAGAAAGATAAAGGCAAGATGAATATAGAGCCAAATAGATACAATCACAGTATCAATAACAAAAGTTAAATAGCTGCATATATGTAAGAAACTATTTCGCTGTCTTGCAGTGGCCGGGGAGGGTGTACAAACACTACAGCCACAGGTGAAGCTGGAGCATGCTACTAGTCCTGAACGTAAGTGTAGAACACCAACTGACACAAAGCTTATACAGTGCTATCAGGGAGGTGGTCCATTGATGACCATGCCCTTTGTTTAACTGTAGCTCTCCACTCAGAATGCAGTACCTGCTCTGGTTGGGGGGGTAGTTCCTGCCTGACACTGTGCAACTCCTAACTGTGCAAAGTTCTGTACAACTGCAATCAGTGAGGTGCACTATTTATGTGCATGGGCTCATTTTTGCTCTGGATCTACACTCAGTATGCAGTACCTGGTAGGCGGGAGGGGGGGTAATAGGGGTATGCCCTGGCTAAAGCCATGCAATTCCTAACTCTGGTAGCTTGCATGTACTTTCAATTAGGGAGCTGTACCATTCATGTCCACAGCCTCAGTTTTGCTGTGTCTCTCCACTCAGGAAACAGTACCTGGCCTGTAGTGTGGGGGGAGAGCACTGCGTGGCTGAGACCATGCAATTCATAAGTGTGGTAACTGGAGTGTGCCTACAATCAAAGAGGCATGCCATTGATGTACATGGACTTTGTTAAACTGTGCCTCTCCACTCAGGATGCAGTACCTTCTCTGGTTGTGGGGGGGTTCCTGCCAGAGACTGTGCAACTCCTAACTCTGCAAACTTCTGTACAGGTGCAATCACAGACATACGCCATTCAGCTCAACACTCAGTACGCAGTACCTGCTCTGTGGTGGGGGGGTCTTGACTGTACTTGCAATAACGTAGGTGTACCATTGCAACAGTTCCTGCTCTGGAGTGTGGTGGGCAGCATTGCATGGCTGAGATTGTGTAAGCTATAAGTGTGTTAACTGTTGTGTACCTGCTATCTGGGACATTTGCCATTGATGTCCATGGCCTTTGTTTAACTGTAGCTTTACACTCAGGATGCAGTGCCTGCTTTGGTTGGGGGGGATTCCTGGCTGGCACTGTGCAACTCCTAAGTGTGCAAACTTGTGTACAGATGCAATCAGGGAGGTTCACCATTGACATCCATGTGCTTATTTTGCTGTGAAACCACACTCAGTAAACAGTGCCTGGTCTGTGGGTGGGGGGTAGTTTGCTGGCTAAAACCAAGCAACTCCTAACTGTGCTAACGAGGCATACTTTCAATTAGGGAGCTGTACCATTCATGTCCACAGCCTCAGTCTTGCTGTCTGTGGTCTGGAGTGTGGGAGGAGCATTGCGTGGCTGAGACCATGCAAGTCATAACTGTGGTAAGTGTACTGCACCTGCATAAGTGGAGTGTACTGTTCATGTCCATGGGCTTAGTTAAACAATGCCTCTCCACTCACGATGCAGTAGCTGCACTGTTTTGGGAGGGGTTCTGCCAGAGACTGTTCAACTCCTAACTCTGCAAGCTTGTGTTCACATGCAATCACAGACATAGACCATTAATGTCCATGATCTTATTCTTGCTGTAGTTCAACACTCAGTATGCAGTACCTAATCTGGGGGTTGGGGGGCCTTGACTGTACTTACAATTACGGAGATGTACCATTGATGTCCACACCCTCACTTTTGCTGTAGCTCTCTACTCAGGATACAGTACCTGGTCTGCAGTGTAGGGGAGTATTTCATGGCTGGCACCATTCAAGTCATAACTGTGATAACTGGAGGGTGTCTGCTTTGTTGTACTCTAGCTATCAACTTAGGATGTAGTGGCTGCTATGGTTGGGGGGGGAATTCATAGCTCAGACTGTGCAACTCCTAACTCTCTAAACTTCTGCACAGTTGCAATCAGAGAGATGCACCATTGATATCCATGCCCTTATTTTTGATGTGGCTCTCCACTCAGGATGCACTGCCTGGGCTGGGGGAGGAACAGGGGGCTTCGCCTGGCTAAGGACATGTGACTACTAACTGTGCTAACTTGACTGTACTTTCAGTTAGGGTGCTCTAACATCAATGTACACAGCCTCTGTTCTGCTGTGTCTCTCCACTCAGGAAACAGTTCCTGGTCTGGACTGTGTGGGGAGCATCGCATGGCTGACAGCGTGCAAGTCATAAGTGTCTTAAAACACCATTTTAATGATGACCTCACTCACAACACAGTACCTTATCTGTGTTATGTATGTCATCAGGTGCGTAATTTACTCAGGTAACACTATCCAACTCCTAAATGCATAACCTGCTATCTACCACAAAAAGAGATATATGACATTAATGAGTAAGACATTTCTCTTCTCTGGGCATACACTCAAGAGACAGTTCCCACTGTGTCTCTTTCTGTCATGTGCAGTGGGTGGGGTTGGGGGACAGTGATAGAGCATTACTTGTATAACCATAAGTAGCTCAAAGGTTGCCAAATTTCTATGTCCCTACAACCACAAATATTCACCATTAATGCCTATGTACCTTGTTTTCCTTTCACTCTACACTTAATAATCAGTACATACTGTTTGTGTGGGGAAGGGTGAGTCGGGCACAAGACATGAAATTCAATCTGGTCTGTGTAGCCACAGGGACAGGACATGTTGTACCTGATTTCATGCAATAATGTACTCTCCCAGCTTGTGTGTCACTTTATTTTCATGTTCTAACATGAATATCACTCAATGTGGTTTTACTGTCAGTATACACTCACAATACAGTGCCTCATCTGTAATGTACACACACAACAGTAAAGCAACATAACAAAATTTTTTCCATACAGTATTATAAAATACCTCTGCTGCAGTGCAGCAGGGACAGGTGGGGTGCTGATGAGAGCCATTGGCTGGGTGATGAAATGCAGATCATAACTGTCATAAGTGTGGCCCAAAAGTTAAATAGTAAAACACAGTTGTATTTTTCACATCCTCACATAGTAATACTTTGTTTTTTCTCTTTACAGATCAGTCACGTAAAAAGCAGCACACCCTGCACTGCCGTTGTGTTTACAGACTCGAGCACAAGATTGACAGTCTAACAAAACAAGTTAAAGAATTAAGAAAAGAGCATGCCACAATACAACAACAACTTGCAGCACAAGAAGCCACTGCCAATCTTGTGCTTGAGCCTGTGGGCACAGCGGCAGGTGACACCGCAGACAGTAGCACAGCTTTACCTGTGGCCAAAAAAAGTCTCTCTGGCCACTGATGGATGGCCTCCACAGCTGTCAAGGTATCTCCTCTTGAGCTGGCGCAACAGCTTTCACTTCAGATGTGCCTCCACATTTTGTCCAGCTTCCTGCCTGGGCTGACTGAGCCAGTGAACACATCTCCTTCTTAGTGTTATTCATTTAGTTAGTTATTTATATATATATATATATATATATATTAACAAACCATTTAACATAACCGTTGATCATCCCTTATTGGTCAATGACCGTCGTATGTAGATACTTCCTCGCCAGACACTGCAGGAGTTTTGCAAGACGGTTGTGACCTGGTTACACCATGCAATGCCTACTTACTGGACAATAGCTGTGATATGAACTCATGAAGATGAGCAGTGTAACTTAATATTTCAGTAATAGAAACTTTGGTGTGATTATAACTAACACACAGTCAGTGATAGAGAAAAACTGTGCTGTCCTATTACACTTATCCCATTGTGAGTTAAATTAAATGCTGAAATACATTCTATTTATATTTACAGTATACCTACTTGATTGGTGTTTTAGGACAATTAACATAGTTTATCACTTTGATGGCATCAGTGAGCAGAATTGTGTCAAGCTGAAACACTAGGCATACAGACCGAGTATGAAACAACTGTAAAAAAGTAGCCTCTGTACATAAGTGACATAGATCATACATTGTAACAATAGTAAATGTATGTGTTTTAAAGGTTACTAATCACAGATGCAATGACATTGTCTTTATCGTGCAAGATGCTTACTAAGTGGACACAGGAAAATCTATGCTACAAACATGTCTCGATACAGCTATGTCATTGTTGCTTCAGTAGTGCTATTATATTTAGTCATTGGTTGGGCTGATGCATGCACAATTACACTGTTTCTTCAAAGAATACTTACTGCATCTTAAGTATTCAAACACACTGAAGGTATATGTGTGCCATCAGCAGTACACCTTCATCAGTAAGACTGCATCTGATACTGGCAGTGCAATTTCACATGTTCAACAGGCAGTGATTTTTATACATTTAGATCAGGCTCTCAATCTTCAGTAAACAGTAGCAGTAATGTACTATTATGTAAATCACTTACTAAATGCAACAGTACTTTTATGTTGACCATGGGTGTGTCTCTAATTAATGAATGTAGTTCTTGCAATTCATGTATACTCACTAGTGTTAAAACCTTTGTACAACTGTGATCATGGTCCTTCATAATTTATATTGAGTAAAGCATAGTACAAGGTCTGGTGTGCTCTGTGGCACTGGTAGGTAAGGCCATGCAACTACTAAGTGTGGTACGCTGCGTGCAGCTGCAATCAGGGATGTGTACGTTTGGTGTACATGGCCTCAGTTTGCTGTTGATCTCCACTGAGCATGCAGTGCCTGGTGAGGTGGGTGGGGATGTCTCGTAGTACATTTAGACAATTGTTTGTTATTTCTGTCACCTGCTGCTGGATATCTGTCATTGGTTGTGTTGTCTTGGTCCTCCCCCATACTTGCATGTGTGTGTGTGTGTGTGTGTGTGTGTATATATATATATAAAACACACATACATATGAATTTTCATTGCAAAATCTCTGTTTTACAAAACCAGTTAGGGTTTCCATTACACGTTTAAAGTATGGAAATTCAATGTTAGGGTTAATATGTATCAGCACAGTACCACCAATCTCTGCAAACATTAGAAACAAAACAGTTATTTGCTATATCCTTGGTGTTCTTCCACCTAACTCGTACATAGAGATGCAGTGAATTTTAACTCTGCTTGCAAGTGAATGCTGGTAGCTAATTCGCATTGCACTTCGCTACACAGAGTGCCCCATACGACAAGGCTCACTTCACCTTGTTATTGTTTCTGTATGTTGTCATTCCGCCTTAAACATGAAGTAAGGCAGAGTGACAACAATATTTTCAGCATCCCACCCACACAGTCATCAGGAATAAATGTGCATCCCAAATTGCTACTGTCTTGTGTGTCCAGAAAACTTCCTAGTGCTGATGCAGTGAAATGAGAGAGTAACAAGAAATGCGAAGTCTCCAGAATTAATGCCACACTCAGTCATGCATGCAGTGGTCAGGTCTCACACAGAATCACCAGAATTAATGTGCATCCTCAAAATGGCTACTGTCTTGTGTCCAGAAAATTCCCAGTGCTGACAAAGTGAAATGAGAGCGTAACAAGCAATGCAGTCTCCCAGAATTAATGGTGCCATGCAAATTCACAGACAGATTAAGATTGTGCTACACACTCAAGGATGGCTCAAAAGGCACAACAACACCTAATCAGTGCTCTGAAGTCACAAATCCAGATCTGGAAAGGAATACATTTTGCCAGTTGGGGAATTAGTGCACGGCAGTAACAATCCACTACCAATAAAGATACCACAAAGCAGTATAAAAAATTCTTGCAGGTGCAGTGGATAGCAAGTTAACACTGCTACAATTACTCTGTAACACAATAAAAGGTGTCTGATTTAATGGCACGCACTGCACACACACACTCAAGTAATGAGTAGCAAATTGTAAACCTTTAATAATATAACCAAATGTTTTAAACAGACAAATTGTACACTGCTGCACCACAACAATCAGCAAAAATGTCAAGAATTACTGAAAATATTTTTGTGTGTACATTAACACAGTTATACAAGAAAAATATAACCAAACAGAAAGACTGCCTTTTTCTCCCAGTTAATCTACCTACACCACAAATATGCCCCACTGCCAAAGCACACTTCACATACACAGATTGACTTGTTCTCAAATTAATTCAAAATACATACACACAACAGTAAACACTAATGATATGAGCACAGAAGTGGTTTCATAATCAGTGTACTAAATTTTGAGCAAAAATATTACTCAAAAGGCATTTTAAACAGCTTTAGAGGTTTTGAATTGCAGAGCTCTGAGAGCAAACTGTCTCCAGCTACCACTGCACACACACTAACCAGGCCAGAACTGATGCTCTGTCCAACAATCTAGAGCCCATGTGACCTGCAATCCCATGAATAACTGCACAGTTTCATTTGGAGCTCAATTACAAGGTGAAGTGAAGCAAATTACATTGATTTAAATGTACCACCTAAAATTGGTGGAGAAGTGGTTTGGGAAGTGGAATAACGGCTAGTCATTGGTTTCAATGGACTTCGCTTCCTCATTATGGTAAGTGAAGTACTCTGCTTCACATTGTGGAGTTCTTCATGGATTCTGCATTACTCAGTGAATCACTTCATGGAGCAAATTGTGGCCATTTGCCCACCAATACTTAGAGTACTGTAACTCACATGCTGTACAGGAAGGAATGCAAATGCCTATGGCTATACTTCCAATGAGCTATAGCACAAAACTCTCCAACTAAAAATGCTTTTAATGAGTACAATGGTGGAGTGGTGAAGCCTGGAGAGATACTACAAAACATGCTTACAATACATCCAAGTAACTAGTAAAAAAATTAATGTAGTGATTCATGACATGATCATGAATCATGATGTGTGACTGCATTTGTGACTGAGATGATGAAGAACATGATTCGGTGTCAATGGTGTGAGATAACCATTATGGAACTGTATTGGGAATGAGAATGCCTACAGTTGTACTTCCCCAATGAGTTGTACCATGAACTCCCTGACTTAAAAAGCTCTTATTGAGTACAATGACAGGTGGTGAAGCCTGAGATACTACAAAACATGCTTAAGTACATCCAAGTAACTAGAAAAAAATGTATGTTGTGATTCGTGATGTGATTGTGAATCTTGATTTGTGACTGTATTTGTGACAGTGATGTTGAAGACGTGATTTGTATCATGAGTGACTCGTGATGATGGTTCTGCCTTAAAAATGCATATTAATGAGTACAATGTGCATGCAGAATTATGCACCACTCCTGTCCAGTACTCTGAAGGGAAGACAAAGAAGCAACTGTGACTTAAGTTACAGATGGAGATTGGGCCCTAAAGAGATGCAAATCCACAGATAGGTTAAGATTGCACTGCACACTGAAGCGATGCAGATACAAAGGCACAACACCTAACCAGTGCTCACCATCAGAAATTTAAATCTAGAAAAGAATACCTTTGCTGGTTGGGGTGGGCTGTAGGGGAGGGAGCAGTGTACTGCACTGCTGCAGTAACAGTCACTAGTACTAGTACCAGTAAAGATACCACAAAAAAGTACAAAAATCACACAGCTGCAGTGGATAGCAGGTTCACATTGCTGAAATTATAATGTGGTACAATAAAAGGTGTCTGATTTGATGACACGGATCACACACATATTCACTAAGTAATGCGTAGCAAATTGAAAACTTCAGTAATATAACCACATATTTTAAGCAAACTAAAATTACGCACTGCTGCACCACAATAATCAGCAAAAAAATGGTGAGAATTATTGAAAATATTACTGTGTGTACATTAACACAGTTAAACAAGAAAAATATCACCAAAACATAAAGCGGTATTTTTCTCCAAGTTAATCTACCTACACCACAGATACGCCTCACCCAAAACACACTTCCACTGTCTCTCAGTATACAGACTGAATGTTGCACATTAACATTCAAAATCCACAGACAAACAATAAATGCTCAATGATTTCCAGCAAGGGAGTGTTTCCTATAATCCGATGAACTAACGTTTCAGCAAAACAAAATGACACGAAAAAGGCTTTTTAACAGCTTTAGAAGGTTTGAATCTGAGAGCTCTCAGAACAGATTGTCTCCTACAGCTTCCTACACACACTACCCCAAACTGAGGCTGTGTAGAACAATCTAGAGCCCATGTGACCTGAAATTCCATGAATCACTGCAATATTCACCTTTGGAGCTTAGAAACAAGGTGAAGTGAGGAGAAGTACATTGTTTTCAATGTACCTCACCTT
This sequence comes from Neoceratodus forsteri, assembly GCA_016271365.2. Classification (NCBI taxonomy): domain Eukaryota; kingdom Metazoa; phylum Chordata; order Ceratodontiformes; family Ceratodontidae; genus Neoceratodus; species Neoceratodus forsteri. Next base: position 1,266,581,528 of record CM028129.1, read on the forward strand.
AAGAATTGGTGGAGTAGTAGTTTGGGAAGGCAGAATCATGCGATGTCATTGTTTTCAAAGGATTTTTCTTTACCCATTATAACACGAAGTACTCCGCTTCGTGTTGCGGAGCACTCCACGAATTCACCTTCACTCTGTGAATCACTTCACAGAGTGAATTGGAGCCACTTCTTCCATCTCTACTCATACACCATTCAAATATATTGTTCTATACCACATAATTAACAGCTCAAATAGTTATACGAAGTTAGGTGGAAGGACACCAAAGGATATATCTGTATATAACTGTTTTGTTTCTAATGTTTGCAGAGATTGGTGTTGTGTTGATACATGTATTAACTCTAACTTTGAAATTGTCATACTTTTAAAGGTGTAATGGAAACCCTGAGTTTGTAAAAGAGAGATTTTTGCAATGAATTTCCTTACTTTTTGAGATATGTGTGTAACAAAGTTGCAACAAATACTCATAAGTTTGTCATTTTTTTCATGTTGTGAGCCCAAATGTTTGACTTTGTCTTCTTATCACCCCACCTCATAATCCTCAGGCTGTCGGTGTAAATTTCTTAATCCATGGCAAAATGCTATTCAGTGCCACAGCTGTGGAAACACATTTTGGATGGGATGTGAGAAATGACAGCTGTAGGATTCATGAGGTGTTATGAAGAAATGGCTATGTTTAAACTTTGGAGTGAAAATATAAATGATTGGCAGTTACATGCATGCATAGGAAAATTTCATTGATTGCATGTAACTCAGAATTTCTTTGTTACTTTTGCTCGAAAATTTCAGCATTGCCTTTTTTGGGACCTGACATTATGAACACTGGCACTGTCATTTCGTTACTCAATCCAAAAGGTGATTTTGCACATCGACCACACCATTCCGCGTCACAGGTGCAAAAGCACATTTCAGGCAGGATGTGAGAAATGCAGCTGTGCCGTTCATGAGATGGTGTGAAAAATGGCTGTCTTGAAAACTTGGAGTGAAAACATAAATTGGAAAAGTTACACATGTGCGAAGGGAAAATTTCAATGACAATGCATAACTCAGGTGTTTTGGGGTATTTTGCATGAGATTTCCACATGGGCTTTTTGGTTCCCACCTCATGCACAATGGTATTTCATTTCATTACTCAGTCACAAAGGTGATTTCTTTCAGCTAAAGTGAATCATCTTCAGGACAAATAACAAAATAACAATGCCAGTGTTCATGAGTAGTGGGTCCCAAAGTCCATGTTGAAATTGTTCATGCCAGAGGGCATAAACAGAATGAGGAGGACCTGCAAAACCTTGACAAATGATCAAGGTTTGGTAGTTGAAATTCAATGCAAAGAAATCCAAGATAATACATATTGGGCACAAGAACCCTATAAAAACATATCAGTTGGGGGGTGAGGATAAAGCATGCACCAAGCAGGAAAGGGACCTTGGGGTTATCATCTCTGATGATCTCAAAGTAAGGAAACAGTGTAGCAAGGCAGCAGATAAAGCAAAAAGGATGCTGAGATGCATAGAAAGGAGCATCACAAGCAGGAAAAGGGAGGTGATAATTTCAATATAAAAGACACTAGTGAGTCCCCACCTGAGTACAATTTGCAGTTCTGGAGACCTTACCTATGTAAGGACTTGGGAAGAGAAAGGTTCAGAGGAGGGCAAACAAAGATGGTACAGGGATTGCATCACAAGTCCTATGAGGACAGGCTGAAGGATCTGAATATGTACTCTCTGCAGGAGAGGAGGAGAGAGGGACATGAAAGAAACTTACAACTACCTTACAGGGAGGAACAGGGTGCAGGAATACACTATTTTCCAGTGAAAAGATGTTCCAGAACTAGAGGCATGAGACGAAGTTGGAGGGAGGGCAATTCAGATGAAACATGAAGAAGAATTTCTTTACAGAAAGGGTGGTGGACAAGTGGAACACCCTGCCAGAGGAAGTGGTGGGGGCTGAAACAATCACGGGATTTAAGAATGCATGGGATAGCCATAAGGCCATTCTGGAGGTCAGGGGTAAGGGACAACAGATTTCTAGAAAAAGATAAAGTGAACTTACAGGCTCAACTGGGCAGACTGGATGGGCCATAGACCCTTATCTGCCAACAGTGTCTATGTATCTATGTAAAATACCTTCAAATGGCTGAGATATTAACATACAGTAGGTTCAAAATGCCATTGACCGCCTCTATATGGCACTTACCTTTATTCTTCAGTTCGCTGTTCAACTTTGAAGAATGCAGACATGTCCCAGTCTACAGAAGATGATAGCCTCTGACCTTGGTTGGTAAGTATAGGGGAAGGGAGTGTGGGGTGGTTGGTTGCTTAGTGGGAGGGTTGGGATGCGAGGGGGGATGGGGAAACAATGAAAGACCTTTTTTACAGGAGTTTAAAAAAAGATGTTGTGGACTGTTCTTTTTTCACAGTAACAGTAGAATCATTTCTTAGGGCACTGTGGGTGGGTTCCCCAGTGTCCCACACTCCTCCGGGGGGTACAACATAACTGGATACACTATGTACACTGGGAGTGGTCTCCTTAGAGTTGCACACTGCTGGTGGGGGTGAGTGTAGTACTGACATGGGGAATGGGCACCCTGCTGTTGGCAAAACCATTACATACATATTTCAGGACACTGGGAGTGAGTTTCTCAGTGTCCCACAGTGGGGGGAGGGGCGCTTTATCTGGGACACTGGGAGTGGGCTCTGCAGTGTCCTATGTGCTGGTGGTGGTGGGGAGGGAGGAAAAAGATGTTAAAATAGCAAAAAGCACAAAAGACAGTAGCTCAATGGCACAAAACTTTTAGCCTTCAAGCATGAGGTGCACTTACCAAGGTGTTAAACTCAGTTGAAAAGCACCGAGCTGGAAAACCAGCAAAAAGGTCAGCACTTCATTTAGTCCTATAGTAAGTTTAAATCTCAGTTCACAGTGTTGCAGAAAACAAAGCCTGGCAGATCACCCCAGAGTAGAGATTATGTTTTTAAAAAACTCTAGTGGGTTTATGCAGCCTGGGGTGGGGCCCTGGGGGCTGTAGAATATGCACAGTTGGTTGACTGTTGGTTCCAATTCCCCCACTGTGTTGGTTCTGTCTACCAAAAGGGATTTAGTACTGCAAAATAGCATCCTTGTTCAGTGCAGAATCCCTTTCCATAGGGCTCATACAAAGCAGAATCATATTGCAAAGCAAAATCCTAGTTCAAAGCAGAATCCTAGGTTGAAGCACAATCCTGGTTTGAATCAGAATCCTTGTTCGAAGCAAAATCCTGTGTTATGTGGGAAATCTATTTTTCCCCATAGGAAATAATTGGAAATTCAACATTTCATAACTTTGGAACAAATTTATATTTTCCCACCAAATCTTCAAAAGGCACATCTGTGAAGCCAAGGCATTCTACCCTGAAAATGTCAGCCCAGAAGCCAAAGCCATTTCTGAGATACAGGTGGATAAATGAAGTGTCAATCCCACCAAACCTTTATTTTTAACAGTCTGTATCTCGCAAATGGCTAAAGCTATTAAGATACAATTTATCACTTACAACCACCTACCCAGGATAATTTTGCTTGCCTAATTTCGTAGAAATCACTTTAACCATTACAAAGTTATTAAGATCCAAACATTTCCCTTTAACATTAATAAACAGCAAACCCCTCAAAAATCTGTTTTTCTTTCAACACTATGTATCTCAGAAACCAAAAAAGGGATTCAAACCAAATTTGTCAAGTCAAGAGACCTGTGCCCTAGCCTGACACTTGTCAAATTTCCTGCAAATCTGTTGAAGTGTTTTAAAGTTAGTCAGGTGCAAAGTATACAATATTGGATGACTGTGCAAAAATCAGTTTCACTTTTACATGTATTTTATCCCATAGGAAATAATGGCAAATTCAAGATTCAATAACTTTGAAATAGATTACTATTGTTTTACCAAAGCTTCAAAAGGCACATCTGTGAGGCAAAGGCTTTCTACCCAGAACATTTCCACCCACCAGATAAAGCTGTTTCTGAGATTCAGGTGGTTGAAAAACAGCAAAAACCAGGGAAATCTCTCTATTTTCAACACTTTATATCTCAAAAATCTCTGAAGGATTCAAACCAAATTTTGTGCATCAACAGACCTACACCAGCAGATGATGCATGCTTAATTTCAGGAACATCTGTGAAACCAATTTAAAGTTATTAGCAAGGAAAATTGCCCTTTAACTCAGAACACCTACAAACCCTAACTATACTGACCTTACAGCCCAATAATATATATATATTTATGTGTGTATATATATGTATATATATATATATATATATATATATATATATATATATATATTAGAGGCAAAAACTCTGTTTAATGCATTAGGTTAGGGTTGTTCCACAGCGACAAAAAGGGAGGAAATTTGCTGTTAGGGTTGAAAACCCTAACTCAATTCAATTCCCCCAGCACCACACACACACACGACACACACACACATTCAAGTATGGGGAGGACCAAGTCAACACAACCAATGACAGACATCCAGCAGCAGGTGACAGAAATAACAAACAATTGTCTAAATGTACTACGAGACATCCCCACCCACCTGACCAGGTACTGCATGCTCAGTGGAGATCAACAGCAAAACTGAGGCCATGTACACCAAACGTACACATCCCTGATTGCAGCTGCACACAATGTACCACACTTAGTAGTTGCATGGCCTTACCTACCGATGCCCCACACCACACCACACCACTTGTGGTGGGCCACCTGAGCAATAGAGTTAAGCAAAATCAAGGAGTTGTACAGGTATAATATCTTTGATTTAACAAGGGTTTGAGAAATGCAGCTTTCTAATTGACTGTAAATATTGTAACAGCCTTATGTTTAGTTTTTATTAACATACATGTAGAGCCTAACCATATGATGAACATGGTTTAATGTTGTTTAAAATACAGTTTTATTATGATAGCATTAAGCCACTCCCAGGTATTATGTTAATGGTCAGTTTATCACTGTCTAGCGACATGTGGCACTCGACTATGCCTCATTCAACATTAAACCCCTACAGGGTGATTAACTAGACCATTTAACATAACTGTTGGTCATGCCTTATAGCTTAATTGTCTTTTTGAGTAGATATCTCTCTGCTAGGCACTGCAGCAGCTTTGTAACACAGTGTCCCACCCAGTTACACCATACACTGTCTAGTTGCTGGAGAATGGCTGTGAATATGAACTCATGAAGATGAACAGTGTAACTTGATCATTACAGTCATCGAAACCCTAGTGTGATTATAACTGACAGACTCAGTGATAGAGGATAACCCCTGCTGTCCTAGTACATTTACCCCATTATGAGTTAAATCAATACTAAAGACATTCTGTTTATATCTACACCATACCTACTTGATTCCTGTTGTAGCAGAATTAACATAGTTATCACTTTGATAGCATCAGTGACAGAAGTGTGCAAACCCAAACAGTAGGCATACAGCCTGAGTATGAAACAACTGTTAAAAAATCACACTGTGTCCATAAGTGGCATAGATCACTCATTGCAACAATAGCAAATGTATTACTATTTGAAGAAGTTAGTCATCACAGATGGAATGAGATTGTCTTTATCAGGTACAACATACTTCAGTAAGTGCCTACAAGAAAATCTATCCTATATAACGTCCGATACAGGTACTATCATTGTTGGCTCAGTAGTGTTATTATCTTTAGAAGTTGCTTGGCCTGATCCATGCAATTACAATCTTTCTTACAAGAATACTTACTGCATCTTTAATATTGAAACACACTGAAGGTCTATGTATGTACATCAGCAGTACACCTTCATCAGTAAGAATGCATGTGATACTGGCAGTACCAATTTCACAGCGTTGAACAGGCAATGCTTTTCCATACATTTACATCAGCCTCTCATGTTGAGTAAACCATTGCAGTAAATGTACTACTATGTAAATCACCTACTAAATGTATCACTACTTTTATCTTGAGCATGCTAGTGTCTTGTAGTTAATTTATGTGCTTCTCTTTAATTAATGTATACTCAGTATGTTAAAACCTTTCTACAACGTCATCATGCACCTTCAGCATTTATATTGAATAACGCACAGTACCAGTTGTAGTGTGGTGTGGGGGCATCGGTAGGTAAGGCCATGCAACTACTAAGTGGACGCTGTTGTGCTGCAATCAGGGATGTGTACATTTGGTGTACATGGCCTCAGTTTTGCTGTTGATCTCCACTGAGCATGCAGTACCTGGTGAGGTGGGTGGGGATGTCTCGTAGTACATTTAGACAATTGTTTGTTATTTCTGTCACCTGCTGCTGGATGTCTGTCATTGGTTGTGTTGACTTGGTCCTCCCCATACTTGAATGTGTGTGTGTCTGTGTGTGTGTGTGGTGCTGGGGTGATTCGAGTTAGGGTTTTCAACCCTAACAGTGAATTTCTCACTTTGTCACTGTGGAACAACCTAACTAATGCATTAAAATGGAGTTTTTGCCCTAATTTCCTCTTTTGAGAATGATATTGAGAAATAGTGAATGTAATGTGGTGGTGGCTCCTCCCACATGATGTCTTAGTGGCATAGTAACAGGAGCAGCAATGCAAACAGAAATGCTAACAGTGGCACACATGGTAACACAAGCTCGAATGATAACAGAAAGGGTAACGCACACGGTGGCGATGGGAACGGTGTGCCACATGATGTCTGGTCACATAGTAACATGGTGCCTGTAAATGGAAATGTCAATGGGCATGGTGACACAAAGTGAAACAGAAAGAGAAACAGTGCAGTACACACAAATGGCAAAAAAGTAACAGAAACGCAAGCGCAAATGAAAACGCAAAGGATGACACATGTGGTGGCATTGGGGTGTGCATTGGGATCATCAGCCCTAACTCTCACCCCATGACCTGTGTAAAGCAGCAGAAGTATAAGAGAATGGGGTGAGAGTTAGGACTCATGATCCCAATGCACACCCCAATGCCGGTTGGGGGTGGGTGGGGTGCAAGGGTTTTTTCAACCCTAACAGCGAATTTCCTCACTTTTGTCGCTGTGGAACAACTCTAACTAATGCATTAAACTGAGTTTTTTGCCTCTAATTTCCCTTCTTTTTGAGAATGATAACAAGAAATAGTGAATGTAATGCAGCAGCGGGGCCTTGGTGCCTCTGGGCCCAGCTCCCACTATCTTGATGGCGGGACCCAGCGCTCCCTTACATGATGTCTTAATGGCATACTAACAGGGACAGCAACGCAAACAGAAATGCTAACAGTGGCGCACATGGTAACACAAGCACGAATGAGAACAGAAAGGGTAACGCACATGGTGGCGTAGATGGGAATGGTCTGCCACGTGATGTGTTGTCACATAGTAACATGGTGCCTGCAAACAGAAATGTCAATGGGCATGGTGATGTAAAGTGAAACAGAAAGATAAACAGTACTGTAGACAGAAAATGGCAAAAAATAACAGAAATGCAAGCGCAAATGAAAACGCAAAGGATAACGCACATGGTGGCGCAGACGTCAACGGTAAGTGAAACGGGTACGGAACTGCAAGCGGAAAGGGCAACAGTAACAGTAATGGCACAGGCTGGTTTTCCCAAAACCTGCATTGAGAAAGACAGTGAGTACAAATAATGTATGCAAAATAATGAGCATCGGCACGAGAAAATGAGATCTTGGAATACTAAATACATTATATCTCAGGAACCGTACGACGTAGAAAAAAAATTTAAAAGTCATATTATTTACAACTGTCCTGGCTAATTTGAATCTTAGCCCCTTCAGGGGGTTAAGACTTTTTCTGACAAAAAGTCCGTATCTCGCACCGTTTCCGAGATACGGGCCCTGAAAGGTGCGGTGAACGCCGTAATGTTATCCTATGGGAAAAAAAGAAAAGTTCAGAGCACCATACCTTTGCCTCCCTGTAATGTTTTTTCACCAAACCACTGAAAGGCACATCTGTGGGCTGTTGGCTGTCTTCCCTCCAAATTTCAGGAAAAAAGACCAAATCGTTATTTTGCAGCAGGGATCCAAAGGATTTCTGTTATGCGTTGGGCGCCGTAATGTTATCCTATGGGGAAAAATGTCAACTTTGGAGTGCCGTAACTTTGCTGCCGTGTGATATTTTTTCACCAAACTACTGAAAGGCACATCTGTGGGCTGTTGACTGTCTTCCCTCCAAATTTCAGGAAAAAAGACCAAACCGTTATTTTGCAGCAGGGATCCAAAGGATTTCTGTTATGCGTCGGGCGCCGTAATGTTATCCTATGGGAAAAAATGTCAACTTTGGAGTGCCGTAACTTTGCCGCCGTGTGATATTTTTTCACCAAACCACTGAAAGGCACATCTGTGGGCTGTTGACTGTCTTTCCTCCAAATTTTATGGAAAAAGACCAAATCGTTATTTTGCAGCAGGGTGCCAAAGGATTTCTGTAATGCGTCGGGCGCCGTAATGTTATCCTATGGGAAAAAATGTCAACTTTGGAGTGCTGTAACTTTGCGCTGTGTAATATACAACACTGAAAGGCACATCTGTGAGATGTCGGCCCGTTCTCTCCAAATTTCAGCTCAAAACTCCAACGGTCTCTTTTGCAGCGCGTGCCAAAGAATTGCTGTCATTTTCTCACAGACTAGAAAACTACTGTCACAATTTACAAAGCTCGTAGTGGTTTCATACACTTTCTGAGCACGAAAGCAATTTGCAAAGTACTTTTCCAGAAATTTGAAAACATATTTCTGGGGTGTTTTACCACAAAATAAAGACATGGCAAGCATCCTCAGGGCCGACTAGGTGAATACAAAAAGAATTAGGTTGCTAGAGGGTCCCAAATTTAAATGCCAACCATTTTTCTGATCACCAACTGAAAACAAAATGGCCGATTTGCGAAAGTAACAGGCCCATTTGCGAAAGTGTTGAACTTTTTGTTAACTTTTCCCATTGACTTATAATGGGAAACTGTTTTTTGAATAACTTTTGAACCATTTAATATTTTTTCACGAAATCTTTGAAAGGCACATCGGGGACCCTGGCTGCACATTCCCTGAAGATTTCGGGCCGGTCACACAAACCGTATGACCTGTAGGCACGACCACAGAATTCCAGAAAAGCGTAAACGTGAGCACAGATCACACTTAATAACTCCGCAACCGTATATCCAATCAGTACAAAACTTGGCAGATCCCAAGGCCTATGGGTCTTTATTAAACATTCCAAATTTCAGGCAAATCCATCAAACGGTTGCAAAGTTATTAAGGTGCAAAATTTTGGGTTTAACATGGAAATGGCTCCTCAACCCTGACTATGGTAGCACTACGTGCTGCCATAATATCTCTACACATATTAGATGCAAAAAAACTCTGTTTAATGAATTAGTTAGGGTTGTTCCACCAACAAAAGTAGAAATTTGGTGTTAGGGTTGAAAGCCTTTGGACCCTGCCCTGACTCCCCAACCGGCATTAGGGTTGTCGGCCATAATTTCACCTCATCACATGTGTAAAGAAGCAGAGGTGTAGGAGAATAGGTTGAGAGTTAGGACCGACAACCCTAATGCACACCTCGATGCCGGTTGGGGGTGTGGGCAGGGGGGTCCAAGGGGCACTTTCAACCCTAACACCGAATTTCCTCACTTTTGTTGGTGTGGAACAACCCTAACCAATGCATTAAATGGAGTTTTTTACCCTAATTTCCATTCTTTTTGAGAATGATAATGAGAAATAATGAATGTAATGCGGTGGAGGGAGCGCTCCCACCACATGATGTCCTGTCACATAGTAACATTGTGCCCTCAAACGCAAATAGTAATGCGCATGGTGATGCAAAGCAAAACAGAAAGAGAAACAGTAGTGTAGACAGAAATGTTAAAAACAATGCAAAAACAAGTTCAAATGAAAATGCAAAGGGTAACGCACATGGTGGCGTGGGCGTAGATGGTAAGTGAAGCGGTAATGGAACCGCACCCCAACCGCTTAATACTTTTCACAAAATCTTCAAAAGGCACATCCAGGACATCAGCCACACGTACCCTGAAGATTTCAGACCAGTCATGCAAACCGTGTGATCTGCAGAGACGATAGTAAAATTCCAGAAAAGTGTAAACGCGTGTGCAGATCTTGCTTAATAACTCTGCAGCCATATATGCGACTGGTACAAAACTTGGCAGATCCCAAGGCGTATGGGTCTTGATCATGTATTCCAAATTTCAGGCAAATCTGTCAAACAGTTACAAAGTTATTAAGATGCAAATCTGTGGGTTTAACATGTAAATGGCTCCTCAACTTAACTATAGTGGCATTTTCTGTACCACTATCATATATATATATATATATATGTAGAGGCAAAAACTCTGTTTAATGCCTTAGGAGTCATTCACAGTTTATAAAGTGAGAAATTGGTTAGTTGAACCCCTTGACCCTCAGCCACTCATCACCAGAGTCAGGGTGCGACAGTCGTTGTCTGTCCCTCACCCCATCACATATGTAAAGAAGCTGAGGAATAGGAGAATGGGGTGAGAGTTAGGACTGACAACCCCAACGCGCACCCCGATGCTGGTTGGGGGGTGTACTGGAGGGGCCCAAGGGGGGTTTCAACGCTAACACTGAATTTCCTCACTTTTGTCACTGTGGAACAGCCCTAACTGATTTATTAAATGGAGTTTTTTACCTTTAATTTCCCTACTTTCTGAGAATGATGATGAGAAATAGTGAATGTAATGCAGCGGCAGGAGGGCCCCGCGCTCCCAAAACATGATGTCTTGTGACACAGTAACAGGAACAGCAAAGCAAACACAAGGTGGAAACACAAATGTTAACAGTACCAAAATGCAAGTGCAAATGACAATGCAAAGGGTAACACACACCATGGCGTATACGGTAACAGTAATGCACACAGGGACATAAATGCAAGTGGAAACAGTAAGTGTAACAGTAACAGAAGTGTATACCTTGTTTTTGCTGAACAGCTGCATATAGAAACACAAAGAATATATGCAGTGTAATGGGCATCGGAGCTTAAAATGAGCATTGGAAGTACTTATTTGCAAATATCTCAGCAACCGCACGACGTAGAAAAAAAATGAAATTTCACAAAAATTATGATTTTCCTGGCTAGGTTTTTGCTATTACATAACCCATTAGGCTATGCAACTCACAATAAAACAAACCTATATCTTGTATCGTTTTTGAGATACGAGCCCCTAAAGGCGCGGCGTACCCTACCATGTTAGTCTATGGGAAAAAATGCCAACTTCAGAGTACTGTAACTTTGCAGCCATGGAATGCTTTTTCACCACACATCCAAACGGCACATCTGTGAGATGTTGGCTGTGTTCCCTCCAAATTTCAGCTCAAAAGACCAAACCATTCTTTTGCAGCAGGGTGGCAAAGAACTGCTGTCATTTTGGCCATTGTCTGAAAAAGTAGTGTCGTGATTTGTGATTTTGCAAGCATTTGTGAAAGTGTCATGAGTGCGACACTACTTTGAGACACTACTTTTTCCAGAAATTTGAAAAACATATTTCTTGGGTGTTTAACCTCAAAATAAAGACATGACTAGCATCCTCAGGGTCTGACTAAGTAAACACCAAAAGAATTGTGTTGCTAGAGGGTCCCAAATTTAAATGCCAAGCATTTTTCTGATCAGCAACTGAAAACAAAATGGAGGATTTGTGAAAGTAAAAGGGCCATTTGGGAAAGTAAAAACTGCATTTGCGAAAATGTCAAACTTTTTGTTAACTTTTCCCATTGACTTATAATGGGAACTTGTTTTTTGAATGACTTTTAAACCATTTAATATTTTCTCATGAAATCTTTGAAAGGCACATCAGATACCCCAGCCGCACATTTTGTTGAAGTTTTCGGACCGGTCGCAAAAATATGTGACCTGTAGGAGCAAGCAAAGAATTCACCAGAAAGGATAAATGCACACACAGATTATGCTTAATAACTCCACAGCCGTATATCCAACTGGTACGAAAGTTGGCAGATCCCAAGATGTATGGTTCTTGATCATGCTTTCCAAATTTGATGCAAATCTATTGAACAGTGGCAAAGTTATTAAGGTGCAAAGTTTGACCCTTTAACCTTAAAAGGGCTCCTCAACCCTAACTATGGTAGCACTACCGTGCTACCAAATTGTATATGTATATGTGTGTGTGTGTGTGTATATATATATAGGGGATACATGATGGGCACGAGTGGAATATGGAAAATATTTTCACTCCTGCAGTGTGAGCCTGGATATTTCATGAGTGCCAAAGGCACGAGTGGAATATACAGTGCTCATGAGGCAGGAGTGAAAATATTTTCCATATTTCATGATGTGCACATCATGTGTCCTATTTATACAATGGGGCACTGTTGCAAAATGTACAATTTGTGTGGGATTAGCATGGGATTAGCACAGCTTTGCACAGCTTTGTGCGATTGTGCAGCTTTGCTTGGGTTTAGCGTGAGTTTTGGGGGTGTACTAAACATTATTTATTTTAACTCTGCTGACGTCCATCAGGATTTATTTCACTGCAGTGAAAATAACATGGTTTATTTCACTGGAATATGTCTCACCCCTATTGTGTATATATATATATATATATATATATATATATATATATATATATGTGTGTGTGTGTGTATAAGCGATATGCAATGGAAGCAAGTGTAATAAATGATTTATCTGCACAGAGCAGTTTGACCTCAGGTAACCTTGTGAGTGGTGTAAGCCATGAGTGTGGTGTCCGAGGTCAAACTGCTAGAGTGCAGACAAATAATTTATTTTACGAGTTTTCCATTGCATATTCCATTTATGCAATTCCTTTGCTTTTGCTTTTGTAGGGGGCATTTGTTAGTCAAAAAAGCTAATAAAAATTGAATGTTCTGCCATTGTTTGCTGATTATAGAAAATCTAAAAGTAATCTAGAAACAAAACACATCTCATTTTTAGATATTTTTAAGCTGAACAACCTTGTGCTCAAAGTACCATACTATCTTTTTTATTTTTATGTTATTTGCATTTGTTTAATGAAACAGTGCATACAAATGGAATTTTTCTGCTGTTTTCACTAATTCTGAAAAAATAAAAATATCTATAAATGAAACACCACTCATTTTGTAGACATTTCTGTGCTGAATAAACTTTGTGCTCACAGTAAAATGCTATCATTTTTCATTTTAAAGTTATTTACATTTGTTTGTGGACAAAATGAAAAAAAAATTTGAATTTTCTGCTGTGTTTTTGCTAATTATCAAAAAATCTATAAGGTATTAATAAATGAAATACCACTCATTTATTAGATAATTTTGTGCTGCACAACTTTCATGCTCATAGCACTATGCTATCTTTTTTCAGTTTAAAGTTATTTGCATTTGAATATAGTTAGTACTCGTACTGAGGCTGAACATTCTGAATGGGTTCCGGAGTGATTGTGACATATCTACTATGTGAATAAATCTGTGATGATGTGTCTACTATGTGGATAAATGTAAAATTTTGAATTTATCCCACAGTAGCTCAGATTTATCACATAGGATTTATGTCCATGCCTATTGCATAAATATATATATATATATATATATATATATATATATGTATATACATATATATTCATGGCAAAAAAACTCAGTTTAATGTATCAATTAGGGTTGTTCCATAGCAACAAAAGTGAGGAAATTCAGTGTTAAAGTTGCCACCCCTTGTACCCCATGCCCACCCTGCCCCCACCGACAGGCATCAAGTGGTGCCACATTGCTGAAAACAGATCATTCATGCAACCATCCTGACAAACACATCTAGGGAATCTGAAACAACATCTTGTGTACCAATCAGATTTGTTCTTCACTACCCGGTGGCAGTATTTTGCACAAATATAGCACTGGAACTTTTGAACCAACTTCCACAGTGTTGGACTGTCATACTTGTCCAGAATATGGCACGTGATGTATTTCTTAATGAATGCGAGCACTTGTGCTGCTTCATGCTCACCTGTACAGGGGGCATCCTTGATCCACAGCAACATGTGAATATGAGGAGCACCTCGTGCCTGATACTCTTTCCTCCAAAAGTAATGTTCCACAGCACCAAGAGGATTGTCCTTTGACAAAATGAAAGTCAGAATATCATGGAACTGCTTGTGAAAATGCCTTGTGACAGACACAGGGTCAAGTGAGCACATCTCTCCGAAAGTCATTGATGCAATACCCTCAACATCAGAGTTTGCCCACTTTAGCAGTTCTATGACCTCATCCCAGGCATACTCAGCACAACTGAGTGTGGCAAACCATGTAGCTGCACCATGCTCTTGCAGCATTGTCATCACCTCAGAGTGTCACCAGTACCAATATTCTTTGGTGCCAAGTAGACTTGACAGAATAGAAGACAAATTAACTTGCACATTTACATCTTCCTGCTTCGAATTCTGAAGAAGCTGTGCAGGTGTAATTCCATTAAGTGGAGTAGTCAGACAAATAATATGTGCAATAGATGCAGACAATATGCTAAGTTCACTCTCCCACAGGAGATGAAACAGGTACTGTATGTTGCATCTGAATTTGCCATCTTTACTGAGCACACAGCTTGTTCAGTACTCAGCACCCTGTACACGCACTTCTCTTCATCCAGGTGACCACCTGACTTTTGGGAATAAGTCTGGGAAACAGCATGCTTCCAGCGTTGCCTTCCAAATGCTGACAGGCTCACCTTCCACCTGTTTCATTTGATAGAGATTAATGTTGTCCCCTATCAGATCTCTGCCATGTAGTGGGTGAATTGTGTACTCTTTGTACACATTGTCATTTGTTTCCACATTGACCTTCTCAATCATTGGCTTTGTGCTGTCCAAGTCATCATGATCAAGAGGCACACTAGTGATCTGATCAATATTAAGGTCTGCATAAAAAGATTGTTGTTCTTTAAGTGAGTAAGGGCAAGCTTCACCTTCTCAACATTAACAACATCCTGCCAAATCACCTTAGACTTTGTTGGCACACCATTTACAAGAATGACCAAAGTGTTTTCAATGGAGATAGCCTCCACATTTTCCTGCAGAGGAAGTGGAAGATACATGATGGAACCCTTAAGAGATCTGATGAGTTCTTTTTGTGGAATATTCCGTGTCTTTGTGTTCATACGTAGAATAGTTTGAAATGGTTTCATTGTCTGAATAAGAATCTGTTCAAACATATTCAATGTGGCAATCTCAGTTGGTGTCACATGTGCCTCCATGTTGTTCAACGCTGACCTTGGTGGCAGAATGTTACACTTCACTTTGGAAAACCAGTGTTTGCACATCACAATGATTGGGTCTAACTGAAAGTCAGACTTTAACAGCAGAAATGCTGAAAGTCGAAACCACATGTCATTGTATGGTGACAAGGTTTCCAGATTCACTGTGACCATTTGTTTTTCATAAAAGGCGTTCACATGACACACATACAGAGTCAAACTTCTGTCTCTTTGCCAACTCAAATTTGGCAATTGATTTCCCAAACTGTTTGAGAATATCACTTTCTAGGACAGACACACAATTCCCATCAGGAATAGATCCATGAGTAACCACAGTATCAGTCACACTGCTGACATGTTGCAGCTGTTTCAAAAATTGAATGGCACCATACATGTCACCAGACAACAGTAACTCATTCAGATGAGTATACTGAGTGACAACTCAATGAATTTCATATACTTTGTACACAAAGTTCCTCATCCCTTATTGATGTACTCCCAGTACGCACATATGGTGAAAGACACTGTCACAAACACCACTATCTATGCATGCAAGGGAATGACCCATAAGTCCAGTGTGTGAACAGATCTCACATAGGTCTATGCTCTCAAACAGTTTATGTCTGTCTTTACGGTCCAGTAATGACAAACAGGTTTATAAAGTGCTCAACTTTCTCAAATGATGATTGCCTACAGTTGTGTCATTGCATGTCCATGAGAGGCAGTGACGTTTATGAGGCTGAATAATTGCTTCAGATTCATCATCTGACTCCATTGTAGTATCATCACACACACTGAGCACATTACAGTTTGCTGGACTCATCAATGCACAACTTGCTGTCCTTTTCCTGAGAGTAATATGACTCCTCCCAGAAATATGCCTCTGAGTGTTGTGTGTCAGCCACTGTCCTGTGAAACATCACAGAAATTGTGCAGGTTCAAGATAGGATATCGTTGTAGCCTCATCTTTACATCATACACAATTTTCCTAAACTGCTCAAGTACATGACACATCTTATGCCACAAATGTTGAAGAGCAAAACTGCTCTATTAACAAATGTTCATACTTTCAAGCACAATTTCATCAAGTTGAGATGACTCTTGATTTTTCTACTCTCACGCTTCATCACAGTAGCAATAAGTCTTTCAATCTTGGCTTTAGAGACTAGAGATCGAAAATACTTCTGCTCCTCAGAGAAGCATCAGCAGCAATAAATGTTCGGTGCTGCATGGTCCATGTGTTTATGCATGTCTTTGCAACAGCAGTTTTTCTGCTTACAGATCTACACAACTGTTGCCTAGCTACACATTGTTTCCTTGCTGTTGAGCAAGCATGTCCTTTCCCCACAGAGTGATAAAGCCTGAATCCACCCTTTACTGGGATGCTTAATCATTTTATATCTTGAACAAGCATCACTGACTTTCACATCACCCTTATGCAACAGTGAACTACTGTGATACCTGTTTCATCTCTGCTTAGACTTCTGTCTGTGTTTAGATGGCATCTTCTGTGTTTCACTATTCACAGTTCAGTACACTGATCTTACAGAACAATCAGACACCTGTATGGGAAGTACAGAAAAAAATTAAAATCCATGTCTTTATTGTATTTCTAACATCACATACTATCATGCACCATCTCTATGTCATATAAGAACAAAAATTACTACTGCCTAGTAAACATTATTGAGATAAGTACTTTAGTAAGTGAAGGTCAGTGAAGCAATAGACAGTCTTTTCAAATGATGACTGAACATTACATCAATAATAATATGACAATAAACATCAGAAAATGTGAAAATTCAAACAGTGCTACAATTTCAAACATCCACACTGATGTTCTAACTAATAAAAACTTTTTATTTTTTTTAAATCTGAAAAGTAGTGTTGAACGTGCAACACTTTCGAAAAATATAGTGTCGTGCATTCGACACTTTCAAAAAAGTAGTGTTGAACGTGCGACATTGTCGAATGTAGTGTCACAAACTGATGTTGAATGCATGAAAGTGTCAAATAATAGTGTCGCATGCACAACACTTTTGCAAATGCAAATTATTTTACACCCCCTTTCACAGTCAGCCAGTCACAGACAGGTGGGTATTTGACTGACAGACACTGCAACCAATGTATAGCTGTATATATCAGGCCATGTCGAACTCCCAATCACAGCCACCGAACAGTGAAGAAGAAGGACATAGCAGCCATCTTTGACAAAACTGAGACACCCTGCTTCTTACTCTGTAAGTACATCACATTTTCAAATCAACTTTTCTATCATCATAAAGACCATTAACAGTACAAAAATAGTATTAAACAAAATGTTTTTTGATGCTGTATTTGATTATTACAATATTATTTGCCTACCATACTGTTAAAAAGTTATTACAGTTTAAAGTCAGAGTCTTAATCAGTACTTACTAGCACAGATAGATTGCAAATGGAGGCAGAAGCAAGCAGCACTGTATCATAACAAGAGACACAACCAATCACCTTTCTGTTGTCGTTGTAATTGTTTGAAGTAGCCAATAGCAATGTTGCATTTACCCTCTAAGAAATATTTCTTCATTTGTGTTTGACACTGGGAACAGCCATTCAGTGTAGTAATGCTCAGTGCATGCACTGTATTGGTCAAACATGGTAAATCATTAACCAGTAACATGGCAAATCAGACTGTTTAGTATCAGCCCACAAAATCAGTGTTGAAGCAGAGAGGGAAAAGTTAGTTTCACATTCACTTGTGGCTAGCCACTGCAGGAGAAACACTGTTTTTTTGGTAACTCTCTGTCCACTTCTCAGTTGAAAAGCTAAGAATGGCAGAAAACAGCAGATGGAACGTGTGGGTAGTGGGCAGCAGCATAGTAAGGTATGCTTCAGAGTATGCTCAGAGGAGTGATTTTGGGAGAGATCTGCAGCTTCCAATTTGCTCTGTCAAGTGGTTTGGAAGAGGTGGCATGAGGTGGGAGCATCTCATGCCAACGATGCACAGACTTCTGACTACTCAAGCTCGGCCAGACGTACTGTTGATCCATCTCAAAGGAAATGATTTGGGCACTACAAGGTGGATAGATTTAGTCACAGAAGCAAAATTGGAGCTTGCTTCTATCATACACATGTTGCCTGCCTGTAAAATCATATTTTCTGATATTACAGAGCGTAGAGTCTGGCAAGCAGAACAGCACATGTACCTGCTTGACAGAGCTCACAGAAAGGTAAACATCCAAATATCTGGATACCTATGCATGGCTGGGTTGCACACCATATGTCATCCTCAAATTAAAATATTGTAATTATTGGCTCTACCTACCCGATGGTATGCACTTCTCACATACTGGCAATTGCATTTTCTGGGAGACCTTCGAGATGGAATACTCACATTCCTCTAAAAGTACCAGCTTGTTACAGCAGACAGAATCCTAAACAAAAGCTCTTTAAGAGCCCATTAAGTTGGTCAAAAATAGAAAAGCTGCACTGATTACACTGATAAAAAACATGCTATGTCACTGTTACACTGTTACATGTATTCATATTCATGCAGATGTTCAGAATGGGTCATATACACACATAGTCAATAGACTGTTGTATTTAAAATAACTCTTATTTCACCATACACCTAAGACAGACTGAAACTGTTAATTACAAACAGGATTTTTTGAATGTCATACTATGTAATGATTAGTCAAACTATTAAACATTCTGAACAGGATTAACAATGTCCTCCTTACTTCCCTATACGATAACGCTATTGGTGCCAATAGTACTACTGATGCACCCCCCCAGAAAAAAGTGCCCATACAATCCTGCACCTGGCAGCTATAGTAAAAGTGACTCTGTGCAATACCTCTCATTGTCAGACAACTCTGTCAGCAGACAGCTGTGCCAGTATGCCTCTGTTTTCAGTCACACACCAACAGCAGCAACCTGCTGTAGTGGATATACAGTAATTGTTTTAGTGCAATATGGGATGATCAAGGCTGTCTATAGACCTGCAGCAGGAACATGCATTAACAAGGGCTTGAGATGTAAGCATGGTTTACCGTCATTCAAGACCACCAGTAGGAACGTCATGCAAGCAATGGGGAGGGACCACCATTGCTTCAACAGACACCATGAACAACATTGTATGGGTGCCCATGTGTGCATCTCTACTACTACTACCCCTGGTAGTGGTACTTCATGAGTGCCTGCAGTGGTAACGTATCAGTACTGTTTATGACCATGGCAGAGCCTTAGTATACGGTCTTGGGCTGCACACCATACCCTTTACCAGTGCTGTGGATAGCATTACACACCAAGCTGTGTGAGTCTCACTGCACTGCCAGCATGCAACACCACAAATCGGACTCACACAGTGCATGACTTTTGTTAATCCTGGACAGTATCTTACTGTAACTATACAACAGCGAATATTTAAGTCTATGATAGTAACTACTATGACATGCAAACAGACAAAAATATTAATATTTCACAATACAGTGTTCTAACATAGTGTTTATTCTCTATTTATAAAAGTTTTTGACAATACATCAAAAATTTCAAACATGCGTCTCTGGTCACAGAAGAAGGTGTGTTGTCTGGTTCAGTCAGCCCAGGCCCGAGGAAACCCATGCATCCTAATATGCAGTACAAATATGAAGTTGGACAAAATGTGGAGGCGCATCCACACATTTATTCAAGCAGAACATAAGATCTGCAACAAGACTGCACCAATGAGCAAATGAAAGTGGAAGCTGTTGTGCCAGCGCTTCTATACCTTAAAGGTTCAAGGGAGATACCTACAATGACGTCACCTGGTACTACCTCACTCATGAGATGTGGGAGGCAGCAGGAAAGCCAGAAGCAGGGATCGCCCAGCACACCGTGAGTAGACAAACTGTCTGAAACTAAAGATGTTTTGTTTTGTGAAAAACAGTAAGTTCACTGTTCTTTAATTAACAATGATGAACAGTGTTGGGGGTAACATACAGTAGTAAGGAGATAAACATAAGGCTCCTCACAATGTTAATAAAGACTCAAATGTACGCATTGCTGAGACCTTATAATAATAATTTAAAAGATTTTAAAAAAATTGAGTTTTCAGAGTGCCTGTTAACATTGTTACAGTCTAATGTTTACCTTGTACTGACATACATATACAGCTTAGCCATACACTTACCAAGGTTTAACACTATCTATAAACATTATAAATAATAATACAAATAAGGCAATGCTATGCATTGTGTCAATGATAATTAAATCAATGATTACTCTCATGTAGTACTCAGATCTAAGTCATGTCATAGTACACTGCATGGCTGTATTCATCTCACCATTCTGTGTATGTTGGGGGAAATATTCTACTACTGTAATAATACAGAGCTTTGAATTCTTCTATTACATGCTAAGCAATCATACAATGTATTGAGTGTTAAAAGAGGCAGATGACTGACAAGAGAAAAATATCTGTGGAAGCAGAATTTTGCGTTATTTAGCAACATGTTATAATTTTTTTTATAAGTTTGAAAAGTCTTAGAATGTTTTTTTCTTTTCAAACTTTTGTATGGGCCCATTTTATCTAACCAATAAGACATAGCTGGGTGTTGCTGGCACTGAGATAACCACACACCCAGACAGTGAAGGCACTCAATCTATGGTTTTGTACCTAACCATGCCTCTGGGTGCATGGGTATCTCAGTAGTACCAACACCCAGCCATGTCTTATTGCTTACTCTTACTACTATCACCTGATTGTAACATTTATATCCATTTAAAATGTTTTTTGTATACTGAGCCATAATACAGCACCACATCTAGGTGTATCTTAAGTGGCAGAGTAGAGTACAATTTTCACAGAAATCACTAATCAATACATTTACACTCAAAAATACCACACTCAACAAAATCTTTAAAATCTCTCATTTCACAGTTCATCAAAGGTGCTCCCACCACGAAGCGAGAGAATGCCAGGTGTCACAGAGGCTGTGGAGGTTGACCATTCTGACACTGACAGTGTCATTATTGTCGAATCTGAAGGTAAGAGCATTGCACAATAAATTTAACAATAGTTACTGTCACTGGTATACATCAAGCACAGTTTGATGCTGTGAAACCACTGAGCTGCTGCAACATAGGTATGTACTCGTGCTACTTTTTTCACTCTGCAGAGTGCAAACCAGAAATTCTTTGTGTATATCACAGAAATACTTTTGCTAACCACATAAACGTAGTAATTTTCCAAGCATATATATCTCAATAATTAGCAAGCTGTTCTATTATTGTTGATAGTACTACTTTCCCTGTGTTTCTACACTCAAGACAGATCAGATCTTAAATGTATAACTAAGAAGTAAGACCTAACACAGTACTAATGACTTAGAAAGAATTACATAGATAAGATGTTACTATGTTCTCACAAAATAGAGTTCTACTTGTACAATAGTCAACAGATAAGTATTTAGCATAGCTATTACCATAGTGAGTTTCTCACCATTACAGACAAAATCATTTGTATGAAGATTTCCATGTGTGACTCTCAATTAGTGATATGATACCACACTGTGGGTGTGTGTGTGTGTTGGGGGGGGGTTGGGTGGATGCACAGCCACAGCACCTGACTATTATCATACAACAGGTAAAGTCATACATTGCAACACATGAGAAAGATAAAGGCAAGATGAATATAGAGCCAAATAGATACAATCACAGTATCAATAACAAAAGTTAAATAGCTGCATATATGTAAGAAACTATTTTCTGTCTTGCAGTGGCGGGAGGGTGCACAAACACTACAGCCACAGGTGAAGCTGGAGCATGCTACTAGTCCTGAATGTAAGTGTAGAACACCAACTGACACAAAGCTTATACAGTGCTATCAGGAGGTGGGCCATTGATGACCATGCCCTTTGTTTAACTGTAGCTTCCACTCAGAATGCAGTACCTGCTCTGGTTGGGGGTAGTTCCTGCCTGACACTGTGCAACTCCTAACTGTGCAAAGTTCTGTACAGCTGCAATCAGTGAGGTGCACTATTTATGTGCATGGGCTCATTTTGCTCTGGATCTACACTCAGTATGCAGTACCTGGTAGGCGGGAGGGGGTAATGAGGGTATGCCTGGCTAAAGCCATGCAATTCCTAACTCTGGTAGCTTGCATGTACTTTCAATTAGGAGCTGTACCATTCATGTCCACAGCCTCAGTTTTGCTGTGTCTCCACTCAGGAAACAGTACCTGGCCTGTAGTGTGGGGAGAGCACTGCGTGGCTGAGACCATGCAAGTCATAAGTGTGGTAACTGGAGTGTGCCTGCAATCAAAGAGGCATGCCATTGATGTACATGGACTTTGTTAAACTGTGCCTTCCACTCAGGATGCAGTACCTGTTCTGGTTGTGGGGGTTTCCTGCCAGAGACTGTGCAACTCCTAACTCTGCAAACTTCTGTACAGGTGCAATCACAGACATACGCCATTCAGCTCAACACTCAGTACGCAGTACCTGCTCTGTGGTGGGGGTCTTGACTGTACTTGCAATAACGTAGGTGTACCATTGCAACAGTTCCTGCTCTGGAGTGTGGTGGGCAGCATTGCATGGCTGAGATTGTGTGCTATAAGTGTGTTAACTGTTGTGTACCTGCTATCTGGGACATGTGCCATTGATGTCCATGGCCTTTGTTTAACTGTAGCTTTACACTCAGGATGCAGTGCCTGCTCTGGTTGGGGGATTCTGGCTGGCACTGTGCAACTCCTAAGTGTGCAAACTTGTGTACAGCTGCAATCAGGAGGTTCACCATTGACGATCCATGTGCTTATTTTGCTGTGAAACCACACTCAGTAGACAGTGCCTGGTCTGTGGGTGGGTGGGGTAGTTTTGCCTGGCTAAAACCAAGCAACTCCTAACTGTGCCAACTTGAGCATACTTTCAATTAGGGAGCTGTACCATTCATGTCCACAGCCTCAGTCTTGCTGTCTGTGGTCTGCAGTGTGGGAGGAACACTGCGTGGCTGAGACCATGCAAGTCGTAACTGTGCTAAGTGTACTGCACCTGAATAAGTGAGGTGTACTGTTCATGTCCATGGGCTTAGTTAAACTATGCCTCTCCACTCACGATGCAGTAGCTGCACTGTTTTGGGGAGGGGTTCTGCCAGAGACTGTTCAACTCCTAACTCTGCAAACTTGTGTTCACATGCAATCACAGACATAGACCATTAATGTCCATGATCTTATTCTTGCTGTAGTTCAACACTCAGTATGCAGTACCTAATCTGGGGGTGGGGGTCTTGACTGTACTTACAATTACGGAGATGTACCATTGATGTCCGCACCCTCACTTTGCTGTGAGCTCTCTACTCAGGATACAGTACCTGGTCTGCAGTGTAGGGAGTATTTCATGGCTGGCACCATTCAAGTCATAACTGTGGTAACTGGAGTGTGTCTGCTTTGTTGTACTCTAGCTATCAACTCAGGATGCAGTGGCTGCTGTGGTTGGGGGGAATCATAGCTCAGACTGTGCAACTCCTAACTCTCTAAACTTCTGCACAGTTGCAATCAGAGAGATGCACCATTGATATCCATGCCTTATTTTTGATGTGGCTCTCCACCAGGATGCACTGCCTGGGCTGGGGAGGAACAGGGGCTCGCCTGGCTAAGGACATGCAACTACTAACTGTGCTAACTTGACTGTACTTTCAGTTAGGTGCTCTAACATCAATGTACACAGCCTCTGTTCTGCTGTGTCTCTCCACTCAGGAAACAGTTCCTGGTCTGGACTGTGTGGGAGATCGCATGGCTGACAGCGTGCAAGTCATAAGTGTCTTAAAACACCATTTTAATGATGACCTCACTCACAACACAGTACCTTATCTGTGTTATGTATGTCATCAGGTGCGTAATTTACTCAGGTAACACTATCCAACTCCTAAATGCATAACCTGCTATCTACCACAAAAAGAGATATATGACATTAATGAGTAAGACATTTCTCTTCTCTGGGCATACACTCAAGAGACAGTTCCCACTGTGTCTCTTTCTGTCATGTGCAGTGGGTGGGGTTGGGGGACAGTGATAGAGCATTACTTGTATAACCATAAGTAGCTCAAAGGTTGCCAAATTTCTATGTCCCTACAACCACAAATATTCACCATTAATGCCTATGTACCTTGTTTTCCTTTCACTCTACACTTAATAATCAGTACATACTGTTTGTGTGGGGAAGGGTGAGTCGGGCACAAGACATGAAATTCAATCTGGTCTGTGTAGCCACAGGACAGGACATGTTGTACCTGATTTCATGCAATAATGTACTCTCCAGCTTGTGTGTCACTTTATTTTCATGTTCTAACATGAATATCACTCAATGTGGTTTTACTGTCAGTATACACTCACAATACAGTGCCTCATCTGTAATGTACACACACAACAGTAAAGCAACATAACAAAATTTTTTCCATACAGTATTATAAATACCTCTCTGCTGCAGCAGCAGGGACAGGTGGGTGCTGATGAGAGCCATTGGCGGTGATGAAATGCAGATCATAACTGTCATAAGTGTGGCCTCAAAAGTTAAATAGTAAAACACAGTTGTATTTTTCACATCCTCACATAGTAATACTTCTTTTTTTTTCTCTTTACAGATCAGTCACGTAAAAAGCAGCACACCCTGCACTGCCGTTGTGTTTACAGACTCGAGCACAAGATTGACAGTCTAACAAAACAAGTTAAAGAATTAAGAAAAGAGCATGCCACAATACAACAACAACTTGCAGCACAAGAAGTCACTGTCAATCTTGTGCTTGAGCCTGTGGGCACAGTGGCAGGTGACACCGCAGACAGTAGCACAGCTTCACCTGAGGCCAAAAGCAATCTCTCTGGCCACTGATGTATGGCCTCCACAGCTGTCAAGGTATCTCCTCTCGAGCTGGCACAACAGCTTCCACTTCAGATGTGCCGCCACATTTGTCCAGCTTCCTGCCTGGGCTGACTGAGCCAGTGAACACATTTCCTTCTCAGTGTTATTCATTTAGTTAGTTATTTATATATATATATATATATATATATATATATATATATATATATAGTATATTATGGTAGCACGGTAGTGCTACCATAGTTAGGATTGAGGAGCCATTTCTATGTTAAACCCAATAACTTTGCAACTGTTTGACGGATTTGCCTGAAATTTGGAATACATGATTGAGACCTATATGCCTTGGGATCTGCCAAGTTTTGTGCCAGTTGGATACACGGCTGTGGAGTTACTAAGCATGATCTGCGTATGCATTTACGCTTTTTCTGGAATTCTACGATCGCACCTACAGGTCACACGATTTGCACAACCATCCCGAAATCTTCAGGGAACGTGCGGCTGGGGTCCCAATGTGCCTTTCAAAGATTTCATGAAAAATATTAAATGGTTCAAAAGTTATTCAAAACAATTTCCCATTATAAGTCAATGGAAAAGTTAACAAAAGTTCGACAGTGTCGCAATGCATTTTTACTTTGAAATGGCCCTGTTACTTTGCAAATCTACCATCTTGTTTTCAGTTAGTGATCAGAAAATGCTTGGCATTTAAATTTGGGACCATCTAGCAACCTAATTCTTTTGTATTCACCTAGTCGGACCCTGAGGATGTTAGCCATGTCTTTATTTTGGGTAAAACACCCCAGAAATATGTTTTTCAAATTTCTGGAAAAGTACTTTCACAAAGTACTTTTGTGCTCATGAAAGTGTTGCAAATTTTTAAAGTTGCAAATAGCTTAAGTACTTTCTAGTCTGTGGAAATGACAGCAATTCTTTGGCACTCTGCTGCAAAAAGAACGTTTGAGTTTTGGGCTGAAATTTGAAGGAACGTAGCCGACATCTCACAGATGTGCCTTTCAGTGTTTTGTTGAAAAAATATTGCATGGTGGCAAAGTTACGATACTCCAAAGTTGACACTTTTTCCCATAGGATAACATTACGGCGCCCGATGCATTACAGGAATCCTGTGGCACCCTGTTGCAAAATAACGGTTTGGTCTTTTTTCCTGAAATTTGAAGGGAACACAGCCAACAGCACACAGATGTGTCTTTCAGTGGTGTGGTGAAAAAAATATTACAGGGAGGTAAAGTTATGGCACTCTGAACTTCTCTTTTTTCCCCATAGGATAACATTACGGCTCGCCAAGACTTTCAGGGCCCGTGATCTCGAAACGGCAAGATACGGACTTTTTCATCAGAAAATGCTTAGCCTCTACTGGGGCTAAGCACAAACTAGCCAGGACAGTTGTAAATCATATGACTTTTAAATTTTTTTCTACATCGATGATTCCTGAGATATAACCTATTTAGTATTCCAAGTCCTCATTTTCTGCTCCGATACCCATTATTATGGATACATTCTTTGTACTCACTGTCTTTCTATGCAGCTTTTGGGGAAACCAGCCTGCATGCTTACATTACTGTTACCGCTGTCTCTTTCCGGGCTTGGTAGTTCTGAAAATTGCTTCACTCATTGTTGACATCTACGTCACCATGTGCTTATCCTTTTATGCTTTCCTTTGCGCTTATGTTTCTGTTATTTTTTGCCATTTGTGTTCACAGTCACTGTTTCTCTCTTCTGTTTCGCTTTTACGCCACCATGCCCATTGACATTTCCGTTTGCAGGCACCATGTTACTATGTGACAACACATCACGTGGCAGACCGTTCCCATCTACGCCACCGTGTACGTTACCCTTTCTGTTCTCATTCGCACTTGCATTACCTTGTGCACCACTGTTAGCGCTTCTATTTGTGTTGCTGTTCCTGTTACTATGCCACAAGACATCTGGGCCCCGCACTCCCGCTGCTGCATTACATTCACTAGTTCTCGTTATCATTCTCAAAAGAAGGAATTAGAGGCAAAACTATTTCATCGCACAGTTGTTGTAACCCAAGTGCAGGAATGTCAGGGTTGAAATCTTTGATTTTCAGTTCACTTCTCAATCAGTATTAAAAGCATTGGGGTCATCGTCCTGACTTCTCACCCCATTCTCCTATACTTTTGCTGCTTTACACATGTGATGGGGTGAGAGTTAGGCTGATCACCCAATGCGCACCCCCAATGCCGGTGGGGGTGGGCTGGGGTCCAAAGGGTTTTCAACCCTAACACCAAATTTCTCACTTTTGTCGCTGTGGAACAACCCAACTAATGCATTAAATAGAGTTTTTTGCCTCTAATATATATATATATATATATAGATAGATAGATACATATATATATATATATATTGTTACAAACCACATATTTGTTCAATAAATATTTTAGTAAGAAAAGCACAACTTTCTATTTTTGATATTTTATTTTCTTATTGTGCTACAAAACAATCATATTGTTTATATGTATTTTAGTATATATAATTTTTTAAGAAATAAAAAAACTTTCATTGCAAAACTTTGTGTTTCTTGTAAAACTTCTGCAAGTCACTTCTTTGCCCCTAGCTATACATTGACTAAATACTGATGTCCATGCCCCTATTTTGAGTGTACTTGTAATTAGGGAGGTGCACCATTGATCTCCACAACCTCAATTTTGTGGTGTCTCTCCACTCAGGATACAATACCTGATCTATAGTGTGGGAGGAGCATTGCATAGCTGAGCCCGTACAAGTTGTAAGTGTGGTAACTGGAGTGTACCTGCAATCAGGGAGGTGTACCGTTGATGTCCATGGCCTTTTGTTTTACTGTACCTCCCACTCATGATGCAGTACCTCCTCTGGTGGGGGGAATTCCTGGCTGAGACTGTGCAACTCCTAACTGTGAAAACTTGTGTACAGCTGCAATCAGGGAAATGTACCATTGATGTCCATGCCTTTATTTTGCCTGTGGCTCTACACTCAGTACGCAGTACCTGCTCTATAGTGGTGGGTGGGGTCATTGCCTGGCTGAGACCATGCTGTCCATGGACTTATTTTTGCTGTGCTTCAACATTCACTACGCAGTACCTGGTCTGTGTGGGGGGTGGGGGCATTGCATGGCTGACGCCATGCAACTCCTAACTGTGCTAACTTGAGTATACTTGCAATTAAGGAGGTGTACCATTGACCTCCACAATCTCCATTTTGCGGTGTCTCTCCACTCAGGATACAATACTTGATCTATAGTGTGGGAGGAGCATTGCATAGCTGAGCCCATACAAGTCATAAGTGTGGTAACTGGAGTGTAGCTTCAATCAGGAAGGTGTACCGTTGATGTCCATGACCTTTTGTTTTACTGTACCTCCCACTCACGATGCAGTACCTCCTCTGGTGGGAGGGGTAAATTCCTGGCTGACACTGTGCAACTCCTAACTGTGAAAACTTGTGTACAGCTGCAATCAGGGTAGCATACCATTGATGTCCATGCCCTTATTTTACCTGTGGCTCTACATTC
This sequence comes from Neoceratodus forsteri, assembly GCA_016271365.2. Taxonomy (NCBI): domain Eukaryota; kingdom Metazoa; phylum Chordata; order Ceratodontiformes; family Ceratodontidae; genus Neoceratodus; species Neoceratodus forsteri. The sequence continues at coordinate 1,266,610,067 of CM028129.1, forward strand.
AGTACGCAGTACTTGCTCTGTGGTGATGGGTGGGGTCATTGCCTGGCTGAGACCATGCAACTCCTAACTGTGCTAACTTTACTGAACTTGCAATTAGGAAGCTACAGCATAGATATACACAGCCTCAGTTTTGCTGTGTCTCTGTACTCAGGATACAGTACCAGGGTACCACTGCATAACTGAGGCCATACAATTCACAACTGTACTAACTGAAGTGCATCAAACCACCAAAAGACACATCTGTAAGATGCTGAGTGCCTTTCCTCCAAATTGCAGCCCAAAGGTGCATAGCCTAATACAGTGTGAACAAAGAATGTATGCACTGCAATGTGCATCGAAGCTTAAAAGGAGCATTAGAAGTACTTAATTACCAAGATCTCAGCAACCACATGACATAGAAAAAAAATTTAAATGTCACAAAAATTGTCTTTTCCTGGCTAGGTGTTTGCTATTACATAGCCCATAGGGCTATGTAAATAGTAACAAAAAATCTGTATCTTGCATCGTTTTCGAGAAACGAGCCCCAAAAGGAGCGGTGTATGCCACCATGTTAGTCTATGGGAAAAAATGCCACATTCGGAGTACCATAACTTTGCAGCCATACAATATTTTTCCACCAAATCACCAAAAGGCACATCTATGAGATGTTGGCTACTTTCCTTCCAAATTTCAGCACAAAAGATCAAACCATTTGTTTGCAGCTGGGTGGCAAAGAATTCCTGTCATTTTGGCCAAGTCTAAAAAAGTAGTGTCGCAATTTGTGACCCTTTTTGCAAAAATTGTGAAAGTGTCATGCGTGTGACACTACTTTGCGATACTACTGTTTCCAGAAATTTGAAAACCATATATCTGGGGTGTTTTACCCCAAAATAAAGACATGGCTAGCATCCTCAGGGTCCGACTAGGTGAACAAGGAAAGAACTGTGTCCCTAGAGGGTCCCAATTTTAAATGCCAAGCATTTTTCTGATCACCAACTGAAAACAAAATGGCAGATTTGCGACACTACTAGGATCATTTGTGACACTAAAAAGTGCATTTGTGAAAGTTTCAAACTTTTTGTTAACTTTTCCCATTGACTTATCATGGGAACTTGTTTTTTGAACAACTTTTGAACCGTTTAATATTTTTTCATGAACTCTTCAAAAGGCACATTGGAGACCCAGGCCACATCTTCCCCTCCAGCTCACCCCCCCTCAACCAGTATCAGGGTGTGCATTGGGGTCATTGGCCCTAACTCTTACCCCATCACATGTGTAAAGAAGCTGAGGAATAGGAGAATGGGGTGAGAGTTAGGACCGACAACCCCAATGCACACCTTGATGCCGGTTGGGGGGGTGGGCTGAAGGGGTCCAAGGGGGATTTCAACCCTAACACTGAATTTCCTCACGTTTGTCGCCTCTGGAACAACCCTAACTGATGCATTAAATGGAGTTTTTGCTATATATATATATATATATATATATATATATATATATATTCTATGTAAAAAACTTTGTTAATGCATAAGTTAGGAATTCTTCTAAACAAAAAAAGTGAGAAATTCAATTTAGTTCCACCCTTGCATCCCATCCCAGCCACCCCACCAACAGGCATCAGGGTGTGCATTGGGGTTGTCGCCTAACTCTCACCCCATTCTCCTACACTGCACCACCTCAGCTTATTTACACATGGAATGGGGTGAGAGTTAGGGCCGACAACCCCAATTTACACCCCGATGCCTTTTGGTGGGGGTAGGCTGGGGATGGGTTGCAAGGGTTGGGAAACCTAAAATCAAATTTCCTAACTTTTTGCACTGTAAAAGAACCCTAACTGATGCATTAATGAAGTTTTTTACATAGAATGCCCTTACTTTTTAAGAAAGAATAGAAAAGCAAAAAGTTGCGCAAGTTGGTGGGAGCCCACCAACTTGTAAGTGTCAGGCCACATTACATACCCAATGACTAAAAAGTACATTGACAACAGCAAGGCCAGCCACCAAACAAATGTTAATCTAGTAGAGCAATAGAAAATGCTATCCAGAAAATGTAAGCTGTGCCAGACAATATCTCCACAAAAAACATATTGTTCAACACATAAATGCTGCTATTGTCATCTACAGGACATGTTGTCAACACCCTCCAAATTTCAAGTAAAACGACCAAGCCATGTCTGAGATATAACATGTCAAAATATGAAATTTTCATTCGTCAGAGTGGCACAGTTCCACACCTGTTAATATTTATTAATAATAATAATAATAATAAACTTTATTTCTTTTGCACCTTTCTAAAATCAAGGTGCATTACAAAATAACAATCATAAAAACATCATAAAATGAATTAAAAACCAAGCTAAAATATACAGCATTAGTTAAAATCTATGTCATCACCAAATGCCTTTTTCCATAAAAAGGATTTTAGGCCTTTTTTAAAACCCTCCACTGTCATGCACTCTCTAATCCAAAGGGGCAGAGAATTCCAGAGGGTCGGCACCACAAAACTAAAAGCGCAGGCACCGGAAGATTTTAAAACTACCTTTGGAATCTCTAGCAACCCCTCATTGGCTGAGCGGAGAGATTGCATCGGAAGGTAAGGCACCAGAAGATCTTTCAGGCAATCAGGGCCCAAACCGTGTAGGGCTTTATATGTCAGTAATCAAACTTTAAAGGTGATCTGCCACTGAACCAGCAGCCAGTGTAGATCCCGCAGCACCGGTGTAATATGGGAAGAACCTGAGATCCCCATTAACGACCTGGTCGCAGAGTTCTGCACTAGCTGCAAGTGGCGGATATTAACCCCAGGAAGCCCAAAGTAGAGGGAGTTGCAGTAGTCCATATGGGAGGTCACAAAGGCATGTATCAGTGTAGGCAGGTCACCAGAAGAAACAAGGTGCTTGATCCTAGCGATGTTCCTAAGATGGTAAAAGGATACCTTAACAACTGCCGACACTTGCGCACACAATGTCAGCTGATCGTCAAGGATCACCCCCAGGTCTTGCACCCATTGAGAGGCAGGGAGTTCCACATCCCCCAGGAATAAACCTGAGGCTTGATTTTACTCCGGCCCCTCAATCCAGCGGCCAGGATCCACGACCATCACTTCCGTCTTCCCAGAGTTCAACTTCAACCAGCTGGACCTCATCCAACCCTGGATCTCGCTGAGACAGTTGTTAAACACTGACAGTGCTCTATTCTGGTCAGATGCACAAGACAGATAGAGCTGGGTATCATCGGCATAACAATGAAACTCCAGCCCATATCATCTTACAATGTCTCTGAGGGGAAGCATGTACAGCACAAACAACATGTAGGACAGCACAGAACCCTGAGGCACCCCACGGGACAGAGCAGTAGGATCAGAGGAAAATATCCCCGATACAACCCTCTGAGTTCTACCTGTGAGGAAGGAGGTAAACCATCTGTGTACCAAACCCGACAACCCACAGATGCATCTCAGACACTCAAGCAGCACCTCATGGCCTACGGTGTCAAATGCTGCTGACAAATCCAGAAGGACCAAAATGGACCATTTTTTCTGGTCTCTCACCATCAGGAGATCATTGAGCACCTGAACCAGCACAGTCTCAGTGGTATGTCTCTTTTTAAAACCTGATTGAAGAGGGTCGTAGATGTTATGGATGGATAAATGGTTGTCCAACTGGGCTGCCACCACTTTCTCGATAACCTTCCCTACAAAGGGGAGGTTCAAGATGGGTCTGTAGTTGGCTAGGGAGTCTGGGTCCAGAGAAGCCTTTTTCATCACTGGTGTCACCACCGCTTCCTTCAGGGAGCGGGGATATTCACCGGAGTCTAAGGAGCACCAGAATATCCTAGCTAGAACCAGAATGATAACCTCACCACAGCCCATAATCAGGCCAGTGGGACCCGGGTCTAAACTACAGCTTGTGGTATGCATACCCTGGACAATCCTCATAACATCATCGATTCCCGGCATTTCAAAGGAACTCCAGGCAAACGGGGTACTTGTAACTGTAGGCTGGACCACAGCAACTCCCATGGCTAGTGCTGTGTGAGTCTCGGCCCTGATGTCAGCCACCTTATCTGCAAAGAATCAAGCAAACTCCTCACATTGTATTTGTGAAAAGGCTTGATGAACCTGCAGACAGGCTGGGTTGCACAGCCTGTCCACAGTTCAAAAGAGCTGGGCTGGTCGATTCTGTGCAGCAGTAATTTCTCCAGACAGGAATACTGCCTTCTTATGAGAAATTGCTGACTGATAGAGTTTGTAGTGCTCTAGGAGTCTCAGATGGTCAGCATCTAAGCCAGATTTTCACCAGCACCTCTCCAACCTGCGTCCTAGTCGCCGCATCTCCCTCAGATCCCGATCAAACCAAGGGGATCAAGGGTGAAGGGAGAGAGGGTGCACACGGGTGGGAGCAATTAAATCCAAAGCAGCGGTAACAGCCTTATTATAGGCTAGCACCAGCTCTTCAGGATTAGAGCTCATCCCAGGAAGTTCTGATAGGTCAAGAACCACAGTTAGACCTTCAGGAGTAACATCCCATAAATGGTGGTACTTGACCATCTCCACAGGGGTAGGCCTATGCAGGGGGGTGCAGAAATTGAATCTCATGGTGTGATGGTCCGACCAACTGACAGATTCCATCCCCACATCGGAGGCTTCCATCCCCAGCAGGAAGACCAGATCCAGCGAATGGCCGTGTGTGTGAGGCCCAATGAACACATCAATTGGAGGAAGTGATGACCAAATTGTGAGAGTTCGTTGTCGATCCAGGCATTAAAGTCACCCAGCACCATCAACCTGGGTGACTCAAATACCAGGTCGACGATGAAGTCCGCCACTTCCTTAAGGAATAGCTTCTCATCACCAGGTGGATGAAAAATGAGTGCTATCCTATAGCCCCCACCTGCCACTACAACACATTCAAAGGATCTGGTCTCCTCCACTGGAACACTAGTGAGATCCAATTCGGTCTTGAAACAGACTGCAACCCCCAACCCCTGCGATCCAATCTCAGGCTGTGTATCACTGAATACCCGACTGGAACTGCAGCCTCAACTACTGGGCCAGTATTACTGTCCAACCAGGTTTTGGTGATGCAAGTCAGGTCCACCATACCCACCAAGTCTGCTATAATGGCAGTCTTGTTCACAATGGACCTGGCATTGCAAAGCTCCACCCGGGTTGGATAGGACTCCTGGGATGCCCCAACCACCTGCCCACCATTTACAGAGGTGGTGCTCTTGGGTATGGAGACCAAACAAGGAGATCCACATTCAGCACTCCATTTCACCCCAGGGCATCTTCTGGATTTAACCACTCGGATGCGAGCACCCCCCTCATCCATCCGCTGCTGTTCACACCCCCTGCCCCTACAACACCTCCCACGAGCAATTCCCAAGGCCCTACAACGTTGGTATATAGGGAAAAGCAATGGAAGGGGGAAGAAAGGGCAGAGGGCATGAAGAGCAGTGGATGTATAGTGCAAGACGGGGGGTAGAATGACAATAAATATCATCATCCACAAACATGGCACAAGTGATAATATCTAAACTCCCTATAATAAAATAAAATCAGAAAACAATACAAAATTAAAAATCAAACTAAAAAGAAAACTAAATCATAAATAAAACAAAACTTAGCAAACAAAGTCCACTTAATATATATTAGATAACACAATCCAACAACAGAAATGATTAATTAATAGCAATATACAGTCCGGATAACATAGAAACATAGAAACATAGAATTTGACGGCAGATAAGGACCGCTTGGCCCACCTAGTCTGCCCATTTTCCTACCTAACAGATAAGCTGCAGATCCTAGTTAACCAACAGCTTACTTCCTCTTACCGGCCCCTTGGACTGCCTTATGCCTGTCCCATGCATTCTTGAAGTCCACCACTGTTCTTGACTCCACGACCTCCTCAGGGAGGCTGTTCCATGCATCCACAACCCTCTCAGTGAAAAAATACTTCCTCACATTACCCCTGAGCCGTCCCCCCCTCTATCTTCAAATTGTGCCCCCTTGTTCTTGCACATCTCTTTTTCTGGAAGATGCTATAAATTCTAGAAAGTCTTTTCCGAACAGTGGAGCTCCCACATTCCACAGCCAAAATGCCCAGCTATGAAGCCACAGACTCTCACTCCATAGAATCAGTAACCAGGGGGACACAGATTAAAATTAAGGCCAAGATCCCAGAGTGCTTCCCCAGTTCAGCCCCCCCAAGGAGCTCTCACCACCCAAGAGGGGACAGTAAATGTAGAAAGCCCTCCAAGACACAATAATGTATTAAGGTAGATGGATCCAGGAGCAGTTAATCAAAGTACAGTACCAGTAGCAAGCCTTCGAGGGCTCTCACCACCACAAAGTAACATACCCCAAACTGTATTCTTCAAAGAACCCCACCAAGATCAATTCCACCACTAAGAAATTAGGCAGCAGCAGAAAATAAAATTTAAAAAGCAGAGGTCTTACTTTATTGTCGTCGTCCAGGAGTAGATCAATAAGGGGGGAAGGACTAGTTAAATCACTGCTTGCACCAGGGACTCACTTCATGGACCAGCCTGCCTCATCATGGACCTTACCACCACCTGGTCAGCTTTTGAGCTGTTCCAGTGCGGATCAGAAGTGGTGGGAGAACTTCCGCCAAATAGCAGCAGTCTCCCAGCCCACCACCTTAGAGAGGACAGGTGTCCGAAGTGCAGACTGCTGGCCACAAACAGGGATCCTAATAAGTCCAGGAACTTACTTCCCCAGACTCTCTTCTTTCCAAGGATAGGTAAGCTGAGTACAAATCCACGCACCGGGAAAACAAATCCCCGCTTGGGAACAGGTAAATCCAGGATGCAGTGAAACCTCCTAACACACAACTCCTGGGCCCTCCATTCTGACCATATTTCTCCAATTCCTCCAATTCCAACCTCTGCTCCACCAATGTACAGTGTCCCAGAAAAGAACACTTATCCCCTTAATCCAGGGAGTCAGTCCTCTTCAGGCACAGCCAAAGCTGCACTAGCACAAATGGATAACTGCACTTGGTGGGGCTTAAGAAACCGGAATGCCAACAACCGGCAAACGGCTACAGAAAGCAAACTCTCCAGGGGCTATAAAACCCCCAATTGACAAATCCTCACTCCCCAATTTCCATAATAATTCTCCAATTAAGTCCTCTGCTCCACTCTGTTGCACAGTACCCAAGGTGTTACCCTCAATCCTCGGTCGTCAGGTAATATTCACCGTTCCAGTCCTCCACTCTACACTGCTACACAAAGTCCCAAGAAAATTACACTTAGCAGAATTGAGAGAAACTCCAAAGACTCCTTAAGACAATCGGACTTTCTACTGCCCGCAAAACATAAACTCAAAACAAAAAAGGGGAAACATAAAATATAAAACAAAACGTACTAGAACAAAACAACCTAAAACGCTAAAACAGGAAGGTAGAATGCTAAAAACAGGAGCAACGTAACATGCTCACAGATCGCGGCACAGCACCACCGCCATCTTGTCCATGATGGATCACTCACAAGCACAAGCAATATTTAACAAACAGAACAACTGAAAACTACATCCATGACATTAAGGCTAGGCATCCTATCAATTTCAAGCCACTAGCACAATCCAAAACACTGACCACAACACATAAAGTGCATCATGCAATATCTCCACAAAAAAATAGTTCTCCAACACATAAACAGCAAAATTCACATCTACAGGACATGCTGTAAACACCCTCCAAATTTCAAATAAAAAGACCAAACCATTGCTGAGATATTCAATCTTAAAGATTGGTAAAATTTCCATATCTATTCCATTATAAAAAATCTGGCTATCTTGTCCCTCCCTTATGATCAAAGATGGCAACCAAAGAATCTCACAATCAAAGAATTTGTAGGGTTACAACCAAAGAATAAAAACTGTTCTAATTTTAAAAATTTAAAGAATTGTGGGAAACCACCACTATGGTTTGTCAGAACGAAGCCTCCTGAGTAAAACCCACCCTCATTTGTCTTCCTAGGACACCCCTGGGCAGAGAAAATAGATTTTTTATCTGCCCATCTCAGCCCTTGCTCGCGATGCATGATTGTGGTCAAAGATTCTCGCTATCAAAGAATTTGCAGGGTCACGACCAAAGAATAGAAAGTGTTCTAATTTAAAAAAATAAAATAATTGCAGTAAACCACCACCATGGTTCGTCAGAACAAGGCTCCCTGAGTAAAACCCACCCTCATTTGTCTTCCTAGGATACCCCTATACTGAGATAATTGATTTTTTGTTCTTGCCATCTTGTCCCTCGCTAGCGATGCACGATCACGATCAAAGAATCTTGTGGGCAAAGAATTTGCAGGTTCGCGATCAAAGAAATTGCTCACATGTGAACAAAGAGTGAGGGATGAGATAGCCAGATTTAAAAACAGATTTTCTCAGCCCAGGGGAGCCCTAGAAAGTTAAATGAGGGTGCATTTTGCTCAAAGGTCTTCGTTCTCCCTCATCTGAACAAAACAAAATTATGTTTTAAATATCCCTGGTGGTTTAGCGCCCCCCCCCAATCATGATAAAATAGATAATGATCTATCTATCCCTGGTAGTCTAGTTGCCCCCCAATGTGTATTTTAGTAATAATTATTTTTATATCCCTGGTAGTCTAGTGGCCCCCCGATCTGTATTAATAATTATTATTGTTGATATCCCTGGTAGTCTAGTGGCCCCCCCTCTGATCATGATAACATAGATTACAATGTCTGTATCCCTGGTAGTCTAGTGCCCACCCCCAATGTGTATTTCATTCATATTTTTTTATATACCTGGTAGTGTAGTGGCCCCCCGATCTGTATGAAATTATTATTATTATTCATATCCCTGGTAGTCTAGCAGCCCCCTTATTATAATAATATAGATAATCATCTGCAATTCCTTGGTAGTCTAGCTGCGGGGCTGCAAATTCTTTGATCGCCAGGCAGGAAGAGATGGCCAGAACCTCATTCTTTGTTCGCAAAACATACATATAGATTTTCCCATTGACTTATGATGGGAACTTAAAAGTGGCATAACTTTTGAATGCTTTAATATTTTTTCACCAAATGAAAAGTGCCATGTTTCACCACCAAAGCTCTTTCAAATGAGCCATCTCACAGAG